>CP139508.1:121613343-122235224 GCA_021014915.2 Artemisia tridentata subsp. tridentata | reverse complement strand
TCAAAATATTTTTATATTAATGACTACAAATTTATGCCAAATGATATCTTGTTATTTGAATTTGAATATATCTCACAAAAATATTGGGATCATTGCCTAAAATATATGAACTAACTATAGATAATTCCTAGAGTAAACTACAAAATACATTCATGTGGTTTACACCTTTTGGCACTTTACATCCCTGTCAGAAACTATTGGCAATATACATCCCCCGTTAGGCAAACGTTTGCCACATTACATCCCTAAGTTGGATGGGCGTTATCTTTCTCCGTTAAGTGTTTGCATCGTAAGTCCCTCCGTTAGTTTTGTTTGCATCGTTAGTCCCTCCGTTAGTATTTTTTACAAAAATTATTATTTTTTTCGAAATTAATTATTTTACAAAAATTAATTTTTTTTTTCGAAATTAATTTTTTTAGAAAAATTATTTCTTTTTCGAAATTAATTTTTTTAGAAAAATTAATTTTTTTTTCGAAATTAATTTTTTTACAAAAATTAATTTTTTTTCGACATTAATTTTTTTACAAAAATTAATTTTATTTTCGAAATTAATTTTTTTAGAAAAATTAATTTCTTTTTCGAAATTAATATTTTTAAAAAAATAATTTTTTTTCGAAATTAATTTTTTTTTCGAAATTAATTTTCTTACAAAAATTACTTTTTTTTCGACATTAATTTTTTTTCAAAAATTATTTTTTTTTCGAAATTAATTTTTTTTAGAAAAATTAATTTTTTTTTCGAAATTAATTTTTTTACATAAATTACTTTTTTTTCGACACAAATTTTTTTACAAAAATTAATTGTTTTTTCGAAAATAATTTATTTTAGAAAAATTACTTTTTTTAGAAAAATTACTTTTTTTTCGAAATTAATTTTTTTACAAAAATTAATTTTCTTCGAAATTAATTTAAAAAAAAATAATTTTTGTAAAATAATTAATTTCGAAAAAAAAGTAATTTTTCTAAAAAAAAATAATTTCGAAAAAAAAGTAATTTTTCTAAAAAATAAATTTCGAAAAAAAAATTAATTTTTGTAAAAAAATTAATGTCGAAAAAAAGTAATTTTTGTAAAAAAAATTAATTTTTGTAAAAAAATTAATTTCGAAAAAAAAAGTTATTTAAAAAAAATTAATTTCGAAAAAAAAATTAATTTTTCTAAAAAAATTCATTTAGAAAAAAAAAATTAATTTTCTCAAAAAATTCATTTCGAAAAAAAAATTAATTTTGGGACTAACGATGTAAAAAATACTAACGGAGGGACTAACGATGCAAACACTTAACGGAGAAAGATAACGCCCATCAAACTTAGGGATGTAATGTGGCAAACGTTTGCCTAACGGAGGATGTATATTGCCAATAGTTTCTGACAGGGATGTAAAGTGCCAAAAGGTGTAAACCACAGGGATGTATTTTGCAGTTTACTCTAATTCTTAACAAATCAAAATTTAAATTATACGTTATTTACTTTTTCATTTTTTTTAACTTTTATGGTGAAAAAATAAACATAAATGTTGTATGTTTGGTTTGTTAAGCCCATAATTGTCATATACACCACAATCCATGATTGTTAACCCATCTTTGCACATAAAGCCCAATATCATGTTATTAATTTATGTAGTTACAAGTTATAACTGTGCTTCAAAAATATACATAATTTACAAAAAATAAATTGGATTCATTCGTCTTGAATACAATGATTGCATTTGCAAGTTGTATCTTGATTATAGTGAGATACTGAGAACACGGCTACATTAATACCTGCTATCACTTCACAAAGACTTTCCATCTAGACTTTGGAACTCATCTTCTTCAACTCTCTCAACTAAAAACAGGTTAGTAGCATCAATTTGAATGGTTTTTTAAGTAATTTGTTTTGTTAGAATCTGTTACTAATGATCAGACGGTTGCAAATGAATGTAAATTATTTGTATGTTAGGGTTTTTGTTTGGACAAACTTAATGATGAAAAACGGTTCGTTTACAATCCACTCCCCGATAAAAAATGCATGTGTAGTAGACTTGTAAAGTTAAATAAGTTAGTTATAATTTGGAATCATCTAATCATAAGGAAACATTGTTTTTAGTATTAATAAGGGAGATCAATAAATTAGTTTAAATGTTTTATGTTTAATGTAGATGTATGCTGATTTTGGTTTATGTTAGGATTGTTTTATAAGAACATGTTTAATGTAGATGTTTTATGTTTAATGTAGATGTATGATTTAAGAAAAAATTACATAAACAATGTTAAGATAACAACATATTGCATAGTGAATGTTTGTTACTTTCAATTAAGGGGCTTATCAGAAATGTATTCATATTTTAGATGTCCACAAATTTTGTAACTCTTTTCTGAAATAAATATGTTTTTTTTATTATATAGAATGAGTTTTCAATTTATCGTGGAGGCGAACACACGAAACTTTCGAACAATTCAGGTATTTTGAAAACACTATTACTTATGATTGTTATCATATTACTTTTGCCCAAATGGTTATCATATAACCCACAATTAATATACGAAACACGTTTTTAATTTTAGCCCCTCCCAGAGCTGTTTACGGAACTGCTTTACACGGGAAGCAAATGGCTTTATCTAATCCGTAACAGACGCACTATGCATAAAGTGTGGATTAAGAAGGTGAGTGGGAACCAATATGCACTGTATGAACGTGAATGGCGTGAGTTTCTGAGTGACAGCCGATATAGGAACGTGGCAACACTTCATTTCATTAAGGAAGGAGAAGACCAGTACTATGTGACAGCATATGACAATGCTGGGGTTGAATGTGGTGGATACTTGCAAGCATAAGTAGGGCCACGTCAAAGGAGATGTTTCGGTACACTGGGAGACATTAATCAGTCACCGGTAAGTCCAATAATTAATCATCATATTGTATAAGTCTTTTGCAAATCATGTTTTTCCTTTTTTCATAGTTACTAAATTTGATACAATGTTTAATTGTTATGTAGTTTCTTCCTTGCCAATTCCTACCAAACATCAACAGAGTCAGGGTTATGGTCAGTGGAGTGCGCGTTTCAAAAGTTACCCAGTGTCGCATTGATTTACCGGGAAACAGTCACAGGCATGTGTTTTCAGGACATGGATGGGATGTACTTGCTGCAGTGCAAGTCCTAGAACCTGGATCGAGGTTGGTGTTCACTGAGATTCATCATCGTACTGTCTCGATGATGCGATTTGATGCAAATGGTATTGGGTTGGCTAATGAGAAGGTGCAACGTACAATATTGAACGAACGTGCTCCATTCAAAAAAAGCCCAATAGACGACGGTATGTTTGTTTAATTATATGAATATTTTATTAAAATGTTTTCATATTAGTAGCTTTGAAGACTAAACATATGCTATTGTTTGTTTGAAACTTGAATCAATATATCTCATCATAGATTCATCTTCTAAATTCACACCTCATTTGTTATTATTGTTGGTAAACTTGCTGCTTAAAGTAATTAATTGGTTAAATTGTAAGAAGTTTAAAGATATGCATTAATTAAGTTGCATAATATAATGCCTTAAGAAATTTACTTATGTAGATCCTCGGATGAAACACCAGTGTGACTGGCCAAACCACAACGACCATGAGAATGAGTTTGACTGTTTTTATAGTCCAATTGTGGCTTATGTCACTGACAGAAGCCGTCTTGTAAGAATCTCTTATTTATCATGGTACATTTATGTGCGGGTGATATTAACATAATTTCTTATTAGATGCATATACTTATGTGTCATACTGTGTTTTGTTTGTTTACTGCAGACAATACCTCATTATTTTGTTGTGCCACATGAACTTTTCAAATACCACAATGCACTTCTGGTACACATGCAACACCATTTCTATGTTAATATGGATCTGGAGTTCCATATAGACAGACCTGAAAGCAAGAATCACGTGAACGTAAAAACAAATTGGAGGCACATTGTCAACAGGTGTGGATTCCAACGTAACAAAATGGTCAGGTTCAAAATGGTGGACATCATGAAAGATGATAGACAGACTGTGGATGAAAAGAATCCAGCTATGATGCCGGTATTCCATATGTGTTAATAAAATCGGCTGTTGCAACAAACATGACTTTTGGTAATGTAACTGATTTGATATTATAAAGGTCCAGGCCTTCCTATATGTATTTAATGGGTGTGTTTAGTATGTAAATAAGGATTTGGTGTGTGAATTGTTAAACCTTTTGTTTGTGTATGTACGGTTGTGATTAGACGATTATAACTTATATATATTATGTTATGTTAGGTAACTGAATGCTTGATTATGCAAATGAATGTTTGTTTGAATCTATTCATGTTTGGTGATTAATATTCAATTACCTGGAGCATTTTTGTTTAGGGAATGGTTTTGTACTTTTAGTGTATGAAAATTAGATTAATATGCCTTCGATGATCCGTATTGAACCGGGGAATTCCTAGTGTGAAATGGTCAAGGCATTTTAGTTTACGAAATGGTTTTGTACTTTTGTACTTTTACATGTATTCAAAGTATATAAAACAATTAAAACATACTACACAATATAAATTTAGAAATTAACCATTCAAAAGATAAATAAAATTCCAAACCATGTTCAAAACACACCATCAGCATGTGGTGAAACAAACTAACCATATCCAAAACAAAATACTTCCTTTCTCTAAGGTAATAAACCTTTATGAAACAACCAAAACAAAGATAAACGAAACATAGAAATTGTTTATGCCATAGCAAAATTTATTGAATGTAGAGAAAGGAAGTATAAACATTCCTCAGGATACGTGTTGCGTTGCTCAAGGATCCTTCTCGATCTTCACTTGAACCATTGGTTTTTTTAGTGGAGTAGGCTCTGCATCCTCTACATCACTGGGATAATCATCAAGGTCAATGTATTCAACACGCTCACGTTTTTTCTCGTTTGAACCATCAGAACTGCCAGGAGACTGCTTAATATTGCCATCAAAATTGCTTGATGTTTCGTTATTTTTCATAGGTGGAGTATCGAGATCCAATGTCTTTGTGACACCCTGGTATGTTGATTTCGGAGGCCTTGGTGGTTTAAGAAGCATAATAGGTGTCTTAAACTGGTCTGATTGTTCCTACAATGACGTATAAGTATGATATTTGTTAGTTATACATAAGATTATGCAAATAAATTAAAAGTTATAATTATATGTTTACGTACATCGGATTCTATAAAGCCATTCTGGAAGTACGATATAACATCGGGATCTTGACACACAGCGTCACACCTATACTTGTGAGTGTTTCTATTATGGTTATATTCCGAATAGTATATCTTTAACAGCGCCTTTTTCCCAACAATCACATCCAAGTCGTCCAGGAAATAATCATCCGGATTCATTCCTTTTTTTTCCATTATCTCCCAAGCAGTCTTCCCGCACAATTTGAAAACAGTGGTGTTAAAGAACACAGCGGATGCAGATCCTGTTTCGTCAGCAAAACGAAGAATTAACTTGAACCTGTTTAAATACCACAAAATAGCAGCATAAGTAATTTTAAATCTGACACTATAGTTATATCAAATCGTCATAATGAATGTACAAAAATCATACACTGGTGCCGCATTAACCGTCCCATGAGTCTCACAATGGAATGTTGGCTTGCGGTTTCTTGATGGGCCATGAGCCTTAGCAGGTATGATTTCAACGCGCTTGTTGCACGTTTTACATGCCATGTAAGCCCAACCTTCATCTTTCATAATTTTATGTATAGTAGCATAAACCACACATTGGGAATCCTTTCAAAAAAACAAATGAGCATGGTTAGTGTAATATTATTTTGTGGTAGTCGTTGAATTATTTCAAGGCTATGTTAACGGCAAATATGTGAATAAAATGTATGATGTACAAAGAATAATGAAATAATCACGTACAGGTTGTGTATCACGGATCGTTCCCACCATTTGCTTAACGCAGCCAGACATGAACTCCGCTGGGCTTTCAATCTTTTTGGGTGGAGTGTATAACTGGATCTTAAAGTCCGTTTCATTGAAATCCTCACGTTCCTGTAAACTGAAACAAATATAGATTGTGTGCTATTTATCAGGCTATTATAAAATAATGGAAATCCTCGTGTTAATAACATCAATTTGTATACAAAATTACCTTTTCCTGAAGTTGACAATTTCTGGCATAGCAGAGTTCATGAATATTTTCGTGCCGAAAAGTGCATTATGAACAGCAGGAGTATCTATATGGTTAAACAGAACAGGATATTATAATTTCAAATTAGTTTAGTAAGAGATGTTGATGATACACATAATGATTTACAGAATGCGTCAAAAACTATACTTACCATCCCAGTATTTGACTTTACCAAGTTGAAGTATGATAATGAGACATCCTAATGTATCACGCTTCTGTGAATAGTCGTTCCACATGCTTGCCCAATTGTCCCAAAAAGTGAGTTTAATTCTGAGAGACCTACAAACACATAAAATGAGATTGTGTAAATGTCGATGAATATTTTATGATAAATGAAATATAATTGTAAAAAAATGACGTCTTACTGAGCATCTTCAAGCAAAACATCCCTGCGGGTCTTTTTGCCCCATTTCGAATTGACAGGGACAATATCCCCAATGGCAACAACAGTACCAACCACATCTGTTATTGAGATTTATAACATATGTTATACAAATAGTGCAAATGTATTTACTGTTTCATAAAAAGTACTCGAAATTTTTCATCATTTTGTACATTTGGTCTATCGTTATTTTTCAAATATCACAAATCATATTCGTATCATTTGTATCAAATTTACTAATCATGAGTAAGCATTATCATTCAAGGTTTCCCTATTTACTGCAAATGTATTTAATGTTAATGAAAAGTAAACAAAATAATAATCATACATACCAACATAATCAGAAGATTCATATTTGTTGTTCCCATCAAGAAGTGAATTGAATGGTTCAAACTGGAAACCATGAAGGTCTTCATTGAACGGGTCAATCCGTGTCAGATTTGCGTTGCGGTAAAAGACGATCTTCCATTTGTGAGGCAACAATGGCAATGTGCCACCATTTTCTGCAACCGCAAAATTAGAGATAACGTAGCACTGGCCCTCAACTAAAAGTGGCTCGAATGCATACTTGAATTCCCTTTTTATGTACACCTCAATCCTGGTACCCTGTTATTAAAATAAAAGTTGATTTAGTTTAACAGAATATACATTTATCATCAAGTTGATTGAATAAACAAATAAACAAATTATATATATCATACCTCTTCATCTTGTAAAACACAATCAAGACTGTACGGGTTTTTTCATTGTCCTTTTTGTGGGAATGCCATAGCGATATGCATCGCTGATGCGTGCGTGTGCGTATTGCTCTAATTAATACCCACGGTATGTCATTGTGGTTTTAGCAGTATTCAAGTTTTAAATTTATATTTAGCCGACTTATCAATAACACACACACTTTAACGAGCAGTGTACCCGGTCAGTATGAATATAATGGTAAGTAGAGTGTCGATCACTAAGAGTGGAACGTATTATCTAGTTATTCTAATCAGTATTTTAATATCTTAAGTTAGCTATACAACCTAATCTAACGCAAGGGGGTTCAGCCTGAGAGACTGGCACGGTTTGGTTATGATTAAATATAAACTAAACTAATAGGCACGAATCAGCGATTAGCACACACGTACACAGATAAATACTTGAGACAATAAGAAGACCTGTCCTGATAGTTAAGTAGCTTGTCACTTGTTTTATTGCTAGTTTTATATGAAGTGTATAGTTCGATGCAACGCACCGAGATTAATCCCTTTCTCGTTGGCTCTAATCTTATCGGCGAGTAAACCCTTAATGATTACTTATGTCTATCCTACTTATCTTTCTTCCTACTTTTCTACAGACGATAGAATGCATAGGCGATAAAATAAATAGGCGAGGACAGAGGCATGGCGACCCGATCAATGCTCAGCTAGACACATAGGTTATCAATGCACTAATAAAAGTCACCAAAGACATCAACATATAAACTTTAATTAATGGGAAAGCAATTTTAAGGGGAGTTGAAGTGCATGATTAAATCAATGACACAAGCCCATCAATCCTGATAAATTAAAGTGTACTAATACAATAAAACAAAACTACTTAATGAATTGAATACATGCAGGACCTTCTTACAGCTCTTGTATCTTCGTTCAAGGTGTGTCTTGTGCTGCTACTTCGTCTGAATTCGTCCTAGGGTTTCTTCGGTCTTTGTGTTTAGCTAAATGTCGAACTCCGAAATTCGTCTGACTTTGGGGTATTTATAGTTTCTGTCTGAGGGCTAGATGCGGCGCATTGACTTAACTTCGCGTGGGGTCCAAGATTAATATATTCAGGAATATTCGTACACCGCCAGAAGATGCGGCGTAACTCCATTTCTAGATGCGGCGCATGTCCTTGCTGTCTTGGATCGTAGCTTGTGAAATCTTGATAGTGATGCGCCGTATATAATAAGTAGGATGCGGCGTATCTGGAGCAGAATAATCTTGATCTTGTACATTTCAGTAGACTCTTAACTTCTTGCTTGTTTTGCTCCATAATTAGTCCAAAATCGCCAAGTTTCACATAATACTTGTTTTTACCTGAGAATTACAAAATTAAACATTAACGTATCGATTCTCACAGATAATATAATAAAACAAGTCAAATAAATAGGATAAATGATGATAATAAAATGTACTTATTTGAGTTCATCAAATATCCCCCCACTTGAACTTTACTTGTCCCCAAGTAAACTTTAGAATAAATCTTATGAAAATGTATCCTAAAAGATATTAGGATTTATTTTTATATTTAAGCATGTATTCATTTTGTCATAATCACACAACAAAACACTTAACGAATTAGAAGTAAAATAAAATATATTGATAAAAGCAAATCTAATCGTTTAACTGTCCAGTCGTGACGAATATTCTATCATAAGCTTGGCAAGTATACGCATCTCCCCCACTAAAGCCAAGGGATAACAAGTCTAAAGCGGTAAAAAGGGTTTGTTGGTTAAGGGTTAATCATTCTTCTTAATCTCTATCGATCTCAAATTCCAGAAAAGGCGACAAAATCACAAATACATGATCGAATCCACGAACACGATACTTGCAATTGCTCAAATCCTTAACTCGAATAGGCTAAAGATAGGACCAAGTAATCTTCACCAATAATATTATATCAAAAAGGGCGACAAAATCATAAATACATAGCCGAATCCACGACTACGATACTTAAGATTGCTCAAATCCCTAATCTCAATAAATCAAAGGTTTGGATAAAGAATAATATAGGGTATGGATAATATTTGGGATACAAATTGGTGTAAAATGAAAAATAAACAAAACAGATAAATTAAAATCCTAAGTGTGGTTAATCACTATCCCAACCATCCCATGAATAAGACTAATATCATTGAATAACTCACGCTTTAACACTTGAAACACATGCTTTAGGTAGACACGAATTATACTCAATAAGATCTCAATCAAAGAATAACCTTAGTTGGCGTTCCATAACGTCCAACTCCCATTCAATCCATAAATATAATATACAACAACTAGTGGTGATATCGACCACTTAATACAAAACTTTACATAAGTTGGTTAAAACAAACTTCCAACTTTTCCTTTTTCTTTTTCTTTTCTCATTTTTTCGATTTTTTTCGATTTTTTTTATTTTTTATTTTTTATTTTTTTTTATTATTATTATTATTTTTTTTAACTTGAAACATAAACATAGATGTGTAAAATTTCACCACATCACTATAACGATAACTCTGGATAATTTTTCCATACTTTTCATGACTTCAGAAATAACGGTAATAGTGAAAGTAGTAAACACACGAAAAATAAACTCAAAGATATACAATATTTACTTTCACTCCAATTGCATTGTGCAATTTCCCGACCTAACCAAAGATAATGAATTACGCACGCGAACACAGGTAATGTAAGGAAACACACTTTGCCTAAAGCAATTAACCAACCACGGATTTTAATCTACAGGGTAGGCTAAGGTGTAAGGGTGTAACGAAACATTATAACACAGGTGTAAGAAACGAAAGGAATGGCTCTGAGTGTTTTTCTAGGGGTATCTTACTCTAAAAGTGAGAGTAACAAAAGGGTTTATACGGGGGTTAACTAACCAGTTTAGTTAGCTAATATCACATAACATATAAAGGCTATTTGGGTGTAATCCTAGAAATTTACCAATTTAGACAAGTCATTCCAATTATATAAATAATACTTATTATGGTGGTCTCGAATAGTATACAAGCCAAGTTCTAAAGTTTACAAGTCACCGGCACACTCATAGATTTGTGAATTTTGAAAAGTTCACAATTTTTGAAAATAATGTTATGTGTGCAGCTATGTAATTTAGACTTAAACAAAAACATGCTAAAAATTTTAAATTTTGATATATTAAGCATATTTTGAAAAAGTTCAGGACAAGTAAGTGTTCTAATTCTCCAATCCCCCCACTTAAGTTAAACAACGTCCTCGTTGTTTGTATCAAAGGTTAAAAACTGGAAAATAAAAGAATTAGAACAGAAAAACTCCCCTGAGATTTGCTCGGTATGATCCTCCATTATTTGTATAAGAGCAAAAATCATCTTTCTTGTGGATGAGAACGTTTAAGCTTCATAATTGATGTATCCACAGGAAATGCAGGAATCTATAATACCATCAAGACTTTAACACACCTGAGTTAAGAAAGTTCAAACTTGCATAATACATTAGTAGTTAGGAAAAATAAAACTTAAAAAATTAAACTGAAAATCATCAGGGCAGTCGATACGTTGTATCTTATGGAAGAAGATGCGCCGTATCGAGCCTGGAATAAGTACGAATCAGAATAGAAGATGCGTCGCATCCTTAACCAGGGATGCGCCGCATTAAAATACTGACAGAAAGTTTTAAAGTTAAAAATAAAAATGCAGAAAATAAAATAAGATATGACCAGTGCAGGAGATGCGTCGCATCTCAGGATTGAGATGCGCCGTATCTTCTGCGGGCCTGACTGACTCGACACAGAACAGAATAGTAAAAATTTTCCGGGTTGTCTCCCGGTCAGCACTTGTCTTTATTCCAGAGTCTTCAAGTTAGACTCACGTTCAACTCTTTATTCCAATACTTCGGGTTCAAATTCCACCACCTCGTTCTCAGTATCCTCAATTTTATTATCAAAGTATTTTTTTACTCGTTGCCCGTTTACCTTGAATATATAACCATTTTTATCGCATATTTCAATAGTCCCGTATGGATATACCTTCATAACAACGAACGGACCCGTCCATCTCGATTTAAGTTTACCTGGATACATCTTTAATCGAGAATTAAACAGTAGTACTTTCTCTCCAATAGTAAACGTTTTATCCCCACTTAACCTCGAGTCATGCCACCTTTTAGTTCTTTCCTTGTAGATCTTAGTATTTTTGTAGGCCTCATCTCTTAGTTCGTAGAGTTCATTAAGTTCCATGAAACGGTTCTTCGTTGCAGCTTCTATATCCATGTTACATTTCGTCAAAGCCCAATATGCACTTTGTTCTACTTCGACCGGTAGGTGGCATGCTTTTCCGTAGACAAGACGAAATGGAGTGCATCCCGTTGGTGTCTTATAGGCCGTACGAAATGCCCATAAAGCATCATTTAATTTGTCAGACCACCCTTTCGGATTATATCCAGTCGTTTTTTCAAGAATTCGCTTTATAGCCCTATTGGTTACTTCAGTTTGCCCATTGGATTGAGGATGGTATGCAGTGGAAACCCTATGATACACTCCATATTTTTGCAAGGCTCTTCCCAGATGGTGATTACAAAAGTGTGTTCCCCTATCACTAATCAATGCTTTAGGAATTCCAAACCTAGAGAACAAACTTTTCAAAAATTTAAGTACTACCTTGCTGTCGTTTGTTGGTAATGCTTGCGCTTCGACCCATTTTGATACATAATCAACAGCAACCAAAATATACTTATTACCTTTAGATTCAGGAAACGGTCCCATGAAGTCCAATCCCCATATGTCGAAAACTTCACATACATGGATATAATTTTGTGGCATTTCGTTTCTTGATGTTATATTTCCGGATCGTTGACACGCATCACATCCTTTTATATAATCTTTTGCATCATCCAACATAGTGGGCCAATAAAATCCTGCATCAAGGATTTTTCTTCTTGTAATAACTGCACCGTGATGTCCCCCCGTCGGCCCTGAATGGCAGTGTGCTAATATTGCTGGGACATCATCTCCATCTACGCATCTTCGTATAATATTGTCAGGACATAATTTAAAGGCATAAGGTTCATCCCAAATATACTCACTAGCGCGGTTTAGAAATCTTCTTTTCTCGTCGGATGTTAGCCCTTTTGGAATTTCGTTTGCAACAATAAAGTTTATATAGTCGGCATACCATGGTCCATTATTATTGCTCTTAATTCTTACCATCATAAGGTGTTCATCAGGAAAGTCATCAGCGATTTCCCTTTCATCAAGCACCTCCATATCAGGGTTTTCAAGTCTAGATAAGTGGTCAGCAGCTAGATTCTCGGCACCCTTTTTATCTTTAATTTCAATATCGAATCTTTGGAGCAATAAAACCCACCTAATAAGCCTTGGCTTGGCATCCTGTTTATTGAACAAATACTTCAAAGCAGAATGGTCAGTGTAAACCATAGTTTTTGACAATATAAGATATGACCTAAATTTATCGAATGCAAAAACTACTGCTAAAAGTTCTTTTTCCGTGGTGGTGTAATGTTCCTGGGCATTATTTAATGTTTTGCTAGCATAATAAATTGGCTTAAATTTATTTTCTATCTTTTGGCCAAGTACAGCTCCAACAGCATAATCACTAGCATCACACATTAGTTCAAAAGGCAGATTCCAATCCGGCGAAATTATAATAGGTGCAGAAGTTAGTTTTTCTTTAAGTATATTAAATGCCTTTTTGCAATCTTCAGAAAAATCAAACTTTGCATCTTTTAGCAATAATTGGGTCATAGGCCTAGATATCATTGAAAAATCCTTTATGAACCTACGATAAAATCCAGCATGCCCTAGAAAACTTCTAACACCTTTTACATTAGTGGGGTAAGGTAGTTTGGCAATTACATCAATTTTAGCTTTGTCGACTTCTATACCTTTCCCAGAAATCTTATGTCCTAACACAATCCCTTCTCTAACCATAAAATGGCATTTTTCCCAATTAAGAGCAAGGTTAGTTTCTTCACACCTAGCAAGCATTTTATCAAGTTTAAAGAGACAATCACTAAATGAGTTACCGAACACCGAGAAATCATCCATGAAGACTTCCATAAAGTCTTCTACCATATCATGAAAGATAGCCGTCATACAACGTTGGAAAGTAGCAGGGGCGTTGCATAGTCCGAACGGCATTCTCCTATAGGCGAAGGTTCCATAAGGGCAGGTGAAAGTCGTCTTCTCTTGATCCTCGGGGGCAATGGGTATTTGGAAGAAACCTGAAAAACCATTTAAAAAACAATAATAATCATGTCATGATAGTCTTTCTAACATTTGATCAATAAATGGAAGAGGGAAGTGATCTTTTCGCGTAGCATCATTGAGTTTGCGGTAGTCGATGCAAACTCACCATCCAGTAACAGTCCTTGAAGGGATTAGCTCATTGTCGTCATTGAGTACTACCGTCATTCCTCCTTTTTTTGGTACAACGTGAATAGGACTGACCCACGAGCTGTCGGAAATAGGGTAGATAAGTCCGGAGTCAAGTAATTTCACAATTTCATTTTTTACCACGTCCTGGACTTTTGGATTCAAACACCTTTGGGGTTGGATGGTTGGTTTGAATTCATCTTCCATGAGGATTTTATGTGTACAGAATGACGGGCTAATTCCCTTGATATCAGACATACTCCACGCTAATACTCCTCTTCGTTTATATAGTACCTGCAAAAGGGATTCTTTTTCTTTTGGCGTTAAGTCAGATGCAATAATAACGGGCGAATTAGTGTTCCCATTTAAATAGGCATATTCCAAAGTAGAAGGGAGATCCTTAAGCACAGGTTTAATATCATCAATTTCATTAGCACTAGCGGAATAAACTTGTTCTTTTATTATTTCGTTGCTGCTGTCATCAGATAAATGCGCCGCATCAAAATTTCCGATGCGCCGTATGGCGTTACAAACGGCGGAATCAACAGCGAAATAATTTTCAATAGTATTTTCATCAACTTGATCTTCTATAGCAATTGTGTTTTCTAAATTTTTAAGCAGAAAAGAATCAAGCAAATTACTTTTTAACAATTTCTGAGTAAATTGATTAATCGTGTCATCAGAAACATCGATATTATAGCATTCATCGTCTTCAGAATTATTTTTACTCATAGATTGTTCCATATTAAATTCAACCTCATCTTTTCCTATGGTAAGAGTTATCTTTTTATTAAAACATCAATCATGGCCCTAGCAGTGGCTAAAAATGGTCGTCCTAATATTATAGGAGTTCTAGAATTTTCGGGTATATCGAGGATAACAAAGTCAATAGGTAATTCAAATTTATCAACTTTTATTAATATATTTTCAGCTATTCCTAATGGGTATTGTATGGACCTATCAGCTAGCTCTAAGCACATCCTAGTAGGTTTTGGCTCGCCAAGGCCTAATTTTTCATACATAGAAGAGGGCATAAGACTTATACTAACTCCTAGGTCGGCTAAAGCATTTCCAATATGTAAATTTTTAATTTGACAAGGAATAGTGAAACTCCCTGGATCTTTTTCCTTAGATGGAAGTTTGTTGAGCAATGCTGCTGAGCTTCTTTCCCCCATTATTACAGTGCAAGCCTCTTCAAGTTTGGACTTGTTTGTAAGTAAGCTCTTCAGATATTTAGCGTATTTTGGCATTTGCACTAGGGCTTCCATAAATGGTATGCTTAGCTGCAGCTGCTTGAGATTTTCCAAGAACTTCTTTTGATAGGCATCTTCTTTCTCCTTCCTTACCCTATGTGGGAAAGGTAGTGTTGATCGTTTAGGTTCAACAGAAGGTTCTTCTCTAATTACAGGTTCTGGATTAGTCTCTTTTGGTTGCTCTTGCTCAGATGATAAAGATTCAGGGGAAATCTTGTTTGTACTGTCATCCTCGGGTGTCTCTCCAATTTGAAAGGTTGACTTTCCGCCTCTAGTTGTAATCCCTTTCAAATCTTGCTTTACCAAAAGAATCTTGTTGAGCACCGTTGACAATTGGTGCACTTCAATTGCCAATCCATTAATCATGTTGTTTTGTTCCTTTAGTAATAGCTCATGACTGCCTTTGAATTCATTAATAAAGTTTCTTGCTTCATGATGTTCTTTTTCATTTGCTTGAGCGATTTGTAGTGCAAACTCTTCCATGGTAAGGTTTCTTTGGGGTCTTCCGAACCAGTTGGGGAAAATATCGAACATTGTTCCTGAAAATCAAAGACAGGTAGATTTCAAAGTAAAAACTTCCAAGTGAAAAGGTTAGAATATTTTCCGTTCGGGAATAAGAAAAATAAAAGTCGCTGATATCTGCAGACGATGCGCCGTATCCAAAAAGTTGGATACGCCGTATCTTATAATCGTTAAAATTTAATCAGACTTTTATTCAGAAAACAGATACGCCGCTTATAATTTGAATGCGCCGTATCAGTTTTAATTATCAAAAATCGATATTTATTTAAAATTAAATGCGTCGTATTAACAAAAGGTTAATGCGCCGTATTTTCGTTATGTTTCAAAATACAAGATTTTTGATTCAGAAGATGCGCCGTATCGATAAAAATCGATGCGTCGTATCTGTTTAATAATTCGAAAAGCTGTTTTTAATTTAAATAATAGATACGCCGTATCTGTAAAAACAGATGCGTCGTATGGCGTTATCGTTTTGAAAAATTTCTTATTAAAAACAAATACGCCGTATCTTGGGGAAAGATGCGTAGTATCGAATTTATTAAATGCGTTGTATTTTATAAAAATTAAACGCAATACGCCGTATCTATGAAAATAGATGCGCCGTATCGTTTTAATTAGCTCAGTACAACGATAGCAGTATGCAGAAAAACAGAAAAAAAATAAAAACAAGCAAAAAGAAACAAAAATTAAACACACAAAAACAGAAAATATGCAAATAATACAATGAATGCAAATTAACTAATATACAACAGAGTTAGTGGTTAGAATTAAAATTAAAAACCTAATTAAAATACTAATCAAATTAACAGATAATAACAATTCACTCCCCGGCAGCGGCGCCAAAAACTTGATGCGTGCGTGTGCGTATTGCTCTAATTAATACCCACGGTATGTCGTTGTGGTTTTAGCAGTATTCAAGTTTTAAATTTATATTTAGCCGACTTATCAATAACACACACACTTTAACGAGCAGTGTACTCGGTCAGTATGAATATAATGGTAAGTAGAGTGTCGATCACTAAGAGTGGAACGTATTATCTAGTTATTCTAATCAGTATTTTAATATCTTAAGTTAGCTATACAACCTAATCTAACGCAAGGGGGTTCAGCCTGAGAGACTGGCACGGTTTGGTTATGATTAAATATAAACTAAACTAATAGGCACGAATCAGCGATTAGCACACACGTACACAGATAAATACTTGAGACAATAAGAAGGCCTGTCCTGATAGTTAAGTAACCTGTTACTTGTTTTATTGCTAGTTTTATATGAAGTGTATAGTTCGATGCAACGCACCGAGATTAATCCCTTTCTCGTTGGCTCTAATCTTATCGGCGAGTAAACCCTTAATGATTACTTATGTCTATCCTACTTATCTTTCTTCCTACTTTTCTACAGACGATAGAATGCATAGGCGATAAAATAAATAGGCGAGGACAAAGGCATGACGACCCGATCAATGCTCAGCTAGACACAGAGGTTATCAATGCACTAATAAAAGTCACCAAAGACATCAACATATAAACTTTAATTAATGGGAAAGCAATTTTAAGGGGAGTTGAAGTGCATGATTAAATCAATGACACAAGCCCATCAATCCTGATAAATTAAAGTGTACTAATACAATAAAACAAAACTACTTAATGAATTGAATACATGCAGGACCTTCTTACAGCTCTTGTATCTTCGTTCAAGGTGTGTCTTGTGCTGCTACTTCGTCTGAATTCGTCCTAGGGTTTTCTTCGGTCTTTGTGTTTAGCTAAATTATGTCGAACTCCGAAATTCGTCTGACTTTGGGGTATTTATAGTTTCTGTCTGAGGGCTAGATGCGGCGCATTGACTTAACTTCGCGTGGGGTCCAAGATTAATATATTCAGGAATATTCGTACACCGCCAGAAGATGCGGCGTAACTCCATTTCTGGATGCGGCGCATGTCCTTGCCGTCTTGGATTATAACTTGTGAAATCTTGATAGTGATGCGCCGTATATAATAAGTAGGATGCGGCGTATCTGGAGCAGAATAATCTTGATCTTGTACATTTCAGTAGACTCTTAACTTCTTGCTTGTTTTGCTCCATAATTAGTCCAAAATCGCCAAGTTTCACATAATACTTGTTTTTACCTGAGAATTACAAAAGTAAACATTAACGTATCGATTCTCACAGATAATATAATAAAACAAGTCAAATAAATAGGATAAATGATGATAATAAAATGTACTTATTTGAGTTCATCAATCGCGCTTTGACAGCAATGTCATCGACCATGGGGTCCACATCTTCAAGTTTAGTGATTTTCAAATCAGCTACATTAACTGTAATGATGAAAAAAGTTAATGTAAGTAGTAAAGCTTGAATTAGAGGATGTAAAACTATAATTGTTTCATACATTTTAAAAGTCATAAACTAATATATCAATGGTTTTCTACATCACTACAATTAATGTTTTGAAAAACAGAGACAAATAAGTATACAGTATTCATATTCAAACATATAGTGTTTATGTATTGAAATGGTTTGAATTCGCAAATATGTATACAACAATTTATTAAATAATCAATACAGGAATGAAAAAATTATTGAAATCGTTTGGATAACTAAATGAATACCAGGAGATTTGAAGGAATTGCTGCTTGGAGACTTGCCCTTATTTGCAAACCTGGAATGAGAATTCTTACTCATGATTAGTAACTTTGATACAAACGATATGAATATGATTTGTGAAAATAGAAAAACACAATAGAGCTAATATATAGTGGAGGATTAGGGTTTCTCATTAAAACTGACATTGAAATTAATTTGGGATAAATTTTAAAAATCTTGAAATTTTGAATAAGAATACCTTAATTGTTTCCCTCATTATCTCATAGTAATCCCTTGATTCTAGGAGACCATTGAAGTGTTTGTAACATATATTCAAACTTGCCACCGATATCCCTTGATTGTAGGGTGGATGAATGAATGTGATTCGGTTTCAATTTTTCAAATCATCTTTTGGTAATTGAGATCCCTAAAATGAATGAATGCAGGGATATGGGAGTGTTATTACTGCATTTAATTTTAGGCATGTAGTTTTTGTTTTGAAAGCTTTAAACAAAAATCCTTAAGTGATCCACTGGTAGGCACGCTTGTCTCCTTCTACAAAGGTCATGGGTTCGAGTCCCATGAATGAACATTTTTTAAATTTCCGGATTTTAGTGCATGAATAGTGTGTGCCATGTAGGCAATGAGGTGGCAATGACATGGCAATTAGGTGGCATAGTTACGCTTAAGTGTCGTTGTCATGTTAGGCTATTATATAGTGTAGGATGATTATAATATTCCAACAATGGCATCAAGAGCCCGTTTATACATGATAATTAATTACTAAACACATAAAATTTGAACTTTACATGCTTAGATAATCTAGGGTTTTAATTTTTCATGTAAACCCTATTTTTTTCTATTATGGGTCGACACCCATTAATGGTTTTTAGGGTTTTTGGTATTGATAAAAATTGTAGAAAACCCTAGGATTGCATGTAAACTTTTATGTATAATATTAATGAGTACCTTAGTGATGTCATTAATTTAGTATGCGTACATGATTGGCTTGATAATATGTGATTACATTATTATAAGTGCAATATGGGGATTCATGGCAAAAACATGCATGTTTTGTCATGATAATTGATGTTTAATTGCTACATGTTTTTTTTAAGATAAATCTAAAATTAGGGAAGGCCCTAATTAAATATATTAATTAATTGGTTATATGCAATGTGATATTTAATTAATTAAAACTTATGCGGCCAAGTTATTTGGCGTCTGTGGTGCATTGGGCACAATGAGCTCGAAAACCAATGGGAGTTTTATTAATTACATACATTAAAAATTCACATAGAAATTATTAACAGGATTTATCAAAAGGTTTGTATGTGGCTATATGATATTGTTAATGATCATATATGTGTTATTAAGTGTTTGTTTATTTTTTTAATTACTTGATCTTTGTGTTTTAATTATGATGGATTGTAAATATCAAAGAGGGTAATTTTTTGAATAAAAAAAAAATGAGCCTAATAACTATAAAACCTTTGTGGTAAATTATTTATTGCCAAGTCTTATGTGCCGATAGTGGTTCGCTTCGCACGGTAATTTGCTCCCAGGCGAGACTAGCAATTAATAATTTACTACATAATTGTTTTAAGCAAGAAAATCATAAGTGTTTAATTAATTGATGCGACTGTACAAAAGTCGTCAAAGCAGCGGACCTAAAATTGACAAACTATAAAGTGGGTATAAGGTTGGTTTCGCATTAAATTGTGGCCTTAAAGAGACTCCATTCTGTCTCTCCGCTCGCCTGTGCGTCAATTTTAGACTTACCAAGTACACCATGAGTAAACTGGTTAATGTAACAAATGAGTAAACTGGTTTTGAAATATATATGCCATCCAACTGAAGAGACTCCATTCTGTCTCTCCGCTCGCCTGTGCGTCAATTTTAGACTTACCAAATGAGTAAACTGGTTAAGTGTTTAATTAAAACTTTGATGATTTGAGCTGATTAATGTAACAAATGAGTAAACTGGTTTTGAAATATATATGATACAAAGATGAATGCATGTCATCTTTGTACATATTTTGATTACACACATAAAAAATTTAATACCCTTAAATTTAAGTTATATGCCATCCAACTGAAAAGGAAACACCTAAGGTTTCATCCTACATCACTAGCAGCCAAAGCTGAATGTGATGTTCAAAGGGTGGTTGTCTAAGGGTAAATTGAGTACTTTCATTGCTAGCAGCCAAAGCTGATGTGATGAAACGACGTCAATTTACAGTTTCCTAAGTTGGTTGACTTAATTGAGCACTTTCATTACTAGCAGCCAAAGATGATGTAATGGAACGGCGTCAAGGCATAAAGATGGGGATGAAACATGCTTACATTTGCAACTGAAGTTGGCAAAATATGTAAGTACCCGGATTCTAGGAATTGCAATTGGATATTGGCAATTGGGATTGACCCGTACCTTATTGAGTACTTTCATTGTTAGCAGCCAAAGCTGATGTAATGAAACGACATCAATTTGGATCCTAATTTTCAGTGAAAATTAAATGGTTATTTTACCATGGGTGTTTAATTTTCTTGAAAAGTTTAATTATTGAAAGTACTAACTTTTGAACTTTTTTTGTAGAAATGGCCCAACCCGACAACACAAACATGAATAACATGAGTTCTGCTTTCAAAGCTATGATTGAAAGAGAAAAGTTGACTGGGACTAATAATTTCAATGATTGGTATCGTTCTTTGAGGATTACTCTTAGAATTGCCAAAAGATTTGAATATCTTAGTAAGCCTCTTCCTGCAGCTCCTGCTGGTACTGCCTCCACTGCTGAGCATGAGGAGTACAACACTGAGTATGAGAAGCACAATGATGTGGCTTGTCTCATGTTATCTGGAATGGACACTCAATTGCAAAAGCAATTTGAGAATTATGGTCCTATGAACATGATAAATGAGCTCATACGCATGTTCGAAAAACCACCAATGGCAGAGTTATATGATCTGTTAGATTCTCTGGCCAAGTGTAAGCAGGATGCTGGTACACCCGTGAGTGCCCATGTGTTGGAGATGAAAGGATATCTTGACCGATTGGATACACTCGGATGCGGGTACGTGCAAGATGTGAAAGTTGGTCTCATCAATCGATCCCTAAATCAGGAATTGTATGGTGAGTTTGTGCGCAACTTTAATATGCATTGCACGGGGAAGACAATAAGTGATTTGCATGCAATGCTTATCGACTTTGAGAAGGGACTCTCAAAGAAGGTACCTACACCTGCTGTTATGGCAATAAAGGGTGGTAGGGTTACTAAGCCCAATAAACCGCAACATGTGAACAAGAAGGGCAAAGGCAAAGCTGACAAAGGAAAACAGGTCATGATCCATCAGCAGAAGCCCAAAAAGCAGAATCCTCTTGTGAAGAAGGATTATCCCAAGAAGGATACGGCTGCTTGTTACCACTGCAACACTCCTGGACATTGGAAGAGGGACTGTCCATTGCTGCTTGAGGAGTGTCGCAAGAATAAAAATGCCAAGGGCGCGAGCACTTCAGGTATTTTTATGGTTGAATTATTTTCCTTTCCTCGTAAGCAAAATGCCTGGATATATGATACAGGATGTGGTACTCACATTTGTAATACATCGCAGGGGCTTAGAGGAGCGAAGAAACTGAACTATGGAGAATGCTACTTGTACGTGGGAAATGGCATACGTGCAGCAGTTGAAGCCATAGGTACTTTTGACTTAGTTTTACTTTCGGGTTTAATTTTAGTATTGAACAATTGTCATTACGCACCGTCTATTGTTAGAGGTGTTGTTTCAGTTTTTTTATTTTTGGATAATGGATTTGAACACGCATTTAATAATAATGGAATTTCTGTTTCTTTAAATTCTGTTTTTTACTTTAATGCAATTCCATTAAACGGTGTGTTTGAAATAGATATGGAAAATCATGTATCCAATGGAAATAATTCTATGTATAGCATTGGCAATAAGAGAATCAAGTCTAACTTGGATTCGTCTTATCTTTGGCACTGTCGTCTTGCCCATATAGGTAAAAAACGCATGGAAAAGCTATAACACGATGGGCTTTTGAATAATATCAATGATGATTCAGTTGATAAATGCGAATCTTGCATATCGGGTAAGATGACAAGGAAATCCTTTTCACATCAAGTGGAAAGGGCTGAGGATCTACTTGGATTAATACACACTGACGTATGCGGTCCACTTAGACATGTGTCAAAGCGCGGTGCTACCTACTTCCTAACCTTCACGGATGACTATAGTCGTTATGGTTATGTTTATTTACTTAAACATAAACATGAAGTCTTTGAGACATTCAAGGTTTTTAAAAGTGAAGTAGAATTACAACTCGGTAAGAAGATTAAGGCTCTTCGATCCGATCGTGGTGGTGAGTATTTATGCCAAGAGTTTAAGGATTATCTAGCTGAGTGTGGCATTGTCCAACAACTCACATCTGCTTATACTCCACAGCAAAATGGAGTATCTGAAAGGAGAAATCGTACATTGTTAGATATGGTACGATCTATGTTTAATCTGACAACTCTTCCCTTATCCTTTCGGGATTATGCCCTTGATACGGCGGTTCACGTGTTGAATAGGATTCCAACTAAGAAGGTTGATAAGACTCCATATGAATTATGGACTGGAAAGGCTCCAAATTTGTCTTACTTAAAGGTCTGGGGTTGTGAGGCATTTGTTAAACGTGACTCACCTGATAAACTCCAACAAAGATCTGTTAAGTGTATCTTCGTAGGATACCCTAAGGAAACTAAGGGTTACTACTTTTGCTTCCTACCAGATAATAAAGTCATCGTGGATAGGTATGGCGAATTTCTTGAGGATAATCTGATATCTCAAGAATTCAGTGGGAGAGTATATGATCTAGAGAATGATCAAGAAGATGCGTCACCTTCTGACAACACTAGCACACTTCCTGTGGAACCTGAAAGTTTAGGTCCTCCACCTGAAGTTGAAGTGGTACCCATTCATAGATCTACAAGATCTACAAAAGCTCCTGAACGTCTATGTTTAAACGTAGAGTGTGAGGAAACTATACTAGGGGATCTAGATGAACCTACTAGTTATAGGGCTGCCATTAATAGTCCTGAAAAGGAAAAATGGTAGGTTGCTATGAATAGGGAAATGCAATCCATGAAAGACAATGAAGTCTGGATTGAAGTAGACCTTCCGCCCAATGCTAAGGTAGTTGGGAGTAAGTGGCTCTTCAAAAAGAAAACGGACATGGATGGCAATGTACACACCTACAAAGCTCGTTTGGTTGCTAAAGGCTTTACCCAAACATACGGTATTGACTATGAGGAGACCTTTTCTCCTCTAGCCAATATTAGAGCTATTAGGATTCTTATAGCCATAGCTGCTTCCTATGACTATGAGATTTGGCAGATGGATGTCAAAACCGCCTTCCTGAATGGTTGCCTAGATGAAGACATCTATATGGCGCAGCCTGAAGGGTTTGTGAATCCAGATTTTCCTGAGCGAGTATGCAAGCTTCAGAGATCCATTTATAGATTGAAGCAAGCATCTAGGCAATGGAATAAGAAATTTGATGAGGAAATCAAGAAGTTTGGATTTACTCAAAATTTCGATGAGCCATGTGTATACCACAAAGCTAGTGGGAGTAATACTACTTTCCTAATTCTATATGTCGATGACATATTAATTATGGGAAATCATATACCTAGTCTTAATGAAGTTAAGGATTATTTAGGTAAATGTTTTTCCATGAAGGATTTAGGAGAAGCAGCTTACATCCTTGGAATCAAGATCTATAGAGACAGATCTAAGCGGTTGATTGGATTAAGCCAAAGTGCTTACATGGATAAAATATTGAAGAGATTCAATATGCAAAATTCCAAGAAGGGATATTTTCCCATGCAAGTAGAACATGGCTTAAGCAGCGAACTATGTGCCTCAACACCTGAAGAGGTCGCACACATAAAGAAAGTTCCATATGCTTCGGCAGTAGGATCTATCATGTATGCAGTGAGATGCACAAGGCCAGATGTGGCGTTCGCACAAAATTTAACCAGTCGTTACCAACAGAATCCAGGGAAAGATCACTGGCATGCTGTTAAGAACATTCTTAAGTATTTAAGGAATACTAAATATATGTTTCTTGTGTACGGGGGAAATCCAGACGCAGAACTGAATGTTACAGGTTTCTGCGATGCGTCCTTTCAGACTGATAAAGATGATACGAAGTCTCAGACGGGTTACGTTTTTGTCATCAATGGAGGAGCTGTAGACTAGAAAAGTAAGAAGCAGAGTACAACGACCATGTCTGCTACAGAAGCTGAGTATATTGCTGCATCGGAAGCGGCTATGGAAGCTGTTTGGATAAGGAAATTCATTTCGGATCTTGGAGTGATGCCGTCAATTGAATTACCTATAAATGTGTATTGTGACAACTCTGCCGCAGTCACATTCGCCAATGAACCTGGAGTTATGAAAGGCGCCAAACATTTCTAGAGGAGATATCACTATGTTCGAGAACAAGTCGAACAAGGAGAGATCAATATACTCAAAGTTCACACAGATGACAATCTGGCTGATCCTTTTATGAAGGCATTACCTAAGGAAAAGTTTACTCAACATGCTAATGGTATTGGTCTTCGTTTAGCCAGTAGTTTCATGTAAATCTGTTGGATTAGTATTTTGGATAAGGGATGTATAAACAATATTATTTTTAATGAAATAAAGTACGGATAACGTTTATTATCATTTGTTAATATTGTATCCTGTATTTGCATGTTTAAATCCGTAAATAATTAATTTATTCTAAATAGTCCGTTGTCGATTAATGATATGGGAATATCATTAAATAAAGACAAATGTGAGGATTGGTAGAATGTACTGGAAGGTTGAGATACCAATATCACATGATATTCAATATTGGATAAATTGAATATAGGACTTATCCCAACCACATGATTGTACTTTATGGATCGTCGACATTAAGTAAATCATGAATATTTATCCTCAGACTTGAGATACCAGGTAACTGCCGAGAATGTAGCTTATTTTCTGTAAGGTAGTCTAACGCTATCCGTAACTGGTAGTTATAAGGGCTATTTTCAAAGGTGATGCGAAGTTCGAGGGTTATGCTCGTAGTCAATAAAGGATTTGTTCATTCAAATTTGTTTTGAAGTTTAATACTGCTTGGCCACTCGTAGGGTTGACAAGATGTTTGCGTGTGCACGCCCAAAGGCTATCTGGAATACGTTCAGATAATTTGGTAATCTTGATCAATTATGTATAAACGAGAAACTAAATTGTTAATTATGGAATGACATAGATCCATATCCATATTAACGTGGTATTAGAAACAAAAGGATAAGTATGATGATATAATCATCACGTGGTTTTTCCAGGAAAACCATACTCGGATCGATCTGGGGGCATTGGGGCTGTTAAGCTAGACTAACCCATGTCATTACAATATTAATGAATATCTAAGTGGGAGCTGTTAGAGTTTATGGATAATAATTAATATTCGTATGTCCAGTTTCGAACACGAGACTTCGGGATTGCACACAATACGTAAGAGTCTCAATGGTTTGAATAATTAAATATAGATTTATGATTTATTTATTCATTTCACAAACAAACACTTAACGGTCGTTAGTATTTAACGGGGTTTGGTTAACGGTCGTTAAATATTAACTAGAAGGACTAGATATGTAATTAGAGACCAAGAAGAATCTAGAATCCCTCTTGGACTCTAATTGTGGCCGGCCTAGGGGTGTTAGAAGGGGATTAGGAAACCTTTTCCTAACCTAACTTGGAGAGGAAGTTTGGGAACTCTATAAATACAAACCCTTTGTATTTGTAAATCCCTAATCCTAATTCTAAGCTAGCCAAATTTCTCTTCTTCTTCTCCTCTTGTATTTCCGATCGAACCTTCCTATCCCCTAGGGATTTTCGATCCAAATAATACATTAAGTGTTTGGTTTAGTTTGTAAATTAGAACCTAGCTTTTCCCATTGAAACGCTAGTATTACGTGAGTACAAGAACGGAGTACAAGCTTCCTTTAGCTTGTTGTTATTTTCCCCTATTCGACTAGCATTAGGTCGATTCATATTAAACCCTATTTAGGGTTTATCTTGTTCTTGGTGATCACATGGTTTCTTGTTCTTGCTAGAAACCTAAAGGTACGCATCTATTTAAATTTAGTTAATTAATTATATGTATGTAGATCTTGTTATTCCGCTGCGTGTCTTTGATGTTATGTGGTTATTAGTTTATAGTCTTATGATTCTAATATTCCAACAAGATTTGACATGCAAATAGTTTGAACTTTGTACTTCAGATCTTCTTTCCAAAGACTTTGAAGAAATTTATGTCATCTAACATATATTTAACCGGTTTTTGTATAAATCTGTAAATAAAACAAAATGCTTTCACTAATACACAAAAATGTCATTAGGTACGGTTTTTAAGGCTTTTTGGTACGGTTTCTAAACCGTGCTAGATAATCGCGTTCCAAAAAATAAAATCTTTTTTGACACGGTTTTGAACCGTAGCAAAAAATGGACTATTTGGTACGGTTTTCTTTATAACCGTAGCAGATTTCTCCACTTTTTTTCTGGTACGGTTTTTTAATAACCGTACTAAAATCTATTTGTTTCATAAAAAAAAATTCAATTTCTTGTTCCAAATCTTGTAACCAAACACTACCATAATATTCAATTTCCTGTTCTTGTTCCAAAACGTGTAACATTGCCGCATACACGAATATTAAACAAACCTGAGTTAGACAAAAGTGTTATCCATTTCAATTGTTTACAAGTCATCATCACGAAATTTTAAAACCTTAACTATTGAGGAGCCGTTGCATCTAAAGGCTCAACTACACACTTATAAAACTCGTTCAACGTCATAAGAGCCACTTGGTCGGTCTCCGACGGTTTTAAATGGCGTGTATCATCCCAAAGCTATAAAAACAAATATAGATATATATTAGTCATATTTTTTCTCAAAATCAACAAAATTTAATAGAATAAAGAGTAACAAAGAGTCACATGGTAAGATTATCTCATAATTAACAAGAATAAACAAAGAGAGGCAAAAAACTATACACTTATAGGCACAAGTGATGCGTGGTTTTGCGACCTTACAACAGGTTTTACCTCTCGAGGGATCTCAAGAGGCTTACAACCCCACCAGGCAGTGTACCTGACCGATGTAGTATAGTGTAGTGGTAAGTACGGGGGATTGATCGTTCTCCACAGGGAATAGTGTTCGTTAGGTATGAAAAACTACTTTAATAGGTCTAAGGGTGAGAGAAGATTCTTTTTATGTTTTTATATTTTTATGAAAGCAAGTAAAATCTCGGGTTTGAAAGAGTGGGCGGAATTAGTTGCTAGTCAACTAACCCAAATTACTACGAATGCAAATAAAATAAAATAACAAAAATAAAAATGTTGGTGAAAACTTATGTGGAGGGAAATGTGTTTACTTAGATTTCCTTACTCCCTAACTATCTTTTACCGGTTGATTAGTGTGTATTAGTTGCGTGGATGATGGGTGTATTCCTTAATACCATTCGTGGGGTGGCGTACGTACTTCCCCAACTCTACAAGCTCCTACTTCACTCCTATGTCGAGCCGGCTAGGAAGCTCCTAACATGGGATCACTAGAATTCGCTTGTGCATTAAATACAACCATAAAAACCTTTAGTACGCATTGGTTCATGTTTCTTAAGACGTTCAAGCAAGTTACCGAATAGGAAGTTAGCCAGTTTTCTTAAGCCTAACATAGATGAACAATCATCCAATACAACTAACAACACACTAATAACCAATAATCAATAGCTAGGTTTCATTAGATCTAAGCAAACACAAGATAAATCTAGCCTAACATGTTAAACAAAAGACAAGAATAAGATAGAATCAAACAACACATAGACATATTGAATGATTAATTGATAACTTATCTTCAATGTAACATGGAAGATCTCAAGGCAAAAAGCCTTGAAAGAGCTGCCAAATTCGTCCTAGGGTTTTCACACACAAAGTTCCCCAATAAGTTCCACACTAATGACAAAAAATTAGAAAACTATATATAGACTTTTGGATCTGACGGCGTCACGTTATGGAGTGTGACGCCGTCACCTCGCCGCTTTTAGGGTTCTCAGATGACCTTCTTGACGCCGTCCCTCTTTAGCTCTCCAAAATCCGTTCTGGCTTATCAAGGCTTGACGCCGTCAGACTATGAACGTGACGCCGTCCCTCTTTGAATTATAACGTGACGACCTTGATCAGATTAAAGCGTGACGCCGTCAGAATTTCCATGCAATTTTCACTGGCTTATCATGAGTAAATTTCACATCCACCACTTTTGCCAAGCCATGACGCCGTCCAGGGTTAATCCTGACGCCGTCAAAGGTAACTTCCAGCAAGATTTTGAGACTTTGTCGTTTTCTTCACTTTTATGCTCCAAAAACGTCCAAAATGCCTCCTTTTCTAGATTTCTTCTCAAAAGTACCTAAAATGACAAAAGGAACGATTTAGGGCGATATTTGATCAAATAAATACGATTTAGGGCTTAAATGACCCCTTAAAAGCGGTACACTTTTCGCTTCATCAAATACCCTTACACTTGAGATTTGCTTGTCCTCAAGCAAATGCGCTTTTATTCTAATCAAAATACAAGTTAGGGGTCATTTAATGCTAACATAAAAGTAATTACAACAAATATTCGTTCCACTTTAATCATAATAAGCACGGAGATTACAAACTAGCACCTCACAAGTAGTGTTTAGATACTCACATCTCTCAAGTGTCATCAAAATAAATCTCATAAATGAAAACGGATAATATCTCTCACTACCTGTCATAGCAAATTGATTACCATAGGCTTGGGAAAGGATCGAAAACCTCCTCCACTAGGCGTAAGCACCTAAGATAAACTATCAAAGAGGGCTTTTAAATGGGTTATAACGTTAGGTGTAGGGAAAAGGAAAACACGGTTTTGTTGGATAAGGGATATTTTACTGGTGGCGAGTTAAAGATCTTGATCAATTACATGTACTATACAATGTTGCTAAGCCAAGACTCGACTCAATCTTAAGCTAATGAAAGAAAATAACAAAAACATAAAATAAACATAAAATGAAACGGGATGGTAGTCCGTATGTTTTTTCTACTTTTTCTTTTTCTCATTTTTTTTTGTATTTTTCTTGATTTTTTTTTTTTCGATTTTTTTTTTTTTTTTTTTTTTTTTTCATACACTTTTGCCCTACCATCCAAAATAATACATCATAGGGGCATTGCATTCCCCTTACACTTGAACTTTTACATAACTTTACAAATAACTATTCTAATGACTCGAATTAAGATAATCGAAAAACTTGGAGTACTTTAAAAATGTTTAGCACAAATGGGGGTAATAAATGATGTTCTTCCCCATTACTCCATTATACTAGTACTTTACCCATGAGTCCCAATCGTCCCAAAACAATATGTACAAGGATATGACTCGACTTAGCAACCATGTAATCAATTAGATAATTAACTTGGGTTAAAACAAATGTTGTCACAATAATGCACTAAAAATGAGTGCATACAAGGTAGGCTAAGGCGATTTAGGTGTACATTTAAGTGGGGTGTAACAAATTCTTCCTTTAAGTAAAATGCTTAAAGGTCGAAACGAAAAGATAGGCTCTGAGGGGTGTACTAGGGGTATCGTGTACTAAAAATGAGTACAACGCAAAGGGTGTGGGAGAATTACTTGACCAATGTAGCCAACGTAATTATAACAAAAACACAGGTGTAAAACAATGGATGAATCCTAATGCCTCTTATCATGTAGTAAATCTAACTACACGAATGTAGTCTCACTTGTGGCCTCGGAATGGTCCTAACGCAAGTTCTAGAATCTAAGTGCTACCGGTACACACATCATAGCATAAATGCTTTTCCTACCAATTCTAGGGGCGAACCTCATATATTTGGGGGTGGAAATTTTTTTAGTGATACGGTTTTTGTGCTAGTCATATAACTCCTATCCATGAGACGCTCATTAAGATCAAAGTTTCACTCCTATATGTTGTAAAAAATTTTAAATTTGGCACTAAAATTACCCTAACAGGTATTTATCTCAGTTTTATTACACATCCACTATTAAACAAACAAAAATCAAGCGCACTTGTATTCTCTAATCGTACTTTTACCCCCCCCCCTTACACTTAAGATGAACATTGTCCCCAATGTTCAAATAACAAGATGTAAAAGTATAAAGTAAAAGAATGAAATCAAATACTCCCCTGATTCGTTCGGTGGATAATGAAGTAACACGGTTAGATCTTCTTCCAAAGAGAATGTTGAAGCTCCATGACTAATGCATCGCCAAAATCTTGATCCAAAACATTTCCTTGTCCAAAATAACCTGTTAAACCTGAGAAAACAAACACGAAAACCTGCATAACATCGGCGGGATAAATCTATATATAAGGATATAATGCTTGTGGAATGATAATTTTGCAGATTCCTGGAGATTATAAGTTATAGATTTAATAAAAACTTTTTATGAAAACAAAACTTTCAAAAATTTTCAGAAAATTAAACCTGACGCCGTCAGGTTGTAAAGCCTGACGCCGTCAGAAATGATCTGACAGAATTCTCATGTTACGTTTCCGGAAAATTTTTGGAAAAACCTATACCTTACTTCCTGGAAATCCTGCAAAACATCATTATGACTCGATACAAGCATTTGACTCAAACAAATACTAATATGTATGTTCATTTATTATTATTATGATTCATGTTCATTTGTGTTCTAATAAACCGATTTAGATTTCCCTTACACTTAACTTTTGCAAAATACCTTTATATGTAGTTAAGACGAAGTTAAAAACAAGATAAAGCATTTTCACAAATTAGTTTTTGAACATGAATCAATAATAATAAAATTTAAACATACATACGGAAATAAATAAAAACAAACAAACAAACAAATAAACACACAAAGCAAATAAAACTTGGGTTGCCTCCCAATAAGCGCTTGTTTTTGTTCGAGTCACGAGCCTGACTCTACCCTTATTTAACAAAAATAGGGGAGGTTTTCCCTACACTTAGGATTAAGTGCGGGTGAAAGTAGCGATACACACCCTTAGGGTGTGAATATGCCACGTGAGGTGAAGGGGGTGAGTGAATGGCTTCCTTCATCCTAAAACTACCCGGATAATAAGGGTTGATGGGTGGGTCGGTTCCTCTTTTGTCTCCTAGATGTAAATCTAAGGATGGAAAGTTGTGTAAAGGTTGAGGTTCCGTTTCATCAACACTAGGAAATTCCCTAGAACTAAGAGTAAGGTCATCACAAAAAGTGTCCAAACCTATATCCTCTAGTTGTGCTTGGTCCAAGGGTTCTACCTCCATTGTGATTCCTAAAGTCACTTCTACTTCTTCCGGGTAAGTCACGGGCGGTGTGTGTGCCTCAAATGATGGTAGGACTTGTGGGGTATTTAGCGGGCTTATGTTACTTACCTCATCATTCTTTGTGTCAAGATCACCTATGTGTTCATCTTGTATTATGGTAGTGCCTAACCATGACATGCAACTAGGTGGCTCAACTCTACCCTCATCCCCAAACAAACATGTTTCATGATCCTTGAAATTTGTTTGTTCAATTAATCTTCATCTCATCTATATTTCATCATTATTACGGCTTGTGCACACATAACAGTGTACAACCCGCTCTTGTAAAGAAAGGACCCTGAGGTACGCGTCAGTGCCTCAATCCTGAAAAAGGAGCGAAAGCTTCTTACTTATGAGTAGAATTAAAACCAGAATGTTTCTAAAAGTTTTTCAACAATTCTGCTCATAAGGACAAGTACTCCCTTGTTAAGGGGGGGTATTTGAAAAATCTTTGTTCCAAATCTACAAACGTTCTTGACATTCTTCCACAAACACCTCAAAAAGAGCATATTTTAGTCAAAAAGTTTGTCAAAAACAACATAACTATGCTATTTTTGAGGGGGAGAATGAAAATGTGATTAAAATATGGTGGAAGCAACGATGATATCTCATGAGTGTAAGACTCAAGAATTGACCCTCAAATTGACGATAACAACAGTCAGTAGTCGAAAGGACATATCCTGGACGGGTAATAATTTCAAAGCAGTTTATCTGGTGATGTAAACGTGTCTCGCAATGGATATGTCTGAGTAGAATGTACCAATTTCGAGCGATGATCTTTAAATCTGATCTGGACGGGTAATAATTTCAAGCCAGTCCAACTGGTGATGTAAGCGTGTCTCGCAATGATCAGGTTCACTAAAAATCAATCAATTCAAAAAGGTGCCAACTCTTACCGACATGTGCAGATTTTACTTTAACGAATATGAGCACATGTTAAGGGGGAGTTCTTCTGAAAATAACAAAACTCTCAAAGTGTTAACAAAATGTGTTTTACAATCATAAACACTTTGAGAGATTTTCAAAAGGTTTGGTATATGGCATCAATAGGATAGTCATGGTGATATAAGGTGACTAAGGTTAGGAAAAACCGTCCTATGATCCGCCAGAGCCGGAGGGATCTACCCAAGGACAATACCAATAGTTTAGAACTAGAAAGTCCTAGGTATGATATTTAAAAAGGAGAAAATGAATGAAAGGAGAAAGAAGGGGTTGAAGAATTAAAAAGAAAAGCAAAGAAAAGGGTGAAAAGAAATAGCCCTCCATTTGTTCAACCTTAGGGCAGACACCGGGTTCAATTCATAATCTACTGTTTGATGAGCATCACCGGTATTGAAGAATAAAGACGTCATGGACCCAGTGACGCACTGCACTAAACCTTCTAAGCCACTCAAGTGTCTCTCAAAAGACATTTGTTTCATTCACACGGAGAACCCTTCATAATCTATCGACCTCTCATTACGAGAGTGTTGATATTGAAAAGGAGGCAATCTGCTCCACGCCTCCGACGACCAAACAAATGTGCACTAATTGAGTCTAGAGCCATGAGATTCATAAAAAGATCTCTTAGGTACACTTAGTATTACTCTGTTGTTCTACATCATGGGCAACAGATGTAAAATTAAGAAAGTGTCCTTCGCAGATCTTAGCAATCTGCCGAGAACATTCATGAGAAAAGTCACAATTGTGATTATCAATGATTGAATGGAAATCCTGCCAGAGCAACATCAAATAACTCTGACAGCAGGTCACTTCGGTAACTCCTTGCGAGTTACGCTTAGTGTTTGCTCCAAACGGTCTACAGTCGTGGGGTGATCTCCAGCGACTCACTGAATCGTGGGTGCACTTCGGTGTGTCCGTGTTATCCCTTTCGGGGGAATCCGGTTCAGAACGGTCTGGGTTAGAATTTGAGAAAGTCTTCACACTATGTTGTTGATGATCTCAAGTCTGAGCCTGTAAGTACCGGTTGGTTCGTGCTGCTGCTGCAGAGGAGCTTGGAGACCTGGAGTTCAACCACCATCAAGACTCCATCATGCTCATATCCCAAAGAGAAGTTCTCACAAAGACTCAGAAATATCAAAAAGTTCAAAATTGTTAAAGAAAAGTCTAAAGATTCAAGTACTACAACCTTTCTCAAAGTTAAAGATTGAAGAAGTGAGAACAAGTTGAAGAACCAAAGTCAAAAGATATATGAGCATGGTGGAGAAGACGTGAAGACCTCAGAAGCAAAGATCATTGGAGAACGGCAGATTACTACCATATCGTATCACATCACTATCAAGAACAAAGAACAAAGATTTTGAAGACGTCAAAGCCAAAAGAAGCAAAGACGACGTCAAGCAACCTTGATGACCAATACTTAGGGGGAGATTGTTGGGAAACAGTTTTGTATTATTCAAGTATTGATCATGTTGTATTAAGGTTGCTCAGGCCTTTAGGTTTGTTATTAGGCCCAGCCCGTGTAGAAGGCCCATGGGCTGTGTCGTTTATTTAGTTTGTTTTGTTTTATTAAGTATTGTTAGTGTAATTAGGGCATCAAGCCCTCTACCATGTAAAACTATAAATACCCCTTCCCTCCTTAGGGAAAGGGTTGTTGGTTGATGAAGTTTAATCATATTGTTATTAGTGTGTGTTTATCATCTCCCATCCTCTCTTTCTCTCTCTAGCTTTCTCTCTCTAGATCTAGTAGGTAATTAGTGGTTAATTATAGTAGCTTAATTCATAAAAGTATAAAACATCAAGGTATTGTGATGGTGTTGGAAGATGAACGAAGACGGTTGTTGGATTTGGTGAAGTTGCCAAATGCCTTAGCAATTAATCCAAATGCTTCATTAAGAGAGTTGAATGCATCCTCCTCTTCATCATAATCAGCGTTTGAGTACAACATGGAATCTGAGTTGTTATATGGAACCATTTGATTGTCAGAGTATTGTGATGGTGCTTCATATGGGATGATTTGGTTAGAAGGTTGTGGTGGAAAACTTGGTTGGAAAGATGATTGACCAAATTCCTGGTTTGGTAGTGGAAAGTTGGATTGAGCAACGAGAGAAAGTGAGTTAGTTGTTGGTGCTGGGATGAAACCGCCTCGTGCTGCAACTTCCTTATCTACCTCAGATTGATGTTGTTTCAGAAAGTCATACATTAGTCCATACTTGACCTTACCAATCTTCTTAGTTTGCCTGACAAATGTTGCATATTTCTGCCATTCTGGTCCAAGGCAACCCAGAAATTTTGAATTGATAGCAATCTTAGGTAACTTGATGTCATGACGATCGAGGTCATTTACAACATTTGTGAAACGGTGGTAGTATGATTCAATTGTCTCCCCTGGTTCCATGATGAAATTGTTATATTCCATGTAAAGCTTTGACTCAAGGTCTTCTTGATTTAACTCAGTCCCTTCCATGAGAAGATGCACATGTTCCCACATGTCTTTGGCAGTCTTTTGAGCATCAATACTTCGGTAAATAGGATTAGGAATCCCCTGAAGTATGTAAGACATTGCCAATTGATTTGCCTCTTGTTGCAGTGTTTGTTCATTTGTGTAGTTAGCGACAGCAATGGGAGTTGATGTTTCATCTCTTTCTGTGGTTCCTGGAACAACATTTACTGGAAGTGGAAAGGGTCCTTCTTCAATGGCTTGCTTAAGATATTTCCCATGGGGTTTGCGGAGTTCAATGAATCTGAGAAATCTACTAGCCCACTGCACATAGTTACCAGGTGTCAGCATAGGTGGTGTATCCTGATTTCCAGCTTCATGTCGGGATTGCCGACTGCTGATTGCCTCACACATCTTGTTAAACCAATGTGGTTCTCTGGAGTAGGATGGATTGTTCAGCATTTGATTCTGTTGCATGATTTGTTGTGGGGATACTTGTGGTGGAGGAATGAATTGATGTTGTTGCACAAATGCATGATGTTGTGGATATTGTTGAGGAAATTGTTGTTGTTGTTGAGAGTATTGTTGTTGTTGAGGATATTGCTGTAGCTGGTAGTAGTAATTAAAGTGTGGTGGTTGAGACATCGTGTAGTAGCTTGTGACGGTTAAGGATCTTTAAAGGATAAAGACGGTTGTTGTTGAAAGATTAGAAACTCGATTAGTCACGTAAGAAATCCAAGAAAATCTCTGGTTCGATTAGGTAATTGTTCCTTCGATGGACACTTCGTTCGATCAGGTTATTTGTTCGATAGGCTGGTTCGATAAGGTAAGTCCTTTGATAATTTGAGTCCTTCGATAAGCTTGTTCCTTCGATAAGCTAGCTCCTTCGATCAAGATAGGTCCTTCGATCAAAGTTACTTCGTTCGATCAAGTGGCTCGTTCGATCAGTTTTGATTGTTCGATCAAAGTTGTTCGTTCGATCAGATTTGATTGTTCGATCAAATGTGATGGTTCGATCAAGTTTGCTCGTTCGATCAAAATGCTCGTTCGATCAACTTGTTCGTTCGATCAATTGGAAGAGTAAGTCTAACTCGACTACCCTTTTGCTCGTTCGACTGAATGCTTCCTTCGATGACCTTGCTCGTTCGACTGACTTGCTCCTTCGATCACCTTGCACGTTCGACAGGAAAACTGCTCGTTCGATCAAGATCCCTCGTTCGACTGATGAACAGTAGTATCTCGGATGAACAGTAACTTCTCTAATACTACGGATTTCTTAAGTTATTCTTAGATCTAACCTTCTAACAACCTAGATTACCCCTTGGCGAATGATACCACTTGATGTTTTATACTTTTATGAATTAAGCTACTATAATTAACCACTAATTACCTACTAGATCTAGAGAGAGAAAGAGAGGATGGGAGATGATAAACACACACTAATAACAAAATGATTAAACTTCATCAACCAACCACCCTTTCCCTAAGGAGGGAAGGGGTATTTATAGTTTTACATGGTAGAGGGCTTGATGCCCTAATTACACTAACAATACTTAATAAAACAAAACAAACTAAATAAACGACACAGCCCATGGGCCTTCTACACGGGCTGGGCCTAATAACAAACCTAAAGGCCTGAGCAACCTTAATACAACATGATCAATACTTGAATAATACAAAACTGTTTCCCAACAATAGTGATATTTAATCGGGAAATGTCTGGTGCCCTTCATGATTCCAGGTTCATTGGAAAATGTAATTGCGGCTGAATTGTCACAATAAATATTTATAGGTTTTTCGATTAAGGGCATAACTCCAAGCCCTGAAACGAACTTCCTAATCCAGACAGCTTCCATCGCAGCTTCTGAAGCAGCAATATACTCACTTTCTGTTGCAGACATCAATATGATACTCTACTTCTTGCTCTTCCAATCCACAGCTCCTCCATTAATGACAAAGAAATAACCCGTCTGAGACTTCGTATCATCTTTATCACATTTCCAGGAAGCATCACAGTAACCTGTAACACCAAGTTCTGCATCTGAATTTCCCCCATATACTAAAAACACATCTCTTGTAGCTCTCAAGTGCTTGAGAATATGTTTAACAGCAGTCCAGTGGAGTTCACCTGGATTCTGTTGATATCGACTGGTTATATTTTGAGCAAACGCCACATCAGGCCTTGTGCATCTCACCGCATACATTATAGATCCCACAGCCGAAGCATAAGGGACTGTCTTCATGCGTGCCACCTCTTCAGGTGTTGAAGCACATGCTTTGCTACTTAAGCCATGATTCTCTTGCATCGGCAAATATCCCTTCTTGGAATTTTGCATATTGAATCTCTTCAATATTTTATCATTGTAAGCACTTTGGCCCAATCCAATCAACCGCTTTGATCTATCTCTATAAATCTTAATTCCCAGAATGTATGCTGCTTCTCCTAAATCCTTCATGGAAAAACATTTCCCAAGATAGGCTTTCACCTCTTTCAATCTTGGAATATTTTTACCCATGATTAATATGTTATCAACATATAGGATTAGGAAAATAACATCACTCCCACTAGCTTTGTGATATACACATGGCTCATCGAGATTCTGAGTAAACCCAAACTTTTTGATTTCTTCCTCAAATCTCTTATTCCATTGCCGTGATGCTTGCTTCAATCCATAAATGGATCTTTGAAGTTTACATACACGGTTTGGAAATTCTGGATTCACAAACCCCTCAGGCTGCGCCATATAGATGTCTTCATCTAGGCGACCATTTAAGAAGGCGGTTTTGACATCCATTTTCCAAATCTCATAATCATAGTACGTTGCTATGGCTATGAGAATCCTAATAGCCCTTATGTCAGCTATAGGAGAAAAAGGTCACCTTGTAGTCAACACCATAAGTTTGGGTAAAGCTTTTAGCTACCAAACGGGTCTTATAGGTGTGTACATTGCTATCCATGTCAGTTTTCTTCTTGAAGAGCCACATACTTCCAACTACCTTGGCATTGGGAGGAAGGTCTACTTAAATCCAGACTTGATTATCTCTCATGGATTGCATTTCCCCATTCATAGCAATCTGCCATTTATCCTTTTCAGGATCATTCATGGCAGCTCTATAATTAGCAGGTTCTCCAAGATCCCCTAATATAGTCTCCTCAACTTCTACGTTAAGACATAGACGTTTAGGTGCTTTTACAGTCCTTGCAGATCTGCGAATGGGAACAACTTCAGGTGGAGGACCCAGACTTTCAGGTTCCACAGGAAGTTCGCTAGTGTTTTCAGAAGGTAATGTATCCTCTTGATCATCTTCTAGATCATAGATCCTCCCACTGAATTCTTGAGATATGAGATCTTTTTCAAGAAAATCTCCATACCTAGCAACAATTACTTTGTTTTCAGGTGGGTAGTAAAAGTAGTAACCCATCGTTTCCTTTGGGTATCCTACAAAGATACACTTTACAGATCTCTGTTGGAGTTTATCTGCTAAGTCACGTTTAACAAATGCCTCGCAACCCCAGACCTTTAAATAAGACAAGTTAGACGTTTTCCCAAACCATAACTTATAAGGTGTCTTATCAACCTTTTTAGTTGGAACCATATTCAAAATGCGAATAGCAGATTCTAAGGCATAATCCCAAAAGGATAAAGGAAGATTTGTAAGATTAAACATTGATCGCACCATGTCCAACAATGTACGATTCCTTCTCTTAGATACACCATTTTGTTGTGGAGTATATGGAGATGTGAGATGCTGGACAATTCCATTCTCAGCTAAATAATCTTTAAACTCTTGACTCAGGTATTCACCACCTCTGTCAGATCGAAGAGCTTTAATCTTCTTTCCAAGTTGCAGTTCTACTTCTGCTTTGAAAACCTTAAATATTTCAAAAATCTCATATTTATGTTTAAGTAAATAAACATATCCATAACGGCTGAAATCATCAGTAAAGGTTAAGAAGTAGCCAGCACCTCTCTTTGACACATGTCTAAGTGGTCCACATAAATCAGTATGTATCAAACCAAGTAGATCAGTAGCCCTTTCCATACGATTATTGAAAGGTTTCTTTGTCATCTTCCCAGATATACAAGATTCATATTTATCAAATGATTCATCATTGATATCTTGTAAAAGCCCATCATATTGCAGCTTTTCCATACGAGTCTTGCCTATATGAGCAAGTCGACAATGCCAAAGATAAGATGAATCCAAGACATTTGAGGAGAGGGATTCGATACACTATAAGGTTGTTAGACCTTTGTTGCTTTGTGTATATGATATATTGAGTTAATATGATTAAGTATGCGGAATCTACTTAACCACACTTAGAAGGTTATTTGGATATGGAAATGGAACAATTATGTTTGTTATAGAACAATGAACAAAGAAAGTTTATCACCAACCGATTCAATATTATTCACAATAATACGAGTGATCTTTACTATCACTAGGGTTACAAAACCTTGAATCTTATGTTTCTATGACTTATGATATTGTTGTGTTTGTTCTATGTTCTTAACAGTTATGATCTAATTCATGCATAAATTAAGCAAACATAATATCTAGTCTAAGATTTCTCTTTTATAGTCCAAGAGAGATCTTTACAATATTGTCAAGTCTAATCAAACACATGCTTGAGAGTGTCAGTCATTAAGATACAACATGTATCTGTGTTTACAACTTGTTACTGAACACTTTGTCTAAAGATATTATCTACCGTGTATTGTTGACTTTAATACACATAATATCTTTGTATACTTATCTACTCAGCAGCAGAATACTTCGATAGTTATCCACTTAGCAGTAGAAAGTTCTTCACCAGCAGCAGAATCATTCAGCAGTAGAATGTTTAACGCTAGCAACAGAATCAAATGCTCTAGCAGTAGAATGATACTTGAGAGTATTTCTTGAGCAGAACCCGATATTAATCTTCTTGAATATTTAATTCCCAACAACATTCTTGATTCTCTTATTATTGATGCTATACATTGAATTATAATTATTTTGTTCATTCATATCAATCTCAAATACACCATTCACAGCAATAGCATTAAAATAAAACACATTATTTAACGAAACAGAAATTCCATTGCTTGAAATAGTATGTTGAAAACCAATATCCAAGAGTAAATTGCAAAAATCGTCCTTGTGGTTTGGCCAAATTGCATGTTTGGTCCGTACTGTTCATTAAGTGCAAAAAAGGTCCTTATTTTCTACTGTTACATTCAGTTTTGGTCCCCCACGTGTATCTCCGTTATCTTCCCGTCTAATGGTTGTGCACGTGCATTCCACAAGGGGGCATTTTCGTCTTTCAATCCTATATCAATAAATTAATCCCCACCCAACCAATAAAAAACCCAATCCCGCTTATTTTTCCCCCAAATCCGAAAGTCAAACCCTTACAATCGAATACCTAATTTCTTATCCCTGCTGTTCAAACCCATTGCACTTACCGTCCTTGTAGATACATGCGATTATAAAAATGAATGAGTCACCTTCACCTCCAAAATTTATTTTTAGAAATGATGGCGTATCAATTGATCCAAACACAATTTATGGTAAGAATCGAAGTTTTTTTAATTGAAATAATCACTTATTTGATACTACATTGTTAGCTCATTGATTTTTTTTTCATTATGATACAGGTGGTTCCAAGTCCATGTTCTCTATGAAGTTCAATCATGGTGGATACTTCACACAACCACCAAATAGGATGTATACCACAGGTGAGACAGTATACTTGGATTACATTGATGTGGATCACCTTAAGGTTGAGGGAATAAACATAATTATGACTCAACTAGGGTATGAGTCTGATGACATTATATATTATCACTTTAGGATGCCTAACAAAGGTTTAGATAATGGTTTAAGGCGTGTGAATTGTGATGATGATTTAGTTAGGTTGGTAAAAGTAGTGGAAACACATAAGGAAATAGTATTTTTTGTAGAGCTTTGGATTAACAATGTTCAGTTGGCTGAATTAGATAATGATGGTGTAGATAACATAGGCTTTGATTTGAATGTGGAAGATACACATGGACAGTCTAGCTCTAAGAATGTAGGTGATGAAAATGACACAGAAGTGAACATGGAGGATATTGTTGATGAGGAGCATATTATTGATGATGTGGAAGTGAACATGGAGGATTTTGTAAGGCACAATGTTGGTAGGGAAAACTATGTTGACCCAAGTGGAAAACCTCATTTTGAAGTAACAGATGAAGCTTTAGAGGTTGTGGACTATGATTCATTTGATAGTGATGTAGGTGATGATGATGATGCTTCAAGTGTTATAAGGAGGAACCTTAGGAAACTTAAAAAAACTGGAGGTGCTGGATCAGATGGTATTGTAAACTTCTTTTTTGTTGGACAAGATTTTGCTAACAAGGAAGAAGCTAAAGATAGAATTAAAGCTCATGCAGTTGAAACAAGAAGGAAGATTCAAATTGTAAATAATGATCATGAAAGGTTACAAGCAAAATGTAAGGGTACAATGCCATGTGCTAGAGAGAATATACCAGCTGGTGGGTCACAAGCACAAGGAAAAAAGAGGAAAAAAGGTGAGATAGTAGCTGGTGGGTCAAAAGGGAATAAACAAATGAAGGGTAAAGGTGTAATTTCACAAGATGAGGAAAAAAGTGTGTGTCCTTGGAAAGTCTATATTTCTCCTGGACCAACTTGCAAATGGGTGGTTAAGACATTTAATAATGAACATAAATGTCTCCAATCTAGGGATATAAAGGCATGTACAGCCTCCTTTCTTGCCAAACATGTTGTAAACCTAATTTCTCTCAACCCTGAAATACCAACAGTAGCAATCCAAGAGCAGATGCAGTCCAAGTTTCAAGTAGGTGTTTCTGCAACAAAAGCTTTCAGAGCTAAGTCTAAGGCAGAAGTTAATTTGAGGGGTGATGCAGAGGGTCAATATGCTTTATTGAGAGATTATGCTGAACAGTTAAAGAAGTCTAACCCAAACACAACAGTGAAGATAGATGTTTACAGGCCTCATAATCCAAATGACACTTCAAGAAGGTTTAAAAGGATATATATCTGTTTGGGTGCTCTAAAAGAAGGTTTTAGAGCTTTTTGGAGAGAGCTGCTAGGGTTGGATGGTGCATTTATGAAAGGTCAACATCCTGGACAACTGATAACAGCTGTGAGTGTGGATGCTAATAATGGAATCTACCCTGTAGCATATGGAATTATTGAATCAGAATCTAGAGATTCATAGGAATGGTTCTTGTCTTGTCTTGGGGATGATTTGGATTTGTATACCAATTCCAACTTCACCTTTATTACTGATAGACAAAAGGTATATACTTGTAACTAAACAGTTTGTTTTAATGGTTCTGGTCATGTTTAATTAATGATACCATTTTTTTGTTTTATAGGGTCTGTTACCAGCTATAAAGAGCTTATTTCCTGCTGCTGAACACAGGTATTGTGTAAGGCATATTAACGATAACATGAATTTGATTTGGAAATGATGAGTATACAAAGATAGGTTGTGGAAGTGTGCCACTGCAACAACTGTGGTAGAGTTTGAAAGAGCAATGGATGAACTTAAGGGATACAATCGGCAGGCACATGAGTGGTTGAGGAAAATACATCCTGAGCATTGGAGCAGAAGCCACTTTTTAGGTAACCAATTATGACCTAATTTACTTCTTTTTAGTTCATTATTAAGATGCTTACTATATGTACATACTTATGGCAGGAAGGGCACATTGTGATTTATTGATCAACAATATCTGTGAGGTCTTTAATAGGCAGTTACTAACTGCTAGGGATAGTCCTATTTATACTGCACTAGAATATGTTAGGGAATATATAATGAAAAGGATTGTGTTGGTTCAGACAATGATTGAAAAAAGTGAGGGTCCATTAACACCAAGAGTGACTAAGCTTTTCAAAGGTATAATGGAACAAGCATCAAAATACTCAGTTCAATGGAATGGGGGTGAACTGTTTGAAGTTAAGGGTCCTTGGAGTGACAAGTGTGTAGTGAATCTAGATCTTAGGCATTGTTCTTGTAGGAAATGGGAAATATCTGGAATCCCATGTAGACATGCAGTTGCATGCATCTTTAACATGGCGGATAATGGTATGAAAGTTCCTATCCCTGAGGATTGGGTTCATGAATCATATAGGTTAGAAACCTGGAGGAATGTATACTCTCATAAGGTGAACCCAGTCCCTGGTCCATAATTTTGGGAGAAGTCTGCATTTAACCAAACAAAATTGATTCCACCTTATATTCCACCACAAATAGGCAGACCTGGAAAAAAAAAGAAGGAAGAGTGTAGGTGAGATTGCTGAAATGGTAAAAGGGAGCAAGTTAACTAGGAAAGGTGGGACTGTCACTTGTGACAACTGCCTAAAAAAGGGTCATAACAAAAGAAGCTGTAAGGAACCAAATCCATGGAAAGATCCAAATTATGGGGCTGCACAGTCATCTACAGCTGCTAAAAAAGGACCAAGTGGTGATCAAGCTGCAAGTGTTCATCAAGCTGCAAAGGCACCAAAGCAACCATCAAAGACCACTGCAAGTCAATCCAAGACCACTACATCAAAGGCAATAAGGAAAAGCCCAATGAAAAAAACTGCAAGTCAATCCAAGCCCACTGCAAGTCCAAAAAAAGGGAAGAAAACTGCATCAAGGAAGAACTGCTAGATTTGGTTAAGTAACAGTATGGTTATGTATTAGTAATCCATGTAGACATTATGGTTATTATGTATTAGTACTCTTATGACATGATGGGAACAATTGTGATGCAAATTTTCAGTTTAGCAAGTTGAAAAACTTGTTTAATGTATGACAAATGTTACCCTTTCAGTGATGCAGATGTGTTCTTTACTTTGTGTTCTCATGTTTAAGGCATATTGCATATGTGTTATGCCTTTGTTTGCTTGTGTTGTTTTTCCAACATCAGATTAAAATCATACACAGACTTAAGATGTTAAGACAATGGCCATTTATGGTCTTTATGTTATGTTACTTTCTTGTTGTAAGCAGATTCTTTTGGCCACTATTTTGTTCTCATGTCTGCACAAGACTTATGGTCTTGCAGTTTGATTCTTTTGGACACTATTTTTTTCTCATTGACTGTCAATTGACTGCTTTGGAATTAGATAAAGTGTACAAAAGCATTCAAAAACTAAATGCTTATGCAGTGTGTTGGTTGGGATATTGCATTTAAGTTTACATTGACACGTGTGGTGATTTTTGCTTTAAATTGACATACACACACCCCACATTACACAAAACCATCTGAGATCACACATTGTCAAAAAATGAGTTCAAATCCTCCAGTCATTCAGGTTTCATCTGATTCAAGTTCTGCTAACACAAAGGGAAAAGGAAAGTTGGAAACTTCATCTGAATCAAGCATTAACTGTAGCTTTCTTAATGATAGCTGGGTGTCCAGCTATCATTCAACATCTGAGGAAGAGGATTGTGTGTCCAAAAAGGGTAAAGAGTTGGAAGCTCAGTCAAAGAAGCTGAGTCAAAAAAAAGGTAAATGCTTATGCTAGCTATCATGTTAACACTGCACCTGTGAAATGTAACCCAACCTATGATGGAAGGGTTCAAGTGCTTGGCACTCCAAATGGGCACACTTGGGAAGTCATCCAGGGACAGAGGTGGAAGAGGGGCAAAGGGAATTGAATGAAGTCATCCAGGGCACACTCTATGTACTGTCTTTTTCTTATGATGTCAGTTTAAGAAGCTTTGTGTAATGCATCAATGTATGATCCTACTATCTAATGAAGAATGCATCTATGTATGCATTATTTAAATAAAAATCATACACATTCGTAGTAGTATCATTAAACTTGAAATTACCATTCATACTTGAACATTCATACATATAACAAAATTCATTGATTATAGTCAATTTTTAAGTTCAAGATGAACATTCATACATAGCTTTATCAGCTTACAACAAGAAAGTAACTAAGAACAAGACCCAACTACAAATCAACCATATCTTCAATCTTCGTCTTTCAGCAGCCATTTCAACCAATGATTGTTGAAGCTGGTTTCTTGAATTAAGTAGACCAGGAATGATTTGCTTTGAACGAGCACACATTGGAGGATCAACCCAATCAAAAAACCCACAATCCGTTCCCTACAAATTAGTACTTCAATCAATAACTTGTGGAAAAAATATAACTACAAATTACTACTTACAAAAATTTTTGGGCATGAGTGAAAACGACGTCCTGGGTTAAGATTTGTCCATTAAGTACGCACACGGGTCTTACTACCACAGTAACACGTCACCATTTTAGCTAATTGATTTTGCCCTTTTTACTTCTTTAGGGTTAGGGTTTTAATTGGGGACCAGTGTTCTTGGAGTGGGTAAGTAAGGGGTGGGGTTTTTTATTAGTTGGGTGGGGGACCAAATTAATTTATTGATATAATGTTGAAAGACGAAAATGCCCCCTTGTGGAATGCACGTGCACAACCATTAGACGGGAAGATAACGGAGATACACGTGGGGGACCAAAACTGAATGTAATAGTGGAAAATAAGGACCTTTTTTGCACTTAATGAACAGTACGGACCAAACATGCAATTTGGCCAAACCACAAGGACGATTTTTGCAATTTACTCAATATCCAATAAACACGAAAAGGAAACCACACCTCTAACAATAGTAGGTGCATAATGACAATTATTTAAAAACAGCACTAAGCCCGAAGGTAAAACTAATTTAAATACTCCTATAGCTTTAACAGCTGCATGTGCTCCGTTACCCACGTGCAGATATTGTTCTCTATAGGCCCAGTCTCCTTTCAACTCTAAATCTCTGCAGTGTATTGCAAATATGAATACCACATCCAGTATCTTATACCCAGGAATTTATTTTATGAGTTAATGAAAATAATTCAATCATGAAAAAGTTACCTGAAGTGCTGGGTTTACTAGCCTCAACCTTCATCTTTTTCACACGCAACTCCTTGAGATAGAGTGGACAGTTTCGCTTCCAATGTCCCATCTCATGGCAGTGGTGACAAGTCTGATCCTTCTTGTTTGGATTCGCCTTGTTCTTCTTAGGGTTATTCTTCTTGGGCGTAGGTTGATAGGCCATAACTTGTTTACCCTTGTCAACTTTACCCTTACCCTTCTTATTCTCCTGCGGTTTTGGCTTTTGGATCCTGCCTCCTTGTATAGCTTATACCTGAGGAGTAGGTTCCTTGTTTGGTAAACCCTTCTCATGGTCCACGAGCATTGCGAGCAATTCCATGACTGTCTTCCTCGAGCAATGCATGTTATAGTTTTGAACAAAACCTTTAAAATCCTGGTTCAAGGACCTATTGATTTGGTTCACACACACATTCTCAGGATAGACATAGTTGATCTGGTGTAGTTGGTCCATGTACATCTTCATTTCCAACACATGATCACTAACAGGTTTACCTTCCCCCTGCTTGTAGCTGTGTAATGTATCGATCAAATCATACAATTCAATAGCTGGTGGCTTCTCATAAGTCTTTTGGAGTTCTTCCAACATATCTTTAGGAAAATAGTTCTCAAACTGCTTTTGCAATTTGGGAACCGTACTTCCAAGCATCAAGCACGCAACTTCATTGTGCTTTTCATACTCCAATTTCCAGGCTTCTCTGACCTCTTCATGTTCAGTAGCAGCTGGTTCTTGAGGGCAAGGCTTAGTCAAGTATTCCAGCTTTTTGGCCACTCTCAAGACAATCCTGAGTGACCTATACCAGTCATTGAAATTTAGGCCAGTCAATTTTTCCCTTTCAAAGTGGTTTTTGAAAGCAGAACTTAGTACAACATTATCGGGTTGAGCCATTTCTACAGAAAAAGTTCAAATATTAGTATTCTGATAATACAATTTTTCAAGAAAATGAAATTACCCAGGAAATATTCATATATCCATTTAATCTTCTTGAAAACTAGGATCCAAATTTCCATAGTTTCACTACATCAGTTGATCTGCTAGTAGTGAAAGTACAAAATATGGTAATCTGTCGAACAATAATCGGCAAACAATTTCCGACTCCTAGATCATTATGGGATTTACATTTTCCAAATACAATTTGCAATGTAAGCATGTTTCATCCCATCTCATGCCTTAAGTTTCTAAGTCTCACTAACAACTTAATTACGTCGTCTAATTTAGAAACTGCAAATTCTCCATTACTGGTCTCACGCATAATGAAAATTTACCTTGTCATTAAAATCTAGGTAAGGTATCACTTACGCTAAATAATAACTTCAAGTGTTTCTTATAATTAGATGGCATGGACTTAAATTTTTAGGGTATTAATTTTGATGTGTCAATCAAAATATATACGAAGAAGCATGCACACATCTTCGTATCATAAGTTTTCAAAACGATTTTATTTACCAATTAGGCCAAGATTCAAATCAACAAAGTTTTAATTGAGGTATTGGGTTTACCAATCAAAGAATTACCTACAATTATCGCTAACTATATCCTACTGCTACATGAGTCAAAAGACCCAAGTTATTCGGATAATTACTACAAAGTGGCGCGTGAAATTGAGGTCAATTTACCCTTAAGATGATTTTGTACATAAAATAGCTTACTTGGTAGCTCCAATTAAACGCACAAAGGAGCGGAGAGACAAACGTCAGCACTAAATGCCAATTAAAAACGCGTCTCTTTCGGTTTGACAATTTAATGTTAATCCTCCTTATACCCCTCTTATAGTTTGTCAAAACTGGGTGAGCCGTTCACACTATTGGTACAAAACTCATCACTCAATTAAAAGTTTATGATTATAAGTCTTAAAAAACATGTTATAAACTATAATATTGCTAGTCTCGCCTGGAAGCAAATTACCGTGCGAAGTGAACCACGGTCGGCACATAAGACTTTGCAATATGTATAATTTATCACATTAAGTTTCATAGTTATTAGGTAAATTTATTTTCTATTTGAAAATTTTCCCTTTTTTGCTTACAATCTTGTCATACAATTTATAAAAAAAATCGGGTAATTAACAAAAATAAATAACCAAATAAGTACACATAATCTTAACAATTAAATCATGTAGCCACATGCAAACTTGTTGATAAAACCCTATTAATAATCTATCTATGTTTTTAATATGCATATATTTAACTAAGACTATCCCCTACAATGGTAGGTGAGCCACATGCATCGACGAATCGATTGCGTTAGTCTTAGCAAACATATACCAAATAGCACATAAATAGATTCATTAATTTAATTAATTGAGGTTTTCCCCAATTTTAGATCTATCAAATTACATATGAAAAATAAACTTAACAATTAATCAAATCTAATCCATGATAAACATGCTTGTTTCATCATGGATTAATGCAAGTCACAAGGAACGCAACCTTTAACCACATAAACACGTTACAATTTTAGGGCTACAAAACTAATTTTTTAATTTTTTTAATTATAGGGCATCTCCCCCCCCCCCCCCAAAAAATTAGGGTTCGATTATTTAAACCCTAAAAATCTAGTAACATAAATCCTAATCCAAGATTCGATTTTTATGTGTTTCGGTAATTTAATTACGTGTTAAAATGGCTCGTGATGCCACTGTTAGAATTTCATAATCATGACAACTCATATATTAATCTAATAAACATCTTACACGTTGCGGAAGCGTAGGATCTATATTTTAACACATAAAGATTAACCGAAAAATAAAGAAACGTACCTTTTGATTCTAGCAAGAACAAGAATCAAACTTCAAATCTTCTTCTTTAATATCAATAACGGATTAACGAGATACCCCTTACCTTTTTGTATCTCAATCCAAGAATATCAACTATAATGAGTTGATACCACAATCTTGTACACACGTACTATAACCGAACTAATGTTTATGCTAGTAAAACAAACACAAAATAAACCAAACACTTTTGTTTATAAAAAACTTGGATCGATCAACCCTTAGGGTTTGATGATCAATCGGCCACAACAAAAGGAAGAAGAGAAAAGACTTTTTAGGATTATAGCAAGAGTGCAAGAGTGATGAAACAATAACCCTAGCCTTTGTATTTATAGACTTGAAATCTTGGAGAACAAGTTTTGGCAATGGGTTGGGCTTAGAACCCCTATGCCGATCGGTTATGGCTTCCCAAAGGGATTCCGGAACCTTCTTGATCCTCTAATTTCATCTATAGTCCTTCTTTTATTCCCTAACGGTCGTTAGTCAATTTTCGTTAATTACTTAACGTCTGTTAGTCGTTATTTTTGTGTTTAAATAATTAAATATATAACGGTTTATATATTAATTATTATACATTAATTCTTCATACGTAATGTGTGCAATCCCGTGGTCCCGAGTTCGATTCTAGACATACACGTTTAATATTTGTCCGTCAAAACTAACATATGCAGCTAATGGAACATCATGCAGTTTAATCCACATTGACACCTTAGATACATCCTCTTTAGTCACACTAACAGAAGGAGACCATTTGTTGAGAAAATAGGCGTACCTATGATCATCCAGGGTCCATTCTGTAGTACACTTTCTAAACCATGAGTAGTAGAAAACTTAAAGAGAAAGAATCCCTTTGCATTCGTTGTCACTTTCTGAATTCCATATTTACTCTACGTATCACGAATATAAGTTTGACAACAGGGAATGCTAACCTTTTTCTAATAAATTCCCATATAGGGAGTTTTTCAACTTCTTATTAACCTCCTCCACCGAAGCCCTGGGAATACCAACATCAAATCAGGTTCTTTAAGAACATTAGACTGCAACTCATGAAAATTAACCTTCAACTTTGTGGCATTAGGCCTCATTGTGTTCACATACGAAACCGGCTTCGTTTGTTGACACGAATGTGCATTACCCTCTATTGATTCACTAGTATTCATAGGAGCCTTAATAGAATCCAACGTTACAGCTTGAACTCCTTCCTGAGACGAAATAGGGCACTCCAGGTTCACATTACCCGCTTTCCTAGGCACCTAATTTATGTCTACCCCCAAAACTGATTCGTAAGCATGGTTATGATTACCATGCGCACTGCTGTTATACAAACATTAACAACCTTTGTCTGGGTATCTTCAACATGAGTCTTCCTACTAGGTAGGTTCGGAAAACTTGTATTATCATAAATGTTTTCAACTCTTGACATCGAACGATTTTGAACTCTTCTCTTTTTTTTGAAAGGCAACAATTTTGAAATCTTCTCACATCTTTATTTTTGTGATTACCATCTCTCCCACACAAATTCAAAAAACCTGGTTACATCCTTACATTTAAACAGCCTCAACGACACAGGGAAAGTACCACGTGATTACCAAAACAATGAACCAATGTTGCAGCAAACCCTAAGACGAACACGTCATTTTAAGGTTTCTGCAAGAACAGAGCAGACCCACAAGCAAAGAATATTAAGTATAAGAACATCGTATAGGGTCTTAATGGATTAGTAGTATACCAATAGTCAACAATGAAAGTGTAGTAAAATTAAATGGAACAGATAGTCGATCTTCACGATGTTGGAATATAATCTTCGAATATCAATCATTAAACGCAGCATATTCTAGTTAGTTTTAATATACAGATGTGACATGATGTATAGATAAATAAGTCACATATATTAGTATAAGTTAGTATGGTTATCATAAGCAGTTAGTTACAGGAATAAGCAGTTATAGGCAGTTAGAATACCAAACCATCATGTTGGTTCAGTCAAGGGTCACAACCCTTCAACATGTATAAATAGGGTTGTCTTTCCTCAATAAAACACAATCGATTTTACTGCATTATATCTGTTCTTTTGTTCTGCAATTCGACACATCAGAACTGTTTGTTATTGTTGTTGTACATGCCTAAATTCAATATGGCATCAGAGGTAAAAGATTCGAAGACCTGTATGAAGGACCGATTAATATGGTTAAGTAAGAGACGCCTCAAAGGAAAGGAGGTGGAAGATGTTTAGGAAGATTACAAGGCCAAAAGATGTGGAGAATCATCAGTGTTCCAGGGTACTTCTTAAAGGCAGAAAGGCAAGGAGAAGAGTGTTTATGATCAAAGTGATCATCAGAGGAATTATGGCAAGAAGATGTATAATCAGAACATTCATTCGGTCAAAGAAAGTGTGTTTCAAAGGAAACCAGATAGTATGATGGCAGGCAACAACAAGTATCGTATGGAGGAAATCGATTGGCAGTATCCAAAAGGTATGTGTTGTTCCTTTTGCAAACAACCATTCCACTATAGGAAAAATTGTCCCGAAAGGATAAGGAAAAATTGAATTCATGATCAAAGGGACAGATAGTAAAACGTGGAATGAAATATGGTTTGCAAGTGTGAAAAGGCAACAACATGCCACGGGTGATAAAAATCTCTTCAAGAACTTAGAAGAGTCATTTGGAATAGAAGGCAATTATAAAGGTTTTAAAAGGGATTTGTACAAGGGCAAGGGAATCATTGAGATCTTCAGTTCAGGAGAGATCCACACTATTGATGAAGTTTATTATATTTCTACTCTCAAGAGGAATATACTTAGTGTGGAGAAACTGAGGAATCAAGGATTCAAAATAATATTTGAGGGTGATGTATGCCACATCACAAAGGATTCTTTATGGAAAGGAAAGGAGAAACAAGCAAGTTATGATCCCGTTTATGAACGAATAGTCCACTGTTGGACTTGCAATGATCATCACCCCGGTTATATGTGTCCTTTAAAGGAGGACTCAACTGATGGTCAAGGTCCTTACACCCCAACAACAAAAGGGACAAAAGAAGGAAGTTCCAAAGGAAAAGTAAGGCACAAAGTGAAGAAATGCAGGCTAATCTCATTAAGGAAGCAGTCAAGAAACAGGAGGAAGAGAAAACATGTATATGGAAGCATTTTGGGAAAATCAAGCCAGTAGCAGTCAAGAAGGACCAGTTGTATATCCAGTTCATGAATCTGCTTTGGACAATTGTGTGACATTCATGGATTTGCTCCACATTGCCACACAAATAGAAGTTCATAAGATCAAGTTCAAAGCCGAATTTGAAAGAACAGTTTCTTGGTTCTTAAAGGACTTTCTCAATTTCAGTATATACATGCCTATACCACCACTAGACCATTTGGGAAGGAAAGTAGACTTATTTGATCTCTACACGATTGTGGAGAATTTTGGTGGAGTAGAGACAGTGAACGAATATTGTTTATGGCATTCAGTAGCATTGAAGATGGGATATGGATATAGATTGCCAAAATTAGACTTGGAAGATGAAATAGTGAAGACTTTAAAAGCAATCTACGGCAAGTATTTGCAAATGCTGAATTGGTACCACTTAAAGCACAAAGGAAGGGAAATCCAAGTTAAAGCAAATGAAGACAGAAGTGAATTAACGATGAACCAAAAGAAAGAGCAGACTAATATCCTACCACCAAAGAAACGATCAAAGACTAGCAGCAACAGCAGTGAAGTGTGAAGAAGTATGCGTTTGATAATTTGAAGATTAGGGGGAAAATGTTGGAATATAATCTTCGAATATCAATCATTAAACGCAGCATTTCTAGTTATTTTTAATATACAGATGTGACATGATGTATAGATAAATAAGTCACATATATTAGTATAAGTTAGTATGGTTATCATAAGCCGTTAGTTACAGGAATAAGCAGTTATAGGCAGTTAAAATACCAAACCATCATGTTGGTTCAGTCAAGGGTCACAACCCTTCAACATGTATAAATAGGTTTGTCTTTCCTCAATAAAACACAATCGATTTTACTGCATTATATATGTTCTTTTGTTCTGCAATTCGACACATCAGAACTGTTTGTTATTGTGGTTGTACATGCCTAAATTCAACACACGAACCCCAAAATTGGCCAGAACCCAATCGCTCAATAAATTAAGACGATAGGATAATTACGATTTAGGACAGTTGGAATCGAACATAAACAGTTAGGAACACACGAAGATTAGTGATTTTTAGAGGAACAATTAGCAAATGAGGCGGGTTAGGTTTTCTCCGAAGTGGCCAATTCTAGAGAGAGAAGCTAGGGTTAGTCATAGCTTCTTTACTTATATTAGTTATATATATATATTTAGCAAAAGTAACTCTTGACAGACATTTAGAGGAAAACTAGAAAATATGGATAAAATTTTAATTTGCTAACATGTGATTTTAAAATACTAAGAAATATTAATTTATAAAAATCTATTTTAACATATGTCCGTCAACAAAACTTATATATTTTATTAGTTTCTTGTGTGCCAAACATGCGGTCATGGCCGTCTTTTAAGGTGTACAACGTGGGCGACCGCTCAAGGCTCCAAAAATTTTAGGGCCTTCAAATTTGCCTGGTTAACAATTATATCCATGTGTACATATATTTTTCGCAAAGAAAATAGTATTTGAATGAGAAAACATCTTAAATGAGTAATATGTTGAATGTTTAGATAACTAATTGCATATATCTTATAAACGGTGACACTTTATATATAACGTTCTTCTCGAAATGCATAAAAGTATGTAATTTCTTCAAGGGCCCTCAAAAATCTAAAAAATTAAGAGACGGCCCTGCATGCGGTATTACTAAGCAAAACATTGCCAAATGATAGAATCAGCAAAAGGATAATAAATAACAAAACAAGAATTATAACAAAAGAGTGTGATAATTTGATTAACCATTCGCTTTGATTACTCACACATTTGTAACAAATTCGGATGTCTGTTTAGACAACAAATGATAGTTAAATAAAAACTAATGAAAAACTAGAAGATACACATTGCCTGACAAATACAAAGACAAATCTAGACCCATGTTTCCGAAACATAAAAGTCATAACAATTACAACACCCTCATGAAACTAAATAAACTCGATCAAGAGAAGGTTAATTCAATCCATGAAATGTTTTTAGGATCTATAGTGAAGGATGAAGAAGAAGAAGAAGAAAAACAAGAACAAGAGAGAGTATGAACTCGAGATGTTGTCCTTGCGGTTAGCTTCTTTCTTTTGTATGCATGAATCTGCAGAAGTTCCGGTTGATCATCCAAACTTGAGGATGGGGCCAATCACAATGGTTTAGACTATGAGGAAGAGATGTGAGTTAGGATTGGTGTAAATTTGACCACACGAAGAGATCTATTTCTTTAGATACTTTCTGAGCCCTAAAAAGCATAACTTCTCGTTAGTTCTTTAAAAAATAATAAGATCAGCATATATTTCACAAAAATATAGAATCAGACCAACAATAAAATAAAATGAAAACAAGTATGTACTAAAGAGGGGAATATCAGTGAGATATTCTACTATTACTATATAGAGAGCAATAAAACTAATAATATGAAAAAGAGACAAATTTGGATACAATGCTAACCTGTTGCATTAACAAGGTCCTTCGCCACGAAGAACATTTGGCAAGAACTTAACCGCCATGACTAAATGACATGAGAAACTACTGAAGGTTCCCATTTTAACTCATGATTGAAAACTCGAGCATGTCTCGCGCTTTATACAATTTGATTTGCGAGAAGCTATACAAATCTAAGCGATGTGGGATATCAACAGAATAGCCGATTAAATACTTTAAGATATTTTATGTATCAAGATAATCTAATCGATGTGGGATATAAGTAAAACAGGTACAGGATTAAATTCTCAAAAAACTAGATATTGGCAGGTATCCCTTTAAAGTATTTTGAGTTTGACATGTGATGTATCGCCATTAATTTGTGTTAGTCAATTGTGATCACAACCCACATGCAGTGTTGATGATCCACAACTTCACCAAGTATGAGTAAAGTACTCGCATAAATTAAACAAACGATGTTACTCAAAATGAATTGTTTAGAATGTAAGCATCAACTCAATAAACCAAATGAGATCATAGAATTGATCAAAGTGGCAGTAAGTCTTCTATCATGTCGATCAAATGTTTCTGATGCACAACTGTGTACATGTGTTGTGCGTTTATCACATTTTTTTGTGCTATATTCTAGGGTGCATTATTGGTTGCTGGTTTTGTCGAAAGTGGGCTCCCATCGTGATTGCATAGTGCATGGTCAAGAGTGCCCGTATTTGTTGGAAAATGTTACATCCACAAAACTTTTACAGAAAATTCTTCCACGCAATATGACTTGTCACTAATAAAAATTAGAGATAATTTCGACATTAGACCAGTCGCTCAACTTTTATATCTTTTGTATATCAAAAGAAGTGATATTCCCCAACTAGACCGAGCGACTTACGACTTTTTTACTTTTGATAAGAAGGTGACAAGTGTCACCAAAAAGTTTGTGTCAATTCATTTTTTATTCTGCATGTGTAAGCTATAAAGTCAGGTACTTTTCGAGCGACCTAAGTTAAGCCAATTCATTTTTTATTCTAAAAGAGTTAACTACATTTTTGGTCCTTGTAGTTTGCCAGGTATTTCACGTTCAGTCCAATTTTTCAAAAAGTTTTGGGTTTAGTCCAAAAAGAAATTTTCATTGCGGGTTTGGTCCAAATTTACTAACACCGTCAGTTTAACTACGTTTGACCGTTAGTTAATAATAGAGTTAAGTACATTTTTTGTCCTTGTGGTTTGCTTGGTATTTCATTTTTGATCACACACATTCTTTCTTTTTTTTATCAATAAAAAGATACCTTAGTTCCTAAAATACAATAACGCATACAACATCCAACCACCACCATCTCCGGTCACACCACCTCCGACCACAAAACCTCCGGCCACAAACACAACACACATTTATCCTCACCCACGCTCCACTCATAAATCGTCACACTCAAAAAAAATCATCAAAAGATGATAAACCCAAAAATCCAAATCCAATCAAACATAAAAAACAAACACACAATCAAAATCCAAACATAGATCGAGAACAGATCGATCTAATCCAAATGCAACAATTTGGTAAACAAATGCAACAATTGTTAATTCTTTAAACATGAATCGGCAAATAAAAGGATTATCTAATCATAACTTCCAATCCATCCTGAGAGTATCTCAAAACAATATTGGTACTGGTAGTGCAAACTACAAAATCGCAAATATCATGTTAAAATCGTCCAGACAACCACTTGAAAACGCAAGACCTATATGAACTTGCAACATAGAAAACAAAATCCAAATCCAATCAAACATAAAAAACAAACACACAATCATCAAGACTGAGACTCAGGATCACCAAACCCACCACACCGAAAACCCGCACGTTGCAACGGGAATGCGGTGCTAAGTCTTTTTTTATATCATTATTACTAATTAAAGTCTCTTTGAGTTGATTAATTAAAGTTTCCCAGAAATTTGAAAAAAATTAATATTTTTTTTTTGAACCGGGTTACCCATGTTAACGGGTTTTTTAAATATGTTATTGAACTTTGTAAACGATGACATTTCTTTGTCGTTAGTCGGGCATCACAGAATTAGTCCCTAGACAACAATTTTGGTTAGTTTGATCGTTTTTCTTATGTTTTTATTCGTTTTCTTATGTTTTAATACGTTTTCGCCCGTTTTATTATATTTTCATACCCTTTTTTTATGTTTTTGTACGTTTTTTGCATATTGTCCCTATTAGTGAACCGGCATAACCTAAAAAGCACAAAACGTATCGTAATTGTCAAAAAAATTGATTTTTGAAAATATTGCATATTTATACTCGTTTCTATTGAAAAAATTATTTCGTGAACAATGGTGCAAGTTTCGTTAATTTTCAAGTCCGTTTGATATGTTAAATGGGTCCCGCGATGTTTGTTGTAAAAGTATAGGCAAGGTGGCAGAATTAGTCCCTCTGCCCATATTTACACAACACATCCCTCACTTTTCAATTTACACACTTGGTCCCTCCCTCAAAAATATAAATACCTTCAAAAAATAATAATAATTCAATTAGTATTTATTCAATCTCTCTCTTCCTTCTCTCTCTACCCGCCGGCGCCATCCCAACTCCGGCCAACGCCATCTTTTCCGGCCACCGGAATATTTTCCGGCGAGTCTCTTTCTTTGCCGAATCAATAGATCGGCCATATTCAACCCTTTCTGGAAACTTTGAACTCACGGCTCCCACCACAACCCTTCTCACGCGCCACCACAGCCCACTGCCGTCACGCCGCCACCACTACCACCTTCCCCTCCATCTTCTCCTCGGTAAAAACCTACCTCACGCGCCTCTATTTCATGTTTTTCTTAAATATTATCAAACCCTAGTTCAATAATTTTTATTTATTTATTTATTTAGTTATTTAATCCGAAAAATAGTTATGTTTTATCAATAAAAATGGTGGAGCTCTCGTGTGGAAAACCATGACCTCGTAAGATGTCTCGCCCGAATGAATTAGTTGGTCCTAGAAATGTTAGAAAAAGTGAACGAAAAGAGTAATAAGAAGTGAAAAGGACAGAGACACTTCCCAACCAGAAAGCAAAGTTCCCACTGATGGTATACTTAGTGTAAGCGAGCTCTAAGATCACATCTTTGGAATAAAATCCAGTTGGAAAAGGAAATCCAATTAGAGCCCTCCCCCTCCCCTTCTCGTTGACTCAGTCACTCGGTGAGGGTTTGATATTTTTGATGATTTATTAATTCTTGTTTAGTTTTTTCGTTGTGATGATATTTTTATTTGAGTTTGGATATTGATGGGTCCGTTTGGTTGTTCACAGTTTCGGCAGCCTCATGGCTAGCCAAGCCATGGCTGTTAGGATTAGTTGATGTGAATGAAGCATAGATTTTTTTTTTATGCATACATGCTGCTACAGTTGGGTAGACAGTGGGTTAAATGTACAGCAAGAAATATCAGCCACAAACTAATGTATTAATCACTGTAATAACTTTGTTAACCCTCTATTTTTTTAACCACCGATTAGCTATAGTTGAGCTACAGTGCTATGAACAGTGTCGAGGTGAATATGAGCCACACAACGCTGTATTAATCACTGGTTAATTACTTTGTTAAGCAGTTTTTTGGCTAATCCAAAAACTGCCTTTTAAATATATTAGATAATGACGTAGGGATAATGATTTAGTGGGTTTTGTGAATCTGTTGATGTAACTGGATATGATTTGGGTTTTTGACGAAGGAGATAAAATTTGTAAATGTGTTGTATTTTTGTGGTGTGAATTAAAGAATATGTGTTTGTGGTTTTAATATTGTTATCGATTTATTTTTGGTGAATTGTAGTTACAAAGAAAAAGGAATGAAATGAAATATATGGTTCGGTGATAAGAGTGATGGTGGTGGTGGGTGGCGGTGGGTGTGGTGGCGGTGGTGGTGGGTGTGGTGGCGGTGGCGGTGGGTGCGAGTTGTTGTTGTGATTTCTTATAGTGATGAAGATGATGTGTTTAGATTGAGGGTTTTTTTTTAAAAAAAAAATTTTTTTTTTTTTTTTTTTTTTTTTTTTTTCTTTTAAAAATATATAAATGTGACAACGGTGTTAAAAAATGGATTGAACTTGTTACGGGCTGTTGGGTTTTGGAGTGGATCCGAGACTTTTTAAACTGTTGGACTGAAAGTGAAATACCCGGTAAACCACAAGGACCAAAAATGTAGTTAACTTTTTTTATTTATAGAAAATAACAAAATAGTAGGTCGCTAAAAAAGGACATGTCTTTATAGCTTACACATGCAGAAAAAGGTACATGCCACTTGGCAACTTCTTATTAAAAGTAAAAAAGTCGCAAGTCACTCGGTCTAGTTGAGGAATAGCGCTTCTTTTGGTCTGCAAAAGGTATAAAAGTTGAGCGACTGATCTAATATCAGAATTCTCTCTAAAAATTATTATAGTAATTAATTCTCTCTCCTCCTTTTAAATTCACATATTCCTATCAATGAGTGACACATCATTTTGTGAAAAAAATATTTGTAGATTTTTTGTGGGCGTTATTCGCATTTTTTTTTTCTTTTCTTAATTTTGTGAGTGAGTGTGCGGGTATATTTGGTGAAGTTTTTTGCTAGACCCAGATGCACCAATAACACTTGTCTTCTTGTTGCATTTCCTATAAATTGGCTTCGTCGTTCTTGATTTCTTATTATCACACAACATCAAAACTAATTGATAGCTGATCAATCTTTGAACAATTTGGATATGTCAAGTATTTCAGTCTCTAGTGCTTCCTCTACTTCCTCATCTTTGTTAACCTCAATTGGTGTCAATGGTAGCAGCAAGAAGCAGCAAGACTGTACCCGCAACACAGTGAACTTCAATGCTAGCATATGGGGCGATCAATTCCTTAAATATGATGAGGTTTATAAAGATATATGTTTCTACTTGATTGCTAACTGACTGTCTATTGTTTTATAATATTTGTCATATAGTTAATAGTTCACATGTGCATGCAGACAGAAGACTTGGTTGTGGAGAAACAACTTGTTGATGACCTGACACAAGTTGTGAAGAAAGAGCTGATCAGGATCACAGCATCCAGTCATGAACCAATGCAATATAAAACGCTCATACAACTTATCGATGCAGTCCAACGCCTTGGCATAGCCTATCATTTCGAAGAGGAGATTGAGGAAGCATTGCAACATATCTATGGTACATATGGGGAACAATGGATCGATAAGAACAACCTAGAAAGCACTTCACTTTGGTTCCGACTACTAAGACAACACGGCTTCAACGTTTCTCCGGGTATTTAATTAAAAGCTAAGAACCTATAAATCATTTTACAGTCTAAATTTCTTACGCATGCATGATCTCTAACACTCTCTTCAAGGCAAGTATCAGGATATAACTCATTCCAAAGGCCTCTTGGCCCAGCGGTATGTGAGTGGCCCAACAATCAAAAGGTTGTAGGTTCAAGTCTCGTCAGAGATATATGTGAGATAGAACTTGTGAGATAGGTGTGGTGTAGGTTGTAAAAAGTTGCCGTTCAAAAAAAAAATTAGCTCAACTGTATATAATTTATTATATTAATTGCTTTTTCATGTAACAGAAATATTTAAGAACTACATGGGAGAAGATGGGACGTTTAAGGAATCATTATGCAATGATGCTCAAGGAACACTTGCTTTGTATGAAGCGGCATATATGAGGGTGGAAGGCGAACAAGTACTTGATAAAGCTCTCGAGTTCACTAAAATTCACCTTGACATCATAGCCAAGGGTCCTTCTTGTGATTTTTCTCTAAGAACCCAAATACAACAAGCGTTAAAGCAGCCCCTCCGGAGAAGGTTGGCAAAGCTAGAGGCGTTGCGTTACATACGTATCTACCAACAAGAAACATCCCACAATATGGTCTTACTGAAGCTTACAAAGTTAGATTTTAACGTGCTTAATGCACAAAATGGAGCTTAGCCAAATTTGCAAGTAATTAAGTGCCATATATACATACTCTCAGTTTTTATATACCCCAGTTGTTTATAACTTAACTAAAAGTTTAATCTGGCTAAGCTAACAATAATAGCCGAGTCAGAACTTAAACCTCATTTATAGCTTGTGCCATATATTGATTTACTTGGTTTAAATTAATTTTAATCTATGATTGATGTTTTCTCATTATTAATTCTTTGCTCTTAGATGGTGGAAGGATTTGGACATGCCAAACAAGCTTCCTTATGTTCGAGACAGAGTAATAGAAGGCTATATGTGGATACTTTCAATCTATTACGAGCCTCAATATTCTAAAACAAGAATTTTTCTTATGAAAACATGCATGTGGCTAGTAGTTTTAGATGACACATTTGATAACTATGGTACATATGAAGAACTTGAGATCTTTACACAAAGCTGTTGAAAGGTAATTAACAGTACTATGCATTCTGCTCTCCTCTAATAGATAACTTTCTTTAAAACTCTGTATAGTCAATTAATGCTAATTGTACGAGTATCATCTAGATGGTCAATATGCTGCCTGGATATGCTTCCAGAATACATGAAACTAATATATCAAGAACTTGTGAATTCTCACATGGAAATGGAGGAATTACTTGAAAAGGAGGGAAAGCAATGTCAAATCCATTATTTTAGGGAGATGGTAAATTATCAGCACATGCATTGATTCTTTTATAGTGCATTTGTATATTTAAACTCCATCTTAGTGTTTTCCACACAAATTAATAATGATATGCCTTTATCTTACATGAGATATGATACAGGCAAAAGAGGTAGTTCGCAACTACTTGGTGGAAGCCAAATGGTTGAAAGAGGGGTGCATTCCAACTCTCGAAGAGTACATATCTGTTTCAATGGTGACTAGTACCTATGGCTTGATGATAGCGAGATCTTACGTTGGAAGGGGTGATATTGTCACTGAGGAGTCCTTTAAATGGGTGTCCAGATATCCTCCAATTGTTAAAGCTTCATGTGTTATTCTAAGACTTATGGACGATATTGTGAGCCACAAGGTACTGCATAATCTGTAGTCGATCTCTCTAAAAATGACATGTTCGATGTTGTGAGATAATTTACATAAATTACTATTTCAGGAGGAACAAGAGAGATGCCATGTTGCTTCAAGCATAGAATGCTACGCAAAGGAAAGTGGCGCATCAGAGGAGGAAGCATGTGCATTTATCTCAAAAAAGGTTGAAGATGCATGGAAAGTTATCAATAAAGAGTCGCTCAGGCCTACAGATGTCCCATTTCCTCTTGTTATGCCTGCAATTAACCTTGCACGTATGTGTGACGTCCTTTATAACGTCAACGATGGCTTCACTCATGCCGGGGAAGAAGTGATAAATTATATCAAATTGCTTTACCTTCACCCTAGCTACATATATATTGTTGTTATTTATAAATGTTATCTTTTTTATATAATAAAACAAAACCTCTAGTGGGGACTTTTACATTTCAAAAAAATCAAATCATACCTTATTAAGTAATAATCAAATTATTATTATTACGAGGCATTGTAAAGCCCGTGCGTTGCACGAATTGTGTCTAAGTGTTCATAGCTTAATGGTTGGTAGTCATTAGGTTTACACTATCTAAACTAATTAGTTTAAATGTTGCCGGTTCTTCTAAATTGTATGATTATATGCTTTTATAGTTTGTGCAACAGGCAGGTCAAGATTATGCACTTTCGAAATTATTTTTTTCTTGTTGTCAACATTTAAGGTGGATAATGGTGAAGAACTATGATAATGATGAAGAACCATACAATGATGGCAAACATGGAAGGTTTAGGTGCTCTTTGTGTTGCTTTGGAATTGCTAGATTATTTGATAAATAGTCTGTTTTTTTTATTGAGAAGTTGGAGTCAATGGAATTTAGATATTTATTTTATGTATTTTATTTATGTTAGTTTTTTGTTTATGTTTATTTTTTTTAAGTTTTTTTGGCGTGTAATGTATGGATTTAATAATTAAGATGTTTAGTTTGGCAATGGTTATCATAATTGACAAACTTTGAGGGTTAGATATGCTATATTGACAAATTTATGTGCAGTTTATGAATATTTTTGTATCATTAGCGGAAGCATTTTATGTTCAGTGCAACACTTCTTTAAAAAACGTATTGCATATTCATGCATGGGAAAACAAACCATCTATCACAATTAATACTCTAATTAAGTGTTGCAATGATGAAACTGGTTATATATTCAGTAATCAGAATATTAATACTCCTAATTCCTAATAACTTTTTCAAACAAAAATTATTTTTATTTCAACTCAAACAATCAAATGGCTCAAGAAACCCCACTGATCAATGAACTCAAAGAGGCTTCCGGCTCAGATCAGCTCCACAAATGCTTCAAGTTCCTCTTCATTCAGGAACATACCGAAGAGGAAGCATTCCTAAGGTATTTGGGCGAGAAATGCGATGAGTTGCAAAGGGGTATTGACCAACGTACAGCCCGTATGGCGGAAGTTATGTTTCTCAATGAAGATGTTGAAGAAGCTGGTAGTGATGTTTATGAATGCCTTCGTGAGAAGCAAGTGAGAGCTAGACAGAGGTTGGAGGCGTTGATGGCTATTCTGGTGGAGGTCCGTGCTGGTCTCACCGAGGGTGAGCATCACATGAGCATAATGGACTTCTTTGATTAGGCTATGTTTGGGTTTCATGAAGCACTTTCCGATGATGATTAGAAGTTTAAAAGAATATGGTGGATGTCTTTTGGGTAGTATTTTTAATGATCTTTTGTATATGTAGTAATGATCAGATGGTTAACTTCTAGTATGACTCTTGATGTTAATGACTTTGATAATGGTTAATATTAATATTTAGTTTTATGTTTATGTATTATTTTACTTATTTACTTTATTTAATTTTTTTCCTTTTTATATTTTATGATAAAGTGTGTTTTCTCTCACACACACATGAGTCAAACACACGGTTTTTTTTAGATCTGGCGAAAAATATTTAGGGTTTCATCTCAAATTAGGCCGATCCATTATACAACATATTAATCAAATTAAATCATAGGTTCATTTGATTTAATTTCTTGCTTATGATTATGCATTTATTGTTTCGATTTTTATGAAATGATAATCTGGGTCCGATAATCGTATGGCTCTGTAAGGGTTCGTTGTGAAATGATATGTTAGATGTTTATGATTATTCATTTATTTGGGATATGATGATTTTGGTTATTGATTTGTAGATCTGTTTTCAAATTTGATTAATTAAGTTTGATTGATTTTGGGTATTCATTGTTTAGGATGAATTAAGAAGTTTGGTATGATTGAATGTGGTTATTGATTTGTATATCTGTTTTCAAATTTGATTAGTAAAGTTTTTGTGTTTGTATACTTGATGATATGGCTTTTGTTGTTATGTAAGATGTTAGACGGAATATCAATGATGGATGTGCGGCAACCAAGGCAGCTATTGCTAAATTTTCATGGTTGCCGCACATCCATCATTCATACTTTGTCAAAATTTGTCAGCTGTACATGCTTCGATAGCCATCTATCTGAGTATGATATAGTCTACATCAGATGAATATTGGATCAGGGCTGGTTCCTTTTGTATATATGAAGGTTAATAAAACTTAGTTTTACTTCATAAAGAATTATGTTTTTGATAATAAGGATACTGATTATTTTCGTGTATGGTTGAATACTTATTTGCTTAGAAAGGATATAATATGCTTTATGGGATATTTGACTGACTTTTGAAGTGATATCTGTGCTAATATAGTATGCGTTATGCATTCAATCTTTAATACAATCTTTAATACTGATTTGATACGTATGCATGTATTTATTAGATATCATCTAGAAACATTACATTGCTGTGCTAATATAAGTTGCTGAAAGTTTCCTTGAAAACAATGTTGCGTGTGCAGTGTGCAAGCTCCGGCTGCTTGTCTTCGATCATTAGTATTTTAAGGCCATCAGGACTGGTAACTCTAGATAATGCGACATAAAGTTGTCCATGACTGAATACGGGAGTAGGCAAATACAGGCCAACATAATTAAGTGACTGGCCCTGACTTTTGTTAATGGTCATTGCATAACATGGTTTTAGAGGGAATTGCCTACGTTTGAGGACGAATGGCCACTTGGACTGTGTTGATGTGAGTATAATCCTGTGTATAATGACATTGTCTCCTACATTTGAACCTGTTAGTACCTTAGCATGAATGACAAACTGGCCGAGATCTGTAATGAGCAACCTTGTTCCATTACATAGTCCTTTGGTTGGATTGACATTTCGCAATAGCATAACGGGTAGTTCCTTTTTTAAGTGAAGAGCATGTGGGGGCATGCCGGGGAAATTTAAGGAATTTAGAAATTCAATCGGATACAGGTCGTGTTGTTCAAGATTGTCTGTAGAGCCCTTGCAAATCTCATCTGCGCTGTTGTATGTAACAGTTTCGCCTTCTAATTGGTTAAACATATAGTCATTGATGGCATCAGCATCCTCATTCTTAGGAGTTAAAATTGCCCTTTCTTTGAGGTAGACATTGTCGGTTTGTCTTGTTGTAAAATCAGGGTATGTTTCTGCAACAATTTTCTCGATAGGAGAATCCCATGATTTAATTAGAAAGGTTTCAGGGATATCAATCCAAGTTGGGTCATCCTCCCCTTCTTTGCATTTTGCTGGCAATGTGCCATCTCCCACAGCCAAAACCCATCTATTGAAATCCCTTTTTCGAGTATCAATCTGCCCATTTTCACTATACTCATTCACACGCATGCTGCGTGTAAGGGTGAAGACCTTGCAATGCTTCCATAACGCAGACTGATTTATGCAGGATTGAACAATGTCGGGCCTGCTCCCTTTTGGTATAACTGGGAGAACTTGTCGAAAGTCACCTCCCAGTAAGACCGTAACGCCTCCAAAAATTCGACTCCTATTATCTGGTTCATGATATCCTAATATATCCTTTAGCGTCTTGTCCAATGCCTCAAAAGCATATTTTTGAGTCATTGGCGCTTCATCCCAGATGATAAGTTTAACTTGCTGCATGAGTTCTGCCATATGTGTGTTTTGCTTTATGCCGCATGTACTATTCTCCAATAATTCAAGCGGTATAAGAAAACGACTATGTGCAGTTCTGCCTCCTGGTAGCAACAATGAAGCGATTCCTACATAAATTGAGGGTATTAGTTGAAGATCTATTTTTTAAAGTTTACAGAGTAGTTGTTTGTTTTAGTTGAATATTCATTTTTACCTGAAGATGCGACAGCAAGCACTATCATACGTTCTGATCTTAACCTTGAAATGACAGTTTTGTATAAAAATGTCTTTCCGGTCCCTCCTGGTCCATATACAAAATAAAAATTCCCTTTTTTATTATGCACAGATTCAATCACCTGTTCATAGATTAATCGTTGCTCGGGATTTAACAATGAATGAAGTTGTTGATGCTCAGCACTACTCTTCTTCATATCATAATCCAACGCTTCTCTGATGAGACGATTGTCCAAGTTGGTTAGTAACTTTGGGTTAGGAAGTGGTAGATCTTGAAATTCTGCTAAAGATCTTCCATGTCTACCTAACAATTCTTGGATTTCTAGCAAACAATAGTTTTGGAGTTGTTCATCCGTCAAGTCCAAATTAGGATATTTAAAAATTTTTCTTTTTTTATGGAGGATATCCTCTGATAAGAACTCCCAGTTTTCTTCCCATAATTTTAAAGGCCTACTGACATCGCAAAACAACAAAATTGTCACAAACATGTCACGTAGCTGTGGTCCAAACGCCCATACACTTGCTTCTGATATAGCATGCTTCCATTCCGTGTCATCATTTAAAAGGCCGTATTCAAAACAGGCTTGTTTGAATGTGGAGCATAGTCTGGTGTTAACAATCATGAGATCTTGAAAAGATTCAGGCCCTCTCACAATGTTCAACAGCATTCTAAGATAATACCGTTCTCCAGAAGCTGGGTGAGAGTAAACAATCCTGCCAATGCATCTTTTACGTTTTCTTTGTTTCCACATTTTGTCTTTCTCATGCCACACATAATGTTGAGGTATCTCAGCATATGTATATGCCCTCGCTGATGTATCACGCTTGTTTAATTCAAACCAATCAGTGAACATAGTTATGTCGATACCTTCCCTTTGAATTAGGGCTGGTAAGCTTTCTGAGTCACGAAGTGTGATTGCGTTCTGATTCGGCAAGTGGTAATTCAGTCTCATGACTGATGGATATGAGTAATGGATATCATAGGAAAACAAACGCCATACTGCCTCACATGGAGCTAGGAAACGACAATTCAAATAATTCTTTATTTCATCGACCTCCAAAACTTGGACATTTGCCAAATCGCCATCGATTGTAACATTCTCTTGTATAACAATTGTAGCTCTATCGGGGCCTTTATTTAAGTACTTAAATAAGTACTTAATTGCCTTTGATCTGTTGCACCATTCGACATTAATGTGGGCGTGGTACTTCATGAGGAGATAACGATTGTGAGGAACCACATATCTGTTATCGTATTTAAACTTTCCTTTTATATGGTAAGCTTTATTATCCCTTCGACGATAAATCGCATAGCCTTCATTATCAACAATTGTTTCTTCCATAAAAGGTTTAGGAAAATGTTTTGAACACTTACCCTCAACTGTACATGGGGCATCCCTAGCATCTTGACCGCAAGGTCCATGTAACATAAACTCAGTTACTATTTTATACCCTTCTGGATCATTTGATTTACATGGTATCTCTGCTGTAATTATGTCATCTATCTCGCGTGCGGTTTTGCATTTCAAGTCTTCGTCTAGCCATAATAGGATATGAGCGTGTGGTAGGCCACGTTTTTGAAATTCTATGACATAGACAACTGAAAGGAAATGCAAGGAAAGCATAAGTTGATGCATAAATTTGATATAGAATAGTAGACTTTGATGTTTTGCACCAAGTTGTATTACCTGCCCGTGAACGACCAAAAATATGATGTTTTGTAAGATCGTCTAACAATTCAGTTAGTTTAATCTTGAAAACACGGGTTGCTATTTCTGGACGGTCATTACTTTTTTGTCCTGGGATGTGCTTTAACATTTCAGTAACCTCGGGCCATTTTGGATTGGCGGTGAAAGTGATGAACAGATCTGGATTTCCATAGTGTCGACATATAGCCATAGCATCCTGGTAGTTTTGCATCATATACCTTGGGCTGCCAGTAAAACTCCTTGGTAGTATGATTCGTTTCCCTAGCCCTGCTGCACTTGTATCACCCCTTGTGACAGCGTCACACACGTTATGATATAGATCCACACGTAACGTATCTTGATTTTGCCTAGTCCATTTAAGTCTTTGTTCCTCAACAGCCGTGTATGCATCCACCAGGTATTGTTGAAATAATCGCCCACCTCTAAGTAAGGTTGTACCTTGGTTATTTCGCTGCTGTATTATGTATGCATAGTACTCTTTCATTGTGAGACAACCCCTTTTTGTCTTGCGGGTACCTGTGTTCTTGTGATACGGTATTTTTTCATGAAATCCTTCCTCTCCATATGGGAATAATAATGGATATTGAAGGGCCATGTATTCTGAATGTAGCTCAGAAATACGTTTCAGACTTTCATCCTTGTTACTTACAACAATATCTCTCGTGGGAATGCCATCACCAAAGTCATTAGTAATTAAAGCTGCTATTTCAGGGACAGTCGGGGCGTTGTACTGCCGTGATGCACTCCGACCACTTAGCAGGCGTAGCTGAAACTTTGATGAATTCTGGGAGTTACACCAATCCCTGGCCATTCGAAATGCCTTGGCAATTGAACTTGATTGATCGAACATTCTAATCAGGCTTGCTACTATCTTTTCATCCACCAATTCGCCACTATCCTTGTGTATAAAAGCTTGCATCCGGTTTTTTACTTCATTTTCAGTATCATAAAAGTATAGCTGTGCATATTTGGGCTGAGCACCCCTTGTAGGCAGTAGAGAACCTATTCGATGATAGCTTTGGCCATTTATTCTAAATGTGTATGGTCCCCTGCCTGTATTAATTGAATTATCTATTTTGGCTCCAAAAGAAGTGTAGCAAAACATGCCATTATAGACTCTAATATGATCTTTGAATCTTAAAGATGGAGGATTGTTATAGTCTAAAAGCTTGTTGAGAGGCGAAGGTGCTTCATTAAACTTGGGGAGAAGCACCTTACCTTCTTGGCAGCAAAGGGAGAATATTGGGTTGCTAGTGTTGGATCCTTTATCGCTTCTCTCTTCATACCACATAATTGCATTGCAATTTTTACATTCAAACGATGGAGGGCCAATATTATGGTAAACAACAGGAATACCTTGACAAAGAGGTAATTATTAGTGTGAAGAACAATATTTTATAAATGAAATAACAGGGGGCAAGATTTCTAACAGGTGTAATTACCTGCAGATGCAAATGCAGCTCGTTGTTGGCTTTGTTTTGATGCACGCAGATAGGCTGGTCCTATAAGAAGCAAGGTAATTGTAATAAGCACTTGTATGAAATTAAAAGTCTGCCAAATATACAACATTTTTTAATAGATATTGAGTTTTCCTATCATTTGGTTAATTACTCACCTGATGACGCTCTTTTTTTGTACATGAAGGTACTTTTGGAAGTAGAATTCATCTGGCTCGGTGGCAGATATGATGAAGTGCCTATTGGGTGTGTCACTTGATCTAATAAATTATGTTGTAAGTGGAACATTCACAAATCAGGTTTGTATTTTTTCAAAAAATTTTCTAATTCCATAGTTGAAGTAAATGTTTGGTGATGGTGTTTACCTGTAAATGATGCATCAATTTCCCCCAGTTTTAAACCACAATAACTTTGTACTCTGCCATCTTGGCTGACTATTGTTTTTGAATGGATGATGAAAGATTTGTGCAACATGTCTGACAGGGATGGAACTTCAGCATTCTTGGGCCGTGATCCTGTAACACAGAGATAAATATGGCTTTAATCAGAGGAATAATGCAACTTATTGAAACTTGTAAGATTCAATTATACTTTTATTCATTTTTTATTTGGAGGATCTGCTTCACTTTTGTAACATAGATTCTTGCAAATATGGCTAGGTATAGAATGAAGATGTCCAACAAAAAATCTTTTGGGATTCTGTTGCTGAAATGATGGAATAACTGTCATAACCAATGAAAAGTCTCCCATTTGTAAAGCATGATAAGTATGGCCAGGTTTTTAATATTATAAATATTTTTTTTAATAATGATACCGTGTTTCTCAATAATTCCACATTATTGCGTTTTATCTAACAATTTACTAAATGAATTCTGGTCCAGGTATGTATATATCAACGATTGGTTTCAAATGGATAGCAACATAAAAAGTTAAGTGGAAACTTCAAGTTGGATGAAATGTCTTTTAAAAATTAACAACATTCAGCACAATAATTTTACACACTACATTCAGCACAATAACCATCTAATTTAAAAATTAATAATTTATTTTTCAACATTTATACCCACTACATTCAGCACAATAACCATCAAATTTAAAAATTAATAATTTATTTTCCAACATTTAGGTAAATTGGTATATATCAAATGCGATTCATCTAATCTTCCTCACTAAAGTCAGTACCATAACCATCTTCAATATTTTCATGATTTGAGATAGTTCCCTCCAACTGTGTTGGCACATCCGTTATTGGTTGGTTTGTTACTGACCATATCGAACGCAGGGTTTTCCTTCTTTTGTGTTTGGATTTGAAATAATACTGTCTCAACCTTTTTGTACTTTTAGCAAGTTCTGTATCAGGGTTTTCTTCTACCCGCGTCTTTTCTTCTTCAAGCCTTATAATGATTTCTTGATTGTTCCCATCAACCTTTGCACCTCCATTTTCAGCCTATAATGCAATATAAGTTTATGAGCAACATAAAAACAAAGTGTTAAATTCAATTTAATTCTGACCTTGAGAGTACTAATTAATAGTTGTATACTCATCAGCTTACGATAGGGCCAACGCTGAATACCCAGTTTTCGACAGTGCCTTTTGAACATAGTTAAACCAATATTGAACTCTTTTGCAGCTTTTGATATTGGCATGTAGTAGTATTGTCCTATAATTTCTCTAGTGAATGCCATGACTTTGGAATATGGATAACAACTGGATGAGTTGGGGAATATGGTATAACATGACCTTTAAATAGTTTGATAATCTCATGAGATTCCATGTAGGCTAACAGGTTTTGTAACTTCTATTTATCCATAAATACTAATTATTATATATTAAAAACAAATTTTGCAACTGAATTTATGATAAATGACTATTCATGTATGACAGTTGTGTAGCAGTTTTATTTTTTGTACATCCATCTATCTGAAAACTGATTTATGCACAACCTATTGAGTTGGTGGTCTGCTATGGATGACTGGTTGATTGATACAAAATGATGTTGGTATTGTTGTTATTGTTGCAGGTACATTTTCATGTCAACGTCTCATGGGCAGCAAATACTAAACACATCAGAGGGGAAGGTTTGTTTTACAATACATATGCAGGGCTGGCACAACATGGTAAGGTTTTAAATAGGTTGGTTTGTATTTCTAAAGGTTGGGTAAGAGCATGAAACTATTAATTAAGAAGACACATTTACAAAAGTATAGAGGATTGAATTTCATTCATTATAAATTATAAAAATAGGATACATAACTTATATATTGCGTTATTGAATATGAAAAATATGACAATCTTTTACATTATATAGAACATATTCTTTAAACCATATGGAGACAATCTTTAATATTGAACATTTGCTCACTAAACTTTATTAAAAAAACAGCAAGATCCCATGTCGCATGCTTTTGACCAGTTGCATCAAGTGTCTGAACCACCGTATATCAACTTCAATGTACCTGAAAGCAATATTAACACAAAAGAAAACGCGTTCCATATTGGGTAGGGGCAATAAATCATCAAGCATAAACAAACATAAGATATAGTGATATGAATCAGTTTGTGGAGTTGTATATTTGAAACAACCATAACAAATAAACCCCAATACAGTTTTATTGCAACATATTATTCATGTTCTAAATGGCTATTTTAAAAAGGCTTCTTGGTATGCACCCTGCTGAATCTCATTCTGAATCTGCAACCACAAAACTGACAATAAAACATAGAAAGGAAACGATGTTAAAACATGGACAAATATAAGATAATTAGTCATCAAAGGGTGTACGCTACATGTGCTCACCGTTTTGTCTTCTTTTTGACAGTTAGGGCGTTAGCTTCTCCTTGGACATCATCAACACAAATCATCTCAGTTTCAGTATCCGAATCTTCAATCTCTAGCCTACAAACAATTGAATCATGGTTGTTATGTTCACTTAACCGTTGTTTTGACTTTTTTTTTTGGTAGGCAAATATTATTTGACTTGCTTACCTTTTTTTTTTATTACCCTCCTTAGGCTTAGCCGGTGTAGCAACTGATGGGTTTGTGGAATGTGGGGTGGATGATGAAGCTGCAGCCATAGCTCCATCATCAATAGTGCTTGAGCATGAGCTCTCTACTGTTGGTTGAGGCGGGTCTACCGTCCAGCAGGTAAAACTCTCAAAGCTTCCGTACTCATAGTAGCTATGAGATTTGATTTCAAAAACGTGTGTTGTGCCGATGAGGTTGGCTATAGCAGTTGGTAAGTTTTCGTGGTCTTCCAAACTCTGTAGGGTAAGGTGTTAGTAATGGAGATTGGTAATGAAAAGGGAATTTATAAATATACCTCAGCATCCTCGTCCACTATTGCTGCAGCCGGGAACTTCACCAATTCGGTTGCGGCCTCGTCAAAAAGAACTACCACAGTCTGTTCAGTAGCATCCGAGATACCAAGCTCAAGTCGATACCTGGGAGGGCATGTTACAAACAGTATATACCAATGTGAGTCATTTATTGAATACAAATGTAGACACTATTAGTGATAAACACAACATTACCTTATTACTGGGTATTCAATTGGCTTGTCACATGCATCACACCAAAACCGCCCGTCCTTTCTAGTAACACCTTTCCTGCATTTTTCACCTCCACATGAGGGATAATTCCATCCCTTCCTAGTCCGCACATTTTCAATCCGGGCCTTACAAATGAAAGTTGCTGACTGTGTAGAAATAACGTATATCAATATTAGGCAGATGAATAAGTCTATAAACATGGCGGACGGAAAAGAATACATACATCATTTTTTCGATTGCGGGACCATATGAGGAGATTCTCGATCGTCCCATCCCTTGGTTCAGAGTTATCTGCACGCGATGCTGCTCTTGAAGTTTCAATACTGCTAACAAAGGAGTAAACAATTTTGTTAAAGGTATGGATTGTTGCAACTTTTCAATAATAAACATTAAATTCATACATATTCAGACCTGGTTTCTGATCTCATCTCTTTGATTGCAGGGATCTCAACATCATCAAGTATCATGGTTGCTGAACTGCTGGATAAATATAGCTTATCTGGAAGGTAACATTATAACTTAAATTAGCATCTAAAAGTTGTCTAACATGAATAAGCTACATAGTCAATGGCAACTCACTGTTATAGTGTTTTGCAGATGTGCAGGTCAACACAACAGGAAGCAAGCCTACATATTTTGCTTTCTTCTCAATCAATATATCACCAAGGCTTCCCCATAGAGTCACCCGTATTGATTGGCCCCTTGATGTACAACACAAAAACATACAATAAACGGTAAGTTCCTTGATATGTATTGGCAAAGAAGCCATTAATTTTACAACATCAATTGCAAAACATAAATATAACAACCTATGATTGGCCAGGAAGAAATCAATGTTTTTCGAGCCTGTTTTGGTGTAGTTCATCCTCCCAACATTTGTTACATAGCCTGCAACATCTAATATGCAGCATATTTTATGACAGGTTAGGAACACTATTTACATACAGAAAAGTAATTAACATACATAATCAAACAGGAAATTACCAATGAGATACTTGTTGTCTGTAGGTACAATGTGATCTAAATCCACCAGTTGAAAAGGATGCCTAACAAATCCTTCTCGCTTTACCACAGCTTTCCTTATTATAGTAGATCCATCAAAGTGAAGCATAAAGGTATCGTCCTTCCTAATACGAAAGTCTTCCTTATTATGCATGACGATAAAATTTTTAATCGAGTACACACTCCCCTCTTTTAACCTCAAAAAATTGTGAGCCACTGTTCCCTTGGCAGTACAATGGATTACACGACCCTGCCAAACAAAGGTATTAAAAATGTATATATTATTAATTAGACTTTCCTGTATTGATATTACACAGGTCATTGTAAGAGAAAGAGGAATATACCTTAGCATCACAGACCAAGAAATCAGTGCTCAAGTAGCGCCCGCCAACAGCATTTACATCCCACATCCTACATAGCATAACCACGATCGTTCCAGTGTCCTCCAGCTGAAGATCATCCAGGAACAATTGAGAACTGACCCTTCCAACTTCTGCAGCCATTTGAGAACTCAAACTTCCAACTTCTGCAGCCATGATGGATTTTTTTTTCTTTTTTCTTACTGGACTCCAATACAATTTCTGGACAGCCAATGGGTTTGATGTCTCTCATTTATGCACTCTACATTTAACACAGTTGTAATTATAAGTTGGTTTGTATTCTTTGAGGTTACAAAAAATAGTCTTTTTGAGTTCCATAACACCGGTTGCATTGAATTATCTTTTGCTTAATACGTGTAATTGCATTCAATTATGTTTTGGTTAATACCTATGATTCATATAGTAAAGATGTAGCTTAAACTACCTTGTACATTACAACTTTTTATGCACAATTACTCTTGCACATTAAATTAAGCCATTGCATCTTTAGATAGTATAGATTATTTTCTTAAATATTAAATAAGAAAAGCCTAAATACTTCTAAATTTATCCATATTCTACAAAAAAAAGAATGTGATTTGTAATCATTCAATAAAAACTTACAAAAATGTATGTGTCAAAATATAAAAAATTAAAACTTGAAAACGGTGGAGCAAGTTTTTCAAAGATTTGAGCTGAAACTTAAAATTCAGTAACATTCCCACTAAATATTTGAAGTCCCAACATTCCCAAATTCCTCCTCCATCAATCAAACTCGATCTCTTATCATTCATTCACGCACAATCATTGACGCAAGAACATCTCCTACAAATCTAATTAATATTAAAACCCACTACATTCGTAAATAACCATAATTCAATACCTCAATCAAAGTACAATGGTTTTGAAGGTCCTGTTATAATAATTAAACCCGAAATTAAAAATAATAATTTATTTAAATGATTAGAAAAAACCCCGCGCGTGCGCGGGCATTATATCTAGTTACATTATATATTAAATTACAAATTTGCTTAACTACATATATTATTACATTATATATTAAATTAATGTATATGCATTGACTTATAAATATCAAAATAAAAACACAAGTTATAGTGATATTTAAATGAATACACGAAATTGTACATATGCGAACGACTCATATTACTCCTTTTTATGAGATTAAATAAAGATATTTGGAAAAGTATGTTTTGTCATATGCGTTTAATAACGACTCATGTTATTCCTATTTATAAATTTATAGAGTGCGTAGACGAGTTTAAAAATTAAATACGGCTTAATTTATTATTAACAGGAATTTAAATATCAAAATGAAGTCACTGCCCCACGGTTACTGTGAGATGAAAATCGAAATTGTACATATGACAACGATACATATTTTTTCAATCATCATTACGTGTTGTTAAACATACATATATCTGTAGAACATGATATATGTAGTTAACTTTAAACAACATTAACATCAACACCATCTCACTTAAACAAAGTTAACTTTTTCGTCTAACAAAAAGCTATACAAAATATTATTCGGTATTAATACATAATAAATATTCATGCAAAAAGCCGCGCGTGCATAGATATTATAACTTAATAAGTATAAATACATAATTTTTTAGAAAATCTTATTTATGTCAAAATCATAATAAACCACCATAATAAACCAACATACAGAAAGAAAAAAAATAGTATTATTTACTAATTTTTATCTATGTCAAGTTCACGTAGGTACAACTTACGTCAAACCTTATTAGTGATACTTAAATAAAAGTCTCGTGCGCGCATGGGTTTAAAACTAGTATCTGTAATGGCATCTACATAAAAACCTAAAAACTTTGAATGACCCTAAATCCGTAATTCAAATGGAGTCAACATACATAATACTCTCAATTAGTTACAACTTTGTCGATCCGTAATATATAAATACAATCATCATGATTCATATAATAGGGGGGGAAACTAATTTGGGCCTAAACATCAGGCTTATTTTAGAAGCCCGTTTTGGGAGCATGAAAAAGCACAGTTTCTTGTTTTGGAGTAGTAATATCCTCGTAGTTATAGTATTACATTTTTTCGGAACAAAATAGTTTGGTATTTGCAAAAGAAAGAAAACACTGCCCAATTCATTACTTGTAAAGGGATAAGATTAGCAAAGAAAATTAGAGAACCAAACATGAATTTTAATCAACAGTATAATGATCTGATTACTTGTTTTCTTTCATCACTAATTCACTACAACATACATCAAATAGTTGTTCTAACATTTTTTGAACAAAGTATAATTATTTAAAAATTGGGCGAGAAGCTAAAAGATATTACACATCGCCTCACAATACACCAAGACATGCAACTAAACCCAAATTAACCCTAACGTTTTTCAAACATAAAAGACCTAATAATTACATCACAAACACAAACCATCCACATCTCATCATAGTCAACCAAACATGTTGTCATTAATACATTCGGAGGTTACTAAAGTTTCCCAAAATTTTGAAAAAAGTTACTATAGTTTTTTTTTGTCGAACCGGGTTTACTATAGTTTCCCAGTTCGTCTTTCCCCTTCTAACTTTACTGATTTTCACATACGCCAAAGTAACTTAATTCAAATTTTTGAGAAACTATAGTAACTTAGTTCATCTTTGGGAAACTATAATAACTTAGTTCAAATTTTTGGGAAACTATAGTAACCCTGTTCAACAAAAAAAAACTATAGTAACTTTTTTCAAATTTTTGGGAAACTTTAGTAAGCTCCGGATGTATTTGTTGGAATATTAGAATCATAAAACTATAAACTAATAACCACATAACATCAAAGACACGCAGCGGAATAACAAGATCTACATACACGTAATTAATTAACTAAATATAAATAGATGCGTACCTTTTGATTCCTAACAAGAACAAGGAATCGTGCACTCCAAGAACAAGGTATAAACCCTAATTAGGGTTTAATATGGATCGACCTACACTAGTCGAATAGGGGAAAAATCAACAAGCTAAAGCAAGCTTGTACTTCGTTCTTGTACACACGTAATACTAGCGTTTCAATGGGAAAAGCTAGGTTCTAATTCACTAAACAATTTCAACACTTGTGTATTAGCAAAATCGACAAACCCTAGGAGTTAGGGAATAAAAGTCGATCGGCCAAACTAGAGGAGAAGAAGAAGAAGTTGAAAAGCTAGAGAATTAGGGTTAACCAATAACAAACACAAGGGGTTTGTATTTATAGGCTTCTCTAAAACTTCCTCTCCAAGTTAGACTAGAATTAGGAAACCCAATTCCCTTCTAACTCCCTCTATTCGGCCGCCCATACTAGCCCAAGGGAATTCTAGAATCTTTTTGGCTAGTTATTTCATACTTAGTCCTTGTAGTTAATATTTAATGACCGTTAATCAAACTCCGTTAAATACTAACGACCGTTAAGTGTTAGTTTGTGAAATGAATAAATAAATCATAAACATATATTTAATTATTCAAACCATTGAGACTCTTACGTATTGTGTGCAATCCCGAAGTCTCGTGTTCGAAACTGGACATACGAATATTAATTATTATCCATAAACTCTAACAGCTCCCACTTGGATATTCATTAATATTGTAATGACATGGGTTAGTCTAGCTTAACAGCCCCAATGCCCCCAGATCGACTCGAGTATGGTTTTCCTGGAAAAACCACGTGATGATTATATCATCATACTTATCCTTTTGTTTCTAATACCGCGTTAATATGGATATGGATCTAGGTCATTCCATAATTAACAATTAGTTTCTCGTTTATACATAATTGATCAAGATTACCAAACCATTTGAACATATTCCAGATAGCCTTTGGGCGTGCGCACGCAAACATCTTGTCAACCCTACGAGTGGCCAAGCAGTATTAAACTTCAAAACAAATTTGAAGGAACAAATCCTTTATTGACTACGAGCATAACCCTCGAACTTTGCATCACCTCCGAAAATAGCCCTTATAACTACCAGTTACGGATAGCGTTAGACTACCTTATAGAAAATAAGCTACATCCTCGGCAGTTATCTGGTATCTCAAGTCTAAGGATAAATATTCGTGATTTACTTAATGACGACGATCCATAAAGTATAATCATGTGGTTGGGATAAGTCCTATATTCAATTTATCCAATATTAAATATCATGTGATATTGGTATCTCAACCTTACAGTACATTCTACCAATCCTCACATTTGTCTTTATTTAATGATATTCCTATATCATTAATCGACAACGGACTATTTAGAATAAATTAATTATTCACGGATTTAAACATGCAAATATAGGATACAATATTAACAAATGATAATAAACGTTATCCGCACTTCATTTCATTTTAAAATAATATTGTTTACATATCCCTTATCCAAATACTAATCCAACAGATTTACATGAAACTACTGGCTAAACGAAGACCAATACCACTAGCATGTTGAGTAAACTTTTCCTTAGGTAATGCCTTCGTAAAAGGATCAGCCAGATTGTCATCTGTGTGAACTTTGAGTATATTGATCTCTCCTTGTTCGACTTGTTCTCGAACATAGTGATATCTCCTCTGGAAATGTCTGGCGCCTTTCATAACTCCAGGTTCATTGGCGAATGTGACTGCGGCAGAGTTGTCACAATACACATTTATAGGTAATTCAATTGACGACATCACTCCAAGATCCGAAATGAATTTCCTTATCCAAACAGCTTTCATAGCCGCTTCCGATGCAGCAATATACTCAGCTTCTGTAGCAGACATGGCCGTTGTACTCTGCTTCTTACTCTTCCAGTCTGCAGCTCCTCCATTGATGACAAAAAAGTAACCTGTCTGAGACTTCGTATCATCTTTATCAGTCTGAAAGGACACATCGCAGAAACCTGTAACATTCAGTTCTGCGTCTGGATTTCCCCCGTACACAAGAAACATATCTTTAGTATTCCTTAAATACTTAAGAATGTTCTTAACAGCATGCCAGTGATCTTTCCCTGGATTCTGCTGGTAACGACTGGTTAAATTTTGTGCGAATGCCACATCTGGCCTTGTGCATCTCACTGCATACATAATAGATCCTACTGCCGAAGCATATGGAACTTTCTGCATGTGTGCCACCTCTTCAGGTGTTGAGGCACATAGTTCGCTGCTTAAGCCATGTTCTACTTGCATTGGCAAATATCCCTTCTTGGAATTTTGCATATTGCATCTCTTCAATATTTTATCCATGTAAGCACTTTGGCTTAATCCAATCAACCGCTTAGATCTGTCTCTATAGATCTTGATTCCAAAGATGTAAGCTGCTTCTCCCAAGTCCTTCATAGAAAAACATTTACCAAGATAATCCTTAACTTCATTAAGACTTGGTATATGATTTCCCATGATTATTATGTCATCGACATATAGAATTAGGAAAGTAGTACTACTCCCACTAGCTTTGTGGTACACATATGGCTCATCGAAATTTTGAGTAAATCCAAACTTCTTGATTTCCTCATCAAATTTCTTATTCCATTGCCTAGATGCTTGCTTCAATCCATAAATGGATCTTTGAAACTTGCATACCCGCTCAGGAAATTCTGGATTCACAAACCCTTCAGGCTGCGCCATATAGATGTCTTCATCTAGGCGACCGTTAAGGAATGCGGTGTTGAAATCCATCTGCCAAATCTCATAGTCATAGTAAGCAGCAATGGCTATAAGAATCCTAATAGCTCTAATATCGGCTACAGGAGAAAAGGTCTCCTCATAGTCAATACCGTATGTTTGGGTAAAGCCTTTAGCAACCAAACGAGCTTTTTAGGTATGTACATTGCCATCCATGTCCGTTTTCTTTTTGAAGAGCCACTTACTCCCAACTACCTTAGCATTGGGAGGAAGGTCTACTTCAATCCAGACATTATTATCTCTCATGGATTGCATCTCCCCATTCATAGCAACCTGTCATTTTTCCTTTTCAGGACTATTTATGGCAGCCCTATAACTAGTAGGTTCATCTAGATCCCCTAGTATAGTTTCCTCACACTCTACGTTTAAACATAGACGTTCAGGAGCTTTTGTAGATCTTGTAGATCTACGAATGGGTACCACTTCAACTTCAGGTGGAGGACCTAAACTTTCAGGTTCCACAGGAAGTGTGCTAGTGTTCTCAGAAGGTGACGCATCTTCTTGATCATTCTCTAGATCATATACTCTCCCACTGAATTCTTGAGATATCAGATTATCCTCAAGAAATTCGCCATACCTAGCCACGATGACTTTATTATCTGGTGGGAAGTAAAAGTAGTAACCCTTAGTTTCCTTAGGGTATCCTACGAATATACACTTAACAGATCTTTGTTGGAGTTTATCAGGTGAGTCACGTTTAACAAACGCCTCACAACTCCAGACCTTTAAGTAAGACAAATTTGGAGCCTTTCCAGTCCATAATTCATATGGAGTCTTATCAACCTTCTTAGTTGGAATCCTATTCAACACGTGAACAGCCGTATCAAGGGCATAGTCCCAAAAGGATAAGGGAAGAGTTGTCAGATTAAACATAGATCATACCATATCTAACAATGTACGATTTCTCCTTTCAGATACTCCATTTTGCTGTGGAGTATAAGGAGATGTGAGTTATTGGACAATGCCACACTCAGCTAGATAATCCTTAAACTCTTGGCTTAAATACTCACCACCACGATCGGATCGAAGAGCCTTAATCTTCTTACCGAGTTGTAATTCTACTTCACTTTTAAAAACCTTGAATGTCTCAAAGACTTCATGTTTATGTTTAAGTAAATAAACATAACCATAACGACTATAGTCATCCGTGAAGGTTAGGAAGTAGGTAGCACCGCGCTTTGACACATGTCTAAGTGGACCACACATGTCAGTGTGTATCAATCCAAGTAGATCCTCAACCCTTTCCACTTGATGTGAAAAGGATTTCCTTGTCATCTTACCCGATATGCAAGATTCACATTTATCAACTGAATCATCATTGATATTATTTAAAAGCCCATCGTGTTGCAGCTTTTCCATGCGTTTCTTACCTATATGGGCAAGACGACAGTGCCAAAGATAAGACGAATCCAAGTTAGACTTGATTCTCTTATTGCCAATGCTATACATAGAATTATTTCCATTGGATACATGATTTTCCATATCTATTTCAAACACACCATTTAACGTAATTGGATTAAAGTAAAAAACAGAATTTAAAGAAACATAAATTCCATTATTATTAAATGCGTGTTCAAATCCCATATCCAACAATAAAGAAACTGAAACAACACCTCTAACAATAGACGGTGCGTAATGACAATTGTTCAATACTAAAATTAAACCCGAAGGTAAAACTAAATCAAAAGTCCCTATGGCTTCAACTGCTGCACGTATGCCATTGCCCACGTACAAGTAGCATTCTCCATAGTTCAGTTTCTTCGCTCCTCTAAGCCCCTGCGATGTATTACAAATGTGAGTACCACATCCTGTATCATATATCCAGGCATTTTGCTTACGAGGAAAGGAAAATAATTCAACCATAAAAATACCTGAAGTGCTCGCGCCCTTGGCATTTTTATTCTTGCGACACTCCTCAAGCAGCAATGGACAGTCCCTCTTCCAATGTCCAGGAGTGTTGCAGTGGTGACAAGCAGCCGTATCCTTCTTGGGATAATCCTTCTTTACAGGAGGATTCTGCTTCTTAGGCTTCTGCTGATGGATCACGACCTGTTTTCCTTTGTCAGCTTTGCCTTTGCCCTTCTTGTTCACATGCTGCGGTTTGTTGGGCTTAGTAACCCTACCACCCTTTATTGCCATAACAGCAGGTGTAGGTGCCTTCTTTGAGAGTCCCTTCTCAAAGTCGATAAGCATTGCATGCAAATCACTTATCGTCTTCCTCGTGCAATGCATATTGTTGGGAATTAAATATTCTGAAGTTTAAGTATCGGGAAAATCTCTCAAGTGATTAAATCTGGTAGCAGTAGAGTTAAGTCTGGTGAGTTCCAAAGTTAAGTCTGCTGGTCATCTGCTGGTTAAAGTCTGGTCGTTGAAGTTAAGTCTAGTGGTTAAGTCAAGTGTTAATTCTGGTGACTATCAGAGATAATTCTGGTTGATGAAGATATTAAGTCTGGTTGACTAAAAGTCAATAATACACGGTTGATAATATCTTACCCCATGTGCTCAGTCTTTATCTTATTCTCTTAGTTAACAAGTTGTGTACACAGATACATGTTGTATCTTATGTACTGACACACATAAGATAAGCTAGCAAGTTGTTTGACAAGACTTAACATTAATGTAAAGATCTTTCTTATGTTATAAAAGAAAGATCTTAGTCTAGAGATATAAGTGTGTTCAATAGTGTGTGTTAAACTTATAGTGCAAAATATATCTCTCAAGAACATAGAACAAAAACAATATCACAAGAAATAGAAACTTAAGATTCGAGGTTGTAACCCTAGTGATATCTCAAGATCACTCGTATTATTATCTTAATAATATTGAATCGTTTGGTGATAAGCTTTCATTGTTCATTGTTATATAACAAACACAACTGTTCCATTTCCATAATCATAATAACCTTCTAAGTGTGATTAAGTAGATTCCGCATACTTAATCATATTCACTCAATATATCATACACACAAAGTACAAAAGGTTTAACCACCTTAACCGTGTGTCGAATCCTAACACATATTAAAGTTGCGCACAAACTCACCATACAGATCCTGATTGAGGGATCGATTGATGAGGCCAACTTTCACATCTTGCACGTACCCGCATCCAAGTGTATCCAATCGATCAAGATATCCTTTCATCTCCAACACATGGACACTCACGGGTGTACCAGCATCCTGCTTATACTTGGCCAGAGAATCTAATAGATCATATAACTCTGCCATTGGTGGTTTTTCAAACATGCGTATGAGCTCAGTTATCATGTTCATAGGACCATAGTTCTCAAATTACTTTTGCAATTGAGTGTCCATTCCAGATAACATGAGACAAGCCACATCATTGTGCTTCTCATACTCAATATTGTACTCCTCATGCTCAGCAGTAGAGGCAGTACCAGCAGGAGCTGCAGGAAGAGGCTTACTAAGATATTCAAATCTTTTGGCCATTCTAAGAACAATCCTCAAAGAACGGTACCAATCATTGAAATTATTAGTCCCAGTCAACTTTTCTCTTTCAATCATAGCTTTGAAAGCAGAACTCATGTTATTCATGTTTGTGTTGTCGGGTTGGGCCATTTCTACAGAAAAAGTTCAAAAGTTAGTACTTTCGATAATAAACTTTTCAAGAAAATTAAACACCCACGGTAAACTACATTCACCATTTAATTTTCACTGAAAACTAGGATCCAAATTGACGTCGTTTCATTACATCAGCTTTGGCTGCTAGCAATGAAAGTACTCAATAAGGTACGGGATCACCCAATTGCCAATATCCAATTGCAATTCCTAGAAATCATGGGACTTACATATTATGCCAACCTCAGTTGCAAATGTAAGCATGTTTCATCCCCATCTTTATGCCTTGACGCCGTTCCATTACATCAGCTTTGGCTGCTAGTAATGAAAGTGCTCAATTAAGTCGACCAACTTAGGAAACTGTAAATTGACGTCGTTTCATCACATCAGCTTTGGTTGCTAGCAATGAAAGTACTCAATTTACCCTTAGACAACCACCCTTTGAACATCACATTCAGCTTTGGCTGCTAGTGATGTAGGATGAAACCTTAGGTGTTTCCTGTTCAGTTGGATGGCATATAACTTAAATTTAAGGGTATTTTGTTTTTTATGTGTGTAATCAAAATATGTACAAAGATGTCATGCATTCATCTTTGTATCATATATATTTCAAAACCAGTTTACTTATTCGCAGCTTAAAATCAACAAAATTTTAATTGATGGCGTTGAGAAACTTACAACATTGCCTTAAGATGCTTCGTACTTTTTCATGGTGTACTTGGTAAGTCTAAAATTGACGCACAGGCGAGCGGAGAGACAGAATGGAGTCTCTTTAAGGCCACAATTTAATGCGAAACCAACTGATGAGGCGAAAAGTGTACCGCTTTTAAGGGGTCATTTAAGCCCGAAATCGTATTTATTTGATCAAATATTGCCCTAAATCGTTCCTTTTGTCATTTTAGGTACTTTTGAGGAGAAATCTGGAAAAGGAGGCATTTTGGACGTTTTTGGAGCATCAAAGTGAAGAAAACGGCAAAGTCTCAAGAATCGGCTAAAAGTTACTCTTGACGGCGTCAAACTTAACTCTGGACGGCGTCATGCCTTGGCAAGAAAAGTGGGATGTGAAATTTACTCATGACGGGCCAGTGAGTTAGCATGTGAATTCTGACGGCGTCACGCTTTAACTAAATCAAGGGCGTCACGGCTTAATTCATAAGGGGACGGCGTCACGTTCAAGAGGTGAGGGCGTCAAGCCTTGATAGGCCAGAACGGATTTTGGAGAATTAAAGAGGGACGGCGTCAAGATGGTCATCCGAGAACCCTAAAAGCGGCGAGGTGACGGCGTCACAATCCATAAGGTGACGCCGTCAGATGCAAAAGTCTATATATAGTTTTCTAATTTTTTGTCATTAGGAGAGAGCTTAGTGTGTGGAATTTTGGGATAAAACCCTAAGACGATTTTAGCTACTTTCTCAGGGCTTTTTGCCTTGAGATCTTCCATGTTTCATTGAAAGATAAGTTATCAATTAATCATTCAATATGTCTATGTGTTGTTTGATTCTATCTTATGCTTGTCTTTTGTTTAACATGTTAGGCTAATTTTATCTTGTGTTTGCTTAGATCTAATGAAACCTAGCTATTGATTATTGGTTGTTAGTGTGTTGTTAGTTGTATTGGATGATTGTTTATCTATGTTAGGCTTAAGAAAACTGGCTAACTTCCTATTCGGTAACTTGCTTGAACGTCTTAAGAAACATGAACCAAACGCGTACTAAAGGTTTTTATGGTTGTATTTAATGCACAAGCGAATTCTAGTGATCCCATGTTAGGAGCTTCCTAGCCGGCTCGACATAGGAGTGAAGTAGGAGCTTGTAGAGTTTGGGGAAGTAAGTACGCCACCCCACGAATGGTATTAAGGAATACACCCGTCATCCACGCAACTAATACACACTAATTAACCGGTAAAAGATAGTTAGGGAGTAAGGAAATCTAAGTAAACACATTTCTCTACACATAAGTTTCTCACCACTTTTCATTTTTGTTATTTTATTTTATTTGCATTTGTAGTAATTTGGGTTAGTTGACTAGCAACTAATTCCGCCCACTCCTTCAAAACCGAGATTTTACTTGCTTTCATAAAAAATTATAAAAACATAAAAAGAATCTTCCTCAATCCTTAGACCTAATTAGAGTAGCCTTTCATACCTAACGAACACTATTCCCTGTGGAGAACGATCAATCCCCCGTACTTACCACTACACTATACTACATCGGTCAGGTACACTGCCTGGTGGGGTTGTAAGCCTCTTGAGATCCCTCGAGAGGTAAAACCTGTTGTAAGGTTACAAAACCACGCATCAAGTTTTTGGCGCCGTTGCCGGGGAATAGTTATTGTTTAGGTTGAATTTTTATTTCTATTAGGTCTACTCACTAGATTCCTTTCTAGTGAGATTTTTATTTTATTTTTCTAGGTTTTCTTTAGTCTATCTATTTTCTTCGTGTCTTTGTTCGTAACCATACCATCCGACATCATGGAAGATGGTAATATCCTTAACCCACACAACCCACCACCACAACAACCACCACCACCTCCTAGAGCCCGTACTTTAGGAGAGTATTCCCGTCCTAGCCACCATGGCTATCGAAACACCATTGAGCTCACTCAAGGAGCCAATATCACACCCTTGCGATCCGACACCATCCGGTTGGTGCAAAGCGGATGCGCATTCCATGGACTTCGTTCTGAAGATCCTAATCAACATCTCAAGGACTTTCTTAAAATCGTTGATTCTATAGACCTTGATGTTGCCACTCGAGAGACGACCCGATTGCGTCTCTTCCAATTCTCTCTGCGGGACCAAGCTAGTCAGTGGCTAGAACGTCAACCCGCAAGATCCATCACCTCTTGGGATGATCTCACCACTCGTTTCCTTGCTCAGTTTTTCCCACCGGGAAGAACTACCAAGCTAAGGAATGATATCTTGATGTTCCAACAACGTCAAGGCGAAACTCTCTACGAGGCATGGACTCGATTCAAGGACTTACTCCAAAAAGTCCCTCACCATGGCATAGAACTTTGGCTCCAAGTCCAAATCTTCTATGACCATATCAATCTCTCCACGAGGCAAACCATTGACCAATCGGCCGGTGGCAAGCTACGTGATCTAAGTGCGGAACAATCATGGGCTCTCCTAGAGGATCTTGCTCTTTATGACAACGAAAGTTGGAGTGATCCCCGTGATTTGAATAAAACGGTCAAGGCAATATCTTTGCCTTTGAACAATTCAAGCACTTCCGACCGTAGGATCATAGAACTTGAAGACCAAGTCAAGTTTCTCATGAAATCCTACGAGGCTCCTAAACCTTCAAGCCAAGTGAACAAAATCACTTCTTCATGTGAATTATGTAGTGGTCCCCACGACACTCGTGATTGCATGGAACTCCCCGAACAAGCTTTTGTGGACTACGCATCCTCGCGTACCGACGGAGCGGGAGACAAGTGGTACACTTTCAAACCCGAGCCAAACCATTATGGTGATTCATACAACCCCTCATGGAAAAATCACCCAAACCTTAGGTGGAAACAAAACCAAAACTCACAACAAACCAATTCTTCCAACCCACCTAATCATTTCCAATCAAGCGGTTCCAACTCGAACCGTACTTTCAACAACAATCCTTCCGGCAATGGTAGTACCGATAACTTCGAAGGATTGATGTCTCAATTTATGGCATCTCAAGAAGCTCGTTTAGCCAAGTTTGAAGCCGATTTCAAACAAAAACAAAGCGAGATGACCAATAAGATTGACACTTTGTTGAAAGCCCTCAATGACCGAGAAACGGGAGCTCTCCCTAGCAACACGGTCAAGAACCCGAAACTAAACGTCAACGTTATTTCATCGGTTTCGTCCCCTAGTTCTTGTCCACAATATTATTCGGTCAATTCCATGAGCACATGTTTCAAACAAACCCAAATCGTTCCAAATGACCAAGAAGTTATGACATCCAAATTGGTCAACAACATAGTTGAAACACCTTCCACTCAAAACCTTGACGAAGAATTCAAGGAGCTCCACCTTGAAAGTCCGGTTGTTGATGAGTTGGATGAGAAGAAGCTCAAGTTAGGCGAAAAAGGGACCGCCTTTGTTCAAAATAAGCTACCTAAGAAATTAGATGATCCGGGCTTATTTGTTCTACCTTGCAAGATCGGTAATTCGGAGGCTTATGACACATTAGCCGATCTTGGATCAAGCCTTAACCTACTTCCGTTACCTCTCTACACCTCTCTAAAACTTGGAAAACTTGAAGAAACCGAGGTAATAATAGGCTTAGCGGATGGAAGTGTTGCTTACCCGGTTGGAGTAGTTAAGGACGTGTTAGTACATATTGGAAAACTAACCATTTTAGCCGATTTCCACGTCCTTGATATGGTTAGCGACCCTACATGCCCCTTGTTGATAGGTAGAGGATTTTTAGCGACCGCTAGTGCTATGATTGATTGTAAGGAATCTAAGATAGCGGTAGGAGAAGGAGATACTTGGTCAATCTATGATGTTAAGAAACACGCCTATGATACTAGTGAGGAACCGACACCCCATTGGTTAGAATTAAATAGGAGACCATCTAGATATGGACCTTGGATTGATAGAGACTTCATAGGACCCCAACGCCCATTTTACCTAGAAGAGGACTTTGTTAACCGAACACATACGGTAGAACAACTCTTGGCTAGGGACACCGAATTGGATCCATTTGAAGACTCTCTAGTTTTTAGAAAGATGATTGATTTCCTAGGAGTTTTGCCAATTAACCTAGGAATGAATAAGTGGATTTGTGAGGAAGATGATTATAAGTGGAATTGGGATAAACCACCCAATGATGGAGATGGGTCATGGCATATTAAGATGACATTGTATGACCCGGATGGAGAGAAGTTTGAAAAGACATATCGTACTAAGCGGACCAATAGGAAACTTCAATCCAAGCTTAACCCTAAAGACGTCCTCGATGACGAGCTTACTTACATAGGGTAGTGTGACTTTGAGTCTAGCTACAAGACTCGTTAATAAAGAAAAGCGCTTCTTGGGAGGCAACCCAAGCTTTATTTGCTTTATTTGCTTTGAGTGATTATTTATTTGTTTGTTTGATTTTATTTGTTTCCGTATGTGTGTTTAATTTTTATTAGTATTGATTCATGTTCAAAAGTAATTTGTGAAAATGCTTTATTTTGTTTTTAACTTCGTCTTAACTACATATAAAGGTATTTTGCAAAAGATAAGTGTAAGGGAAATCTAAATCGGTTTATTAGAACACAAATTAACATGAATCGTAATAATAATAAATTAGCATACATATTCGTGTTTGTTTGAGTCAAATGCTTGTATCGAGTCATAGTGATGTTTTGCAGGATTTCCAGGAAGTAAGGTAAAGGTTTTTCCAGAAATTTTCCGGAAACTTAAAATGAAAATTTTTGTCAGGTCATTTCTGACGGCGTCAGGGGTTATAACCTGACGGCGTCAGATTTAATTTCCAGAAATTTTTGAAGGTCTTGTTTTCATAAAAAGTTTTTATTAAAATCTCCAACTTATAATCTCCAGGAATCTGCAAAATTATCATTCCACAAGCATTATATCCTTATATATAGATTTTATCCCGCCGATGTTATGCAGGTTTTCGTGTTTGCTTTCTCAGGTTTAACAGGTTATTTTGGACAAGGAGATGTTTATGGAATCAAGCTTATGGCGATGCATTAGTCATGGAGCTTCTACATTACCTTGGAAGAAGATTTAACCGTGTAATTTCACTATCCACCGAGCGAATCAGGGGAGTATTTGATTTCATTCTTTTACTTTTTTCTTTTACATCTTTTTATTTTGAACATTGGGGACAATGTTCATCTTAAGTGTAAGGGGAGGGTAAAAGTACGATTTTAGAGAATGCTATTACGCTTGATTTTTGTTTGTTTAATAGTAGATGTGTAATAAAACTGAGAGAAATACTTGTTAGGGCAATTTTAGTGCCAAATTTAAAATTTTTTACAACATATAGGAGTGAAACTTTGATCTTAATGAGCGTCTCACGGATAGGAGTCATATGACTAGCACAAAAACCGTACCACTAAAAAAAATTTTCCACCCCCAAATATGTGAGGTTCGCCCCTAGAATTGGTAGGAAAAGCATTTATGCTATGATGTGTGTACCGGTAGCACTTAGATTCTAGAACTTGCGTTAGGACCATTCCAAGGCCACAAGTGAGACTACATTCGTGTAGTTAGATTTACTACATGATAAGAGGCATTAGGATTAACCCATTGTTTTACACCTGTGTTTTTGTTATAATTACTTTGGCTACATTGGTCAAGTAATTCTCCCACACCCTTTGCGTTGTACTCATTTTTAGTACACGATACCCCTAGTACACCCCTCAGAGCCTATCTTTTCGTTTCGACCTTTAAGCATTTTACTTAAAGGAAGAATTTGTTACACCCCACTAAAATGTACACCCAAATCGCCTTAGCCTACCTTGTATGCACTCATCTTTAGTGCATTATTGTGTCAACATTTGTTTAAACCCAAGTTAATTATCTAATTGATTACATGGTTGCTAAGTCGAGTCATATCCTTGTACATATTGTTTTGGGACGATTGGGACTCATGGGTAAAGTACTAGTGTAATGGAGTAATGGGGAAGAACATCATTTATTACCCCCATATGTGCTAAATATTTTAAAAAGTACTCCAAGTTTTTCAATTATCTTAATTCGAGTCATTAGATTAGTAATTGTAAAGTTATGTAAAAATTCAAGTGTAAGGGGAATGCAACGCCCCTTTGATGTATTATTTTGGATGGTAGGGCAAAAGTGTATGCAAAAAAAAAAAAAAAAAAAAAAAAAAAAAAAAAAAAAAATCGAAAAATCAAGAAAAATACAAAAAAATGAGAAAATGAAAAATAGAAAAAACATACGGACTACCATCCCGTTTTATTTTATGTTTGTTTTATGTTTTTGTTATTTTGTTATTTCGTTTCTAGCTTAAGATCGAGTCTAGTCTTGGCTTAGCAACATTGTATAGTACATGTAATTGACCAAGATTTTTAACTCGCCACCAGTAAAATATCCTTTATCCAACCAAACCGTGTTTTCCTTTTCCCTACACCTAACATTACAACCCATTTAAAAGCCCTCTTTGATAGTTTATCTTTAGTGCTTACGCCTAGTGGAGGAGGTTTTCGATCCTTTCCCAAGCCTATGGTAATCTATTTGCTATGACAAGTAGTGAGAGATATTATCCGTTTTCATTTATGAGATTTATTTTGATGACACTTGAGATATGTGAGTATCTAAACACTACTTGTGAGGTGCTAGTTTATAATCTCCGTGCTTATTATGATTGAAGTGGAACGAATATTTGTTGTAATTACTTTTATGTTAGCATTAAATGACCCCTATCTTGTATTTTGATTAGAATAAAAGCGCATTTGCTTGAGGACAAGCAAATCTCAAGTGTAAGGGTATTTGATGAGGCGAAAAGTGTACCGCTTTTAAGGGGTCATTTAAGCCCGAAATCGTATTTATTTGATCAAATATTGCCCTAAATCGTTCCTTTTGTCATTTTAGGTACTTTTGAGGAGAAATCTGGAAAAGGAGGCATTTTGGACGTTTTTGGAGCATAAAAGTGAAGAAAACGGCAAAGTCTCAAGAATCGGCTAAAAGTTACTCTTGACGGCGTCAAACTTAACTCTGGACGGCGTCATGCCTTGGCAAGAAAAGTGGGATGTGAAATTTACTCATGACGGGCCAGTGAGTTAGCATGTGAATTCTGACGGCGTCACGCTTTAACTAAATCAAGGGCGTCACGGCTTAATTCATAAGGGGACGGCGTCACGTTCAAGAGGTGAGGGCGTCAAGCCTTGATAGGCCAGAACGGATTTTGGAGAATTAAAGAGGGACGGCGTCAAGATGGTCATCCGAGAACCCTAAAAGCGGCGAGGTGACGGCGTCACAATCCATAAGGTGACGCCGTCAGATGCAAAAGTCTATATATAGTTTTCTAATTTTTTGTCATTAGGAGAGAGCTTAGTGTGTGGAATTTTGGGATAAAACCCTAAGACGATTTTAGCTACTTTCTCAAGGCTTTTTGCCTTGAGATCTTCCATGTTTCATTGAAAGATAAGTTATCAATTAATCATTCAATATGTCTATGTGTTGTTTGATTCTATCTTATGCTTGTCTTTTGTTTAACATGTTAGGCTAATTTTATCTTGTGTTTGCTTAGATCTAATGAAACCTAGCTATTGATTATTGGTTGTTAGTGTGTTGTTAGTTGTATTGGATGATTGTTTATCTATGTTAGGCTTAAGAAAACTGGCTAACTTCCTATTCGGTAACTTGCTTGAACGTCTTAAGAAACATGAACCAAACGCGTACTAAAGGTTTTTATGGTTGTATTTAATGCACAAGCGAATTCTAGTGATCCCATGTTAGGAGCTTCCTAGCCGGCTCGACATAGGAGTGAAGTAGGAGCTTGTAGAGTTTGGGGAAGTAAGTACGCCACCCCACGAATGGTATTAAGGAATACACCCGTCATCCACGCAACTAATACACACTAATTAACCGGTAAAAGATAGTTAGGGAGTAAGGAAATCTAAGTAAACACATTTCTCTACACATAAGTTTCTCACCACTTTTCATTTTTGTTATTTTATTTTATTTGCATTTGTAGTAATTTGGGTTAGTTGACTAGCAACTAATTCCGCCCACTCCTTCAAAACCGAGATTTTACTTGCTTTCATAAAAAATTATAAAAACATAAAAAGAATCTTCCTCAATCCTTAGACCTAATTAGAGTAGCCTTTCATACCTAACGAACACTATTCCCTGTGGAGAACGATCAATCCCCCGTACTTACCACTACACTATACTACATCGGTCAGGTACACTGCCTGGTGGGGTTGTAAGCCTCTTGAGATCCCTCGAGAGGTAAAACCTGTTGTAAGGTTACAAAACCACGCATCACCAACCTTATACCCACTTTATAGTTTGTCAATAATAGGTCCGCCGCTTCGACCACTTTTGTACAGTTGCATCAATCAATTAAAAACTTTAAGATTTAAAGCTTAAAACATTTATGTAGTAAATTATTAATTGCTAGTCTCGCCTGGGAGCAAATTACCGTGCGAAGCGAACCACTATCGGCACATAAGACTTGGCAATATAATTTACCACAAAGGTTTCATAGTTATTAGGTTCATTTATTTTTTATTCAAAAAAAATTACCCTCTTTGATGTTTACAATCCATCATAATTAAAACACAAAGATCAAGTAATTAAAAAAAATAAACAAACACTCAATAACACATATATGATCATTAACAATATCATATAGCCACATGCAAACCTTTTGATAAATCCTATTAATAATTTATTTTGAATTTTAATGTATGTAATTAATAAAACTCCCATTGGTTTTCGAGCTCATTGTGCCCAATGGTCCACAGACGCCAAATAACTTGGCCGCGTATGTTTTAATTAATTAAATACCACATTGCACATAACCAATTAATTAATATATTTAATTATGGTCTTCCCTAATTTTAGATTTATCTTTACAAAACATGTAGCAATTAAACATCAATTTTCATGACAAAACATGCATGTTTTTGTCATGAATCCCCATATTGCACTTATAATCATGTAATCACATATTATCAAGCTAATCATGTACGCATACTAAATTAATGACATCTCAAGGTACTCATTAATTTTACACATAAAAGTTTACATGCAATCCTAGGGTTTTCTACAATTTTTATCAATACCAAAAACCCTAAAAACCATTAATGGGTGTCGACCCATAATAGAAAAAAATTAGGGTTTACACAAAAAATTAAAACCCTAGATTATCTAAGCATGTAAAGTTCAATTTTTATGTGTTTAGTAATTAATTATCATGTATAAACGGGCTCTTGATGCCACTGTTAGAATATTAGAATCATAAAACTATAAACTAATAACCACATAACATCAAAGACACGCAGCGGAAAAACAAGATCTACATACACGTAATTAATTAACTAAATATAAATAGATGCGTACCTTTTGATTCCTAGCAAGAACAAGGAATCGTGCACTCCAAGAACATGGTATAAACCCTAATTAGGGTTTAATATGGATCGACCTACACTAGTCGAATAGGGAAAAAATCAACAAGCTAAAGCAAGCTTGTACTCCGTTCTTGTATACACGTAGTACTAGCGTTTCAATGGGAAAAGCTAGGTTCTAATTCACTAAACAATTTCAACACTTGTGTATTAGCAAAATCGACAAACCCTAGGAGTTAGGGAATAAAATTCGATCGGCCAAACTAGAGGAGAAGAAGAAGAAGTTGAAAAGCTAGAGAATTAGGGTTAACCAATAACAAACACAAGGGGTTTGTATTTATAGGCTTCTCTAAAACTTCCTCTCCAAGTTAGACTAGAATTAGGAAACCCAATTCCCTTCTAACTCCCTCTATTCGGCTGCCCATACTAGCCCAAGGGATTTCTAGAACCTTCTTGGCTAGTTATTTCATACTTAGTCCTTGTAGTTAATATTTAACGACCGTTAATCAAACTCCGTTAAATACTAACGACCGTTAAGTGTTAGTTTGTGAAATGAATAAATAAATCATAAACATATATTTAATTATTCAAACCATTGAGACTCTTACGTATTGTGTGTAATCCCGAAGTCTCGTATTCGAAACTGAACATACGAATATTAATTATTATCCATAAACTCTAACAGTATTAACCCTTTTAGGAATTATGATGTCTTCTCTTATTGTATGGATTGAAAATGTTGATAATGAAAAATTCCGAATCACAAGGAATGCTTGCGACTACGTGAAAGAGACAGAGTTGGGATTGGTGTCGATTTTTTGAGATAAAGAGACCTATTTCTTTAGAAACTTTCTGAGCCTAGAAATACCAACTACTCGTTAGATGGTTCCTCTGAAATATAATCAACATCAACATATATTTCATAATTTCATAAAAAAAAACTTTAGATATGCTAAAATGTAAATACAAAACGACAATCAAATGAACACAAACATTGCAAATGGAATATGATATACTACATTAATACTGTAAAAGGAAAAAGAAAATAATACTAATGAGGAAAAGAGAAAAATTTGGATACAATGCTAATCTATTGCTTCAAGGATTATGTGGCAAGAACTTAAGTACCATGACTAAATGACATGAGAAACTATTGAGAGTTCCCATTTCAACTCATGATTGAAAACTCGGGCATGTCTCGCCCTTTATAGAAGGGTAAAAGCTATAGAATACCATCCTACTTTCAAAAAAGTATCATCTTGAACCATTTACTTTTTTATTGCTGACTTTACCAACGAACTTTCAAATTTTAATTCGACTTGAACCATTTCTTTAGACCGTTAGAATTCATGTGGCAACGTTAGTCCTATTAGTCAACGAACGTTTGCAAAGTTAGTCCTTTTATACTAACGATGTCAACGAACGTTTGCAAAGTTAGTCCTTTTATACTAACGATTGTTTTTAATTAACTAAAAATTTGGAAAAAAATTTAAAAAAATTCAAAATTTTTTTAAAAATTCAAAAAATTTATAAAAATTCGAAAAAAATTATAAAATTTCGAAAAAAATTTAAAAAAATTCGAAAAATTTTTAAAAATTCAAAAAATCTATATAAGTTCGAAAAACTTATAAAATTTCAAAAAAAATTTAAAAAAATTCGAAAAATTTACAAAAATTCGAAAAAAATTAAAAAAAAAATCAAAAAATTTATAAAAATTCAAAAAAAATTTAAAAATTCGAAAAATTTATAAAAATTCAAAAAACTTATAAAATTTCAAAAAACTTTTAAAATTCAAAAAAAATTTAAAAATTCGAAAAATTTTATAAAATTTTCGAAAAAGTTTATAAAATTTTCGAAAAATTTCGAAATTTTATAAAAATTTCGAAAAATTTTATTTAATTTTCGAAAAATTTTATAAAAATTTCAAAAAATTTTATAAAATTTTTGAATTTTTATACTTTTATAAAATTTTATAAAAATTTCGAAAAATTTTATAAAATTTTATAAAATTTCGAAATTCGAAAAATTTTATAAAAATTTCGAAAAATTTTATAAAAATTTTGAAATTTTTTATAAAATTTTAAAAATTCGAAATTTTTATAAAATTTTATAAAATTTTTCGAAATTTTTATAAAATTTTATAAAAAATTTCAAAATTTTTATAAAATTTTTCGAATTTCAAAATTTTATAAAATTTTTATAAAATTTTATAAAATATTTCGAAATTTTTATAAAATTTTTCGAAATTTTTATAAAATTTTTCGAAATTTTTCGAAAATTTTATAAAATTTTTCGAATTTTTAAATTTTTTTTGAATTTTTAAAAAATTTTCGAAATTTTATAAGTTTTTTCGAATTTTTATAAATTTTTTGAATTTTTAAAAAAATTTCGAATTTTTTAAAATTTTTTTCCAAATTTTTAGTTAATTAAAAACAATCGTTAGTATAAAAGGACTAACTTTGCAAACGTTCGTTGACATCGTTAGTATAAAAGGACTAACTTTGCAAACGTTCGTTGACTAATAGGACTAACGTTGCCACATAAATTCTAACGGTCTAAAGAAATGGTTCAAGTCGAATTAAAATTTGAAAGTTCGTTGATAAAGTCAGCAATAAAAAAGTGAATGGTTCAAGATGGTACTTTTTTGAAAGTAGGATGGTATTCTATAGCTTTTATCGCCCTTTATAGAATGTGATTTGCCAGAAGCTATACAAATATTACCGATGTGGGATATCAACAAAATAGTCAATTATATACTTGTAAGTTAACAATACATTAAGGGAATCTAATCGATATGGGATACAAGTCGAATGTAACATAGCTTACATAATTCTTAAGTAACTAGCTATTGATATCATCCCTTTTGAGCATTTATATATGATTATGAGATGAAATGTAAAATAGTTAGAAACAGGCAACCCCATTAATTTGTGCTAGTGGTGATCACAACTTACTATTTTGATGATCCATTATATACATTGCAAATTCCCTTAACTTCACTAAATATGAGTTTAATACTCGCATCACAAGTGATGTTACATGTAATGATTTTCTAAGAGCCTTCGAATCTAGAGACTCAACAAACTGATTAACATCAAAGACACTGCCATAAGGTGACATATGGCGAAAATGACAAGAAGGGTAAACAATATATATGACAAAACGAGAAATTAGCATATGCAGAAGGATTGCAACACACACATTGTTATTGTGGTATATGCTAGCTAGTTACTGTGAACTATAATCTCGATATTGCTTCTAGCTATTATATAATATACGAAACATAAAGGACCAAACTTGTACGTTAGATAGTTAATAACCGTTTCGTTAGTTATGGCGGTTATAGAAGTTAGTTAAGTTAGTTATTTCGGTTATGTACAAACCGAAAGGTCACAATGGTTCACTTAGAACCCTATATATACTTGTAACATGTACACGTTATTTGGTTAGACGAAATATAATTATTCAGTATATTTGCAACTTGATTTCGACTAGACTTATTGGGACAACAATTGGTATCAGAGTAAGTGTTTAATCGTATGCTCGTTTGGGTACCAAAACAGTGAACAATAAGGAGAAAGAACGCTGGAAACGGAAGAGTCTCGGTGGGAAAAGTGTTTGTTTCAAAACAGAAACGACACCTGAATAATTAGGAGACGCAAGGGAGATAGTGCACGATCAGAACTTGTGTAAAGTTGCAAACGTGAACGCCAAACGTATTGGTGGGAACTTTGTTGGGGATTTCCGGAACGCGACAACAAAGGAAAAACAAAATATTGTATAGGACTTTGTGGGACTGTTGGAACGCGACACAAAGGGAGAAAAGGAAAACGTTTTGACGCTTGAAAGGATAGCGTGGTACCGAAGGAATAGCCTAGCGAAAAAGGACTTCTGTGGGTTTGATTTGAACGCGACATAGAAGGGAAAAACACACAACGTCTTGTGGTAAAAGGCGAGTGGGAGAAAACTTTGTGGGTAACGGATTGAGAACGACACAAAGGGAAGAAAAACGCTTTGTAAGCGTGAGAGTGAATAGGTTGTTGTGGACAAGGTTTGGAAGAAAACCGAGAAGAACAAGAGGAGAACTCAAGGGTTTGCTTTGTGGAAAACACTTTGGAAGCGACACAGGAACAACAACAACAACGGAAAAAAAACAGTTTCATTTTTTTTGAAAAAGAAAAGGAATACCGAGAGGTTTTCAAGTTTTGTGTGGAAAAGGGACTTGGAATTCGAGATAAAAGAAACAACAACGACGAAAACAAACTTGGTTGTTTGGAAGAAAACCGAGAACAAGAAGTTCTAGGGCACGGTTTGAGAGATAGGAATTCAAGTCGACACAAAAAAAAGGGGGAAAACACCAACGTGAGAACAAGTGTGGAATACCGAAAAAGAATAAAGTGTACTCGTTTAGATTAGGGCATAAACGAATTCGACACAAAAAAGGGGAAAAGGAAGCCGAGAACAAATTTTGTGTTTTGCGAATTTGTTTGAAAAAAAAAACAACAACGAGGAAACGACAATAACTTGGTGAACATCGAGAAGAAAAACAGCAAGTTGTTGGGATTTGGTGATTTTAACGCAAAGACAAGGGACGAAAACAATTTTGGTGAGAATAACGTTCAAGTAACGACACACCAAGGGAAAACGTTTGTGTTTTTAAACACAACAACACAGTTAGAAATCAAGATTTCTGGATTCCTATCATATAGTAGTATAGAAGTTTTAGTTTAATATTATTAGGAATTCCCGAGAACTATTCATTGATCCCATACTATTAGAATTCCCGGAAAACTAGTTCTATTCCCGTATTAGTAGGAATACCATACTAGTTAGGAATAATTCCCATACGTTTAGAAAGTGAAGATTATAAGCACATATAAGATGTCTGGTGACGATATAAATAAGACTTCGACACCACCAAAACCCGTAACACCAATCGCACAATATCAATGTCCTAAATTGAAAACCACAAATTACACCGTTTGGGCCATACAAATTAAGGTTATACTAGAAGCACACGGTTTATGGGAAGTGATAGAATCTAAGGAAAATACGCAAGTAGATGATAAAAAGGATAAGACAACTGATGGTGCGTGATGTGTCGTTGCGGTTTAGCAGTTTTAATGCCTACTCAAGTTTTAAATTTATATTTAGCCGACTTATCAATAACACACACACTTAACGAGCAGTGTACCCGGTCAGTATGAATATAATGGTAAGTAGAGTGTCGATCACTAAGAGTGGAACGTATTATCTTGTTATTCTAATCAGTATTTTAACATCCTAACGCAAGGGGGTTTCAGCCTGAGAGACTGGCACGATTTGTTTGCAATTAAATAATAAAATAAACCAATATGCACGAATCAGCAAGTAGCACACACGTACACAGATAAATACTCGAGACAATAAGAGGGTTGTCCTTATGATTAAGTAGATTGTCACTTGTTTTATTGATAGCTTTATATGAAGTGTATGTAGTTAACCCTTTCTCGTTGGTCCTAATCTTGTCGGCGAGTAAACCCTTAATGATTACTTATGTCTAAAAGTTATTCCTAAGTGATCAATTTAGTAATAACCGTGGGAGCCACATTATTTTCCGCAGTCAAATGCCCGCAAGCCACTAATAAACACAGAGGTTATCAATGCACTAATAAGTAGTAACCAAAGACATCAACATATAAACTTTAATTGATGGGAAAGCAAGTATTAAAGGGAGTGCAATCTTTCGTTGTCACATTACACAAGCCACCAATCCTGATGAATTAAATTTTGCTAACACAATAAAACAAAACTACTTAATGAATTAAACACATGCAGCACCTTCTTACAGCTCTTGTATCTTCGTTTGGTGTGTCTTGTGCTGCCCTTGACTGAATTCGTCCTAGGGTTCTGCTGCTTCGGTCTTCGAATCTAATATATTCCCCTCTACAAAAGCTCCGGAATTCGTCTGGTCTTGGGGTATTTATAGTTTCTGTCTGAGGGAAGATGCGGCGCATCTAGTAATTAGATGCGGCGCATTGACTTAACTTCGCGTGGGGTCCAAGATTATAATATTCAGGAATATTCGTACACCGCCAGAAGATGCGGCGTAACTCCATGATTAGATGCGGCGCATGTCCTCTTGTATCTTGGATCATATCTGGTGATATCTTAATAGAGATGCGCCGTATGTAATGAGTGAGATGCGGCGCATCTGGAGCAGATTAGTCTTGATCTTCTTCATTTCAGTAGACTCTTAACTTCTTGCATGTTTTGCTCCATAATTAGTCCAAAATCGCTAAGTTTCACCAAATGCTTGTTTTTACCTGAGAATTACAAAAGTAAACGATTAAGTATCAATCCTCATACATAATATAGTAAAACAAGTCAAATCAATAGGATAAATGATAGTAATAAAATGTACTTATTTGAGTTCATCAAATATCCCCCCACTTGAACTTTACTTGTCCCCAAGTAAACCTTAGAATTTCTCTTATGAAAATGTATCCTAAAAGATGTTAGGATTTATTTTTATATTTAAGCATGTATTCGTTTATTTCACAATCACACAACTAAACACTTAACGAATTAGAAGTAAAATAAAATAAGTTGATAAAAGCAAATCTAATCGTTTAACTGTCCAGTCGTGACGAATATTCTATCATAAGCTTGGCAAGTTTACACATCTCCTCCACTAAAGCTAAGGAATAACAAGTCTAAAGCGGTAAAAAGGGTTTGTAGGCTTAAGGGTTAATTATTCTCTTTCACTATCGATCTCAAATTCCAGAAAAGGCGACAAAATCACAAATACATGATCGAATCCACGAACACGATACTTGCAATTGCTCAAATCCTTAACTCGAATAGGCTAAAGATAGGTCCAAACTTCACCAATAATAATATATCAAAAAGGGCGACAAAATCATAAATACATAGCCGAATCCACGACTACGATACTTAAGATTTCTCAAATCCCTAATCTCAATAAATCAAAGGTTTGGTTGGATAAAGAATAATAAAGGGCATGGATAATATTTTGGGATATAAATTGGTGTAAAATGAAAAATAAACAAAACAAATAAATTAAAATCCTAAGTGTGGTTAATCACTATCCCAACCATCCCATGAATAAGACTCATATCATCGAACAACTCACGCTTTAACACTTGAAACACACGCTTTAGGTAGACACGAATTATACTCAACAAGATCTTAATCAAAGAATAAACCTTAATTGGCGTTCCCATAACTGCCAATTCCCATTCAATCCATAGATATAATACAACAAATAGTGGTGATATCGACCACTTACATAACTTTACATAAGTTGGTTAAAACAAACTTCCAACTTTTCTTTCTTTCTTTTTCTTTTCTTATTTTTTCGATTTTTTTTTTTTTTTTTTTTTTCAAACATCAACATAGATGTGTAAAATTTCACCACATCACTAAAACGATAACTCTGGATAATTTTTCCATACTTTTCATGACTTCAGAAATAACGGTAATAGTGAAAGTAGTAAACACACGAAAAATAAACTCAAAGATATACAATATTTACTTTCACTCCAATTGCATTGTGCAATTTCCCGACCTAACCAAAGATAATGAATTACGCACACGAACACAGGTAATGTAAGGAAACACACTTTGCCTATAGCAATTAACCAACCACGGATCTTAATCTACAGGGTAGGCTAAGGTGTAAGGTGTAACGAAATATTTTAAACATAGGTGTAAGAAACGAAAGGAATGTGATTCGTTATAGATAGAGCAGTTTTAATATTTGTAAGTTTTCCCGTTAGAACCAAGATTCACTTGAGGACAAGTGATAAATTGATCTTCCGAGGTCGTATTCCACGGCGAGATTTGAATTGAAAATTACGTTTATGTTTTTAGTTTTAATGCTTGATTGTCAGATATTTTTTGTTTGGATTTTTGAGATTTAAGATCTATTTTAACTAATCAAAATTTAAACTAATTAAATAGCAACCAAATGACAATAAAATTTAGCTAAGAATATGATATAAAAAGATATGCTTGTCAAATGTGGTGAAAAGATCATTAAGTGTGAATTATCATGTTAAGCCCCTTTTTAATTAATACCCGTCAAATTAAATTATTTTCTCACAACGTTGGCTTATATTGAAAATAATCAATTTTTCTTGGTAATAATTATTAGATCTAAATAATCAATTTTCCTAACGGCTTTTGCCCGTTAAAAACAACCAACTAAAAAGATCCACAAATAATCCGGAAATTATTAATCAACAAGCTTCGAATACCCGTTTAAAAAGGAATGTTTTCTCACAACGTTGGTTTATATTGAAAACACTTCTTTTTACCTAGGTAAAATCTATTTGGTTTAGATAATTAATTACCTTTACGGCTTTTGCCCGTAAACGTAACTAAAAATCAAAACAAGTAGACCAAAGGTTATTAACTAATAATTTCTAAGGTTTCACACTTTATTTCACAATTCACCAATACTTAACAAACATATAACAAAATCTACTCACTACTCATATTAATCAAGCTAACAATAATAAATAAAACATTAATAAGCATATTAAACTAATAAACTAAGAGTAAAAAGGAAAGAAAGTAGAACCCGATCTAACGCGACGAGAATAATAAACCACCCGATTTTATAAACTAAAACAAATATTAAAGATTATTTCTCTATTAGCTTCTATTTTGCTAACTAGTGAATAAAGTTGTGAACTTTATGACTAATTAGCTTAATAAAAGTTATTAAAGTTATAAACTTTAATAATAAGATAGCTTATAAAACCCTTAAGCTCCTCGCCTAAGATGTAGAATGATGAGAAACTAAAATAAATCTTCACTTCATATTAATTAGCTAAAAAAAATAAGTCTATTACAATAAGCACTTGAAAATAACCTATTACAAATAAACCTACCCTAATAAGCTATTCCTACCATCTATTCTAATAATACTAATCTACTCTACAAAAAAACTGTGAAAATTTTATGATGTGAAAAACTGATCCTTTTCAATGTTGGATCCGGCGATATTTATAAGTCTCATCATTGGCCTTCTCGATTCTTCCTCCAACCGAATGACAGCTCAATAAATATGTGAATCTGGTCTTCATAGAGTCTAGATTCATAAATCCGAAATACATCATGGCCACGTGTCGAATCGTGGATGGCTGAAGAAAGAAATTGGTGCGTGTGAGAGTGTTGAATGATGGAGCCTCACGCGCTGGTGTGATTTAATTTGGGAGATTGAGAGACAAGCGCTGGCCACAAGCACTTTGTATCCTTTTATTAATTTCTTTCTTTTTTTTCGTATACGTGTAGGTAGCAACAATTGTGATTTTGATCATGGTCTTCATTTGTTTCTTTATTCCTTCATTTTATCGTGGCCCACAACTTGGCTGCTATCTTCATTTTTTTTTCTTCTTTTGCATGGGCCTTTAATGGATTAATATTTGTTGGACTTGGGCTGCATAATCGACACAATTAAGTAATAATTTTTGTTCGGGCTTCATTTAGACTTTCAAAATTCCGTCTTTTTCCTCGATGCTCCAAATATAATTATCGTTGATCTGTAATTTCGTGCTCATTTTGTCATTTTCTCTTGATTTTTGTCCATTTTTTAGATATCCGTACCTGCACAATCATAAACACAAAAACACAATATATTTGGCATATTTGGTTAGTTTTTTGTCTATTTGGGTCCGGTTTTGGTCAAATAAAGGTATGTGTTTAAGCACATACCAGAATGGCTCTGAGTGTTTTTCTAGGGGTATCTTACTCTAAAAATGAGAGTAACAAAAGGGTTTATACGGGGGTTAACTAACCAGTGTAGTTAGTTAATAACACATAACATATAATAGGCTATTTGGGTGTAATCCTAGAATTTTACCAATTTAGACAAGTCATTCCAATTATATAAATAATACTCATTATGGTGGTCTCGAATAGTATATAAGCCAAGTTCTAAAGTTTACAAGTCACCGGCACACTCATAGATTTGTGAATTTTTGAAAAATCACAATTTTTGAAAATAACGTCATGTGTGCAGCTATGCAACTTAGATCTTAAACAAAAACATGCTAAAATTTTTTAAGTTTGATATATTAAGCACATTTTAAGCATAATTTTTGAAAAAGTTTAGGACAATTAATTGTTAAGTGTTCTAATTCTCCAATCCCCCCACTTAAGTTAAACAACGTCCTCGTTGTTTGTATAAAAGGTTAAAAACTGGAAAATAAAAGAATTAGAACAGAAAAACTCCCCTGAGATTTGCTCGGTATGATCCTCCATTAGTATAAGAGCAAAAATCATCTTTCTTGTGGATGAGAACGTTAAGGCTTCATACTTGATGTATCCACAGGAAATCCAGGAAACTATAATACCACCAACACTTTAAAACACACCTAAGATAAGAAAGGTTCAAACTTGCATAATACATTAGTAGTTAGGAAAAATAAAACTTAAAAATTAAAACTGAAAATCATCAGGTCAGTCGATGCGCCGTATCTTATGGAAGAAGATACGCCGTATCGAGCCTGGAATAAATACGGATCAGAATAAAGATGCGCCGCATCCTTAACCAGGGATGCGCCGCATTAAAATAAACTGATAAAAAGTTTTAAAGTCGAAAATAAAAATGCAGAAAAATAAAATAAGATATGACCATTGCAGGAGATGCGTCGCATCTCAGAATTGAGATGCGCCGTATCCTCATGCGGGCCTGACTGAAAAATAAAACGAAATAAAGGATAGGATGCGTCGCATCTGTTTACCAGATGCGGCGCATGTGGTTACCAAACAGACTGATAACAGTCTGCTGTAAAATGACTCGTTCCACGGTTTGATCTCTCACGTCCTCTCGTACCCTCATGCTGAACTTAATGCCAGTCTTCATCAAATATAACAAGAAACATAAACTGAAACATTAAATATATACACGAGAATAGTAATCAGTACAATCCAAAAAGTAATAATAATATGTGGAACAATGTCAGTAAAATCAAGAGAGTAAGATCATGGGTGAGCGAGGTCGTCCGGATGGGTCCCGGAAGTGCTGGCTCCATCGGTCCTCTGGCGGACTCTGCGCTCATATGCACGTGTCACTCCCGCAACATGAGTACCATCTGAACGGGTGTGGGTAATACCCTGCTGCTCCAATAGTCTGCTCACACTCATAACCAACCATACTGAGTCCCTCCTCAGGGCTCTCAACTCTCCCTCGACTGCGTCAAGTCTCTGACCCATGGTGCGTACAGGGACTGGTGGGGGTACTGGTGCCTGCGGCTCCTCCTGATGGGCTGGAGCAGCAGCCGGAGGTCCCTGAGGGCCTCCCTGCTCCGCCTCTGGTCCTGCTGCTCTGGCGGGCCCTAATGCTACCCAAAAGTGGCCTCCCACAGCCACCTGGCAGATCCCGAGTCTAACCAAATAGTCCCTATCGATAACCGGGAGACGGGCCACCACAACCTCCAGCCCCGCTGGAATCTCTGCTCCAATCACTCCGAAATGGCGGGCCAGCCGAGAAACAAAATGCCCGCCAGTCATCTGGCTCCTCCGATCTCTCCCCGCAGCTGATCGGTGGAGGTAGTGTGCCAAAAAGTGGGGGATGTTCACTGACAACCCCTCATCCATGCTCCTAAGGAGGAAGAGGTCCAGAGTGGTCACCTTCTCAGGTGACTGACCCCTCCCAGCAATAGTAAGTGCAATCAGCCTGTGGCACAGCCTCCTCATCGGCTCCCTGATCAAAGTATATGAGGGGGTGGAAGTAGTGATATCACCCCCCGAAGAAATCCTATCCCAGTAATCACTGAACAACCCTCTGTCAGGGACCGCTCGCAAACTATCATCCCAATATCTATCAAACCCATCTGACTCAAGATCCTCAGCTGTATGCAAACCCATGGCCAAAATAAACTGCCTCATCGACATCTGCCTATGCACACCTCCTAACCTGAACACCAGAGTGTCAGCTGTATCAATCTCCAAATCCGTCTCCCTGTAATGAATCGTGCTAAAGAACTCCAGCATGAGCTCCCTAATCAGAGGCTCGTCAATCCTAAACAGTCTCTCCCAAGCACTAGACCTGAACACCACCTCCTCATCATCTCCAGCAACTACCATCTCCATCCGATGCTGCAAACTCTCAGCTGCATGTCCACCACCAATCAATCCTACATCATCAAAATTCAAAACCTGGACTCTGAATATTTTCTTGAAGTAAATCGAGTCAAGCCTACGCAAGTAATCCTCCAGAGTGGCAGGAGTGAGTCCCATGTTCTCGAATCGTAACCACTGATGCCTCTGCGCGACTTCTGGTAATGCCATCTGAAACAAATATTCACAGTCAGTAAACAGTCTGTAAGTAAGGTAGATACGGCGCATCCGATTTAATCAGTGCGGCGTATCTGCACAAAGTATAAGAGATGCCGGGCAAGAAAAGAGATACGGCGTATGGAGATGCGTCGTATCTAGATTATGTAATACGGCGTATCTAGAATTTTATCAATTTTGAAATAGGTCGTTACGCCGCATTAATCAACCTAGATGCGCCGCATCTAAAGGCATATCAGTATAAAATAAAGGGTCAGGCACGTTTTTCAAGAATCCGTATCCGTGACGTAAACTCCCACATTATATCACAGACCAAATTTACCCATTTGTTCTTATCAAAAACTTCTATCACACTTTCCCTCTAAAATTTAAAAACAATCACCCAAAACCCTATTTTTCGTTCGATTTAATTAGTCCCAAATTCGATGTCCAATTCTAAAATTAACTTAGGGGAAATAATCAATGCCAAGTTCTAATCATATCCCTATATCGTTTAAGCCCTAATCGAAGTGGTCATATAAACCCTAATTTTTATAATTAAACGAAATTAAATCAAAATAGAATAATTACCTTAATTGTATGATCGGGTGAATGATTATAGATCGGATTAGAGGGTGAGTTTAGGAAAATGCTCCGAATTAAAGTATAGTTTTACTGTGTGAAAGTTCTTTAACTGTGTGTGGATTTTGCGGTAAAGAGTTTAGATCCGGCGCATTCCCGTCGTATTTATAGGGCGAAACGATGCGCCGTATTGAAAAATTAGATGCGCCGTATCTATTTAATCTCGTTGACTAGTCAATAAGTTCTAGTTGGTCAGAGATACGGCGCTTTGGATATTTAGATCCGCCGTATCGCTATGTTAGTAAACGAAATTTAAATGAAGAACGTACCTTGGCCTCCGCAACACAGTTCCTTATACATCAAATTTGGGTTAAACGGCATACCATATAGATGAATTCAAAATAAGAGCAATAGGCATAAACGTTTTATTAATAATTGTAATCTTATTGTTTAGTGGATAAGGATTTATTCCGAGGTTAGGAACAAATATCGTTTTTAAGCATACAAAATTAAGATTACGATTTGAATCAGATGTATAATATGGATAATAAAACTGAGATTATAGTGTAGAGAACTTTCCTTTGGGCAGGTTGAATTATCGTAGAGTTTACCTGGGATTCTATTTCAAGAATTTAAGACGTTCAATGTTACCAGTACTGAGTTTTCCTCCACTCTTGTCGTCTTATGTATGATCACTCCAGCTAGCGTCTCTTGGTTTGGTTCAGAATGTAATCTTTCTTGGTGATGCTCGAGTCATCATTTATCCTGAAAATAAACAACTTGCACACGAGAGTAGCTGACCGATCAAGGTAAATATCAAAAATCAATTATATTTATCAAATTATATTCGTCGTATTAACAAAAGTTAATGCGCCGTACTTTCGTTACATTTAAAAATACGAGATTTTTGATTCAGAAAATGCGCCGTATCGACAGAGATCGATACGCCGTATCTGTTTAATAATTCGCAAACTGTTTTTAATTAAAATAATAGATACGCCGTATCTGCTAAAGCAGATGCGTCGTATGGCGTTAACGTTTAGAAAATTTTTTTTTATCAAAAACAGATACGCCGTATCTGCAAAAGCAGATGCGTCGTATTACTTTATCGCTTAGAAAAAAAAATTTCTTATTAAAAACAGATACGCCGTATCTTGGAGAAAAGATGCGTCGTATCGAATTAATTAAACGCGTTGTATTTAAAAAATTAAACGCAATACGCCGTATCTGAGAGATCAGATGCGCCGTATCGTTTGATTTAGCACAGTACAACGATAGCAGAACAAAAAAAAATACGAAAAATAAAAACAAAAATTAACACACAAACAAAATAAACACAAAAACAAAAATAAAAGCAAACAAATAACACACAAAACAACAAATATGCAAAATAATACAATGATGCAATTAATCTAAAAAGAAAAACCTAATTAAAATACTAATCAAATTAACAGATAATAACAATTCACTCCCCGGCAGCGGCGCCAAAAACTTGATGGTGCGTGATGTGTCGTTGCGGTTTAGCAGTTTTAATGCCTACTCAAGTTTTAAATTTATATTTAGCCGACTTATCAATAACACACACACTTAACGAGCAGTGTACCCGGTCAGTATGAATATAATGGTAAGTAGAGTGTCGATCACTAAGAGTGGAACGTATTATCTTGTTATTCTAATCAGTATTTTAACATCCTAACGCAAGGGGGTTTCAGCCTGAGAGACTGGCACGATTTGTTTGCAATTAAATAATAAAATAAACCAATAGGCACGAATCAGCAAGTAGCACACACGTACACAGATAAATACTCGAGACAATAAGAGGGCTGTCCTTATGATTAAGTAGATTGTCACTTGTTTTATTGATAGCTTTATATGAAGTGTATGTAGTTAACCCTTTCTCGTTGGTCCTAATCTTATCGGCGAGTAAACCCTTAATGATTACTTATGTCTAAAAGTTATTCCTAAGTGATCAATTTAGTAATAACCGTGGGAGCCACATTATTTTCCGCAGTCAAATGCCCGCAAGCCACTAATAAACACAGAGGTTATCAATGCACTAATAAGTAGTAACCAAAGACATCAACATATAAACTTTAATTGATGGGAAAGCAAGTATTAAAGGGAGTGCAATCTTTCGTTGTCACATTACACAAGCCACCAATCCTGATGAATTAAAGTTTGCTAACACAATAAAACAAAACTACTTAATGAATTAAACACATGCAGCACCTTCTTACAGCTCTTGTATCTTCGTTTGGTGTGTCTTGTGCTGCCTCCTTGACTGAATTCGTCCTAGGGTTCTGCTGCTTCGGTCTTCGAATCTAATATATTCCCCTCTACACACAAGCTCCGGAATTCGTCTGGTCTTGGGGTATTTATAGTTTCTGTCTGAGGGAAGATGCGGCGCATCTAGTAAGTAGATGCGGCGCATTGACTTAACTTCGCGTGGGGTCCAAGATTATAATATTCAGGAATATTCGTACACCGCCAGAAGATGCGGCGTAACTCCATGATTAGATGCGGCGCATGTCCTCTTGTATCTTGGATCATATCTGGTGATATCTTACTAGAGATGCGCCGTATGTAATGAGTGAGATGCGGCGCATCTGGAGCAGATTAGTCTTGATCTTCTTCATTTCAGTAGACTCTTAACTTCTTGCATGTTTTGCTCCATAATTAGTCCAAAATCGCTAAGTTTCACCAAATGCTTGTTTTTACCTGAGAATTACAAAAGTAAACGTGATGCGTGGTTTTGTAACCTTACAACAGGTTTTACCTCTCGAGGGATCTCAGGAGGCTTACAACCCCACCAGGCAGTGTACCTGACCGATGTAGTATAGTGTAGTGGTAAGTACGGGGGATTGATCGTTCTCCACATGGAATAGTGTTCGCTAGGTATGAAAGACTACTCTAATAGGTCTAAGGGTTGAGGAAGATTCTTTTTATGTTTTTATATATTTTTTTATGAAAGCAAGTAAAATCTCGGGTTTGAAAGAGTGGGCGGAATTAGTTGCTAGTCAACTAACCCAAAATTACTACGGATGCAAATAAAATAAAATAACAAAAATGAAAATGTGGTGAGAAACTTATGTGTAGAGAAATGTGTTTACTTAGATTTCCTTACTCCCTAACTATCTTTTACCGGTTAATTAGTGTGTATTAGTCGCGTGGATGACGGGTGTATTCCTTAATACCATTCGTGGGGTGGCGTACTTACTTCCCCAACTCTACAAGCTCCTACTTCACTCCTATGTCGAGCCGGCTAGGAAGCTCCTAACATGGGATCACTAGAATTCGCTTGTGCATTAAATACAACCATAAAAACCTTTAGTACGCATTTGGTTCATGTTTCTTAAGACGTTCAAGCAAGTTACCGAATAGGAAGTTAGCCAGTTTTCTTAAGCCTAACATAGATAAACAATCATCCAATACAACTAATAACACACTAATAACCAATAATCAATAGCTAGGTTTCATTAGATCTAAGCAAACACAAGATAAATTTAGCCTAACATGTTAATCAAAAGACAAGAATAAGATAAAATCAAACAACACATAGACATATTGAATGATTAATTGATAACTTATCTTCAATGTAACATGGAAGATCTCAAGGCAAAAAGCCTTGAAAAAGGAGCTAAAATCGTCTTAGGGTTTTCTCCCAAAATTCCACACACTAAGTTCTCTCTCTTAATGACAAAAAATTAGAAAACTATATATAGATTTTTGGATCTGACGGCGTCACGTTATGGAGTGTGACGCCGTCACCCTCGCCGCTTTTAGGGTTCCCGGATGACCTTCTTGACGCCGTCCCTCTTTAGCTCTCTAAAATCCATTCTGGCTTATCAAGGCTTGACGCCGTCGAACCTTGAACGTGACGCCGTCCCCTTTTGATTTAAGCCGTGACGCCCTTGATCAAGTTAAAGCGTGACGCCGTCAGAATTCACATGCTATTTTCACTGGCTTATCATGAGTAAATTTCACGTCCAACTTTTCTTGCCAAGGCATGACGCCGTCCAGAGTAAATTGTGACGCCGTCAAAGGTAACTTTTAGCCGATTTTTGAGACTTTGCCGTTTTCTTCACTTTTATGCTCCAAAAACGTCCAAAATGCCTCCTTTTCCAGATTTCTCCTCAAAAGTACCTAAAATGACAAAAGGAACGATTTAGGGCAATATTTGATCAAATAAATACGATTTAAGGCTTAAATGACCCCTTAAAAGCGGTACACTTTTCGCTTCATCAAATACCCTTACACTTGAGATTTGCTTGTCCTCAAGCAAATGCGCTTTTATTCTAATCAAAATACAAGTTAGGGGTCATTTAATGCAAACATAAAAGTAATTACAACAAATAATCGTTCCACTTCAATCATAATAAGCACGGAGATTACAAACTAGCACCTCACAAGTAGTGTTTAGATACTCACATCTCTCAAGTGTCATCAAAATAAATCTCATAAATGAAAACGGATAATATCTCTCACTACCTGTCATAGCAAATAGATTACCATAGGCTTGGGAAAGGATCGAAAACCTCCTCCACTAGGCGTAAGCACCAAAGATAAACTATCAAAGAGGGCTTTTAAATGGGTTATAACGTTAGGTGTAGGGAAAAGGAAAACACGGTTTTGTTGGATAAGGGATATTTTACTGGTGGCGAGTTAAAGATCTTGATCAATTACATGTACTATACAATGTTGCTAAGCCAAGACTAGACTCGATCTTAAGCTAGAAACGAAATAACAAAATAACAAAAACATAAAAAAAACATAAAATGAAACGGGATGGTAGTCCGTATGTTTTTTCCACTTTTCATTTTCTCATTTTTTATTTTTTTTTATTTTTTATTTTTTTTACATACACTTTTGCCCTACCATCCAAAATAATACATCATAGGGGCATTGCATTCCCCTTACACTTGAATTTTTACATAACTTTACAAATACTAATCTAATGACTCGAATTAAGATAATTGAAAAACTTGGAGTACTTTTAAAACATTTAGCACATATGGGGGTAATAAATGATGTTCTTCCCCATTACTCCATTACACTAGTACTTTACCCATGAGTCCCAATCGTCCCAAAACAATATGTACAAGGATATGACTCGACTTAGCAACCATGTAATCAATTAGATAATTAACTTGGGTTTAAACAAATGTTGTAACAATAATGCACTAAAAATGAGTGCATACAAGGTAGGCTAAGGCGATTTGGGTGTACATTTAAGTGGGGTGTAAACAAATTCTTCCTTTAAGTAAAATGCTTAAAGGTTGAAACGAAAAGATAGGCTCTGAGGGGTGTACTAGGGGTATCGTGTACCAAAAATGGGTACAACGCAAAGGGTGTGGGAGAATTACTTGACCAATGTAGCCAACGTAATTATAACAAAATCACAGGTGTAAAACAATGGGTTAATCCTAATGCCTCTTATCATGTAGTAAATCTAACTACACGAACGTAGTCTCACTTGTGGCCTCGGAATGGTCCTAACGCAAGTTCTAGAATCTAAGTGCTACCGGTACACACATCATAGCATAAATGCTTTTCCTACCAATTCTAGGGGCGAACCTCACATATTTGGGGTGGAAAATTTTTTAGTGGTACGGTTTTTGTGCTAGTCATATAACTCCTATCCATGAGACGCTCATTAAGATCAAAGTTTCACTCCTATATGTTGTAAAAAATTTTAAATTTGGCACTAAAATTACCTTAACAAGTATTTCTCTCAGTTTTATTACACATCTACTATTAAACAAACAAAAATCAAGCGTAAGAGCATTCTCTAAAATCGTACTTTTACCCTCCCCTTACACTTAAGATGAACACTGTCCCCAATGTTCAAATAACAAGATGTAAAAGAAAAAAGTAAAGGAATGAAATCAAATACTCCCCTGATTCGTTCGGTGGATAATGAAGTTACACGGTTAGATCTTCCTCCAAGGTAATGTTGAAGCTCCATGACTAATGCATCGCCATAAGCTTGATTCCATAAACATCTCCTTGTCCAAAATAACCTGTTAAACCTGAGAAAACAAACACGAAAACCTGCATAACATCGGCGGGATAAAATCTATATATAAGGATATAATGCTTGTGGAATGATAATTTTGCAGATTCCTGGAGATTATAAGTTGGAGATTTTAATAAAAACTTTTTATGAAAACAAAACTTTCAAAAATTTCTGAAAATTAAATCTGACGCCGTCAGGTTATAAACCCTGACGCCGTCAGAAATGACCTGACAAAAATTTTCGTTTTAAGTTTCCGGAAAATTTCTGGAAAAACCTTTACCTTACTTCCTGGAAATCCTGCAAAACATCATTATGACTCGATACAAGCATTTGACTCAAACACACACTAATATGTATGTTAATTTATTATTATTATGATTCATGTTAATTTGTGTTCTAATAAACCGATTTAAATTTCCCTTACACTTAACTTTTGCAAAATACCTTTATATGTAGTTAAGACGAAGTTAAAAACAAAATAAAGCATTTTCACAAATTAGTTTTGAACATGAATCAATAATAATAAAAATTAAACACACATACGGAAACAAATAAAATCAAACAAACAAATAAATAAACACACAAAGCAAATAAAACAAATAAAGCTTGGGTTGCCTCCCAAGAAGCGCTTTTCTTTATTAACGAGTCTTGTAGCTAGACTCAAAGTCACGCTACCCTATATAAGTGAGCTCGTCATCGAGGACGTCTTTAGGGTTAAGCTTGGATTGAAGTTTCCTATTGGTCCGCTTAGTACGATATATCTTCTCAAACTTCTCTCCATCCGGGTCATACAATGTCATCTTGATATGCCATGACCCATCTCCATCTTTGGGTGGTTTATCCCAATTCCACTTATGATCATCTTCCTCACAAATCCACTTATTCATTCCTAGGTTAATTGGCAAAACTCCTAGGAAATCAATCATCTTTCTAAAAACTAGAGAATCTTCAAATGGATCCAATTCGGTGTCCCTAGCCAAGAGTTGCTCTACCGAATGCGTTCGGTTAACAAAGTCCTCTTCTAGGTAAAATGGGCGTTGGGGTCCTATGAAGTCTCTATCAATCCAAGGTCCATATCTAGATGGTCTCCTATTTGATTCTAGCCAATGTGGTGTTGGTTCCTCACTAGTATCATAGGCATGTTTCTTAACATCATAGACTGACCAAGTATCTCATTCTCCTACCGCTATCTTGGATTCCTTACAATCAATCATAGCACTAGCGGTCGCCAAAAATCCTCTACCTATCAACAAGGGGCATGTAGGGTCGCTAACCATATCAAGGACGTGGAAATCGGCTAAAATGGTTAGTTTTCCAATGTGCACTAACATGTCCTTAACTACTCCAACCGGGTAAGCAACACTCCCATCCGCTAAACCTATTATCACCTCGATTTCTTCAAGTTTTCCTAGTTTTAGAGAGGTGTAGAGAGGTAACGGAAGTAGGTTAAGGCTTGATCCAAGATCGGCTAATGTGTCATAAGCCTCCGAATTACCGATCTTGCAAGGTAGAACAAATAAGCCCGGATCATCTAACTTCTTAGGTAGTTTGTTTTGAACGAAGGCGGTCCCTTTTTCGCCTAACTTGAGCTTCTTCTCATCCAACACATCAACAACCGGACTTTCAAGGTGGAGCTCCTTGAATTCTTCGTCAAGGTTTTGAGTGGCAGGTGTTTCAACTATGTTGTTGACCAATTTGGATGTCATAACTTCTTGGTCATTTGGAACGACTTGGGTTTGTTTGAAACACGTGCTCATGGAATTGACCGAATAATATTGTGGACAAGAACTAGGGGACGAAACCGATGAAATAGCGTTGACGTTTAGTTTCGGGTTCTTGACCGTGTTGCTAGGGAGTGCTCCCATTTCTCGATCATTGAGGGCTTTCAACAAGGTGTCAATCTTATTGGTCATCTCGCTTTGTTTTTGTTTGAAATCGGCTTCAAACTTGGCTAAACGAGCTTCTTGAGATGCCATAAATTGAGACATCAATCCTTCAAAGTTATCGGTACTACCATTGCCGGAAGGATTGTTGTTGAAAGTACGGTTCGAGTTGGAACCGCTTGATTGGAAACGATTAGGTGGGTTGGAAGAATTGGTTTGTTGCGTGTTTTGGTTTTGTTTCCACCTAAGGTTCGGGTGATTTTTCCATGAGGGGTTGTATGTATCACCGTAATGGTTTGGCTCGGGTTTGAAAGTGTACCACTTGTCTCCCGCTCCGTCGGTACGCGAGGATGCGTAGTCCACAAAAGCTTGTTCGGGGAGTTCCATGCAATCACGAGTGTCGTGGGGACCACTACATAATTCACATGAAGAAGTGATTTTGTTCACTTGGCTTGAAGGTTTAGGAGCCTCGTAGGATTTCATGAGAAACTTGACTTGGTCTTCAAGTTCTATGATCCTACGGTCGGAAGTGCTTGAATTGTTCGAAGGCAAAGATATTGCCTTGACCGTTTTATTCAAATCACGGGGATCACTCCAACTTTCGTTGTCATAAAGAGCAAGATCCTCTAGGAGAGCCCATGATTGTTCCGCACTTAGATCACGTAGCTTGCCACCGGCCGATTGGTCAATGGTTTGCCTCGTGGAGAGATTGATATGGTCATAGAAGATTTGGACTTGGAGCCAAAGTTCTATGCCATGGTGGGGGACTTTTTGGAGTAAGTCCTTGAATCGAGTCCATGCCTCGTAGAGAGTTTCGCCTTGACGTTGTTGGAACATCAAGATATCATTCCTTAGCTTGGTAGTTCTTCCCGGTGGGAAAAACTGAGCAAGGAAACGAGTGGTGAGATCATCCCAAGAGGTGATGGATCCTGCGGGTTGACGTTCTAGCCATTGACTAGCTTGGTCCCGCAGAGAGAATTGGAAGAGACGCAATCGGGTCGTCTCTCGAGTGGCAACATCAAGGTCTATAGAATCAACAATTTTAAGAAAGTCCTTGAGATGTTGATTAGGATCTTCAGAACGAAGTCCATGGAATGCGCATCCGCTTTGCACCAACCGGATGGTGTCGTATCGCAAGGGTGTGATATTGGCTCCTTGAGTGAGCTCAATGGTGTTTCGATAGCCATGGTGGCTAGGACGGGAATACTCTCCTAAAGTACGGGCTCTAGGAGGTGGTGGTGGTTGTTGTGGTGGTGGGTTGTGGGGGTTAAGGATATTACCATCTTCCATGATGTCGAATGGTAATGGTTACGAACAAAGACACGAAGAAAATAGATAGACTAAAGAAAACCTAGAAAAATAAAATAAAAATCTCACTAGAAAAGAATTTAGTGAGTAGACCTAATAGAAATAAAAATTCAACCTAAACAATAACTATTCCCCGGCAGCGGCGCCAAAAACTTGATGCGTGGTTTTGTAACCTTACAACAGGTTTTACCTCTCGAGGGATCTCAAGAGGCTTACAACCCCACCAGGCAGTGTACCTGACCGATGTAGTATAGTGTAGTGGTAAGTACGGGGGATTGATCGTTCTCCACAGGGAATAGTGTTCGTTAGGTATGAAAGACTACTCTAATAGGTCTAAGGGTTGAGGAAGATTCTTTTTATGTTTTTATATTTTTTTTTATGAAAGCAAGTAAAATCTCGGGTTTGAAAGAGTGGGCGGAATTAGTTGCTAGTCAACTAACCCAAAATTACTACGGATGCAAATAAAATAAAATAACAAAAATGAAAATGTGGTGAGAAACTTATGTGTAGAGAAATGTGTTTACTTAGATTTCCTTACTCCCTAACTATCTTTTACCGGTTAATTAGTGTGTATTAGTCGCGTGGATGACGGGTGTATTCCTTAATACCATTCGTGGGGTGGCGTACTTACTTCCCCAACTCTACAAGCTCCTACTTCACTCCTATGTCGAGCCGGCTAGGAAGCTCCTAACATGGGATCACTAGAATTCGCTTGTGCATTAAATACAACCATAAAAACCTTTAGTACGCATTTGGTTCATGTTTCTTAAGACGTTCAAGCAAGTTACCGAATAGGAAGTTAGCCAGTTTTCTTAAGCCTAACATAGATAAACAATCATCCAATACAACTAATAACACACTAATAACCAATAATCAATAGCTAGGTTTCATTAGATCTAAGCAAACACAAGATAAATTTAGCCTAACATGTTAATCAAAAGACAAGAATAAGATAAAATCAAACAACACATAGACATATTGAATGATTAATTGATAACTTATCTTCAATGTAACATGGAAGATCTCAAGGCAAAAAGCCTTGAAAAATGAGCTAAAATCGTCTTAGGGTTTTCTCCCAAAATTCCACACACTAAGTTCTCTCTCTTAATGACAAAAAATTAGAAAACTATATATAGATTTTTGGATCTGACGGCGTCACGTTATGGAGTGTGACGCCGTCACCTCGCCGCTTTTAGGGTTCCCGGATGACCTTCTTGACGCCGTCCCTCTTTAGCTCTCTAAAATCCATTCTGGCTTATCAAGGCTTGACGCCGTCGAACCTTGAACGTGACGCCGTCCCCTTTTGATTTAAGCCGTGACGCCCTTGATCAAGTTAAAGCGTGACGCCGTCAGAATTCACATGCTATTTTCACTGGCTTATCATGAGTAAATTTCACGTCCAACTTTTCTTGCCAAGGCATGACGCCGTCCAGAGTAAATTGTGACGCCGTCAAAGGTAACTTTTAGCCGATTTTTGAGACTTTGCCGTTTTCTTCACTTTTATGCTCCAAAAACGTCCAAAATGCCTCCTTTTCCAGATTTCTCCTCAAAAGTACCTAAAATGACAAAAGGAACGAGTTAGGGCAATATTTGATCAAATAAATACGATTTAAGGCTTAAATGACCCCTTAAAAGCGGTACACTTTTCGCTTCATCAAAACGATTAAGTATCAATCCTCATACATAATATAGTAAAACAAGTCAAATTAATAGGATAAATGATAGTAATAAAATGTACTTATTTGAGTTCATCAGCAACGACGGACTTCCTATACCAAGCATTGACCGAAGATGTGATTTTACAAGTAGCGGGTTGTAAAACGGCAAAGGAGTTATGGGAAACACTAAAGAAAAGACACGTTGGAGAAGAGAGAGTGCAGCAAGCACGGTTACAATCATTGATGATTGGGTTTCAGACACTTCAAATGAAGGAAGATGACACGGTGGATGCATTTACGGCCAAACTAAACGGCTACGCCACTAAGGCAAAAGAATTAGGAAAGACACTTGATGAATCACTTTTAGTACGAAAACTACTAGACTCCACACCAGATAGATTCATTCAAATAGTAGCATCCATAGAACAAACAAATGATCTTGACGATATTACCTTAGACGAGATCATTGGAAAACTCAAGGCATTTGAGGAAAGAATAAAACTCCGGAAAGGAGGACAAGTGGAAAGCCAGGAAAACTTACTATTCGCACATGGCGAACACTCGAGAAAGGGAAGGCGATTTGGTAAACACGGAGGAAGATCAAACTTTTCACGAGGAAACTGGCAAAGTAATAGAAATAAATATGAGGAAAGCTCAACTCACAAAGGAAAGTCAAATAGGAATAAACGTGAGTGGGATATGAGCAAAACAAAATGTTACAAGTGTGGGAAACTTGGACATTTTAAGAAGAACTGCAAAGAAACATCGACAACTCAGGAACAATCAAACCTTATCTTAGAAGACGATGAACCATCACTATTAATGACTACACACGAAACTGAACACGAGGAAGTTCTGTTGAATGAAGGACAAATTCAACCCGGAAGATATGCTACAGCAGATGCAAGCATATGGTATTTAGATAATGGTGCAAGTAACCATATGACGGGAACCAAGAGTCATTTTAGGGATATTGACGAAAGCATAACTGGACGCGTTCGTTTTGGAGATGGATCGTATGTAGAGATAAAGGGTAGAGGCTCTATATTGTTAGGTTGTAGGAACCAAGAACAAAAGATTGTATCGGATGTATACTACATACCAAACCTCAAGAGCAACATACTAAGTTTAGGACAACTCACAGAGATAGGTTGTAAGATCATCATGGATGGAAACAAACTGACTTTGTATGATAAGTATAAGAAGTTATTGATGAAGGTTGAAAGATCTAAGAATCGACTTTACAGTATTAGACTACAAATAGAAGCACCTATATGCCTCTTAGCAAATATAGATAACCAAGCATGGTTATGGCATGCTAGATTAGGTCATCTGAATTTTGATGACATCAACAAAATGACAAGAAAGTGTCTAGTGGAAGGAATACCAAAAAAAATCATGCAGGACAGATTTGTGATGCATGTTTATTAGGAAAACACAGTAGAACACCATTTCCAAATCAAGCTAAGTTCAGATCAAAGAACCCGTTGGATTTAGTATATGGAGACCTTTGTGGTCCTATAAATCCAGCCACACACTCAGGAAAGAAACTCATTTTCTTGTTAGTGGACGACTGTACACGTTTCATGTGGGCCTACTTTCTAACATCGAAGGATCAGGCATTTAACACTTTCAAGGAATTTAGACAACAAATTGAGATGGAAATGAGAATGAAATTGAGGATGCTAGGAACAGATAGGGGAGGTGAATTTACATCTGATGAATTCGCCAAGTATTGTAAGGAAAATGGAATAGCACGACAGTTGACAGCACCTTACTCACCACAACAAAATGGAGTAGTGGAGAGGAGAAATAGAACAGTGTTATCAACTACGAGGAGTATGATGAAAGCGATGAAGTTACCATTAACTTTTTGGGCGGAAGCAGTTAGACACGCCATTTACATACTCAACAGGGTACCTACACGAGCCCTGGTAGATAAAACTCCATATGAGGCACTCTACAACAGAAAACCAAACCTGGAAAACCTAAGGATACTCGGATGCACAGCTTATGCCAAGATAACAATACCTCACTTGAAGAAGCTGGATGACAGAAGCATACCAATGATTTACTTAGGAGTAGAGGAAGGATCAAAAGCATGTAGGTTATATGATCCAAAAGGAAAGAGAAAACATGTTAGCAGAGATGTAAAGTTTATGGAAACAAAACCGTGGGATTGGGATAACAATGGAGAGGAAACAAGTACACACGACACGTTTTGGGCAAGTTTTGTGGTAGAAGGAGTTGACAATGAAAACCCTACACCAGTCAACCCAGAAAACAATAATAACACATATCATGAACAGGATCCGATTCCTGATCCAGATTCACCAATAACCCCACCAACATACACTTACAACCCAAACTCAGAAGAGGGAGAAAAAGAAGCTACTATTAGCTCATTAGAAAGCTCAGATCATAGATTTGATGATACACCAGTACGAGGTTTCAAAGAGATAACGGAAATATATAAGGATGCACACGAAGTTGAAACTGAAAGTTTACTATTTACGAAAGAAGAACCACGTAACTACAAGGAGGCATCAACAGATAAGAAATGGATTGAGGCCATGGAGATTGAATTGGATTCAATCAACAAGAATAACACATGGACTCTTACTACTTTGCCTACAAATCAGAAGGCAATAGGACTCAAATGGGTTTTTAAGACCAAGAGGGATGCAAGGGGAAAGATCATCAAATACAAGGCACGGTTAGTAGCAAAAGGATATGTACAAGAACAAGGAATAGACTTCGATGAAGTATTTGCACCAGTTGCACGGATAGAGACAGTTCGGTTGATATTAGCTCTAGCAGCATATCATGGATGGCAAGTACATCACTTAGATGTAAAATCAACATTTTTACATGGAGATTTGAAGGAAGAAGTCTATGTTACACAACCTGAAGGTTTTATTCAACAAGGAAATTCAGGGAAAGTTTACAAGCTCAATAAAGCTTTGTATGGCTTAAGACAAGCACCACGAGCTTGGAATGTGAAACTTGATCAAACTTTAAAGTCATTAGACTTTAAGAAATGTAATCTCGAACAAGCAGTTTACACGAAGAGAAGCAAAATGTTTACACTTATAGTTGGAGTCTACGTAGATGATTTGATAATCACGGGCACTCCAAGGAAGGAAATAGAATTGTTTAAATCTCAGATGAAAAACAAATTTGAAATGAGCGACTTAGGATTGTTAGCTTATTACCTTGGGATAGAAGTTACTCAGACAGGAAGAGAGATTACAATCAAGCAGACATGTTACATCAACAAGATTTTGAAAGAAACAAGTATGATGGAAAGTAATGACACGAAGATACCAATGGATCCCGGTACTAAGTTGGTCAAGGCGGAAGATGGAAACTCAGTTGACGCAACTTATTACCGAAGTTTAATTGGAAGTCTCAGGTATCTACTACATACAAGACCAGATCTTAGTTACTCAGTCGGACTACTCAGTAGATTTATGTAAGACCCAAAGGATCATCACCTGAAGGCAATAAAGCAAGTAATCCGATACATCAAAGAAACAAAGGAGCATGGCATTATATACAAGAAAGAAGGCGACTGCAAGATTACAGGTTACAGCGACAGTAGTTATGGAATCAATACCGATCAAGGAAAAGGAACTACTGGAATAGTATTTTACTTTGGAGAGTCACCTATTACTTGGTGCACTCAGAAGCAACCAACAGTAGCGCTCTCATCATGTGAATCAGAATTCATGGCGGCTACTGGAGCAGCATGTCAAGCCTTATGGTTAAAACAGCTACTTAGTGAATTAACAGGTTGGGAAGAGAAAAGAATAACGTTGAAGGTCGACAACATTTCAGCAATAGCACTCGTCAAGAACCCAATTTTTCATGGAAGAAGCAAGCACATCGACATTCGCTATCATTTCATTCGTGAATGCATAGAGAATGGACACATCAATGTGGAACACGTCAGTGGAGAATTACAAAGAGCGGATATACTAACAAAAGCTTTACCAAGACTAAAGTTTGTGACAATGTGATCGGCCTCAAACAGTCAACTTAAATTAACCACGGATGTGGTCAAACAAAGTCAAACCAATTGAGGACAATTAACCAAGGAGTATAGTTTTATCCCCGGGTCGTTTAAGTCCCAGCGAGATGTGAAATTGTGCTTTAAAAAAACGGCTTGTGATCAAGTGTAATTGAATGGGAAAGGGTTTTGGAATTATTGAACTAAGGAAATAAAAAGAGAATAGCTTAAAACAAGCTATGAAAATAAATATAGGGAACCAAATTACTTAAAGCGTCTAAAATCTAAAAACGTACGTTTAACTTTAAATAAAAGTAAACGTACAAAAATAAAAAGTGAGCTTTGATAAATAAAAGGCCTACGGATATGAAAATTATATTTTTACAATCCTAATAATAAAAGAAAATTCTTGGAAAAAGAAAATTATTTATATGACTTATTAATTAATTATTATTAATTAAAAACTATTTAATAATTATTTAAACTAATTAAAATTCTAATAAATACTAAAAGATCAAAGAAAAATCTGAAATTTTTTATATAAATACTTTAAGGTGACAAGAAGATAAGAAAATTATAAAAATGAAAAATGCTTAATTAAAATTTAAAAAGATAAATTCTATTAAATAGAAGCTATCACTATTTTTCTATTTTTGTTTTTATTAAGGACTAAAAATATAATTATATTTTTCCTAGATTAAAAATGACAAAAGAAAATTATTTAAAAAAAGATTTATATTTTTCTGATTATTTTTCTATTTATTATGATTTAATTACTATTTTAAACTAATTAAAAAGATTAAAAATATTAAATAACTTAGGAAAAATCTGAAAAAATTATGATAAGTCTAAATTAATATTAAAAGGCTAGGAAAATTAAAATCACAAGTTATCTAAGCCCAATAAGCAGATTTGGGCAGATAAGCAGTATGCTAATAAGCCAAAAATAAGCTAAAAAGCACTAAAGAGTACCAAAAGCTCAGAAATAGATTAACCAACTATAATAAGCACAAAACAACTTAATATGAACAGCTAACCCACAAAATAAGCCAAATCAACACTTAAGCAGTTGCAAAGTTGAGACAGAAACTCAGGAATATGGCAAAATTGCAGGGCAAATTAAGCAGTCAAATAAGCTACTGAGATGCAATCTTAGGGGGGCAAAAGCTTCTCTATACTACTGGGTACTCTAAAACAGCAAAAGCCCCATCACAAACTTCTCAATTGAGGTCCAATTTGACCCTAGAAAGGTACTCAGAACTGGGCTTGAACCTGGTTTTTGACTTTTTGATTTATTAACTAAGTTTGACTTAAATGAACTTTGATTCAATCCTAATGACTGAATATGATGTATTAAGGTGTATTAAGACTAGATTGAGCAAGGTTAACAACTTATGAACACAAAATCATGATCATGGAATCTAAAATCATCACAGTGAACAAATTGAGTAGGATCAAAGGCAATTTTGACTTTTCCTCAAGTAAGGTCTGTATTTTATGTTTTAACTGAGTTATTAGGACCTAATGTGGCATACATCAAACAAGAACAATGGCACATTCAACCTCTAACACAGATTTCACAAAATTATCCAAACAGCCCTTTTTAACTCAGAACTTGTGATTTCCAAAGGATTTCTTAGATTCAGACCATGTAACTGATTTTAAACTTCATATTATCATAAAATAGAACTAAAGAAGCAGTGAACAACAACACTACAAGCATGAAACACAGAAATGCTACTTATGCAAATTTGACTGTCCAAAATGAGATTCAAAGCAACTATGGATTTTAAAGAACAAGCAACATGTTTTATTGAATAAACCTGCTTAACTACAACATAGAAACACAAGAACACAAGGATTTAAGGTATATGCTACTTATACAGAGAAATGCAAAAATTGCTTAAAATTGCTTACAACTGAACTTCAACTGAGAACCATGAACAAGGACCAAGGACCAACTCAAATACCCCTCAATTCAACTTCTGAACCCCAAGGCCATCCAAGATTTACCCTGCTCCAGCCATCTTCATCATCTTCAATGGATTTCTGATTTTTTTTTAATCTAAATATGTGATTTTTTTGTATTTTTGGTTTTTAATGCTAAACTGATTGTTATGGTTTCTAAAAGCTTTTAAAAGCTTTCTGGGAGCTTATGTGATCTATTTCAGTCCATATTATCAACTATAACAACATACAAGTGATTATGAGAATTTGAACTTAAAAATGGCAACAACTGAATTTATGCTTAAAACTTGAAATTGATTACTTGAAAACGTTTACAATACACTAAATAAACTTAGTACAATGCTTAAAAGCTTAATTATAAACTGGAAATTGAAAACCAGCTTAAACGACATACATGAACTAAAAAATAAAACTAGGTATCTTTCACCTTTGCCTCTCCTTCCTTCTTTATAGCTTCTAAAGGTTCCCCACATGTCTCTGACCAAATCCCATCAATAATCTAGGCCGTTGGATGAGTCAAGATGATCCTATCCGTTTAAACTCATTTTGGCGCCAAAATTGAGAAGCATGCCTTGCAGCCGAAATTTTGCAATTAATGCATCTTGGAGGCTTGTACATGTTGAGGAGACACTACAGAAAGAATTATAGCATAGTTGGTACTTTTGGTGAGGAAAAGCAGGGAAAGTATGGCTTAGGGGCAAAAAGAGGTGGGGAAGCATTTATGGCAAAAGTGGGCTGGGTTGTGAGGTGGAAGGGGTGAGAGTGAGTAGTAGGTGGTGAGGTGGTGGGTTGGTAGCCAGGTGGAGGGTGAAAACCATGGAGGTGGAAGGTGGTTTTGTGTTGGCGGGATTGTGTGAGGAAGGAGGAGTTTGACTGTGGTCAAACTGGTATTAAATACCAGGTCGGGTCAAAGGTTAAGGGATTGGGCTTGGGTATGTTTTATTTGGGCTTGGGTGGGGTGTTGGGTTTTTTTATTTTTTGGTTGGGTTGGGTTTTTATTTGTGGGTTATATATATAAAAAGGGATCCGTTTGGTTTATGAAATAACAAGGACCATTCTTGTAACTTTTGGATTTTGAGGGGCTGAAGTTGTAACTTTCCCAAAGTATCACAAGGAACCAATCTTGCCATATTATAATAACCCAAGGACCATAAATGCATTTTCTCCAATTTAGAACACCCGGGGACCAAAATATGACATTTTTCAAACTTGGGGGACTAAAGTTGTCAATTTGCAATTTTTAACTTTAAAGGATTTCTTTTGACAACTTGTGATTCCCCAAGGACCTTTAATGATATTTTACATGTTTTGAATAACCAGGGACTAGTTTTGACATGTTTTGAAAGTTGAGGGACTGAAACTGCCAATTTTGCAAACTTTGTTTGTTTTTCAATTGTTTTCAAACATTTTGTATTTGAAACTTATAAAACACACTCCTGGGATATTTTCAGTATTTTGATGCATTTCTGAGTGTTTTTGGATGTTTTGGCAGTTCAGATACGACAAAAATGATGAGTATTTACACACTCATCAATCCCCCACACTAAACTATTGCTAGTCCCTAGCAATCTTTTATGAAGTTTTAATGGATTTTATCTCTTTACCAGAAAGCCATTGCTTCTGGACTAGCCAATGTTTTAGTATGTGATACTTTGGTACAATGATAACCAAATGATTTTGAGCAAACCATCAGCTGTAAACGGGTTTGATTTGTCTTTACCAGAAGCCGTTTGCTTCTGGACTAGCCAACTCTTAGATAAATTACAACTATTATCTTTGGTGAGCTGATTACCAATTATGGTTTTTCACTGCCTTTACTACAAGCCATAACCTTGCGGGCTAGCCAACTCTTCACTTATAAAGATATGGTGAGTCGAAAACCATACAATTTTTGGCAAATTGCAAGCCATAAACGGATTTGATATATCTTTACCAAGAGCCGTTTGCTCCTGGATTAGCCAATCCTTATGTGGGTTAGACATGGCGGACTGATAACCATTTATTGCGTTCTAAGTGAGAAAAAATTTTAAAATTTTGGCTAAAATGGGGGTACTAGATGGTACATTTGATCAAATTCGCTAGAATTCCCCCCCACACTTAGAACTGAATATTGCCCTCAATATTCAAAGAACCGGTTGTTAAACCAACACTTAGAACGTGAAAGGGAAATACTTATAGCCATTATTTTATATACACACACATTTTTTTTTTAACTGTACATATTTACAACATGTGGGGCATCTCCCCCACACTTAGGTGTTAGAAAAGAGAAAGAAGTCAGAAATATGGGTGAAAACCCATATGGTGTGGGCTAATGTTTTTGATCACCGAGTCACTAGCTTGACTCGATCCCCGCATTTATTGGTTCATGGGGAAAGTTTGAAGATCCGGGACAACCATGAATGGTATGTCCTCTCCAAAGTAGTGTTTTAACCGATGGCCATTCACTTTAAAATTTGGACCGTCATTTTGAGATAACTCAACGGTACCATATGGATAAACCTTTGTAATAGTGAATGGACCAAACCAACGGGATTTGAGTTTGCCCGAGAAAATCTTTAATCTTGAATTGAAAAGAAGGACTCGATCACCAACGTTGAAAACGCGGTTCTTGATTTTAGAGTCATGAATCTTCTTTGTCTTTTCTTTATAAATCAAAGAGTTCTCGTATGCTTGATCACGCAGTTCATTTAATTCATTCATTTGAACTTTACGGTGATCACCCGCAGTTTGGAGGTCAAAGTTAGCATGTTTCAAGGCCCAGTAGGCTTTGTGCTCTAATTCGATCGGAAGATGACATGCCTTTCCGTACACAAGCTTGTAAGGTGTACACCCGATGGGTGTTTTGTAAGCTGTACGAAAGGCCCATAGTGCATCATCCAATTTATCCGACCAGGATGCACGATTTTCTCCTACAGTCCTTTCCAAGATTCTTTTAATACCCCGATTTGAAACTTCAACTTGCCCACTTGTTTGTGGGTGATACGCAGTGGAAAGACGGTGAGTTACACCATACTTTTGCATGACTTTGTCAAATTTGTCATTACAGAAATGCGTACCACGATCACTGATTATAGCACGTGGAGTTCCAAAACGGGCAAAAAGAGCTTTCAGGAATTTTACAACAACTCGGGCATCATTGGTGGGTAAAGCTTTTGCTTCAACCCATTTTGACAAATAGTCAACAGCCACGAGAATGTATTTGTTCCCTCTAGATGATGGAAATGGCCCCATAAAGTCAATGCCCCAGACATCAAAGATTTCACAGACTTGAATTGCATTTTGTGGCATTTCATTTCGTTGTGAAATATTTCCGTGACGCTGACAAGCTTCACAAGTTTTGATGAGATCTTGGGCATCCTTATAGATTGTGGGCCAATAAAACCCGGAATCAAACACCTTTTTGGCGGTGTAGTTTGGACTATGATGGCCCCCAGTGGGTCCAGCATGGCAAGCTTTCAGAATGTCAATAGCTTCCAGTCCGTAAACACACCGTCGGATGACTTAATCCGCACAGATTTTGAATAAGTAGGGGTCGTCCCAGAAGTAATGTTTAACATCCTTGAAGAATTTGTTCTTCTGTTGGGTCGACATCCCTTTCACTATGAAGTTACCCGCATGGTAATTTGCGAAGTCAGCAAACCATGGGGTAGTAGAATCTCCACGAAAAGTAACCGCATTGAGTGTCTCGAGAGGAAATGTTTCATTTATTTCCTTTTTCTCGAAAACATCTTGGTGTGGGTTCTCTAATCGGGATAGATGATCAGCAGCTAGGTTCTCAGCTCCTTTTTTATCACGTATAATGATATCAAATTCTTGCAGGAGGAGAACCCAACGGAGCAATCTCGGCTTTGCATCTTGTTTTGCAAAGAGATATTTGAGAGCCGAGTGATCCGTATACACTACACATTTCGTCAAGATCAAATATGGCCGAAACTTCTCAAAGGCATACACCACAGCCAATAATTCTTTTTCTGTAGTGGTGTAATGAGTTTGAGCTTCGGTCATGGTTTTACTTGCGTAGTGGATAGGCTGAAAATGTTTGGCTTTTCGTTGCCCCAGGACTGCACCGATAGCAAAATCACTTGCATCGCACATGAGCTCAAAGGGAAAATCCCAGTCGGGGGCAACTAGAATGGGTGCCTCAGTAAGCTTTTTCTTTAATATTTCAAAAGCTTTGATGCACTCGGGTGAGAAGATAAAAGGAGCATCCTTTTCAAGGAGATGAGTCATAGGCCGGGCTATTTTAGAAAAATCTTGTATGAATCTACGATAGAAACCGGCATGACCCAGAAAACTCCTAATACCTTTTACGGTAGCGGGATGAGGTAATTTACCAATGACATCAACTTTAGCTCTGTCAACCTCAATCCCGTTCTTTGATATCTTATGGCCGAGGACAATGCCCTCTTTGACCATAAAATGACTTTTCTCCCAATTTAGACAAAGATTGGTGTCTTTACACCGTTTCAACATGTTTTCTAAATTGGAGAGACATGCTTGGAACGAATCCCCAATGACTGAGAAGTCATCCATAAAGACCTCCATAGTTTTACCGATCATGTCGGTAAATATGGCCATCATACACCTCTGGAATGTGCCTGGAGCATTACATAAGCCGAAAGGCATACGTTTATAAGCAAAGGTTCCATAAGGGCACGTGAAGGTAGTATTTTCTTGATCTTGTGGATCAATGGGAATTTGAAAGTAACCCGAGAAACCATCAAGGAAACAATAGTACTCGTTCCCCGCTAATCTCTCAAGCATCTGATCCATAAAAGGTAGAGGAAAATGATCTTTACGGGTGGCATCATTTAACTTACGATAGTCAATGCAAACACGCCACCCCGTAACCAATCGAGTTGGAATCAACTCATTTTCATCATTTGTGACAACAGTTATGCCACCTTTTTTTGGAACACAGTGAATGGGACTAACCCAAGGACTATCAGAGATGGGATAAATCAATCCTGCATCAAGAAGTTTGAGAACCTCTTGTTTGATAACATCGTGGATTTTAGGATTCACCCTTCTTTGATGTTGGACTGCTGGTTTAAAGTCATCCTCCATTAAAATCTTGTGAGTACAGAATTCAGGGTCGATACCCTTTATGTCGGAGAGTTTCCAAGCAATGGCTTGCTTGTGTGACTTTAAGACCTTGATTAAAGCAGTCTTTTCCTCATTACTTAAATCTTTAGCAATAATGACGGGTAATTTATCATTACCCTCCAAAAATGCGTACTCAAGATGAGGCGGTAAGTCTTTGAGTTCGACCTCAGGAAATTCATCGGTTTTCTCAACTGATTTGATTTCCTCATTATGAAGTTCAACGGGAGGGAGTGGAGGAGAATTGTCCTGATTCAACAATTTCTCAAGAAGAAGAATATCTCCCTCCAGATCAATCTCAGCGTTATCAATCCCCTCTAGGAATGAATCACACTTGAGAAAATCATCGATCTCTTCCAAAATGAAATCACTTCTCTCAAACGGAGTGAGAGAAGGGGAAGAGTCGAAAATGATAGGTAAAGAAGATGTGGTGGGATTCCCACTCACAGAATTATGAGAATAACCAAGAAACTCTTGAGAGTACTCCTCTGAAACAATATCAATGACATCGATTCGGTTAACCGATTCAGAATCATAATTTGAGGAGTACCTCGAAGTTTGATCGAGGTTAAAGGTAACAGCTTCATTACCCACACGTAATGTGATTTCATGCTCAAATACATCTATGAGAGCACGGCCCGTTCTTAGGAATCCTCTTCCAAGAATGAGAGGAACCCTAGGATCAGCATCGAAATCAACGACCACAAAGTCAGCTGGAAAATGGAACTTTCCTACTTTCACAAATACGTCCTCAGCAATGCCAAGTGGACGAGATATTGAACGATCTGCAAGCTCAAGAGTCATGCAGGTAGGAGTAAGTTCAGGAAGAGAAAGTTTCTTCCATACTGATTTAGGCATCAGGTTGATGCTTGCACCAAGATCGGCCAAGGCATAGCATTCAACTCAAATAAGTACATTTTATTACTATCATTTATCCTATTAATTTGACTTGTTTTACTATATTATGTATGAGGATTGATACTTAATCGTTTACTTTTGTAATTCTCAGGTAAAAACAAGCATTTGGTGAAACTTAGCGATTTTGGACTAATAATGGAGCAAAACGTGCATAAAGTGAAAGTCTACTGACATGGACAAGATTAAGTCAATTCTGCTCCAGATGCGCCGCATCTCACTCTAGACATGCGCCGCATCTCTATCAAGATATCACCAGATACGATCCAAGATACAAGAGGACATGCGCCGCATCTAATCATGGAGTTACGCCGCATCTTCTGGCGGTGTACGAATATTCCTGAATATTATAATCTTGGACCCCACGCGAAGTTAAGTACATGCGCCGCATCTACTTAGTAGATGCGCCGCATCCTCCCTCAGACAGAAAGTATAAATACCCCGTAGACCAGACGAATTACAAGTTCCGAAACCCTAAAACAGAAGACCGAACAGGAGGAACAAAGGACGAATTCAGTCAAGGAGGCAACACAAGACACACCCAAATCAAAGATACAAGAGCTGTAAGAAGGTGCTGCATGTATTTAATTAATTAAGTAGTTTTGTTTTATTGTGTTAGCAAACTTTAATTCATCAGGATTGGTGGCTTGTGTAATGTGACAATGAAAGATTGCACTCCCTTTAATACTTGCTTTCCCATCAATTAAAGTTTATATGTTGATGTCTTTGGTTACTACTTATTAGTGCATTGATAACCTCTGTGTTTATTAGTGGCTTGCGGGCATTTGACTGCGGGACATAATGTGGCTCCCACGGTTGTTTCTAAATTGATCACTTAGGAATAACTTTTAGACATAAGTAATCATTAAGGGTTTACTCGCCGATAAGAATAGGACCAACGAGAAAGGGTTAACTACATACACTTCATATAAAGCTATCAATAAAACAAGTGACAATCTACTTAATCATAAGGACAGCCCTCTTATTGTCTCGAGTATTTATCTGTGTACGTGTGTGCTACTTGCTGATTCGTGCCTGTTGGTTTATTTTATTATTTAATTGCAACAAATCGTGCTAGTCTCTCAGGCTGAAACCCCCTTGCGTTAGGATATTAAAATACTGATTAGAATAACGAGATAATACGTTCCACTCTTAGTGATCGACACTCTAATTACCATTATCTTCATACTGACCGGGTACACTGCTCGTTAAGTGTGTGTGTTATTGATAAGTCGGCTAAATATAAATTTAAAACTTGAGTAGGCATTAAAACTGCTAAACCGCAACGACACATCACGCGCATCAAGTTTTTGGCGCCGCTGCCGGGGAGTGAATTGTTATTATCTGTTAATTTAATTAGTATTTTAATTAGGTTTTTCTTTTTTATTAGATTAATTGCATCATTGTACTATTTTGCATATTTGTTGTATTGTGTGTTAATTGTTTTCTTTTTATTTTTGTGTGTTTATTTTTGTTTTTGTTTGTGTGTTTAATTTTTTGTTTTTATTTTTTCGTATTTTTCTGTTCTGCTATCGTTGTACTGTGCTAAATCAAACGATACGGCGCATCTGATCTCTCAGATACGGCGTATTGCGTTTAATTTTTTTTAATACAACGCGTTTAATTAATTCGATACGACGCATCTTTTCCCCAAGATACAGCGTATCTGTTTTTAATAAGAAAATTTTTCTAAGCGATAAAGTGATACGACGCATCTGCTTTTGCAGATACGGCGTATCTGTTTTTAATAAAAAAAAATTTTCTAAACCTTAACGCCATACGACGCATCTGCTTTAGCAGATACGGCGTATCTATTATTTTAATTAAAAACAGTTTGCGAATTATTAAACAGATACGGCGTATCGATCTCTGTCGATACGGCGCATCTTACTGAATCAAAAATCTTTTATTTTTAAACGTAACAAAAATACGGCGCATTAACTTTCGTTAATACGACGCATTTAATTTTAATTAGATAAGTTGATTTTTGATTAATTAATTCGATACGGCGCATTCTTAAATTCTAAGCGGCGTATCTATTTTCTGAATAAAGTCTGATTAAATTTTAACGATTATAAGATACGGCGTATCCAACTTTTTGGATACGGCGCATCGTCTGCAGATATCAGCTATTTTTATTCTTATATCCGTTTCTATATTCATTAATTTCTCTTCTAGCGAACAAATCCTACTGATGATTTTACTTTGGATGACAGATTTTGCTATGGAAGACATGTCAGTTAACGGATATCTTGCTAAGGAAAGCTTGTTTTCAGATTCATTCAATGTACTCATGATCGATGCAGATTTATTCTCTTGGGAGACTCCTCTTGAAGCTGCTTTTAAGGAATTCATGCGTTTATGCAACATTGACAAAGAGGTGTTCTCTTATGATGTATTTGTGAGGTATACTGGAGAAGAATTGTCGCTCTTATGGCCTAGCATTGAAGCCGAAGGATTGAACTGGACTACTATCGAAGAAGATGATGGGAAATTCTATCTTGCATACATGGATTCAAGCAACAACAGCTGTGGTGGAGGCAATACCCAAAACTCTTACATGCCATATTCCGAGGAGTACTGGGGATTAAATGAGAAATATCAGGATAATGACATGAATTATGCTTTGGCGGAGTTACTATTTCACGGCAGATTGGTACGATTGATTGATCTCTCCCTCAATGATTGGCTTGAACTTAAATATGGTAGTCCGGAATTCGCCCCTGCAAATGAAGTCAAGGAGATTATGACTTCATGGTTGACTCGGAGTTTTAAGAAGCAATTTAACGAGTTCATGGAGATAAAAAAGAATATGATTGGAAAGGTTTGCTTTGACGTTAACCATGACCCTAACGATGTTGATTTTTCAGAATGGTTGGCTAGTAAGTTTAATAACCATAAGAGCATGGATCGTGCTACTAAGGATGCATTATGGGTATATTGGATGAGAGGAGAAGATGAAGAAGTAGAAAGCGATTATGGGTCGTCACTTCATGATTCAACAATCAATGAGGGCATTGAAGAACTTTTCAGAATTGACATTGATGTGTTCGATTATGAGACACCCTTGTGCAAGCAGTTCAAGGAATTTAACTACCTTCTTCAAGTCGATGATGATGTGCTTACCGGAGATCTACCAGGATTTAAGACTTATGATGATTTCAAAAACACCTGGTACTATGAATGGAATGATCAAGTACCATGGGTTTGGGATAAACCATGGGAATTTGAGCACATTAATCACACCTGTACACCCTTCGTTTTCAAGGACGGGAGTAGTGTTTGGCCGACCTGCGATTATAAAATTGACGGAACCTGTAATGGGGGAAGTATAATTGGGATGAAACGGGTTGGAAACGATGTAACCTTTGAAGATTATGAGTGGTACGATAATATTGAAGACTGCCCACAAAAGGCGGAGGCTTTACAAGAAAAGGGCAGAATTGAACGCTTGAAAGGACTTAAGGGGACATCGGATACTACTTTCTGGGAATGGGTGCATAAACAGTTTGATGATTTCACAAAGCTTAGTCGACGGTTACAATATGATTTGGAAAGAGAATGGGAGGCGATTCAAGACGATAAGTCATTAATTGAAGAACTAGATGATTATTTGATTAAGGATCCTTATTTTAAGTTTGTTGATAAAGACGAGGAAGAATTCACCAAAAGAAAGTGTCAACTACTTGGGATTCCTTACAATGAGCCACCCATGATTATTTCTGAAAAATTTAAAATCATCAAATATTCTTTGAGTCCTAATGAAGAATATACTGCGGTGAAGACAAAGAGTTATACTAGACTAAGTCGAACGGAAGAAAACGTCGCAGAGATATACGGGAAAATATTTCGGATGAAGGACGAAGGATGGACCGTGACAAGGACTTATTGCTGAGCTGAACGTGAGTCTAACTTGAAGACTCTGGAATAAAGACAAGTGCTTACCGGGAGACAACCCGGATTTATCTTTTATTATTCTGTTTTCTGTGTCGAGTCAGTCCAGGCTGCATGAGGATACGGCGCATCTCAATTCTGAGATGCGACGCATCTCCTGCAATGGTCATATCTTATTTTATTTTTCTGCATTTTTATTTTCGACTTTAAAACTATTTATCAGTTTATTTTTAATGCGGCGCATCCCTGGTTAAGGATGCGGCGCATCTTTATTCTGATCCGTATTAATTCCAGGCTCGATACGGCGTATCTTCTTCAATAAGATACGGCGCATCGACTGACCTGATGATTTTCAGTTTTAATTTTTAAGTTTTATTTTTCCTAACTACTAATGTATTATGCAAGTTTGAACCTTTCTTATCTTAGGTGTGTTTTAAAGTGTTGGTGGTATTATAGTTTCCTGGATTTCCTGTGGATACATCAAGTATGAAGCTTTAACGTTCTAATCCACAAGAAGTTGATTTTTGCTCTTATACTAATGGAGGATCATACCAAGCAAATCTCAGGGGAGTTTTTCTGTTCTAATTCTTTTATTTTCCAGTTTTTAACCTTTTATACAAACAACGAGGACGTTGTTTAACTTAAGTGGGGGATTGGAGAATTAGAACACTTAACAATTACTTGTCCTAAACTTTTTCAAAAATTATGCTTAAAATGTGCTTAATATATCAAACTTAAATTTTTTTTTTTTTTTTTTTTAGCATGTTTTTGTTTAAGATCTAAGTTGCATAACTGCACACATGACGTTATTTTCAAAAATTGTGATTTTCCAAAATTCACAAATCTATGAGTGTGCCGGTGACTTGTAAACTTTAGAACTTGGCTTGTATACTATTCGAGACCACCATAATAAGTATTATTTATATAATTGGAATGACTTGTCTAAATTGGTAAAATTCTAGGATTACACCCAAATAGCCTTTATATGTTATGTGTTATTAGCTAACTACACTGGTTAGTTAACCCCCGTATAAACCTTTTGTTACTCTCATTTTTAGAGTAAGATACCCCTAGAAAAACACTCAGAGCCATTCCTTTCGTTTCTTACACCTATGTTTAAAATGTTTCGTTACACCCTTACACCTTAGCCTACCCTGTAGATTAGAATCCGTGGTTGGTTAATTGCTATAGGCAAAGTGTGTTTCCTTACATTACCTGTGTTCGTGTGCGTAATTCATTATCTTTGGTTAGGTCGGGAAATTGCACAATGCAATTGGAGTGAAAGTAAATATTGTATATTTTGGAGTTTATTTTTCGTGTGTTTACTACTTTCACTATTACCGTTATTTCTGAAAGTATGAAAAGTATGAATAAAAATTATCCGGAAAGAAAGTTATAGTGATGTGGTAAAATTTTACACATCTTTGTTTATGTTTAAGGTTAAAAAAAAAATAGAAAAAATAAGAAAAGAAAAAGAAAGAAAGAAAAGTTGGATGTTTGTTTTAACCAACTTATGTAAAGTTATGTAAGTGGTCGATATCACCACTATTTGTTGTACTATATCTATGGATTGAATGGGAATTGGCAGTTATGGGAACGCCAATTAAGGTTTATTCTTTGATTAAGATCTTGTTGAGTATAATTCGTGTCTACCTAAAGCGTGTGTTTCAAGTGTTAAAGCGTGAGTTATTCGATGATATGAGTCTTATTCATGGGATGGTTGGGATAGTGATTAACCACACTTAGGATTTTAATTTATTTGTTTTGTTTATTTTTATTTTTACACCAATTTATATCCCAAATGTTATCCATGCCCTTTATTATTCTTTATCCAACCGAACCTTTGATTTATTGAGATTGGGGATTTGAGCAATCTTAAGTATCGTAGTCGTGGATTCGGCTATGTATTTATGATTTTGTCGCCCTTTTTGATATATTATTATTGGTGAAGTTTGGACCTATCTTTAGCCTATTCGAGTTAAGGATTTGAGCAATTGCAAGTATCGTGTTCGTGGATTCGATCATGTATTTGTGATTTTGTCGCCTTTTCTGGAATTTGAGATCGATAGTGAAAGAGAATAATTAACCCTTAAGCCTAAAAACCCTTTTTACCGCTTTAGACTTGTTACTCCTTAGCTTTAGTGGTGGAGATGTGTATACTTGCCAAGCTTATGATAGAATATTCGTCGCGACTGGACAGTTAAACGATTAGATTTGCTTTTATCGACTTATTTTATTTTACTTCTAATTCGTTAAGTGTTTAGTTGTGTGATTATGAAATGAACGAATACATGCTTAAATATAAAAATAAATCCTAACATCTTTTAGGATACATTTTCATAAAAGAAATTCTAAGGTTTACTTGGGGACAAGTAAAGTTCAAGTGGGGGGATATTTGATGAACTCAAATAAGTACATTTTATTACTATCATTTATCCTATTAATTTGACTTGTTTTACTATATTATGTATGAGGATTGATACTTAATCGTTTACTTTTGTAATTCTCAGGTAAAAACAAGCATTTGGTGAAACTTAGCGATTTTGGACTAATAATGGAGCAAAAACGTGCATAAAGTGAAAGTCTACTGACATGGACAAGATTAAGTCAATTCTGCTCCAGATGCGCCGCATCTCACTCTAGACATGCGCCGCATCTCTATCAAGATATCACCAGATACGATCCAAGATACAAGAGGACATGCGCCGCATCTAATCATGGAGTTACGCCGCATCTTCTGGCGGTGTACGAATATTCCTGAATATTATAATCTTGGACCCCACGCGAAGTTAAGTACATGCGCCGCATCTACTTAGTAGATGCGCCGCATCCTCCCTCAGACAGAAAGTATAAATACCCCGTAGACCAGACGAATTACAAGTTCCGAAACCCTAAAACAGAAGACCGAACAGGAGGAACAAAGGACGAATTCAGTCAAGGAGGCAGCACAAGACACACCCAAATCAAAGATACAAGAGCTGTAAGAAGGTGCTGCATGTATTTAATTCATTAAGTAGTTTTGTTTTATTGTGTTAGCAAACTTTAATTCATCAGGATTGGTGGCTTGTGTAATGTGACAACGAAAGATTGCACTCCCTTTAATACTTGCTTTCCCATCAATTAAAGTTTATATGTTGATGTCTTTGGTTACTACTTATTAGTGCATTGATAACCTCTGTGTTTATTAGTGGCTTGCGGGCATTTGACTGCGGGACATAATGTGGCTCCCACGGTTGTTTCTAAATTGATCACTTAGGAATAACTTTTAGACATAAGTAATCATTAAGGGTTTACTCGCCGATAAGAATAGGACCAACGAGAAAGGGTTAACTACATACACTTCATATAAAGCTATCAATAAAACAAGTGACAATCTACTTAATCATAAGGACAGCCCTCTTATTGTCTCGAGTATTTATCTGTGTACGTGTGTGCTACTTGCTGATTTGTGCCTGTTGGTTTATTTTATTATTTAATTGCAACAAATCGTGCCAGTCTCTCAGGCTGAAACCCCCTTGCGTTAGGATATTAAAATACTGATTAGAATAACGAGATAATACGTTCCACTCTTAGTGATCGACACTCTACTTACCATTATCTTCATACTGACCGGGTACACTGCTCGTTAAGTGTGTGTGTTATTGATAAGTCGGCTAAATATAAATTTAAAACTTGAGTAGGCATTAAAACTGCTAAACCGCAACGACACATCACGCGCATCAAGATCGGCCAAGGCATAGCATTCAACCATTCCTGGAAAGACACAAGGTAGTAGAAACCTTCCAGGATCTCCAAGCTTCTCGGGAAGCTTTTTCAAGATAACTGCTGAGCAGTTCTCATTTAATGGAGTCTTTGCCATTTCAAACAGTTTTTCCTTGTTGCTTAACAAGTGTTTGATGGTGGATGCAAACTTGGGCATCAGAATGATAGCATCCGCAAAGCTTATGTCAAAGTGTAATTCTTGAAAAATTTGGAAGAATTTATCCATTTGTTGACTAGCTTTTTCGCGGAGCTTTTGCTCATTTAAACGTGATGGGTAAGGAATAGAAGGTTTGGATTTAGGGTTTTCAACCGGGGTTTCAGGATGTTCAAAGACAACTTGAGGTTTAGTCTTGGGTTTCGGGACAACTTGAGGTTGGACGTTGTTGGTACCTCCGTTATTAGTAGGAAGTACCTGGTCCTTAGTCACCTCAGGCTCACTTTCCACTACCTTGGGGGAAGAAGAAGAAGCGGTAGTGGAAATAGTGGGTCCCTCATATGAAACACCACTTCGGGTTGTGATCGCCTTAACATCGCCCTTCGGGTTAGCGATCGTGTTGCTCGGAAGTTTTCCTGACCCCGAAGGTTGATCATTTAAAGATTTTTTAATCTCAGAGATCTGGCTGACCAACAACCTGTTTGTGTCCTCTTGAGCTTTCATGAATTGCCTCAATAACTCATCAGATGATGGATGTGGGACTGGAATGGCTTGATGTTGATTAGGGAAATTTTGCATTCGGTTATTTTGATTATAACCTTGATGTTGAAAATTCCCTTGATTTGGATTACCATTCCCCTGAAAATGATTTCCCTGGTTGGAATTGTTTCGGTTAAAGTTTCCTTGGTGTTGGAAACCTTGATTTTGTCCAGAATTGAAATTCCCTTGGTTTTGATAACCTTGGTTCATTCGAGGTTGGTTTTGGTTTCGGTTTTGCAAATTCTGGTTCTGATTAAAACCGGGTGGTCCTTGGTTGGTGTTAGCTCAGTAACTTGGTTCTATTTGAGGACGGTATTGATTACCTCCCTGATTTGAAGTACCGGCTATAGCATTAACTTCAAAAGGACTACCATCGGTGGCAGTATAGTCGTAGTATGCATGAGGACCACCACAAGTAACACAGACTTCCACTTTCTTCACTTCAGCATGTGAAGGATTTTGTGTGAAAGTGACTTTCTTTTGGTTTGAGAGAACCAAAGCTTGAATAGCGTCCGTGAGTTTGTCAATCTTAGCATCGGTGCTAGAAGTACTCACGGGAGATGAAGTAGAAGGACCAGCACTAGCCTGAGAATGATATGGCTTTGTTCGTGCAGTACGGACCTTAGACTTATTTTCAATAATCGCTAAAGCTTCTTTGACAGTTTTGCTCAAAAAGTTACCTCCAGAGGAGGCATTGAGAGAATCTTGGTCTGATTGGCTCACTGATGCGTGGGTTTTGCAACCTTACAACAGGTTTTACCTCTCGAGGGATCTCAAGAGGCTTACAACCCCACCAGGCAGTGTACCTGACCGATGTAGTATAGTGTAGTGGTAAGTACGGGGGATTGATCGTTCTCCACAGGGAATAGTGTTCGTTAGGTGTGAAAGGCTACTCTAATTAGGTCTAAGGGTTGAGGAAGATTCTTTTTTATGTTTTTTTATAATTTATAAAAGCAAGTAAAATCTCGGGTTTTGAAGGAGTGGGCGGAATTAGTTGCTAGTCAACTAACCCAAATTACTACAAATGCAAATAAAATAAAATAACAAAAATGAAAAGTGGTGAGAAACTTATGTGTAGAGAAATGTGTTTACTTAGATTTCCTTACTCCCTAACTATCTTTTACCGGTTAATTAGTGTGTATTAGTCGCGTGGATGACGGGTGTATTCCTTAATACCATTCGTGGGGTGGCGTACTTACTTCCCCAAACTCTACAAGCTCCTACTTCACTCCTATGTCGAGCCGGCTAGGAAGCTCCTAACATGGGATCACTAGAATTCGCTTATGCATTAAATACAACCATAAAAACCTTTAGTACGCGTTTGGTTCATGTTTCTTAAGACGTTCAAGCAAGTTACCGAATAGGAAGTTAGCCAGTTTTCTTAAGCCTAACATAGATAAACAATCATCCAATACAACTAACAACACACTAACAACCAATAATCAATAGCTAGGTTTCATTAGATCTAAGCAAACACAAGATAAAATTAGCCTAACATGTTAAACAAAAGACAAGCATAAGATAGAATCAAACAACACATAGACATATTGAATGATTAATTGATAACTTATCTTTCAATGAAACATGGAAGATCTCAAGGCAAAAAGCCCTGAAAAAGTAGCTAAAATCGTCTTAGGGTTTTATCCCAAAATTCCACACACTAAGCTCTCCCTTAATGACAAAAAATTAGAAAACTATATATAGACTTTGACATCTGACGGCGTCACCTTATGCATTGTGACGCCGTCACCTCGCCGCTTTTAGGGTTCCCGGATGACCATCTTGACGCCGTCCCTCTTTAGCTCTTCAAAAATCCATTCTGGCTTATCAAGGCTTGACGCCGTCGGATCATGAACGTGACGCCGTCCCCTTATGATTTAAGCCGTGACGCCCTTGATTTAGTTAAAGCGTGACGCCGTCAGAATTCTCATGCAAACTCACTGGCCCGTCATGAGTAAATTTCACATCCAACTTTTCTTGCCAAGGCATGACGCCATCCCATGTTAATTGTGACGCCGTCAAGAGTAACTTTTAGCCGATTCTTGAGACTTTGCCGTTTTCTTCACTTTAATGCTCCAAAAACGTCCAAAATGCCTCCTTTTCCAGATTTCTCCTCAAAAGTACCTAAAATGACAAAAGGAACGATTTAGGGCAATATTTGATCAAATAAATACGATTTCGGGCTTAAATGACCCCTTAAAAGCGGTACACTTTTCGCTTCATCAAATACCCTTACACTTGAGATTTGCTTGTCCTCAAGCAAATGCGCTTTTATTCTAATCAAAATACAAGTTAGGGGTCATTTAATGCAAACATAAAAGTAATTACAACAAATATTCGTTCCACTTCAATCATAATAAGCACGGAGATTACATACTAGCACCTCACAAGTAGTGTTTAGATACTCACATCTCTCAAGTGTCATCAAAATAAATCTCATAAATGAAAACGGAAAATATCTCTCACTACCTGTCATAGCAAATAGATTACCATAGGCTTGGGAAAGGATCGAAAACCTCCTCCACTAGGCGTAAGCACCTAAGATAAACTATCAAAGAGGGCTTTTAAATGGGTTATAACGTTAGGTGTAGGGAAAAGGAGAACACGGTTTTGTTGGATAAGGGATATTTTACTGGTGGCTAGTTAAAGATCTTGATCAATCACATGTACTATACAACGTTGCTAAGCCAAGACTAGACTCGATCTTAAGCTAATGAAAGAAAATAACAAAACATAAACATAAAATAAACATAAAATGAAACGGGATGGTAGTCCGTATGTTTTTTTTTTTTTTTTTTTTTTTTTTTTTTTTTTTTTTTTTTTTTTTTTTTTTTGCATACACTTTTACCCTACCATCCAAAATAATACATCATAGGGGCGTTGCATCCCCTTACACTTGAACTTTTACATAACTTTACAAATAACTATTCTAATGACTCGAATTAAGATAATTGAAAAACTTGGAGTACTTTTAAAACATTTAGCACATATGGGGGTAATAAATGATGTTCTTCCCCATTACTCCATTACACTAGTACTTTACCCATGAGTCCCAATCGTCCCAAAACAATATGTACAAGGATATGACTCGACTTAGCAACCATGTAATCAACTAGATAATTAACTTGGGTTTAAACAAATGTTGTCACAATAATGCACTAAAGATGAGTGCATACAAGGTAGGCTAAGGCGATTTGGGTGTACATTTAAGTGGGGTGTAACAAATTCTTCCTTTAAGTAAAATGCTTAAAGGTCGAAACGAAAAGATAGGCTCTGAGGGGTGTACTAGGGGTATCGTGTACTAAAAATGAGTACAACGCAAAGGGTGTGGGAGAATTACTTGACCAATGTAGCCAATGTAATTATAACAAAAACACAGGTGTAAAACAATGGGTTAATCCTAATGCCTCTTATCATGTAGTAAATCTAACTACACGAATGTAGTCTCACTTGTGGCCTCGGAATGGTCCTAACGCAAGTTCTAGAATCTAAGTGCTACCGGTACACACATCATAGCATAAATGCTTTTCCTACCAATTCTAGGGGCGAACCTCACATATTTGGGGTGGAAAATTTTTTAGTGGTACGGTTTTTGTGCTAGTCATATAACTCCTATCCATGAGACGCTCATTAAGATCAAAGTTTCACTCCTATATGTTGTAAAAAATTTTAAATTTGGCACTAAAATTACCTTAACAAGTATTTCTCTCAGTTTTATTACACATCTACCATCAAACAAACAAAAATCAAGCGCAATTGTATTCTCAAAAATCGTACTTTTACCCTCCCCTTACACTTAAGATGAACATTGTCCCCAATGTTCAAATGACAAATGTAAAAGCATAAAGTAAAAGAATGAAATCAAATACTCCCCTGATTCGCTCGTTGGATAATGAAATTACACGGTTAAATCTTCCTCCAAAGAGAATGTTGAAGCTCCATGACTAATGCATCGCCATAAGCTTAATTCAAAACATTTCCTTGTCCAAAATAACCTGTTGAACCTGAGAAAACAAACACGAAAACCTGCATAACATCGGCGGGATAAAATCTATATATAAGGATATAATGCTTGTGGAATGATAACTTTGCAGATTCCTGGAGATTATAAGTTGGAGATTTTAATAAAAACTTTTTATGAAAACAAAATTTTCAAAAATTTCTGGAAATTAAATCTGACGCCGTCAGGTTATAACCCCTGACGCCGTCAGAAATGACCTGACAAAAATTTTCATTTTAAGTTTCCGGAAAATTTCTGGAAAAACCTTTACCTTACTTCCTGGAAATTCTGCAAAACATCATTATGACTCGATACAAGCATTTGACTCAAACAAATACGAATATGTATGCTAACTTATTATTATTATGATTCATGTTCATTTGTGTTCTAATAAACCGATTTAGATTTCCCTTACACTTATCTTTTGCAAAATACCTTTATATGTAGTTAAGACGAAGTTAAAAACAAAATAAAGCATTTTCACAATTTAGTTTTTAACATGAATCAATAAGAATAAAAATTACACACACATACGAAACAAATAAAACAAACACACAAACAAATGAACACACAAAGCAAATAAAATAAATAAAGCTTGGGTTGCCTCCCAAGAAGCGCCTTTCTTTATTAACGAGTCTTGTAGCTAGACTCAAAGTCACGTACATTACGTGACTCCATCATCGGTCACGGTTCCTAGGCCATTCTCCTTCCCGGTTTTATATTCCGGTCCTAATTTCAAACAATCCTTGTAGAAACCGAATATCCTTTCCATAACATAGTCTACTCCTTTACTTCTATCCTTATCATTCCTATAGTAGACCGCTTGTTTAAGCTCCTTCTCAACATTTGACAAGTTTTGGAATTGTTCTATCTTATATGGCATTTGGTAGCTTACTTCATCGGTCTCATCCTTAAATCTAACTATCCCTAAGGAAGGTTCATAAGTCATTCTAGAGACCTCAACAAATGGTTTTCCAAAAACCACTTGAGTTAAGGATGCATCGACAATTGGGCGGATATCTTCAACAATTACAAAGTCGGTGACATAGGTGAAGTTTCCTACATAAACCGGTAATCCCTTAACTCTTCCCGTGAAGTTACTCATCCAACCCTTGTCAGGGAACATCCTATACCCAAGCTGATTTTTCATTATCAAGTTGTAGTGGGCTCTAGTCATGATGTTTATGGGTGATCTAAGGTCGATATAAGCTTTCCACACATGTAGATGCCCTATGTTGCATGGTATGTTGAGATTAGAAGGGTCGCCTATTTCTATGATTGGTCTACCTAGGAAGTATGGTGTCTCGGGATCATCGAATAAGTTTGTATGATATGCACGCTCTTCCTTAGTGGGTAGCCTATTGAAGTAGTCCTCATCATCATCTACTTCTTCAATCTCACTTGTCCTAACTTCCTTATCAACCTCGACTTTCCTATCCTCATCCTTTGGTTCACTTTCTTCCATGCTCCTATCGATTGGTTTAATAGTGACAACGTTGACGAAGTGGACATGTTTGGATGAAGAAGGGTCTTTGACTTGGGGTCCGCTATTTGTGTTCCTAGCGTCCTTATGTGGAGGTGATAACACTTGGTTATGGAGGGCTTTCAACAAGTTGTCAATTTTGTCGGTCATCTCGCTTTGTTTTTGTTTGAAATCGGCTTCAAACTTGGCTAAACGAGCTTCTTGAGATGCCATAAATTGAGACATCAATCCTTCAAAGTTATTGGTACTACCATTGCCGGAAGGATTGTTGTTGAAAGTACGGTTCGAGTTGGAACCGCTTGATTGGAAACGATTAGGTGGGTTGGAAGAATTGATTTGTTGTGAGTTTTGGTTTTGTTTCCACCTAAGGTTCGGGTGATTTTTCCATGAGGGGTTGTATGAATCACCATAATGGTTTGGCTCGGGCTTGAAAGTGTACCACTTGTCTCCCGCTCCGTCGGTACGCGAGGATGCGTAGTCCACAAAAGCTTGTTCGGGGAGTTCCATGCAATCACGAGTGTCGTGGGGACCACTACATAATTCACATGAAGAAGTGATTTTGTTCACTTGGCTTGAAGGTTTAGGAGCCTCGTAGGATTTCATGAGAAACTTGACTTGGTCTTCAAGTTCTACGATCCTACGGTCGGAAGTGCTTGAATTGTTCAAAGGCAAAGATATTGCCTTGACCGTTTTATTCAAATCACGGGGATCACTCCAACTTTCGTTGTCATAAAGAGCAAGATCCTCTAGGAGAGCCCATGATTGTTCCGCACTTAGATCACGTAGCTTGCCACCGGCCGATTGGTCAATGGTTTGCCTTGTGGAGAGATTGATATGGTCATAGAAGATTTGGACTTGGAGCCAAAGTTCTATGCCATGGTGAGGGACTTTTTGGAGTAAGTCCTTGAATCGAGTCCATGCCTCGTAGAGAGTTTCGCCTTGACGTTGTTGGAACATCAAGATATCATTCCTTAGCTTGGTAGTTCTTCCCGGTGGGAAAAACTGAGCAAGGAAACGAGTGGTGAGATCATCCCAAGAGGTGATGGATCCTGCGGGTTGACGTTCTAGCCACTGACTAGCTTGGTCCCGCAGAGAGAATTGGAAGAGACGCAATCGGGTCGTCTCTCGAGTGGCAACATCAAGGTCTATAGAACCAACGATTTTAAGAAAGTCCTTGAGATGTTGATTAGGATCTTCAGAACGAAGTCCATGGAATGCGCATCCGCTTTGCACCAACCGGATGGTGTCGGATCGCAAGGGTGTGATATTGGCTCCTTGAGTGAGCTCAATGGTGTTTCGATAGCCGTGGTGGCTAGGACGGGAATACTCTCCTAAAGTACGGGCTCTAGGAGGTGGTGGTGGTTGTTGTGGTGGTGGGTTGTGTGGGTTAAGGATATTACCATCTTCCATGATGTCGGACGGTAATGGTTACGAACAAAGACACGAAGAAAATAGATAGACTAAAGAAAACCTAGAAAAATAAAATAAAAATCTCACTAGAAAGGAATCTAGTGAGTAGACCTAATAGAAATAAAAATTCACCCTAAACAATAACTATTCCCCGGCAACGGCGCCAAAAACTTGATGCGTGGGTTTTGCAACCTTACAACAGGTTTTACCTCTCGAGGGATCTCAAGAGGCTTACAACCCCACCAGGCAGTGTACCTGACCGATGTAGTATAGTGTAGTGGTAAGTACGGGGGATTGATCGTTCTCCACAGGGAATAGTGTTCGTTAGGTGTGAAAGGCTACTCTAATTAGGTCTAAGGGTTGAGGAAGATTCTTTTTTATGTTTTTTTATAATTTATAAAAGCAAGTAAAATCTCGGGTTTTGAAGGAGTGGGCGGAATTAGTTGCTAGTCAACTAACCCAAATTACTACAAATGCAAATAAAATAAAATAACAAAAATGAAAAGTGGTGAGAAACTTATGTGTAGAGAAATGTGTTTACTTAGATTTCCTTACTCCCTAACTATCTTTTACCGGTTAATTAGTGTGTATTAGTCGCGTGGATGACGGGTGTATTCCTTAATACCATTCGTGGGGTGGCGTACTTACTTCCCCAAACTCTACAAGCTCCTACTTCACTCCTATGTCGAGCCGGCTAGGAAGCTCCTAACATGGGATCACTAGAATTCGCTTATGCATTAAATACAACCATAAAAACCTTTAGTACGCGTTTGGTTCATGTTTCTTAAGACGTTCAAGCAAGTTACCGAATAGGAAGTTAGCCAGTTTTCTTAAGCCTAACATAGATAAACAATCATCCAATACAACTAACAACACACTAACAACCAATAATCAATAGCTAGGTTTCATTAGATCTAAGCAAACACAAGATAAAATTAGCCTAACATGTTAAACAAAAGACAAGCATAAGATAGAATCAAACAACACATAGACATATTGAATGATTAATTGATAACTTATCTTTCAATGAAACATGGAAGATCTCAAGGCAAAAAGCCCTGAAAAAGTAGCTAAAATCGTCTTAGGGTTTTATCCCAAAATTCCATACACTAAGCTCTCCCTTAATGACAAAAAATTAGAAAACTATATATAGACTTTGACATCTGACGGCGTCACCTTATGCATTGTGACGCCGTCACCTCGCCGCTTTTAGGGTTCCCGGATGACCATCTTGACGCCGTCCCTCTTTAGCTCTTCAAAAATCCATTCTGGCTTATCAAGGCTTGACGCCGTCGGATCATGAACGTGACGCCGTCCCCTTATGATTTAAGCCGTGACGCCCTTGATTTAGTTAAAGCGTGACGCCGTCAGAATTCTCATGCAAACTCACTGGCCCGTCATGAGTAAATTTCACATCCAACTTTTCTTGCCAAGGCATGACGCCATCCCATGTTAATTGTGACGCCGTCAAGAGTAACTTTTAGCCGATTCTTGAGACTTTGCCGTTTTCTTCACTTTAATGCTCCAAAAACGTCCAAAATGCCTCCTTTTCCAGATTTCTCCTCAAAAGTACCTAAAATGACAAAAGGAACGATTTAGGGCAATATTTGATCAAATAAATACGATTTCGGGCTTAAATGACCCCTTAAAAGCGGTACACTTTTCGCTTCATCACTCACACAATTATAGAAAGTGTCGATTTGCATCAACTCGGTGAAACCATGATGAGGACATTTACGAAGCAATTCTTTGAAACGATCCCACGCGTCACTAAATGATTCATCAAATCTTTGTGTGAATTTGATGATTTCATTTTTAAGACTTGTCGTTCTAGACGGTGGAAAGAATTCGTTTACAAACTTTGTAACTAAGTCCTCCCATGTCTCAATTGAACGAGGGGGTTGTTTTTCAAGCCATATCCGGGCTTGTCCCTCGAGAGAAAATGGGAATAGAAGAAGTTTGATTGAGTTAGAAGGGATGTTCTTGTATTTGATGGTAGATGTAATCTTGTTAAACCATCGAATGTGAGCATGGGGATCATCCCTCTCAAAACCGTAGAATTGGCTTGAGGTTACAAGATTCAGTAACCCGGTTTTGAGCTCAAAACTCTCAGCTACAATAGCTGGAACAACAATTGCATCTCCATAACCCTCGATGGGTGCCTGGAGAAGCTCATTCATCGGCAAATCTGCCATGATGACAGTGTCAGTACGTACCTCAGATACGACTGATGGGGCAGAACGTCTACGACGTCTTCGAGGTATGTTTCCAAGCTCACGGAGAGGGCTTGATGACCTAGAAGAACGAGTGCGCATGCACTAAGACGAGTCTAAGAATCCTTTATAGTGGAGGAAACTCAGAAAAGGGGTAAGAAGATTCTTTTTGGATTTTATTTGTTTTTGAAAAGTGAAGATGAAAACAAAAATTTTCAATTAAAATCAAGATCGAGAAAAAACACAAGTGAACTTAAACCAATAATCAACAGGCGTACGGTAGCTCTCTAAAAGATAAACGCACAGAGTGGCGGAGAAGCAGAGGTGGGCAATTAAATGCTCCTTAAAAACCCGCTTCTTTCAGTCCGACAATTTAATGTCAGACTATCCTTAAACCTCCGTTATAGTTTGTTTATCAATCAAAGGTGAGCCGATATTCGCAAGTGATACAAAGGCAAGTTTAAAATCTTTGGTTTGGGAACTTATTATGGTCGTACCCCCAGTTAGGTAGTACTCTGTCTTGGTTCTCGATGGTAATTTTTATTGTTGTTATTTATTAAGCAAAGAAAACGGAAAATATTTTTGGTGTTTTTATTTTTTATATGATAATATATATAGAAAAGAAAAGAAAAATATTTTTGTTTTTTATATGGTTTATGGGAAATAGGAATACGATATTTTTGGTACTCGATCCGTTAAACGAATTAACTTCACAAGCGTTTTGCTTTATATATGATGAATATACAAGAGATAGAAGATATACACAGATTGGGTTTCAAAAACACGATACTGCAAAACGTTTAAAACACGCTGAACACCTCCCCGGCAGCGGCGCCAAAATTTGATCGGCCTCAAACAGTCAACTTAAATTAACCACGGATGTGGTCAAACAAAGTCAAACCAATTGAGGACAATTAACCAATGAGTATAGTTTTATCCCCGGGTCGTTTAAGTCCCAGCGAGATGTGAAATTGTGCTTTAAAAACGGCTTGTGATCAAGTGTAATTGAATGGGAAAGGGTTTTGGAATTATTGAACTAAGGAAATAAAAAGAGAATAGCTTAAAACAAGCTATGGAAATAAATACAGGGAACCAAATTACTTAAAGCGTCTAAAATCTAAAAACGTACGTTTAACTTTAAATAAAAGTAAACGTACAAAAATAAAAAGTGAGCTTTGATAAATAAAAGGCCTACGGATATGAAAATTATATTTTTACAATCCTAATAATAAAAGAAAATTCTTGGAAAAAGAAAATTATTTATATGACTTATTAATTAATTATTATTAATTAAAAACTATTTAATAATTATTTAAACTAATTAAAATTCTAATAAATACTAAAAGATCAAAGAAAAATCTGAAAATTTTTATATAAATACTTTAAGGTGACAAGAAGATAAGAAAATTATAAAAATGAAAAATGCTTAATTAAAATTTAAAAAGATAAATTCTATTAAATAGAAGCTATCACTATTTTTCTATTTTTGTTTTTATTAAGGACTAAAAATATAATTATATTTTTCCTAGATTAAAAATGACAAAATAAAATTATGTAAAAAAAGATTTATATTTTTCTGATTATTTTTCTATTTATTATGATTTAATTACTATTTTAAACTAATTAAAAAGATTAAAAATATTAAATAACTTAGGAAAAATCTGAAAAATTTATGATAAGTCTAAATTAATATTAAAAGGCTAGGAAAATTAAAATCACAAGTTATCTAAGCCCAATAAGCAGATTTGGGCAGATAAGCAGTATGCTAATAAGCCAAAAATAAGCTAAAAAGCACTAAAGAGTACCAAAAGCTCAGAAATAGATTAACCAACTATAATAAGCACAAAACAACTTAATATGAACAGCTAACCCACAAAATAAGCCAAATCAACACTTAAGCAGTTGCAAAGTTGAGACAGAAACTCAGGAATATGGCAAAATTGCAGGGCAAATTAAGCAGTCAAATAAGCTACTGAGATGCAATCTTAGGGGGGCAAAAGCTTCTCTATACTACTGGGTACTCTAAAACAGCAAAAGCCCCATCACAAACTTCTCAATTGAGGTCCAATTTGACCCTAGAAAGGTACTCAGAACTGGGCTTGAACCTGGTTTTTGACTTTTTGATTTATTAACTAAGTTTGACTTAAATGAACTTTGATTCAATCCTAATGACTGAATATGATGTATTAAGGTGTATTAAGACTAGATTGAGCAAGGTTAACAACTTATGAACACAAAATCATGATCATGGAATCTAAAATCATCACAGTGAACAAATTGAGTAGGATCAAAGGCAATTTTGACTTTTCTCCAAGTAAGGTCTGTATTTTATGTTTTAACTGAGTTATTAGGACCTAATGTGGCATACATCAAACAAGAACAATGGCACATTCAACCTCTAACACAGATTTCACAAAATTATCCAAACAGCCCTTTTTAACTCAGAACTTGTGATTTCCAAAGGATTTCTTAGATTCAGACCATGTAACTGATTTTAAACTTCATATTATCATAAAATAGAACTAAAGAAGCAGTGAACAACAACACTACAAGCATGAAACACAGAAATGCTACTTATGCAAATTTGACTGTCCAAAATGAGATTCAAAGCAACTATGGATTTTAAAGAACAAGCAACATGTTTTATTGAATAAACCTGCTTAACTACAACATAGAAACACAAGAACACAAGGATTTAAGGTATATGCTACTTATACAGAGAAATGCAAAAATTGCTTAAAATTGCTTACAACTGAACTTCAACTGAGAACCATGAACAAGGACCAAGGACCAACTCAAATACCCCTCAATTCAACTTCTGAACCCCAAGGCCATCCAAGATTTACCCTGCTCTAGCCATCTTCATCATCTTCAATGGATTTCTGATTTTTTTTTAATCTAAATATGTGATTTTTTTGTATTTTTGGTTTTTAATGCTAAACTGATTGTTATGGTTTCTAAAAGCTTTTAAAAGCTTTCTGGGAGCTTATGTGATCTATTTCAGTCCATATTATCAACTATAACAACATACAAGTGATTATGAGAATTTGAACTTAAAAATGGCAACAACTGAATTTATGCTTAAAACTTGAAATTGATTACTTGAAAACGTTTACAATACACTAAATAAACTTAGTACAATGCTTAAAAGCTTAATTATAAACTGGAAATTGAAAACCAGCTTAAACGACATACATGAACTAAAAAAATAAACTAGGTATCTTTCACCTTTGCCTCTCCTTCCTTCTTTATAGCTTCTAAAGGTTCCCCACATGTCTCTGACCAAATCCCATCAATAATCTAGGCCGTTGGATGAGTCAAGATGATCCTATCCGTTTAAACTCATTTTGGCGCCAAAATTGAGAAGCATGCCTTGCAGCCGAAATTTTGCAATTAATGCATCTTGGAGGCTTGTACATGTTGAGGAGACACTACAGAAAGAATTATAGCATAGTTGGTACTTTTGGTGAGGAAAAGCAGGGGAAAGTATGGCTTAGGGGCAAAAAGAGGTGGGGAAGCATTTATGGCAAAAGTGGGCTGGGTTGTGAGGTGGAAGGGGTGAGAGTGAGTAGTAGGTGGTGAGGTGGTGGGTTGGTAGCCAGGTGGAGGGTGAAAACCATGGAGGTGGAAGGTGGTTTTGTGTTGGCGGGATTGTGTGAGGAAGGAGGAGTTTGACTGTGGTCAAACTGGTATTAAATACCAGGTCGGGTCAAAGGTTAAGGGATTGGGCTTGGGTATGTTTTATTTGGGCTTGGGTGGGGTGTTGGGTTTTTTTTTTTTTGGTTGGGTTGGGTTTTTATTTGTGGGTTATATATATAAAAAGGGATCCGTTTGGTTTATGAAATAACAAGGACCATTCTTGTAACTTTTGGATTTTGAGGGGCTGAAGTTGTAACTTTCCCAAAGTATCACAAGGAACCAATCTTGCCATATTATAATAACCCAAGGACCATAAATGCATTTTCTCCAATTTAGAACACCCGGGGACCAAAATATGACATTTTTCAAACTTGGGGGACTAAAGTTGTCAATTTGCAATTTTTAACTTTAAAGGATTTCTTTTGACAACTTGTGAATCCCCAAGGACCTTTAATGATATTTTACATTTTTTGAATAACCAGGGACTAGTTTTGACATGTTTTGAAAGTTGAGGGACTGAAACTGCCAATTTTGCAAACTTTGTTTGTTTTTCAATTGTTTTCAAACATTTTGTATTTGAAACTTATAAAACACACTCCTAGGATATTTTCAGTATTTTGATGCATTTCTGAGTGTTTTTGGATGTTTTGGCAGTTCAGATAAGACAAAAATGATGAGTATTTACACACTCAAGTTTGTGACTATGCGACAAATGCTCGGAGTTCAAGACTTAGGACGAAGCAACGATCAAGATTAAGGAGGAGAATGTGAACTATAATCTCAATATTGCTTCTAACTCTTATTTAATATACGAAACATAAAGGACCAAACTTGTACGTTAGATAGTTAATAATCGTTTCGTTAGTTATGGCGGTTATAGAAGTTAGTTAAGTTAGTTATTTCGGTTATGTACAAACCGAAAGGTCACAATGGTTCATTTAGAACCCTATATATACTTGTAACATGTACACGCTATTTGGTTAGACGAAATATAATTATTCAGTATATTTGCAACTTGATTTCGACTGGACTTATTGGGACAACAGTTACTGCCCTAATTTTTGAGTGAAGGTAAGTGTCACTATCTATTAGATGGTTATATATTTTTATTAGTGACAATGATATAATTATATAGAACCAATATAATACTTGATTAAAGGTCTAAAAGGTCTTAATGTGGATAAAAACCATACAATGATGAAAGGAATGCATTCCAAAATGTTCATATTTAGTTTTATAGTTTTCAATTTTCATAAGGTTGTCTATAATGCAAAGTTGTTGCAACAATCCACTCTCACTATTCATGACAAAAGTTGGGGTGAATCCATATGTAAGACTAATGAGCTCTGACCCAAAACCAACACATTTGTTGTTTAGGCATGATATGACATATAGGGGCATTCTTGTAGTTTGTGAATCTAACCCAACCCATGCCAATGGTTGGTGTTTATAGTGAGAACTAGCTAGATGATAAGAACGCGTAACGTGTTGTTTATGGTATGAGCCATGCTTTCAACTCCGACTTTGTTTTCTTGCACAATGACCAATGGGCAGGCTAGCGAGATAATCAGAAATTTAAGTTAGAATTTTTGAAACAACCCGTCTTACAAAATATATATGCTTAAGCATCCAAGAAATCTAAAGTTGTCGACTATCGTTATCTTATGAAGTTTTGTTTATTGAACTGTCAGTGAAATTAGTTAAGGTTATGGATCAAAATCATAACTAGCAATGGACCAAAAAAATAGTCAGATTATTCAAAGCTTCAACTTAGTCAAACTAAAATTTGTTTAGCTGGTAACAAACCCTCACTAGTTAAATACTTTCTAGAACTACAAACAACAAAGGTCACAATCGTTAAGTTATGAAAAGAAAAAAAAAACAGTAATTGTGGATATAACACCCGACAAAGAAAACTATAAAAAGGTAAGAAATGTTTTCTGAATGCTTTATAATAAGATATTCCTTAACTAAATTATGATTATAAAAATCAACATTGGGTTCCATGTATTTCACGAATTTAAGTTGACATTGGGTGTTCTATATTATCGTTGCTTTAGAATCATGTAAAAAAAAGCTTAGTTTTATTGGAGAAGTACTGTGTGAATGTACAACTTATTGCAGTGTAAACATGTAGTTGCATATCTATATAAAGGTAAATGCAGACATTTTATATGTGAGTAATGGTATATTCTTCTAAAAGCATTTTGCGTATACGTATTCCATTGATATTTAGTTATGAATTCAGCCTATTTTATGATTTGTGACAGGTTTTCAAGGAAGTAATGTCCCAACGTGTTCAACGGTTCGTGTGGGAAAGTCTTTGCCCGTTATTGACCATTTATGTTTTAAGGGGGTGTTAATTTGATTCGGCTTATAAAGTCGGCTTATTTATTTGGTTTTTGGCTTATGTTTCCTAAGGGGTGAGCTCACTTTTTGTGGCTTATTTTGAAACTTTTCGGCTTATGTAAGTTCATTAAATAAGCTTTTCAGCTTATATAAGTTCATTATAATGAACTTATATAAGCCGAAAAGTTTCAAAATAAGCAAAAAAAAGTGAGCTTATAAAACATAAGTTCAAAATCAAATAAGCTATAAGCCAGCTATATAAGCTGAAACAAACACCCCCTAAGTTTTCTCTCTTAAAACAAACTAAGCTAAGTGTAAAGACCAACTCCAAAGCTACCGAATCTTATATTATTGAATTTAGGTGTTCATAAAAAAATATCTAATCTTTGAGCTATACCTTTAAGGTTTTGATATCTTTTTCCATAACTTACACTTTTTCTCTTCGGCATACAATGATAAACTCAAACTCTATATAAGTTTGATGAATCATTAAAAAGTATATACCTAAAAGATAAGGAGATAAAGAATAATAAAAAAGAAAGAGGATATGCATGGAATGTGAGGATGGCATGGAAAAATAAACAAATTGGAGCTTATCCACTCATCTCCCATTATCAACGACACGCTTTTTGTAGGTCAAGTTCCGCCCATGGGAACTCGTTGATAACGACCCGCAATTTTATCATATCCAACTAAATTATTATTTTCTACTCCCTCCGTCCCAAAATTATAGTCACTTTTTCGTTATTTCTTTTTCAACTTTGAATATAAATATTTTTTATTTTTATTTTTTGTATTATACAATATTTGATGAAAATTATATCAATGAAAATACATTTAAAACTCAATCCGTTCATATACTTTACATTAAGTATTATGTAATATAAACAAATATACTTAAGTTCAAAGTTGAAAAATAAAGAACGAAAAAGTCGAACGGGGACAATAATTTTGGGACGGAGGAAGTATAAATCTGTTTGTTATACAATACTAATTTGCTCCAAGGATATATAACGTTCTAGAAGTATTATAAATGCACGTTTTATGGAGTAATCTTATCCTTGAAGTTGTTTTGTAGGTTTAGTGTCAATGTAGTACTAATCACGATATGTGAGTGATCCATCAACATAAAAATTATGGTGTAAGTTTTATTGCAAACATATATCAGATGGTATTTGTGAGACACGTGATGTAGGTTAAATAATTATCGTAAAAAATATATAGAGAAATCAAAGTGACACTCTTTCTTACAAGACGAGTCCAAAATCGTACCCAAAGCAAAACTTGAACCTTTAACCGGCGATTTCAATCTAGTCTTTCATTATAACCGTTGCTAATGAAAGTAGAAAAAATGGCACTCTTGTTCAGTAATTCAATAGCTAGCTTATACCGGACATGTACCAGGTTACACCATACAAAAACTGATTACCTTATGTACGTGTTACCTTACCTTGCATTATTTATAGGAAAATCAGCTATTGGCTACCCTAAAAAATATGGTACGTGTCTGGTATACATGGTCTTGATCAAATGTCTTTTTTAGCTTTTTTGCTTTTTTGCTTTAGTTAATTAACGACGTTTATAGTAAAAGACTCGACTAAAATCCCTAGTTAAGGCTTCAAATTTCGTTAAGGGTATGATTTTGGACTTGACTAGTTAGAAACAACATTAACATTTTTGTTTCAAAATTTGTATTTACCGATGATGAACTAGTAAAATATATAGCATTCCTTTATTGTATTTAGTGTCAAAAGTATCATCAATACAAGAAAAGGTGTATTGATTATTTGGTTTATACACTTTGCTAAACAAAAGACCTTTGATGGATGTTTGATTGTCGGCTAGATCATAAAAACTACACACTAATTGCTTTAGATGGTTTTTTGTTTCATGATGTCGGGATCAATTAAAAAAGGCATTTTGCATTATTAAAATGGGATGCTAGGATAATTTATTTATTTTATTTATTATTTGAAAAAGTTTCATCCATATCTAGTCATGGAGTATGAGCAAGTGGGTAGAATTGATATGGTACTAAAATCATATTCAATGGTACCAATATATGCATGCCACGTTTCCAAGCCGACCATAAAACCATATATATATGCTCCACAAAAAGCCTTCCATACACACATAACATTTCAAACCTTCTCATTGTTCTTGACCATTCATAACAAGAAAAAAAAAAGTTATCAAATTTGAAACTTTCTTTATTGTTTTGTTGAACCATATTCATATCTTTTGATGCAAAGAATGAGTGAATACAAAAAACAAGCTTTTGAAGGTGACCATGGTCACCATGCATGGAGTTTTTCTAAGAAGGTAGATCAAGATCAAGATCAAGAATCCATTGAAGAAACTTCAACAATCTCAGATGGTTCATCATCTATTTCTTCATGTTGTTCTTTTGATACAACAGATGATGCTTCATCATCATCTTCAAATTCAGCTAGATCTTCTGTACTTGACTTAGCAGATCTAATGGCACAACTGCCTATCAAGTAAGTATATGCAATTTTCACACAAAAAGATTCATTTTTTGTTGTTTGTGATTGCTTTTTATAAGTGTTCATATATTTATGGTGTTTTTAAAACAAGTAAAAAGTTTTGAGTACTTGCATATCTTAAAACATCCTTTTAAGAAACAATAAGTAAATGAACACTTTTAATAAGAATTTCAGGCACGCCCTTTGTTGATATTGAGTCAAGAATATGTTTACTAAACTTTGTTTTTGTTAATTACTTATAGGAGAGGATTATCAAAGTTCTATCATGGGAAATCTGAATCATTTACAAATCTATCAAGAGTAATGAGCATAGAAGATCTTCCAAAGAAACTAAAGACAAGGAAGATGAATAGCAAAAGCTATGGAGGTGGTTTAGATAGCTTCAAGTCTCACACTCTTCCTAGATCAAATATTGCAAAGAAACATTCACCTTTTTCGAGGCAAAGAAGCTTTGCAAAGTCAACTATGCTTCCTGGTCAACTTAACAACAACTAATGGTCCTGAAAAGTTTCATGAATATAAGAACCCATAGCACAAGCTCAATTTTTTGAAATTTTGGATTAGTTTATTAGTATGAGATTATGGGAATTTTTGGTAGTATGTATGTAGCAAAGTTGAGGTTATAATTATAGTATCATATAATGAAAGGCTTGTAAAGAGTGTATATATATAAGATACATCTTTATACATGAAATCATACTTAGCAATTCTTTATATTTCTAGTTTCACTTGGGGAGAATAAGTAAGGCTAAATTCATTATCTGATATAGTAGAATCTGACACCAATTTAGTAGAATAAGTAAGGCTAAATTCATTATCTAATATAGTAGAATAAGTAAGGCTAAATTCATTATCTAGTATAGTAGAATATGACACCAATTTAGTAGAATAAGTAAGGCTAAATTCATTATCTAATATAGTAGAATAAGTAAGGCTAAATTCACTTGGGGAGAATCCAAGAGATAAAAGATGATATTCTTTCATGTCATGTACTTACACACAAGTTCCTTGATGAGACTTGAAGACGCAACATATGGCTGGTGGGATGATAGTCGCACCTTTGGTACATCTAGGCTCGCTAAATTGGTCAAAAGACATAGATGGTTATTGCAGATGATAGAACTACTAACTATATCATCGCTTTCATGATGAATAAGAATGGCTCGGCTGCAAAATGATGTTCATTTTAGCAAGTAAGGCCTACCAAAGAAATCATCAGGAGGCTGGTTTATGAAGACTGTGTGACGGATCGGTTGTGGTTGTGTATTCTGCTTGAACGCCGCACTGTAGATATTGTTACCTCTGGCGTCTTACTTTTCTGTTCCAAAATCAAACAACTTAGCGGTTAACATTCAAGAAAATTTTCAGCATATTGAAAAATTATCAGTTATCAAACATTGGATGGACATAGTAGGAATTACCTGTTTCTTGATAATTATCTTCTCAACTGTAAAGCTTCCTTGAGAATAAGAATCTCCGATTGACATTTCAGAGTTTGACGATTTTGTTCGAATGGAAGAAGTTACATCGCTGTGGCTTAACGACGCGTTATTCTTCCTGTGAGATTGAGGAAAGTTGCTCTTTTGACATTCTGAATATATGCTGCTTTTGGTACCATAACTTCCAACAGAACTACTACTTTCATCAGATACCTCGTTCTTATGGGCACTCGTTTCCCTCTGAATTAAGTAATATAGAACACTTGAAAACGCCAAAACAATTACAGCCCCACTGAAAGCTGCAAAAATTGGATTCAAATTGGCCAATTTTGTCGGGAGAGTATCAGTATCTTTTATCCCTTCAGTCTCATTCTCACCCGAGCCATTGTTGGTACTATCATCCTCTTCTACTATCGGTTTTAGAATTACTGATTCTTCATTGACATCATTTTGACCCGAATCAGCCCCCAATATCTGAAAGTAACTCTCTTTTTCAGGCTCAGTTCGACGAGATTCAGTCTCTTCTTTTAACATACTTCTCTGATTTCTAATCACATCAGTATCATCCTTATTGACATCATTTTGACCCAAATCTGCCCCTAGTATCTGAACGTAGCTTTCTTTTTCGGCCTCAATTTGACGAGTTTCCATCTCATCAGTTTCATCCTTATTGACATCTACTTCAATCTCAGTAACTTTTGTGGTATGTCCATGTTGCATCTTGACTAATTCATGACTACTCAGTTCCAAATCCTTTGCATCCCACTTTTCATAATCATAACAAATCATGTTCTCACTCAAATTTCCGTCCATTAACATCATCAGATCAAAGCCTTCGTATCCAACTTTAGAATGTGAAACTGTTGGGGAGTTCATTGAACATATAGTCACAGTCATTAAAATCAAAAGAATCACTACAATCAAGTAATGCAACAAAACATTCCTACTCCATCCATTACCGTCCTCAAATTCTTCTTTTTCACCCTCGTTTTCATCTTGGGTACTAACTTCCAATTTTTTAACAATATCCTCCGTTTCTTCAACAGAACAATCATCACTTGATACTTCTTCAAGAAACGGCACGCCACAATCAAAAGACGCACTTTTTATCATCCTAGAAACATTTTCTTGACGAGCAAGTATCTTGCTATGCCTATCAGGGTTAAACCTTAAATACTTAGGCCTAGGCGAAAGATAGTTTTCAATAGGATCATAAGGCGGCAAAGACGGGTCATCTTGTGCATCAACTACATGCAATCTTGAAAGACTAGAATCGAAACTATACGATCTTAACAAACCGGGCTGTTTTTCAACATCTAGGATTTTGTTTCTTTCAACCAACATTTTATTTTCCGGGACTCGTTTCTTATCCATATTCTTTAACTTCGAATTCATTTCTTCACTCAATTCATTTTCGTTGTTTCCTTCATGAACAACAATATTTTGATAAATTTCATCAACAATAAATATGTTTTTTTTTTGAAAGGCAAAAAAAAATATTTATTGTTGATGAAATTTATCAAAACTTAAAAATATTTTGATAAATTTCATCAACAATAAATAAATTTTAAACAATATAACAAACTTATATAAAGCAAAACTTAAAAATTTCATATAAATGTATTTGATCAAATGAAAACACACAGTTGATATCAACAAAGAAATAATTACCAGAAAACACGGACTCGGGTTTATTGTTGCTTGACGAATTGAGTTTATCGCGAAAATTATCCATAATTCTTCAGTGAAGATTCTGTGTTGGAAGATTGTACGAAATCAAGAAATGAATCAAGTGATTTTTTTTGGAGGGAAAGATAGGGGTGAAATGCGGCCGTTACTTTGACTGGGATTTTATAAGATTTTTTTTTTTTTTTTTTTTTTTTTTTCTTTTTTGTTTTTTCATATTTCATTTTCCTAATCATGAATTACATAAACAAATTCTCTACATTTTATGATGTATGCAATGAATGTAGATTTAAATTGACAAAATGTCATTTTCATTCATGCACCTAATGTATCAATCAAATGCAGAATTTGCGATATGAAAATTATTTAAGGGTAAAATTATAAAATAATAAAATATTATGTTTAATTGTTGTAAGTGGATAGTTTTTTTGAGACATACTAAAATAGTAAGATTGACACTTAAATTGAGACCGAAGGTAGTATAAGTGTTTGACTTAAATGTACGCAACTGAACTGAAATATGGTTGTTAATGTTTTTGATCTTTTCTGGTCACTCTCCATGTGTATCTAGTGAGTGATGTTTGAAATGGAAACCTGTTGTAAAAGAACTATGATGTTTGACCACTGTTTTAACGATAGTTTCTTCCCTCTAAACTACTTTATTAATTTTGATATGTTTGATATCATGTTATGACCCAATATTATCACTTCACACACATATAAGAGAGAAGTATTCTTAGAGAGAGAGAGAGGCAGAGAGAGGTAGAGAGCACTATGTGTAAAATAAACTTTAATTAATGAACTCCCACACCCTCCTAACAAGATTAGGAGGGGTTTATATACTTCTTACACTAGGCCTCGATGGGCCTTCTCTTGGACCCTTAATGGGCCAAGCCTTTTGGCTTTACATTTACTACTTGGACTAGCACTATTACTTCCTATTACACGACTATATATAACTAACTATTACAATGCGTGTTGACTTGATAATGATCGTCACTTTTAATCCTAACAATCTCCCCCTAAGGGGCGATCATTGAGATCTCTCTTTGATTACATAAATGATCAACACTTCTAATGCTAACAATCCCCCCTAAGGGTGATCATTGAGATCTCTCTTTTGTGACCTTGATCTTTGATCTTTGAAGCTTGTTGTCTTGAACTTTAAGTCTTGTTGTGTAATAGTTTTGCTAGTTCCTTTGTTCCAATCATGCTTTGTGATCTTTAGTATAATCTCTTGTCTTTATCTTGCCTTAGATCAAAATCTTCAATTGTTTTGTCTTTGCGTCTTCTCTAACATGCTCATACTTCTTATAAAGCTTTGATCTTCATACTAATGTATTCCTCATTGCTTTTTGAACTTGATCTTTGACATCTTGATTCTTGACTTTGAAGTAAAACTTTGCCTTGAGCATTCTGACTTGATCTTTGATGAGGATATTAGTATGAGCATGGGGAGTTGAAGATTGTTGATGAATAATTTGATGGTAAACAGCTTTTCCTCCAAGGGACTATCATCAGTACCTGCATAATTAATGTTAGTTGAAAATACCAATCGATCACGGTGGACTTTTCTTATAGATTAAACCACTACGATTGTTATACTGATGAATGTCTTGATTTCATTCACCTTGGTCGGGCACATCAGCCGTCCGAATCCCATTAGGGACAGTTATCATTACATTGGATAAATCCAAGTAACGACCCACTTCTTCAAGATTCAATTCATGAAAGGAATCTCCTTGGCGAGATTTCCAGCACTTACAGGTTTGGATGTCGAGAGTATTAACAGCATAGTGTGAAAACACATCTCTAATCCTTACAAGGGTGTTCCTGAATTGGATACCCTCAAGAAGGCTTACGAAGATATACTGAAGTATACCAACAATTCAGGTGAGCCGCTGAAGTATACCAAAATATCACTCCACGACTGTAGACCGTTTGAAACATAGTAACAACCATAATATGTAAGGCAAGATCCAAAGATCTCATAAAAGACTCTTATACAACTTGTGTCCTTTTTGGCGAACACAAGTGTATGTTTTTGGAAAGTATATCCTAAGAGATCTTTTGATGAATCTCATGGATCTAGACTCGATTAAGTGCGTTTTGGTTTTAGTAGTCGGAGGCATGGAGCAGAGTGCCACCTATTTCAATATCAACACATCTCGAAGTGAGAGGTCGATAGATTATGCAAGGTTCTCCGTGAGAATTGAAACAAGTATCTGTTGAGAGAAACTTGAGTGGTTATGAGGGGTTGTGCAGTGCGTCATTGGGTCCATGATGTCATGTCTTCAATACCGGTATCATCTTTGTGATAATCGATAGCAGATGTATTGACCCGGTTTCTATTCCTAAGTTTATTTGAGGGCTATTTCTTTTCACCCTTTTCACAAACTTTTCTTTTTAATTCTCCAACCCCTTCTTTCTCCTTTCATCACATTTCTCTTTTTTTCAATCATACCTAAGGACTTCTAATTCTAATATATTGGAATTGTCCGTGGGTAGATCCCTCCGGCTCTGGCGGATCAATGGACATAAACCTAACCTTAATCACCTTATTACTCCATGATTATCCTAGGTTGGTTCATTGACCACTTGCCATAAAACCTTTTGTAAAAATCTCTCAAAGTGTTTATGATTATAAAACACATTTTTGTTAACACTTTGAGGGTTTCGCATTTTTTGAAATACTCCCCCTTCACATGTGCTTATATGATTTTTAGATAATTTACACATGTTGGGTAGAGTTCGCACTTTTGAATTGGTCGATTTTCAGTGTACAAGACCGATTCGAGACACGTTTACATCACTAGTTAGACTAGCTTGAAATTATTACCCGTCCTGGTCAAGTTCATAGAAAGTCTCTCGAGACGGTAAACTCTACTTAGACAAGTCTTATTCGAGACACGCTTACATCACTAGTTAGACCAGCTTGAAATTATTACCCATCCAGGACAAGTCTTTTCGATTACTAACATTTAAGCTTCGTCAATTCGTTGGTTATATCTGAGTCGAGCTCACATGAGATTCCGCCATGATCACTTTTTCATCTCATTTCTCCCCCTCAAAAATAGCATATCCATGGTATTTTTGATACCGATTGATTAAAATCTTTGTTTTTGGATAGCTTATGGGGAGAAACGAATGTTTTTTAATCCCGTATCAGTTTCTTTTGAGCATGACCTTTTTTGGAACATCTTTTTATTACTCCCCTTCAAAAATTGAACATTTTTAATAGATATAAACTTTTAAGGATTTGAGGGAGTAATATCTTGAGCAAAATTTTGAAAAGTTTTGAAAACCTTTTGAAACATTTTGAATAGATTTTGCTCAAAATTAAGAAGTTTTTGATAAGTTTTTCTTGAAGACATCTTATTTGTTAGGATTGTCGCACTGAAACGTACAACAGGGTCCTTTCTTTACAGAGATCGGGTTATTCACGGTTATGTGTGCATAAGCCATTATGTTTTTTTTAGGATAAGTGCACGAAAAATATTTAAAACCTTTGTTTTGATTAAGCACTTTCCTTTCTTTGAAGCACGGGTCCTGAACTGATGTGTCCAGAAGCCATTATTAGATCAGATTATACAACAACCTTTGGAACCCATTTAAGCACGGTGCCAATGGGTTTACCATATTTTGAAATCAATTTGTCAGTTGTGTCAATCCGATACAACGAAGTTGAATTCCAACGAGGGTTGAAAACCGGTGTTTCATTTTGAAATAAAGCTCGTGGAATCAACGGTGATTTAAAACTCTTTTTCTTTTGAAAATTGTTTGAGAAACCCGGTGTCTCTCTTGGAGTTTTAAAACTTGAAGAAGAAGTTTTTCATCTATTGTTGAAACCCGGTGTTTCATTTCGAAAATTCGTTTTTGAGACGAATGGGAACCTCCCGGAATTTGGAATTTTCAAAGCAGAGCCATTATTTTGTTGTAGCGGAAGCATTTCAGAGTTTGAATATTTCAAAGGTTTTGAACGACTTTGCTTTGGTTTCCACACTTTCTTTACCAGTGTAAAACGAGAGTGTGGAGTTTGAAAACCTTGATTCTCTTCTTTTGAAGTATTTGACCTTGAAAACTTTTGAGGAGTAATTGTTTCGGAAAAATTCAGTCTCTTTGAACACTTCCTTCCTTTTTGCAAAGAATAGGTCGTGAACTGAGAAATTTTTTTCGAAAATGGTTTTGAAGATTCACCCGTGTAAACCTTCTCCGAAACACTTACTTTTGGTGTTGACTTGTTTGAAACATGAGATTTGTCTTTTGATCGATTAAGAGCATCAAACTTTGCTTTTAAGGCATTGTATGACGTTCTCAAATCATTGTATTCTTTTTGAATCTTAAGATGATCTTGTGATGCCTGTTTTTCATGTAATGAAACATTTTGATCTTCAAGATGTGCAAAATATTTTTCATATTTGTCTGTTTCGATTGAAAATTTGGTTTTGCCATCATCAGAATCTTTGGCTTGTTGTGCTAAGATCTTTTCCAAATCAACAACTTTCTTTTGAAGTACACAATTTTCTTTTTCAAAACGATGATTTGTTGCGATCTGAGAGTCAGATTTGTTTGAAATTTGATTCTGAACTCCTGATCATTTGATTGAATCAAACAAGTTTTTGTAAGTCAGTTTCAAATGCTCATTATCTTTTTGTAATGAAGCCGCAACATGTTCCAATTCAATATTTTTTGTATCAAGTTCGTCAAAATCAAACTTGATTTTGGCATCATCACAATTTTCTTTAAAAAGCTTTTCTTTTCCTTTAAGCACCGTTGTCAAAGAGTTTTCAGAAGACTTTTTCTTTTCCTGCAGTTTGAGTTGGAAAGAAATACTTTGTGCTACGAGTTTTGTTAAATCTTTCTCAAACTGAGCAGTTCTTTTTGACAATTCTTCTTTGACTTCAGCTGCTTCTTTTGAAAGCTCTGTGATTTTCTTTTTGAGAGAAAGATTTTCAGATTTCAAAGAAGATGTTTGTTCAAAATTCACATTCTCATACTCATGGCTGACAGACACAGACTTGAATGACTATTTGAATTGTGAAAAATTCTTTTTGAATATCAAGTATTAAGCATTTTTCATCAAATTCGTCTTCAAGAGAATGGATGTACTTTAAATCTTCTCTCGTTTCAGTGACAAGATACTTTTCAAAGTGATCAAAACTTAAGTTGATATCTTTCACACGAGGTTCAATCTCATCGTTTAAAATCTTACGGACTTCTATTTTTAGGCGTGAATCCGATGAAAGAAGATTAGAGTAATCATTATTGGTGTATTGTTGCTTAACACAAACGACTTTTAACGTTTGCTCAATGTGATGTTTAAGATTACAAAACTGTTTCCTTGCTTTATTTTGCCATAACTTAGCATCATAAGTGGCAAGTTGAGCTTCTTTGAAATATCTTTTCACATTTGTGTCTTTTCTTTTCGAAGGTCCTTTTGGTATATCTGTCAATTGTGTACAACCATACACAAAGCCGTGGTACGAGAATGGGGTTTTTCTTTGTTTTAATTTTAAACATTTTTCCTCTTCAGATTTCTCTTCATCTTCTGAATTGAGCAGAACATCAGTCGACAAACCTTTTTCCAATTTTTCAACATTATACAAACTAGGTGTCAACGTTTGCACTTTGTTTAAAAAACAAGGTTTCTCATTTTTCAAATCATTTTCCAAATTATTTTCCAAATGATCAGTATTGTAACACCTCGAAAATCTGGTTTTAGCGGAAGCATACATGTTTGGGTGCTACTAAATTGGTATCACAACATAAAGTATAAAGAATGGTTTTACCTCAATTATTTAAATAGATTTCATATTCAAAAGAGAATTGTTTACAACATTTTCAAAAATTGGTGCGGAAATATAAGCCCATAAAAGATTTCATGTGGTCCCAATTATATCAGAGTCTTCTATGACCATGCCATGCCCTGCCGAAAGCCTTCACCACTAGATTATCGCCTAAACCTGAAAATACATGCTAAAAGTGTCAACACGAGGTTGGTGAGTTCATAGGTTTAAATATTCGTAAATGTGGAATGCCAGTTTATAATATTCAGTTAAGCGGTACGCTCGTAATGACCAGTACGCCCGGTAGTATGACCGTTTCGCCCGGTAATGTGACCGTTACGCCCGGTATGTGACCGTTACGCCCGGTATGTAACCGTTACGCCCGGTATGTGACCGTTACACCCGGTCATGTGACCGTTACACCCGGTCCTGTTATATGTGTTCGACCAGTACCCCTGGTCAATGTGTGTGTTATGTGTACATATAATACATTCGAGTGAACATTCAAGTATTTCAGCCAAACAGTCAAATATGGAGTAAATAGTTCGCATTTTCCAAATGAACAGTCATAGAGTTTAAAAAAAAAAACGAGCATGTATTCTCCCCCAAAACAGTTGTAAAACAAGTAAAAGTAGGGGCCATGAACTCACCTTAGCTTGCAGCAACGCAAAAATATCACAGTGGTCACAACTGGCATCAAGAGCAAAACCTAACGATGTCGAGGGTACAGGCATAACGGTGCCGGCTCGGCACAACCTAGTATATATGTAGTCATCTCAGAATACGTCTCGAAAAGTAAAAAGTTATGAAAAGACAAGCGTCTTAGTTTTCATGGATTACTCGTAACAAAGTTTGTAAAAAGTTTAGATTTAACGTTTCGTGTGGTGGTAAGATAGCATAGACTCAAGAATACTCATGCCAAATAGGAATAGAGAATCGACACAGTCGAGACAAGTACGGACGAGAACTTGAGTCGAGAAAGAAATGACAAACGAAGTCAAGGAAAAATAGTGACAAAGGAGAATGTCGACAAAATGAGTCAATTAATACGTTTTCGGTGTTTTCCCAATAATTCCAATAGTTCGGCAATAATCAATAAAGTTTTGGAAAGGTAATTTAAGTTTTAAAAGAAAACTTAAACTAGTATATTACATGGTAAATGTTTTCATGTTAATAAAACTACAAGTTCCGATTATTGTCGGGTTTTATAAGATAAAAAAAAAGTTTGTGAATTATAAAGTGTAAGTTTAGAAATCTTATAAATCATGTTACATCTATTTATACTATGCATCCAAGTCAAGTGACTTTAATATAATTCTAAATTTCTCAAAATAATGTTCCCGACAGGTTTGTGACTAACAACTCGTTATTAGTTTAATATGCGTTGATTGGATGTTTAGGTCTGTTACAAGTTTAATATATACATAATTCGTCTCTAGACTACACTGTCTAATATAGTATGTGTTTTAGGCCCATGACGAATTCTCAAACCTAACGCACCCTTAAATTGTTTTGGGCTTTTGAGCCTACTAGCAAAATGACCAAACGCATCTTTAAGCCTTAAATAATAGTGCTAATTTAATTTATCTAAAAAAAATTCCGAAGACTTGTTTAGGGATGGTGCTGTATGGGTCAAAATGGTTTGGTTGACCTGAAATCACTTTTATTATTAAGATTGGTACTAGTATTTATTTAACTTTACAGTAATAATTTAGGAAGATGTAAATACTTGACTGTAATTTAAAGTTTAAACATCCAACACGTCTGGCTTGAACCTGTTTAGCTAAGTTTTTAATTTATGCGACTTGACCAGTTACACATTCACAATGATCAACATGAGTACATGACTATAACAGTTCTTTGATATAGTTGATTGTTAATAGTTGACGTGAATATGACATGATTTAATGCTTGTTCGTATGCTTTCCTTGTAGCATCGTTCATATGGTTCAACCAAACGATTTCCCCATTACGACAAGCTTCGCACTATCTTTGTTAAGGATACAACTAACGGTTCTAAAGCTGATGGTCTTGGAGTTGAAGCTAAAGACGTGGTAAATGAAAACCAAACTATTACGTATTTGGAAGATGAGGAGTTACACGTTAGTGGGATCTTTCTCCATTCTATGGAGTGCAAGAGAGTGAAAGAAGTTAAATGAGTGGATAACAATCAAGTTGTAACAACGCATCCCTTGCGCTTTGGTGTGAGACCGAAGCAACCAAGACGCCATTGTGGCATTTTTGAGTCGAGGTACAAAACAGACTAGCCAAAAGTATTTAACCGGCGGTTCCATTACTATTTCGAGCTAAACCCAAACGCAACTGAGATCAAGAAGGTAAGCTAGACCCAAACACAACCGAGACTAAACCATCTCGACAACATTAACAACAGCCAAAAAAAAATGGCGAGACACAGAACAAGGACAATTTGCGAGTTGGCTCACTCACTGAGTTGACTCAGTGAGTCGACTCGATACAATAACAAACAAGCACCCTCAATCTTTATCTTGCAACAAGTGTTTATATAATCAACTTTAAGCAAATCCAAATGCAATTAAGACCAGAAAAGTTCATATAAAATTCGAGACCCCAAACGGGTTTGACCCGATCCTAAATAGGTTTATACTCGACCCGAATTCAAGAAAATCACACAAACACCACTTCAGTACCAATCTTACCACACGAAGACTTTATCAAAAACAGGTTTAGTCGAGTTTAAATATCCACAAGAACTTATAAAATTTTATACTAATCGGTTTACATCTTGAAAACCAACTCAAGATTACAATGTATATAACTATCAGTAACAATGAATCAAGAAGAGAATTTGAATTAAAACCTTACAAGAAAACTGATGATAGATCGAATCTAAGAATCACCACAGAAAACCCACTCGATTCCAAGCTAGCCACACCCTTTCTTTCTTCCTTGATTCACTCGACAGAGATATTTTTTAAGGTAAGTTTGATGTTATTAGTGTGACTTTGCTTCTCCTGGAAATCGAGTTTCTTAAAGGACATTCCATGGCAAACCCTTGACTCACTTTTGATATATCAAAGATAAGGTTTTACCATTTTTGGTTATCTCCTCTTTATATGCCTCAAACTAAATAATATTCAACTCAAGAGGAGCGGGTTTGGGTCTCGATGCACTTGGGAAGGCAAGAAAGGTGCTACTGTTGTTCATGTTGATGGTGATGGAAGATAAGATTGTGGCAGAGGAATCTTATTTCCTTATGGTGAAGGTCGAACAGTAGAAGAAAAAAAAAAAAGGATCAGGAAAGAGATGGAGTAGATCTCACATGGTTTGACCAAAAGAAAAGAGTATGGGTATCCAATGTTGTGTTGACTGAAATCAAGGAAGGGTAGTTATAGTTATTTATTTGTTTTAAGATGTATCATGTATACCCCATGTTCCGTTTAGTTGTGGTAAAGCGGTAACACGGTTTCACGTAAATGTGAGAAATAATATTCTAGAGTTGTTTTTACGATATTGATGTAAAATAAATTTGTTGACTCCCAAAAATGAATTTTACAGTTCAACCTTTACTAAATTGGTGTCGGTTCGCGTGTGATGTCAGTTTTTCAGGAAAACAAGATAACCTCTCGTTTTTGATTTGTCGGAGTCTGAAATTGTAAGGAAGTGATAAATTCACTTTTACTGATAAGTTTAAATAAATTTTGGCGAGTTGTTGTACGCTACTGCGTGCGGGTTTGCTTCCCGAAATAAATACATAAACATATCATCGTTTAGTTTAAATAAATAGACATTTATTATTAAAATATTAGTGGAAAAGTACCGGTTGTCACATGATCAGTATTTTCAAAACCAAGTCCGAATTTTCCTTGATTAAAGTCCTCATCTTTAGGATGCATCATTTGAAAAGTTTGAACAGTCTGTCCTGTTTTTCGAAGTTTTGCTTCAAGAGCGTTTGCTCGTTTCAAAAACTCTTGATTTTCATTCTCAAGTTTTGTTTTAACAATCTCAAAATTTGAAGTGGTTTTCTGAAGCTTTGAATTTTCACTTTTTAAATCAAAGATCTCTTTTGAAAGCGCTTCAACTTTTCTGTTGTTAAGTACCATTTGTTCATACAGTTTTTGAATGGAACGTTTTTCATGAAAAACTGCTTCTCTATAACCAACTTCAAGTTCTTCTTTTTTTTTTAAAAGTGGTTTGACAGACTCTCCGTTCATTTCATACTTCCGAGCTTGAGATTTAAGGTTTGAGATTTCAAGTTGTTGTGATAAAGTTGATCTTGGATCGGCTCAACGATATAGGAGTTGTGTTTTGTTGTAGGTTAGTGCAAGTTGTTGTAATGAAATTTCGGTCATAAAACTTAAAAACGTCGATAACTTATTTACGGAGTGGATTTGGGCCTCGAAGGTTGGGTTGTTCACTCAACGTATCGATCTTCTCGTTCTCACGGTCGTTTTGATAGGTTATGGGCTGAAAACGGAGTTACGGTTCAAAAGTTATAGCCGTTTGAAGTTTTGTCGTAAAAAGTCAAACAAAAGTCAACTTTTAAGGTTCAATTGCGATGACACTGTTCACTTTGGTCCAATTTTGATAACTTTGACAGGATTGCAATTTCTATAACTTTGACTGGTCCAATTGCGATAAGTCCAATTGCGATAATTACAATTGCGATAATTGCAATTTCGATAAACCCTTGGCAATTTCGATAAACCCTTAGAATTGCGATAAACCCTTGGCAATTTCGATAATCAAAATTTCGATAGCAATTTTGATAAACCCTTAGGCAATTTCGATAATCACAATTTCGATAGCAATTTCGATAGACCCTTAGGCAATTGCGACAATAGCTATCTAATTTGTACAAATTAGAAGATTTTTCCTTATTCGAAGTATTCCACAAACTTATACAAGCAAGGGAATACTGAGTAATCGTTGTATCATGAAATAAACTTGTCCTTGATGAATTTTGATAAGCAATTACGATAAACCCTTAAGCTGCAATTGCGATGAACCATTAAACTGCAATTGCGATGAATGGACAGATTTTTAGAGCTCAATATTACGACAAAAGACAAACTTCTACACAGTTTCTTTTGACCAAAAACCTTTAAAAATACTTAAATAACAATAAAGTTGAGACCTTTAACATTTATAATCAAATTTTGAGGAAATTCGATAAATAGCCAAAACTTTTTAAATCGATAAGAAACAAGTTTTTGACGTTTTTGATGCGATTTTTTGCCAAAACTCACTAATAACTAGTACAACTATAAGAAAGACAACAAATTTAACCATGAAAACGTAAAAAAATCGAAACTTTAAAGGAAAAAGCTCACGTTTTTATAAGAAAAATGCAACCTTTTCAAAGCTTCAACTCAAAAAATGAAACACAAACACTCCTAAATCATTGTTAAGCTCTTGATACCACTTGTTATGACCCAATATTATCACTTCACACACATATAAGAGAGAAGTATTCTTAGAGAGAGAGAGAGGTAGAGAGAGGTGGAGAGCACTATTTGTAAAATAAACTTTGATTAATGAACTCCCACACCCTCCTAACAAGCTTAGGAGTGGTTTATATACTTCTTACACTAGGCCTCGATAGGCCTTCTCTTGGACCCTTAATGGGCCGAGCCTTTTGGCTTTACATTTACTACTTGTACTAGCACTATTACTTCCTATTACACGACTATATATAACTAACTATTACAATACTTGTTGACTCGATAATGATCGTCACTTTTAATCCTAACAATCCCCCCCCCCCCCGCCCTAAGGGGCGATCATTGAGATCTCTCTTTGATTAAATAAATGATCAACACTTCTAATGCTAACATATCATATTGTTGCAAGGATAATTAAGAGGAAAATTCAAATGCATACCTTTTTTTTTGTGCATACCAATGGACAAATCCCCACCCTCCATCCTTTTTTATCTAATGGCCTAGAATAATCTAAGATTTAATCACTTAAACCTAATTTACCCCACCTATATAAAGTTCTATTTTATTTATTTTTTCCCATTCGCTCTTTTTTTTTTTCACACACAAACTGTGTGTTTTCTCCCAATCGACTTCCCTCCATAATCTGTTACCTTTTCCCTCCATAATCAGTTACCACCGCAACACCACCGCTACACCATTGTTCGGATCATCGTCACCATCACTATTCCAGTCACCATTCCGATCATCATCTCATAATCACCTCCCGATCATTATCATCCTTTTTTATGTCTTCTTTTGATTTGAATGAACCATTTGTTTTCAGAAGCTGATTTGATGGATATTGTTGCTGTTGATAGTGTTGTTGAATCGTTTGTTAATTATGTGGATCAAGTTGTTTAACATTCCTTGTGATCAAGTTGCACACCAAGTGTTTGATAAAATGTGTGAGTGAAAAATATTTGATAATTTTGTTATCTGCTTTTGCAATTTTGCTTATTAATTAAGTTGTTAGTTGAATTTATGTTTTTAACTGCATTTGAATGTTGTTTTTGTGTCTAATTTTGGTTTTGAATTTGCTCTGTAGCATACGTTTAGTATCACCAGTGATATTTGAAGTTGATGATTATAAGCTGGTTTAGTATCACCAGTGATATACGTTTAGTATCACCAGTGATAATTGTTAGTCTGTTTATTTATAAGTTGTTTATGTTAAAATGTTTAATTTTCTTATATAATATTTTTGACATTTTGATGAGGATGAAAATATAAGTTTGTGGGGATAAGCTGTGAGTATAAGTTACTGATAAGTTATTAATTATAGTGTAATATTGCTTATTATTTATTAATTAAGGTGTAGCTTACAGTGTTTTGAAGTCTTTTCTGTGGTGCTCTATTTAAATGCTTGCACGGCTACCAAAAAAGCTTATGGAGTTCTTGGCATTTTTCGTGTTGTTTCTGAGTTTAATGCTGAGTATGTAATGAAGATCATTATTGGATTTTACACCAAGGTATTAATTATGTACTTTTTATGTACAAGATGGTTTTTGTGCCTTTCACTGTAATAGACAAACACAATAAATGTTTTTGCTGATGGTATATGTGTAGTATCACTAATGATATGTTTGATATATGTGTAGTATCACCAGTGATATGCTTGATATATGTGTAGTATCACCAGTGATATGTTTGATATATGTGTAGTATCACCAGTGATATGCTTGATATATATGTAGTATCACCAGTGATATGTTTGATATATGTGTAGTATCACCAGTGATATGTTTGATAATCTGTTTCTTATTGTTGTAATTACTGATAAGCTGTCTATGATACTGGACTTCTTTTGTAGACAACCTGAGAGAGCTAAAGTCAAAAGTTGAGACTGATTTGCCAAGTCTTCCACCCCGAAAAGTTTGTGATATTGTTCAAGATTTTATGGGTATAAAGAATCCTCCTAAAGGACATAAGAATGACCGTATTAAGGGTAGACGCGAGAAAGCTATTGAGAAAAGTAAGAACCAAAAGAAGGGTTGTAATATTTGTAGTTTAATTGATCATAATAGACATACTTGTCCAAACAAGGGAAAAGTTTCAAATGTCAATGGGGCGGCGGCGTAGTTGAAAGTGGAGGCGGTTTCTCAGTCGCTGCAATTGAAGTATTAGTTTGTTGATTGATTGATTTTTTTTACTGAATTGTTAGGTTTATTTAATAGCATTGCTAATTTTATCCTGGACTTGTATATCATTTGTGATACTATTATGTTTTTTTTTCTTTTCTTCTGAATTGTTAGGTTTACTCAATAGCACTAGTAAAATAAAGCTTAACAAGTAAACAAAAAAACCTATAAAATATACAAAATTTCACAAGTGATAATACAAATATCACTAGTGATAATACACATATACAGTTCAACTTCAAATATCACTGGTGATACTACAGGTATGACACTTTTCACTTTTCACATTACCATATTAAACTAAATACCACTCAAAACTTTATCAAACAAATATTCACAAATCAAGATGGATTAAACAATTGCTCGCTATTGCCCATTTCTATGAGTTTGAATCTCTTGTGACAAATAACATGATTCAGTCAAACTAAATACCTATTATTGACTTCCAACTTGTCAACTATACACATTTATTTATAACCGTATAGATTAAAACATAACAACGCAATTGTTTTCATCAACTTGTTTTATTTACTTTTGTTATTCAACAATCGTCCTCTTCATTGGTTCATCAACCAACACCTTCATTTTATTCCCAGATGCTTTCGGGGGAACCTTTGATATCACATGTGATATCACAGGTGATATCACTGGTGATAACACATGTGTGTCAGCTTTCTTCTATTTGTTGAATCAATTGTTGTGATGGAGGAACTTGTGATATCACAAGTGTTTGAGCTTCTTCAATTTGGTTGTGGAGATGTTGTGCTTTCTTCAACGACAATTGCACTTGTTGTTGATTCTTTTCGTTTGATGAGGCTGTTTTTTGCACAGGTCTCATTCAAATCTGCATCAAAATATTTTCATAATTTTTGTTAGTGTTCGAATAGTTCATTTGTTTTCAATATCATATGTCAAACAAATAACTATTTGTTATCACAATAGATATATTACCAACCAACAATAATTTAACTGTTATATCACAGGTGATACACTACCAGTCAATATTGTTTTCAAATACCGCGATAAAACCTTTTGAAACATGCACAATCTATCCATTAAACATACAAATCCACAACAAATCATACAGAAGCATCACAACATATCTTTTGTTCTGTTAAACCTAACTTTTAATCTCTCATATTATCACATAAATCATCACAACATCAAAAATTATCGAAAATTAACTAGTAAAACACACTAATAATGATTCTATAACAGTAAAAACTAAAGTATTCATTGTTTTAGATGTCGATTGTTTCATTTTCTGTGTGCTTTATGTGATTTGCACGGTTAAGTCAAATACAAATATCACTAGTGATAATACACATATACATTTCAATTTCAAATATCACTGGTGATACACACGTATGATACTTTTTACTCACACATTTCAGCAAACACTTGGTGTGCATCCATGTATACAAAGCTTTTTACTCAGAAACTCAACCAAATGTAAATACTAAAAAACACAACCAATAAAACAACTAAATAATTAGTCGGAAGCATCGTACCTTCATCTCGAGATTCAGTAGGTTAATTTTGAACCGGTTTTTTTCGTGGATCTGCTTGTGCACTCGATGATTCTTTCATTTTTGTGTTTTATTGATGATTTGAACGGTTAAAATCAGTTGATTTTGAGTTTTTGTTGCAGTTTTCTAATGGTTGTTAGAGAGAGAAAGTGAGATTTTTCTATACTGATTGTGTGGAAAGTGAGAGGTGTAGGGGTGGGGTTGTTGGGGTAACTTTTCCAAGTTGTCAATTTTGGTCCCTCGTGTTTTTTATTATTAAAAATTGTTCTTTTGATCCAACGGTCGTGGATCGTCCCTCGGTATGTATGAGATTTTAAGTCTCCAAAATAAAACGCATCGATAATTAAAATATATTTTTTTGAGAAAGCATAACATTACTTGAATAAGAAATGTATCTTTGAAATGGTAAAAGATTATGTGTATAAATCATTTCTGGCTAGTGATGTTTGGTTTACATGGTAATATAATCAAAACATAAATGCAATTTGGAAGGACTGATTGTTGGTAATATGATATGATATTGGATCAATATACGTATGAGGAAATTAACAATTACCAAAAATGTTGACAGAAAAAATTGCACTTTTTGTACTTCACCTCCTTAAATACATGGTACATACACTGATACACATAAATGCAAATCTCTTAGGTGTTCCCAAATAAGCTAATACCCACATAAATCGAAAACCGAAACTAACCGAATAAAACCAGACCGAATTGTCAAAACCGAATCTAATTAAATATTCAGTTTTCGATTTAAATATGGTTTTAGCAAAATATAAACTGAACTGAATCAAAAATTGAATTCACATAATATAAATATAAATTATGTAATTCGTGTTATATGAATAGAAAATCATTAAAACACTTTCCTAATATAAATATAACATTTTTGAAATTTAAAATAATTTTTTAAAAAGTATATATAATTAAATGAAAAAAAATATAAATTATGTAATTCGTGTTAGTTATGTCAAACCGAAAACCAAACAAAAATCAAATTTGATTTTCGATTCGATTTAATTCAATTTGTATTCGGTTTGTTTCGGTTTTCAGTTTTATCAAAAGAAAATTTAACGAACCATGTCCCTTCCAGGAGTTCCAGCATATTTCATTATTTCTAAAAAAAATATTCTGAACCATTAGAGAAGCAACAGTTGACTTTTTATTTGAGCCCATATCTTATGAGCCAAACTTGTAAATGGGCCTCTAAACAATGTTGGGTGTGGTACTGTGGTTGGTCCAAAGTCGTTTTTATTTTCTACTAGTCAATAAAATGACGTTGCTTAGACAAGAAGTCGAGTTTGAAGAAGATTTAAGTCGGGTACACAGTTCGGCCACGGGCCGGACATAATCAGTAAACTGGAATCAAACCGCTACGATAAGTTGGTATTCGTTTTCAACATCTTTAAATTTTCCGTTCCAATAAGTCTAAAGCTTTAAAAGACAAGTCTTGTCCGTTTCATGTAGTTCCACCTTGCTTCATAAGCACTAGATTGACTGAAATCCTTCAACTTTATTTGTTCGTTTTCGACAATGTGAGTATATTTAGTGGGAAATTTTGTCTAAACTTTCATGTATCCCACTGTCAATTTAGGTAGAATATTCTTATGGGTCATTTCACCTTTTACCTTTTCTTTAAGTACCATTTCAAATTTTGATCATGATGGTGCAAAAATTTGAATATGATATTTTATTCTGTGTGTACGTAGAACATATTTTACACATAGAAACATAATCCAATTGTCATAACTCACAATATACGTATGTTTGACACTTGAAACATTAGTACTGGGTACAATCCAAAATTTGTGATCTATTCAAGCTACTAGATTTGGAAATTAGCAGACAGATTCAAATTCCTTTTCAAAATTCAAAGAAGTTGCAACATAGAATATTTAGAGACTACATAGATTTTCGTACTTAACCCCATGAATTATGGTATAATATCGTATTATCGTATATAAAATGAATTTGCACAGTTTTTTTTGAATTTTGCTGACGTAACTAAACGTCTTTCAGCCAATCATCACGCTCTTACATGTTTTGTTGTATACCGTGCCTGCTATTTGTTTTGAGCATAAAAAAATGTAGAATATGATAGAATCTAGCATTTGAAATATATGATGAGCAGTGATTGGGAGTCATAAAAGATGTGTTTAAATTCATGCTTAAGTCTACGTGGCATCATCCTGATGGCTGCAGCCAGTTGACCCACTTTTTCACAAACCAATGAGGATCATGCCACACATGTTTAGGATCATGCCACACAAATTAGGTCTCCGGATCATTTTCCATATACGATATGTTTAATGTTTTATGTGAAGAGCTCAAACTAAGGAGTAGTTTCGTAGTAGCTTCTAAGAATCAAAGTTACAACACCTCTTTTACTTTGCAAGATAATGATTCGATAAAAGTATGTTGCTATGATAATTAAGAAATGTGATATGATTAATAGCAGACTGTAATTTGCTCAAAAAGATGAAAACGCAAAATTTCTAGCTAGTTTTGTTAAACGCACTATAAAATATAGACGATTGTAAATTAGCTCGTAACTAGTCATGTTGTCGCAATGTGTTCTACGTACAACTTTTTTTCTTTTTTTCCTTTTTTTTTCTTTTAAGTGAATATGATATATATAAAAACCCATTTCACGAAAATGTTACAATACAATGGAGCCAATGAATACAATCCACAAAATAAACTACTTCCTTTACCTATACCATTCTACGAAGAGTAACGAAAATATGAAGAAGGCGCAGTTGCCACAATAGGCTTAAATAAGTAAACTTAGACCAAACTGAAAACATAGGCCAAAAGGAATGAAAATGTACCTAACTTACTGGGAATAGCCAAAATACCCGTACTCACAGGACTCGATTCCAAACCGGATTTGACTGGGAAATACCCGATTGACCGGATATGGGGACGGGAGGGGGAATCCCTGAATTACGTAACTAGGTATGGGGTGGGGATGGGATAATATCAATCCCCTCGACCCCGTAAATATATGAAAATTATATGTATAGCCATACAATATTTACTTTTGTACGTATATATTTTTATGAGCATTAACATGTAATGTATATGCATGTGTGACATTTAAATGATTAGATAGCTTAAAAAGCATAAACAATTGGACATTAATTATTACTCCCTCAGTCCGAAATTAATTGTCATCTAACAAAAAACATACAGTTTAAGAAAAATATAATCATTGCCGCTTTCTCTCACTGACTTTTTACAGAATGTCAGTTTTACCATTAACTAATTAATTATTATTTTTTTATAAGTTTGTAATAATAATATAACGTAAGGGTAATATGGTAATGTACATAAAATTTCCATCTCCATTAGTGGATAATTAATTTGAGAGATCTTAAAAAGAAAACATTGACAATAATATTAGGACGGATGGAGTATATATTAGTAGTTAACCAATGTTTTGTTCGAATACTCACATACAGTGCACATTATTCTTATATTATATGTGTTGTCTTAATATTTACGATGCTTTAAAGTTGGATTCACATCGTAACTAATTTAAGTATGAGTGATGTACGTTTTTTGAGACACTTTATGGGTCAAATTCTTTATATTTCAATGAGTTTGTGTATTTTTTATGTTTCTTAATAAGGATGGAAAATCCTCGAATCCCCGCTGAGATCCCCGATCCCCGTTGGAGACGAGGATGGGATGTAAAACTATTCCCTAATTGGGATGGGGCGCCCTGTTACCATCCTTATAACTTACCACTTTTTGTTGTGTACTTATTTTTATTTTTTTCTTGTTGCATACATCATATTTTTGAATTTCATCTATCGTTTGTATTTTGTGACTATTTTACAATTTCGTTTATCAACACTCCTATTATCGGGAGTGGTTAAATGGTCATAAGATACACACAATATACGAAATTTAAAATTATGATGTATATAATAGAAAAAAATATAATAGGAAAGATGACTTCGAGAGTTGTACAAATTGTTTAACAATAATAGTCGACTCCACAACCTTGATTACTTTAGTTCTAAACAAAGATTTGTAGAAACAAGCATGGATAACTTCGAACAATAATTTGAAAACGCAAAGACAAAATGTAACGGTGGTTCATGGTTGTGGACAATGTTGAAGTAATTTCTTGCAATCACTTCGGACAAATAAAGGAAGTCTTTCGGTTGAACTGGATGAGGGTTCTTCCGAGAGGCTTGTGTATCGATCCCTTCGGTCTCCAAGGATCCTTCGGTATCTGCACACAATAATACGCGTTAGGCTCGCCCCGGGTGTTATCCCAGGACCCACCTCCGGCGTGAGAGTAAGTATCGGATATACCGAAAGGCTATCAACAGTAATAGATAGTAAAATGTGTGTGGTAAAAGTCCTGTGAAAGTAGTAAATGGGCTGGGTATTTATAGTACCCAGCCTTGGTACCTGTCTTAGACATAATCCCGTGAATCCTGGGATTATGTCTGCTGCTGCCATCTGTCAAAAGGTAATGCCACTTGTCCTATTGTTGACAGCTGTTTTATCCGAACGATCTAGGTGCCTTCCGGCCATTGCCGGATGGTTTTGCTTCTTCCGGCGTCCGGACGAGTTAGGCCGTCCGGACACATACGCCAACATGTCCCCCACAGTATCATAGTATTGGTTTCACCGATAGTGTGATACTCTAAAAAATTTGAAGTCTGATTCTACTAATTCCGAAAGGCCTAGGACATTCGGGATCCGATGAGTTGCAATCATGCATAAACTGCCAAAAACCATTATTACCTCTTTTTAAGGATAGCCGTCATTTTTACTGGGGTTCTGAGATGTCGACACGTGTACACGCGCGTATCGCACGAGTGAGGAGGTGCCACCTCACCCGCTGACAAGGCACGTCGTTTCATATTCTTTCTTTTCGCCTATAAATAGCGTCATTTCTACGGTTTTTTTACCACTGTAATTTCCTGTTCTGACAAACTTTCTGTAGCATCTTTCTGAGAGGTTCATTTCTTCTTAATCCGAGCGACTTTATTTTGCCATTCGGTTAACCATGTCGAATTCTCCCTCCTCAATTCATGAGGAAGACACCCAGGAGGCCGGGGGGTTCCTTCCTAAGTTCGATGTTCAAAAGTACACCTCCCAAATGAGCGAGGAAGATTTATATATGGTGACGACGGACGCGGGTATACCGGAGGATCTGCATCCGAGGTTACCTCCGGCACACATGACGACGGATCAATTGCCGGGCGATGCCATTGGTTTGTACGTGGAGTATTTTTACGAGGGTGGTCTTAGCGTGCCCTTCTCTACTTTTTTGCTGGATATCATCAGATATTACAAGGTACATATCTCCCAGCTGGTGCCGCTAGGCTTACACCGTGCCACGCTTTTCGAGGTGTATAGCCGAAGCCTGGACGTCGCTCCCACCACTTCCTTATTCCGGGCCTTCTATAAATTGAGTAAGCAAGGTCACTGGTTTTCTTTCGAGAAACGAAGTGGTAAGGAGAAGAAGGTTTGTTTCCAGGAGATTCTGACCGGACTGAAGGATTGGAAGAATGATTTTTTCCTGATAGATAGACGGGCGATCCCCTTTGCCATGCCCTGGAGGCATCATGATTCTCATATTTTGGATCCTTATCCGAGTGGCGATTTCAGTATTGCGGATGCCGAGAAGCAAGCCGCAAATATAATTGATCTTATCTCGATTCCCAAAGGCTTTCTTTATGCCGTAGGGCTGACCTCGCATTGGGAGCATCCCGGCCATCGTGCCGTGCTAGAGGACGCCGAGGGCAAAGGTATAACTTCGTACCCCTTGTCTTTGTTTCCCTAGTTGACTTGTGTTAGGCATGTTTGTTCCTAACTGTTTCGTGCTCTTTTCCCTTTTGCAGTTGTACCGATGTCCGAGTACTTTATCAACCCCGAGGTCCGCGAGGGTGTTTCAATGGTCAAGGGTGATGAGTACCGTGAGGGTGAATCTCACGAGTTGCACGTGACTTTTCCTGCTCCTTCGAATGCCGATATACCAGAGAAGACGGCCGAGGAGACGAGGGTTGAGAGTGCTGACGCACGGGTCTTGGAAGCCAAGCGTAGAAAACAAAAGCAGACCGTCACCCGGGATGCTCTGAAAGCCCAGAGGGGAGCAGGGGTTAAAAAGGCGCGAGTGCGTGTTCAGCATGGTGAGGGTAGTAGCGGTGCGCCCCGTCCGGCCAAGAGGCGTAGACCAACAGAGACTCCCGTGGTGGATTTGGAACCTGATTCACCGGAGGTCGAGATCATCCCGAACCCTACCCCCATCCGGTCACTTTGCCTCAAGAACTGCTGATGTTGGTAAGTCGTCTAACTGCGTTTACCTTGCGCTTCTCTCATTCCCCTTTACTTATTTGATAATGATTATGTTTTTCTCCTTTTAGGGGGTTCTTCCGTAGCGGCTTCTGGACGTGGCAAGGTTAGCGTCCTGACCGAGGGTGATCCGGCAGTGGTGTTTGTCCCGGAATGGTCAGTCAGAAGAGGGGATCGTTTGAATAGAGGGGCTGTTTGCAAAGATTTGATGATGAACCTGCCCATGAGGAGTGCGAGGATGCAGCTCAAGAGGCAGAGGAGCTTCGGAAGTTGAAACATGAGCATGCGAGCTGTATGGTGAGGGTGTAAGATACCGTAAAAATCCACTGTGATAAATCTCATTGATTAATAATAATCTGGTGTTACCATTTAACAAATCCCATTTTTACGGGGAAATTTGAACTTTTCCCTTATATGTTGTTATTAACCTGTTACGTTTCACGATTTTATGTTAAGTAACGACACATACTACGAGACACGAATAAACCACGACACCTCATTTTCACTAAATTCAAACGTCCCAAATAATGAAAAGTTTTTCTACAATTTGAATATTTAACTCAATTCCAACTTACCTTCATTTTACAATACGAAGTTATGTATGCAAACTCTTCTTATATGTAATGCGTAGATCATGCAAATTCTACTCCATAATAAATCGATCTATTTCTTTTTCACAAACAAAATGTGTCCACTTGGTTCTAAATCTTTTATATACGATTTACCCTTTTATTTTTCTTCTTGATATAGAAAATATTACATAGATCTTTCGGATGATACAAACCAAACCGACCCTTTTTATAAAAATATATAATCAATCTATACCGACTATAACCACTTGAGCAACATGTTATCTTAGCCCATACATATTTCCTCACATATCATACCCCAATTTCCACATGTTTTATATCTTCTCATTCCACGTATACATCGTAAGGACATCAAAAACCTACTAAATATCTACAATATCTTCCTACCCATTCTCACACGTTTCATTTTCTCAATCTATAAAAATCTAACACAATCTACAATATGATTGGTCTGCTAGATTTCCTTATTCATATCTATCTTATCTATCTCTACACTATATATACACACACTTATATAAAACTTCATAGCCGACACTCCCATCTCACTTTCTCTCTCTCATTTCCGGTCATCATATCCGGCCACCGGAGCTCCACCTCCGGTCACCACCTCTCACCGCCACCATCATCATGAACCTTGCGACCTCCTCTTCATCGTACTATACCACACGCGCCAAGAAGCATCCGTCTTCATCATGTACGCGCCTCTTCTCTCAGTCGGGTTATTCATAGAGTATGTTGGTTCGAGTTTACCAGCCACCACGCGTCTCTACCGCCTTGTTCTCTTCTCCTTCTCATCATGGTAAAACTGAGAAGCCCATCGTTATATATATATATATATATATTTATTTATTTTTTTACCGACTAGTATTGTTGATTGTTTCGCTTCGTGGATTAAAACTTGTTACTATAATTTTGTGATTTAAAACTTGTTTTGGAAAAATAATCGTGTGGTAAGAACAGCGATGGTGTTTGTGTTTGAGTTGTATACGGGTCGGGTGTTAAACTCACGAAGAGTTTCAGGTCATACCCATTTGGGTCACTGTTCGACCAGAAGTGGATTTTAAATGTAGTCATTGGATTGAGTCATAGTTTTGATCCTTGTTGTAGTGAATATTATTAGGTTTCGGTTTGGAGGTGAGCCCGACTAGGGTCACGAGTTGGTGTCATTTGCTAATTCATATGAGTCGTTTTACTTATACAATTTACGTGGCCTCGAATGTGATTATTCTGTGTGTATTGAATTGTTTTGGTTTTGGCTGATTGTCGACAAGAGGTTCGAAGCCGAAACTCTTTGGTCTCGGCATAGCAAGAAAATGAGTATTTTATATAGTTGGTGTTATGTCCTTGGTTCGATAACCCACATAGGGTGCTTGTCGGGTTCGGTTTGTGTCTCATTTGTTGGGATCGGTCTTGACTAGTTGACTCTGCGTTTTGGAATCTACTCATTTTAAAGTTGTTAAAAATTGTAATCTATTTTGGCTCTTGGTCTCGCTTGGGTCACAGTCACACTAGGAGTGTTTGTATATTCTGGTTGAAATTGCTTTTGGTTTAACATTGGGCTTAACAGCCATTAAAAAGTGTCCATATGGTTTTAATCATAATGTGGGCTTCAAAGCCCAACAAGTAAATGAAAATCTAGAGTGTCTTAGATTTTTAAACTTTGGTCATCATGTCTATCACTAGTATAATTGGAGGTTACGTGTATTTTGGTCGTTAAATGATTTGACTAGCGGGTTCTATATTGACTTCGACAATGATACTAATAGTACGTTTCGAATTACACTTGAAATTGTGAATTGGTTATGAATACGGATTTTGATTATTATATTTGGACATTGGACAATTTTTGGATCGTTATCGGGCTTACGATATTAGATAGCGGACTTATCGAACATTTTGACTCGAGACGGTATAATATATTAAATTCAAAATGAACTTAATATATTAAACTCGGATCGGACACAAAATCTTCAATAAAACCAAAACTAATATTTACGAGAATAATAACGAGACATAAACTTATAAAATATTGTAATTTCAGATTTGTTTAATCAAGTCTCAACGACTCGAGAAAAACTAATTTTATTAGTTAAACTTATTATAAAACATTTGTGTTTTATACAAACTATTTGGAATAACGGGGTAAATGTCGAAATGTACAAACTGAGTTATTTTATTTGAGGTGTTTGTTTGTCCTTAACTCTTAGAGTTTGTCCTCTTTGGTTTGAGTCCTCGTCAGTATTCTCTCGACTATGTCGATGTCTATTCTTTCCGGCGTGAGTTGTCTGTCGAGTCTATGTCTTCTTACCACACCACACGAAACGTTGAAACTAAGCTTTTGATAAGTTTTGAAAACTGAGTAATCCACGAAAACTACGACACATTGTCTTTTATAGACTTTATTACTTTTGCGAGACGAATTTTAAGATAACCGTATACGTGTTAGGTTGTGCCGATCCTAGATCGTTGTGTATCGCCGTGCTTGTACCTCCGTGTACCCTCGTGCCGTATGTTTTGAGAACGTTGTGATAAGCTCTAGATGCCAGTCGTGTCAGTGTGATCTTTGCTTTGCTGTGACTAAGGTGAGTCGTGGCCCCTCCTATTTTAATACTTGATTTATACTTTTGGGGGAGATACATGCTTCGAAATATTTTACTCATTTATCAACTATATGATTTGTTTTGCGATACAATACTTCTATAAGTACTATGAAAACTTTTATGACTTACCGTGAGTCGTGGCCCCTCCTATTTTAATACTTGATTTATACTTTTGGGGGAGATACATGCTTCGAAATATTTTACTCATTTATCAACTATATGATTTGTTTTGCGATACAATACTTCTATAAGTACTATGAAAACTTTTATGACTTACCGTGAGTCGTGGCCCTTACTCTTTTAATGCTTGTTTTAATAACTTTTTGGGGGAGATACATGCTCAAATGATTTTCAATTACTTTATACTTGGAAGATTTCTATGAATTACTACTCCTGGTTACATGTTACGATATACTCCCTAGTAGAGTTATATGCTCATTTTACTTGCAATTTACTTGCGTACCTTACATGCTGAACATGGATAAAAGCACTCTAAACCACTTGTCATAACAGGACACTGATTTTCATTGAATACATGTCGTTTGTGCGATACATTTCATACTGCTTTGTGCGGTATAGTTCATGCTGTTTGTGCAGTATAATACATGTCGTTTGTGCGATACACTTCATACTGCTTTGTGCGGTATAGTTCATGCTGTTTGTGCAGTATAATACATGTCGTTTGTGCGATATATTCTTACCGTTTGTGCGGTATAATACTTGTCGTTTGTGCGATACATTGTTAACGTTTGCGTATCATGAGGCTTAGGGCAATATAACTTTATGAATATATGAATGTTTCATATATATTAGGATACAGCTGTATTTAGTAACCACCACTCCACACTGATAGATTTCAGACTCTAGATTAATATTTTTACTATGTGTTATGATTATGAATCATGTACTTGAACCTTAGTTGTTATCATATGTGACTAAATTGTGAATTCTACAAAAGACAGCATAGATTGCTTGGATATTGTTTACTCCTAAAAGTTGACCCAACACATCATTTCGAGCGTATAACAACGTAGCTCATTGTCATTTAAAAACTTGAAACATATGATTCTGGAGATCATACATGAATTACTTGAGGATTTTTATTCAACACCACTTGTTATTAATTTCATGAAGAACTAGTATTTATTTCAACAATCATTGTACACCTCTTAAAATTTATTGAAAGAAAGTTCTTTTCTACTAAACTCCGCGAACTCACCAACCATTGTGTTGACGTTTTAAGCATGTTTATCTCAGGTAATTAACGGAGCAGGACAAGACACGGAGCGAGCGTCTTTTACTCTGATAACTTAAATGGTGTAAAATCAAATATGTCATTTTTCCAAATTATCACATCTTTTTAGGGGATTTTCAAATCAAGTAATTCACTTTGTATCAAAAATCTTATTTTGAATGACATATAACTTTTAAAACGCCCCTTCCGGGCCGTTTTCTGGAATTTTAACTTCGATCCTCACCGCAACACCCTAATTACTTTTCCGCTGCCACAAACCAAATTAGGGGGTGTTACAGATTGGTATCAGAGCCTAAGGTTATAGAGAATCAAATGTTTTCAAACATCGAACTATAACCACACTTTCAAAATTAATGATTTTACACCATACCATTTTACGCCCTCCGTGTCTGCAGACTGCCGTGCTCAATACATTACCTATTAAGATTATTTTGCACTAATCTTTACATGCTTGATAATTACTCTTCACACGTTACCCACTGTATTATCTCACACTTACCATTACGCTCTTAACATACGAATTATTTATAATTATTATGTTCGGCTACTACAATACCATGTCTACCCAACCAGTTGACATTACCAAACTTACCCTCCGTACTACTCGTACATTACCTACTTATCAAATTGCTCCAAATACTGAAGATCCTTATGTATTAATGTCACAACCCCAACCTGATACGAAATTTACTCAGATACCACTCCCATCATCACTTACTTACTCACCCTTACGTCGGAAACTTAGGAGAACTACTAAACCTTATTCAAATGAAGAGTTAATTGGTTGTCCGACAACATTCGAGGTTGGACAGAATTCATACCAAGAAACGATTTGGAAAGATGTTGAGCCAAATTCTCCATTACCTACGTCACCACTCCCACCTGCCCCGGTAGCCCGGCGCAGAAAAGTCAGGATTTTAGCACCTTATGAGCCCGAATCTTTTATGACACCATTTCAGAGCCACCTCAATAGACCTATTAAGAATGTACACCTACGCTTAGTATCAATTATACCACCATTTCCACCTTACTTCACCCCTAGACATGATCAGGATAACGTCACCATACCTTACCACCACTACTATCATCATCCCCTTCACCGTCGGTTGGACCCGACTACTCGTTAAGACTACTCACCCAGATTTACCCATTTACACCTCACCAACGGGAGCTGACTCCTAGAAAGAAATTACCATCTTAGGTCTCCCTCATAATTACTATTTCCCACTTGCTTTCATTCCTCCAGCCCGAGTCCTCGAGACTGGAGAGAGTTCCAGGACAGCAGTTACCCACACACCTACTCCTCCCACCATCATGACGTAACTGGAGCGTCATGAAGAACAAGATTGATACACTCCAGAACATCATTGGTAAAACACCACTCACGACCGATGACACCCTACCCGACCTTTTATCCGACAAGATGAACTTTCAGGATGGACTGACTAGGTTTTAGTCAGAGATATTGAGAAACACTCCCACATGAAAGTCCTTACAATAAGAAAGACAGAGGTATATTAACTTGTTGCATGGAACATTAATATTAATAAAAGACCTTGTATCGTTTGCTTTGTAAAACAATCGATCAAGTTATTAATATTAGGATGTTTACAGTGACTATAACCAGACCTACCGCAATATTACCTACGATTGTTATGATACCTCAAACATACCATAACTAGGCTATGACCATAGAACTCTCTAAGACAAAATTTCGGAAGAAAACTTGATGAATGAAGAGAAAGTTGTTGAACTTCAGTCTTTGTAGATGAAACGGTTTGTTCCTTAGCAATCCCATACCAAGAATTGAGCATTTATCTACGATATTACCCAGACACATCATGATTGATGATACTCAATTGGTTATGATTTCTCATTGTGACCACATTATTAAGAACTAGTATACAAATACCTTGTTACTCGAATTATTCTGACATAACCATTAGGTGGATTTAAATCCGTATTTCTTGGGATATCGATAGAATATGGCCAGCATGAATAGTACAAATACCCCACTAACACCAACCACAACTATGACTCCTGAAATTATCCGAAATTTAGTAATCAACATCGTTGCTGTGATACTCGGGGCGACTACAGTAGCTCATCCGAGTAGCAACAATAAGACAACCGGAGAAAAGGAAACGACTGCTTCTTATAAACATACCCTTGAAAGTTTCACGGGTTGTAGACCAACTCACTTTAAAGGTACATGAGAACTGAACCTACCATTACCATTACCCAAGGATTTCTAGACCAAAAGTTAAGCGCGACACTACAAGAATCAGCGCCCAACCCAGAGTACCACTTAGGACAAAAAGACCAGTGAAAGAGAATGGAAACTCTTTGGAAAACTTAACAATGCCAGAAGATAACACCCAAGTTTAAGCAGAAGATAAATCCCTATTGTGGATAAGTAAACCCTAGTTTAAAACTTTCTAAGTTGTATTTCCTTATATACTTTACCTTAGGTACGATGGATGTGACCTAAGTGTATCAACTACCTTTCCACCGTATGAAGACTCTACCTCGTAATATTTCCGAAATAATCATAATCCACGTCTATTTCAGTTTCTATCCTATTTTCCCTATGCATAGTCACTATGTAACAATACCCTGGTATCACTTTAGAAATTTGATTAAGCACCAACTCTGACCAAACAATAGGTTATCACCACATTGTAAGAAATTCTCACCCAAAACCTAAGTTATACCAAGGATATCCTATATTCACTTTAGAAATTCCTGAATTATCCCCAGAAGATGAACATTATCTTCTTAATTCTTTTGAAAATAAGCAGAGGGTGTCCGACCTTGTGGCGGAACCATTATAATTGAACCATATAAAACTCTTTGAAGAAGCATAAATATCATGGTAACTGAGCCAAGCATTACATTATTTGGTCCTCAAATTATACATAGCCTGATCAACTATGTCTAATTTAGGAAGAATCATGTCATGAATGAAACAGTTATCTTTCAGATTTCCTAATAACAATTTCCATTCAAAAGCAAAATATTGAGACAAAATAAATTGCTTATAAATGTCACTTTTGACCAACCACAAATAAATACCTGCACATATTACCCACCATTCTTATGATAAGAGTACAAGCATTAGAAACTTAAGAATTCACAAGGATTTTTGGGAAGCACAAATAACATAAATTTTATTAGAATACGAGGAAATTAGTACATAACAATAACACTAGCAATGATAATGCTAAAGTTACAACTATTTATCCCAACCTTCCTACTATCTATTTTCCCCACGCCATATCCACGATAAGAGCTACAATCATCAGCGGGATGACAAACGCTGAAATCACAACCAAATATTGGAAATCTTCTTCCGGAGCGTACCTCAGGTAGATAACCACAAGAATGACGTACACAATCGCTAGCATAGTGATGAACTGCGGCATTTTTGAGATGTGGAATGAGAGAAAATAGTTTGTGGAAGAATAGAAATTAAAATGAAGTAATTATAGGCTATATCTAGCCGTTGGAACCAAAACCAGCCGCTAAGAGCACTGTTCACGACCGGTGGTATACACTGTTCACTAGCCGTTAAATTCCCACAGTTCCTGACCGTTATTCTCATTATTCACAATCCTTAGGTTCATTAATTGACCAAACATTTGAATTTATTCCATCTAGCATGAATAAGTCTAATTAGATCTCGTTCCCTCTATTTTCGGATAGAAACCTTTCGACAACATTTTCCATAAACCCCCACCTTAGAACACAACATTTTCAACACCTATCATAGACTGAACTTCGGGACGAAGTTCAAAATTTAGGGGTGGATACTGTAAGATACCGTAAAAATCCACTGTGATAAATCTCATTGATTAATAATAATCTGGTGTTACCATTTAACAAATCCCATTTTTACGGGGAAATTTGAACTTTTCCCTTATATGTTGTTATTAACCTGTTACGTTTCACGATTTTATGTTAAGTAACGACACATACTACGAGACACGAATAAACCACGACACCTCATTTTCACTAAATTCAAACGTCCCAAATAATGAAAAGTTTTTCTACAATTTGAATATTTAACTCAATTCCAACTTACCTTCATTTTACAATACGAAGTTATGTATGCAAACTCTTCTTATATGTAATACGTAGATCATGCAAATTCTACTCCATAATAAATCGATCTATTTCTTTTTCACAAACAAAATGTGTCCACTTGGTTCTAAATCTTTTATATACGATTTACCCTTTTATTTTTCTTCTTGATATAGAAATATTACATAGATCTTTCGGATGATACAAACCAAACCGACCCTTTTTATAAAAATATATAATCAATCTATACCTACTATAACCACTTGAGCAACATGTTATCTTAGCCCATACATATTTCCTCACATATCATACCCCAATTTCCACATGTTTTATATCTTCTCATTCCACGTATACATCGTAAGGACATCAAAAACCTACTAAATATCTACAATATCTTCCTACCCATTCTCACACGTTTCATTTTCTCAATCTATAAAAATCTAACACAATCTACAATATGATTGGTCTGCTAGATTTCCTTATTCATATCTATCTTATCTATCTCTACACTATATATACACACACTTATATAAAACTTCATAGCCGACACTCCCATCTCACTTTCTCTCTCTCATTTCCGGCGAACAAAACCAGCCACCGGAGCTCCACCTCCGGTCACCACCTCTCACCGCCACCATCATCATGAACATTGCGACCTCCTCTTCATCCTACTATACCACACGCGCCAAGAAGCATCCGTCTTCATCATGTACGCGCCTCTTCTCTCAGTCGGGTTATTCATGGAGTATGTTGGTTCGAGTTTCCCAGCCACCACGCGTCTCTACCGCCTTGTTCTCTTCTCCTTCTCGTCATGGAAAAACCGAGAAGCCCATCGTTATATATATATATATATATATATATATATATATATATATATATATATATATATATATATATATATTTATTTTTTTACCGACTAGTATTGTTGATTGTTTCGCTTCGTGGATTAAAACTTGTTACTATAATTTTGTGATTAAAAACTTGTTTTGGAAAAATAATCGTGTGGTAAGAACTGCGATGGTGTTTGTGTTTGAGTTGTACACGGGTCGGGCGTTAAACTCACGAAGAGTTTCGGGTCATACCCATTTGGGTCACTGTTCGACCAGAAGTAGATTTTAAATGTAGTCATTGGATTGAGTCATAGTTTCGATCCTTGTTGTAGTGAATATTATTAGGTTTCGGTTTGGAGGTGAGCCCGACTAGGGTCACGAGTTTGGTGTCATTTGCTAATACATATGAGTCGTTTTACTTATACAGTTTACGTGGCCTCGAATGTGATTATTCTGTGTGTATTGAATTGTTTTGGTTTTGGCTGATTGTCGACAAGAGGTTCGAAGCCGAGACTCTTTGGTCTCGGCATAGCAAGAAAATGAGTATTTTATATAGTTGGTGTTATGTCCTTGGTTCGATAACCCACATAGGGTGCTTGTCGGGTTCGGTTTGTGTCTCATTTGTTGGGATCGGTCTTGACTAGTTGACTCTGCGTTTTGGAATCTACTCATTTTAAAGTTGTTAAAAATTGTAATCTATTTTGGCTCTTGGTCTCGCTTGGGTCACAGTCACACTAGGAGTGTTTGTATATTCTGGTTGAAATTGCTTTTGGTTTAACATTGGGCTTAACAGCCATTAAAAAGTGTCCATATGGTTTTAATCATAATGTGGGCTTCAAAGCCCAACAAGTAAATGAAAATCTAGAGTGTCTTAGATTTTTAAACTTTGGTCATCATGTCTATCACTAGTATAATTGGAGGTTACGTGTATTTTGGTCGTTAAATGATTTGACTAGCGGGTTCTATATTGACTTCGACAATGATACTAATAGTACGTTTCGAATTACACTTGAAATTGTGAATTGGTTATGAATACGGATTTTGATTATTATATTTGGACATTGGACAATTTTTGGATCGTTATCGGGCTTACGATATTAGATAGCGGACTTATCGAACATTTTGACTCGAGACGGTATAATTTATTAAATTCAAAATGAACTTAATATATTAAACTCGGATCGGACTAGGGGTGTTCATGGATCGGGTAATATCTGCAGTAACCGAAAACCGAAATCGAACCGAAACGAAAATAACCGAACCGAATTCTTAACCGAACCGAATTGGTAAAAACCGAACCGAACCGAACATTTTAATCGGTTTATGGTTCGGTTATGGGTTTAGCATATTGACAACCGAACCGAACCGAAAACCGAATTATAATTAATATTTAATATTTTTTATATATTAATTAAAAAAATATAACTTGACTAACCCTAGGTCCTATGATGTTAGGGTATTTTGTGTTCAATAGATGTTAAAACTTGTCTAGGTATGTCTATTTGCATATATTTTGGCATACCGTCATGAGGTCATGTGCTATGATTAGTTATTTCTTAGGAAAGTTTATGTATCTGGATGATGTATGTTCTATTCTCTAGGTTTAATCATTTGACATACATATCAATATGTGTATGCAAGACTGTTATGGTTCAATATTAGAGCAAATATAAATGTTGTTCAATATTCAAGTACAAAATTTCGGTTTTCGGTTTTGACCCATAACCGAACCGAACTTCGGATCGGTTCTCGGTTCGGTTCGATTCGGTTTTCGGTTATGACCCAAAAAATTTTTTTAACCGAACAACCCGAACCGAATAAACCAATTAACCGAGAACCGAACCGATGAACACCCCTAGATCGGACACAAAATCTTCAATAAAACCAAAACTAATATTTACGAGAATAATAACGAGACATAAACTTATAAAATATTGTAATTTCAGATTTGTTTAATCAAGTCTCAACGACTCGAGAAAAACTAATTTTATTAGTTAAACTTATTATAAAACATTTATGTTTTATACAAACTATTTGGAATAACGGGGTAAATGTCGAAATGTACAAACTGAGTTATTTTATTTGAGGTGTTTGTTTGTCCTTAACTCTTAGAGTTTGTCCTCTTTGGTTTGAGTCCTCGTCAGTATTCTCTCGACTATGTCGATGTCTATTCTTTTCGGCGTGAGTTGTCTGTCGAGTCTATGTCTTCTTACCACACCACACGAAACGTTGAAACTAAGCTTTTGATAAGTTTTGAAAACTGAGTAATCCACGAAAACTACGACACATTATCTTTTATAGACTTTATTACTTTTGCGAGACGAATTTTAAGATAACCGTATACGTGTTAGGTTGTGCCGATCCTAGATCGTTGTGTATCGCCGTGCTTGTACCTCCGTGTACCCTCGTGCCGTATGTTTTGAGAACGTTGTGATAAGCTCTAGATGCCAGTCGTGTCAGTGTGATCTTTGCTTTGCTGTGACTAAGGTGAGTCGTGGCCCCTCCTATTTTAATACTTGATTTATACTTTTGGGAGAGATACATGCTTCGAAATATTTTCCTCATTTATCAACTATAGGATTTGTTTTGCGATACAATACTTCTATAAGTACTATGAAAACTTTTATGTCTTACCGTGAGTCGTGGCCCCTCCTATTTTAATACTTGATTTATACTTTTGGGGGAGATACATGCTTCGAAATATTTTACTCATTTATCAACTATATGATTTGTTTTGCGATACAATACTTCTATAAGTACTATGAAAACTTTTATGACTTACCGTGAGTCGTGGCCCCTACTCTTTTAATGCTTGTTTTAATAACTTTTTGGGGGAGATACATGCTCAAATGATTTTCAATTACTTTATACTTGGAAGATTTCTATGAATTACTACTCCTGGTTACATGTTACGATATACTCCCTAGTAGAGTTATATGCTCATTTTACTTGCAATTTACTTGCGTACCTTACATGCTGAACTTGGATAAAAGCACTCTAAACCACTTGTCATAACAGGACACTGATTTTCATTGAATACATGTCGTTTGTGCGATACATTTCATACTGCTTTGTGCGGTATAGTTCATGTTGTTTGTGCAGTATAATACATGTCGTTTGTGCGATACACTTCATACTGCTTTGTGCGGTATAGTTCATGCTGTTTGTGCAGTATAATACATGTCGTTTGTGCGATATATTCTTACCGTTTGTGCGGTATAATACTTGTCGTTTGTGCGATACATTGTTAACGTTTGCGTATCATGAGGCTTAGGGCAATATAACTTTATGAATATATGAATGTTTCATATATATTAGGATACAACTGTATTTAGTAACCACCACTCCACACTGATAGATTTCAGACTCTAGATTAATATTTTTACTATGTGTTATGATTATGAATCATGTACTTGAACCTTAGTTGTTATCATATGTGACTAAATTGTGAATTCTACAAAAGACAGCATAGATTGCTTGGTATATTGTTACTCCTAAAAGTTGACCCAACACATCATTTCGAGCGTATAACAACGTAGCTCATTGTCATTTAAAAACTTGAAACATATGATTCTGGAGATCATACATGAATTACTTGAGGATTTTTATTCAACACCACTTGTTATTAATTTCATGAAGAACTAATATTTATTTCAACAATCATTGTACACCTCTTAAAATTTATTGAAAGAAAGTTCTTTTCTACTAAACTCCGCGAACTCACCAACCATTGTGTTGACGTTTTAAGCATGTTTATCTCAGGTAATTAACGGAGCAGGACAGGACACGGAGCGGGCATCTTTTACTCTGATAACTTAAATGGTGTAAAATCAAATATGTCATTTTTCCAAATTATCACATCTTTTTAGGGGATTTTCAAATCAAGTAATTCACTTTGTATCAAAAATCTTATTTTGAATGACATATAACTTTTAAAACGCCCCTTCCGGGCCGTTTTCTGGAATTTTAACTTCGATCCTCACCGCAACACCCTAATTACTTTTCCGCTGCCACAAACCAAATTAGGGGGTGTTACAGAGGGAATCGGATCTGAAGGGTCGTCTCTCTCAGTTGGAACAGGCGAGAGATGAAGGGAGGAGGGTTTCTTCAGACCGAGTCAAGGCCTTGGAAGTTGAGTTGAAAGATGTTAAGGACAAACTTGCTATCGAGAAGGGGGAAAGTTCTAAACTGTACAAGGAAAGGACTGACTTGGCCGTTAAACTAGGCCAGACGGAAACCGAACGTCACAAGCTGGTGAAGGAGTTCATTCCGGAGGTGGTTCGTCGGCTTCTGAATAGTCACGAGTACAAACAACGTTTGGCCGAGCCTTTTAGTTTGTCCTCCCAGTCCGGGTTCTTAGAGGCGGTCTCCATGGGTCGTAATCCAGAGGACGTGGCCAAAATTGTGGCCGAGACAGATGATCTGGATGTGGAAGCGGACAAAAAGTTCGACCCTTTGTATGATGTACTATTCTCTGCGGAATATCCGTACGTTTGGAAGGTGAGCAATGCTGCGGGTAGACCTCTTTCGGAAATAATGGGCCTGATACCTGATCCTGCACCGAATGATTCCTCCACCGAAGGTCCCTCTGTTGAAGAAAATATTCCCGAATGACCCATCCGGAAATATTTTGCCCTGTCTTGAACAATTTTTGGTGTAAGGCCCTTTAGCTGTTAGATTAATTTGTGAATAGTTAATATGATTCGGATGAATGTAATAACAGATTGTGTGATCCAAAACGCCTTTCGAATGCTTGGAAATTATGTAATGCCATGTTTCGTTATTTCTAAAAATGCTTTTCCCCTTCTTTTTTTTTTTATATATGTTCGTAATACATTACCTGCGCCCTTCAGCAATTTACCTTTTGCCTTGACCGCATGATTGTTTCCTTCTCGAACACTGATCATCAATCTCCGGAGGGCACGAACCTCTCGGAGGGATCACTTTCGACTTATGTTCGGAAGGCAATGAATGATTATGTGGCCACACCTTTTTGGGTGTCGTGCGGCCTTTTTGCCATGGTAACCCCTTTTCGGATATCAACCATCTTTGGACATTGACCACACACTCCCCGGAGGGCGTGAACCTCTCGGGGGGGGGGGGCATTTTCTAATTATATCCAGAAAACAATGAACATTGATCACTAATCTCCGGAGGGCACGAACCTCTCGGAGGGACCACTTTCTACTTATGTTCGGAGAGTAATAAATGATTATGCGGCCACCCTTTTTGGGTGCTGTTCAGCCTTTCCGCCAGGATTATGGCAACCCCTTTTTGGGTATCAACCATCTTTGGACATTGACCACACACTCCCCGGAGGGCGTGAACCTCTCGGGGGGGCCATTTTCTAATTATGTCCAGAAAACAATGAACATTGATCACTAATCTCCGAAGGGCACGAACCTCTCGGAGGGACCACTTTCTACTTATGTTCGAAATACGACAGATGATTCAGCCTTTCCGCCAGGATTATGGCAACCCCCTTTTGGGTATCAACCATCTTTGAACATTGACCACACACTCCCCGGAGGGCGTGAACATCTCGGGGGGCCATTTTCTAATTATGTTCAGAAAACAACAAATGATACGAGAGTTCAATGTATAACATGAATCGTTTCCCTCCAACTGTGGGATAACTGCACTTTGTCATTTAAAATAGTCAAACAACTCCTTTCGGATGTTTACATTAGGCATATTTAAGTCATTTACAAAAAACACTTTCTAAGGTTGACAGCATGCCAAGTTCGTGGCACTTCCTTTTCTTCCATTGTCTCTAACTTGTAAGATCCGGTCTGATATGCTTCCACGACCCGGTAGGGTCCCTCCCAATTGGGTCCTAGCTTTCCCTGATTCTCAACCCTGCTTGCTTCATTCCTTCGGTACACAAAATCACCTATCTTATATTGTTAAGGTATTTTATTTCACACGTTAGTCAAAGTAGAGACAAATTATAATTGAAGCGAAATAATTAGATATTTGTAGCAACCTTTGATTTCAAAGAAGTTATGTGAATTCTTACTTACCTTAAATGATTCGGCACGAACCCTTCGGTTGTTATATTGTTCTACCTTCTTCATGTACTTCGCATCTCGTATCGCAGTCATCTCCCTTCGTTCCTGTAGGAGGTTGAGGTTCAAATAGATCCCTTCGTCGTTTTCTTTTTCATTGGTCACCATGGTCCGAAAGGTTGGCATCCCTATTTCTGCCGGTATGACCGCTTCGCTCCCATACGTAAGGCTGAATGGTGTTTCTCCGTTGCTCGTTTTCAAAGACGTGCGGTGTGCCCACAAGACATTCGGTAGTTCATCCACCCATCCGGCTCTTTCCCTACCGAGCCTTGACTTGAACCCCTTCATCAAACTCTTGTTTGCTCTTTCTACTAATCCGTTGGCCTGAGCATGGGCTACGGCAGTGTTTATCTGGGTTATATTCAGGCGCTCACACCAACTTTTGAAAGGGTCGTGAATGAAATTGCTTCCATTGTCCGTGATAATCACCCTTGGCAAACCGAACCTGCATACTATGTTCTCCCAGACAAACTTCTTTACTTCTTTCCCGGTCGTACGAACCAATGGCTTGGCTTCCATCCACTTAGTGAAGTAGTCGATGGCCACGATAACAAATTTGATTTTTCCCTGGGCCTCTGGCAGGGGGCCCAGCACGTCCATGCCCCACTGATAAAAGGGCCATGGGGCCATTATTGAAGTTAGTATGGTTTTTGGGAGTCTCGGAACGGGTGCATGTATTTGACAAGAATCACATTTCTGAATCACTTCCCTGGTGTCTCGGTGCATGGTCGGCCAGTAGTATCCCTGCCGCATTAACTTTGCCACGATGGATCGCGGCCCGGAGTGCATCCCACATGCTCCTTCATGTACTTCTTGGATGATATAATTAGCTTGGAGCGGTCCGACACATCTCAACATCGGGCCCAAATAGGATTTCTTGAAAAGTACATTGTCTACCATAGTAAACTGGTTTATCTTCATTCGGAGAGCCCGAGCCTCGTTTTGATCCTCCGACCAAATGCCCTCTTGCTTGCACCGAATGATTGGGGTCATCCAATTTTCCTCATCTTCTTTTACAATGGCGTTGACCACCTCTTCCTCCGTTGATGGCTTTTCTAAAACTTCAACTGTGGTTTCCTTTGTTAGGTGGTTGAAAGCCATGGATGCTAATTTACTGAGTATATCGGCTTTCTGGTTCTGCGCCCTTGGGATGTTCCGGATTTTGAACTGATCGAAGTATGCGATATACTCTTTGGCTTTGGCTAGGTATTTTATCATGCTATCCTTGGATGCCACGAATTCCCCATTGATCTGGCTTGCTACCAAATTGGAGTCCACTCTGACTTCTAATATCCGGATTTCCATCTTTCGAGCGACTCTCAACCCTGCAAGCAGGGCTTCGTATTCCGCTTCGTTGTTGGTGCTCTTGAAGTTCAGCCGGATGGCATAGGTGTACTCCGTTTGATCCGGACTAATCAATACCAAGCCTGCTCTGGCACCTGACTTACTGGAGGCTCCATCGGTATACAACACCCATTGTTCCTGATTGGAGATGTTACATATCTCCTTGCCCTCCTCTTTCATGTCATGACCGGATGTCCCCATGGGTATTTCTGTTATGAAGTTCGCGAGGACTTGTCCTTTGACCGCGTTTCGGGGCACATAAGTGATGTTGTAAACTCCCAATTCCACGGTATATTTGGCCATTCTCCCGGATGCTTCCGCCTTATTCAGTATTTGCTTGATGGGCTGATCGGTGATGACTTTTATTGGATGGGCTTCGAAATACCTCCGAAGTCTTCTAGACATGTGCAGCAGGGCCAAAGCTAACTTCTCGACCGGAGCATAATTCTGTTCGGCTTCGTTCAACGTTCGGCTAACATAATGTATTGGGATTTGCTTCCCTTCCCTTTCCACCAAAAGCACTCCACTCATTGTCCCTTTTGATGCCGAGAGGTACACGTATAGGTCTTCTTTTGGCCTCGGAGTTGCCAGGTAGGGAAGCTCGAGAATCATCTTCCTCATCTCTTGAAAAGCTTCTTCGGCCTGATCCGTCCATCGGTATTCGTCCTGTTTTTCTTTTGTAATATTTTTTAACGTCTCAAAGAATGAAAGCGCCCTTTCTGCTGACTTGGATAGGAAAAGGTTCAAAGCTGCCGGCTTACCGCTTAAACTCTGCATCTCTTTGAGCGATTTTGGGGACTGCATGTCCACAATAGCTCTCGTTTTCTTCGGATTTGCCCTAATTCCTTCGGATGTCACCATGTATCCAAGAAACGTTCCTTCCTCTACCCCAAAAGAGCATTTCTTGGGGTTCAACTTCATATTAATCCTCCGAAGGTTATCGAACGTCTCCGCTATGTCGGCCAGCAACTCCTTTTCAGTCTTGCTTTTTATTACCATATCATCTACGTAGGCTTCGAGATTTCTCCCTATCTGCGACCGGAAGGCTGAATCCACCAACCGTTGGTACGTGGCTCCAGCGTTCTTTAGACCGAACGGCATTTTGGTGTAACAGTATGTCCCGTGCCCGGTGTAGAAAGCTGTTTTTTCCTCATCCTCTTTGGCCATTTGCACTTGGTGGTATCCTTTATAAGCATCCAAGAAACACTTGTACCGGAATCCCATAACCGACTCTATCTTCCAATCAATGTCGGGTAGCGGATAGTAATCCTTTTGACAAGACGAGTTGAGGTTCTTAAAATCGATGCACATTCTCCAACTACCGTCGGATTTCTTTACTAAAACCGGGTTCGAAATCCATGTAGGGTATCGTACTGGCCGAACTATTCTAGCCTTCACCCATTCTTCCACCTCTTTGGCTATGGCCTGGTTCTTTTCGGCCGAGTAAGTTCTTTTCTTCTGTGCTACCGGCCGATCTTGGACGTTCACGTTTAGCATGTGTTCGGTAATCCGTCGGGGTACCCCCGTCATATCCGCAGGTTCCCAGGCGAACACATCCGGATTGTTTTTGAGCAGCGTGATCAGCTGTCTTCTGCATTCCGAGGAAAAATTTCCTCCAATGGTTACCAGCTGGTCCGGGTAAGCCGGATGTATCATTATTTCTTCCGTTTTTCGGGGAGCTTTCGCTGTCACTTCGGCACTCCGGGGTTCACTCATTGCTCCTTTTTCTATCATCTGTTTCTCCTCTAACTTGCGGCATTCCGAGACAATTACTGACGGGGTAACTAAGGTCGCTATGCCCTTCGGGGTGGGGAATTTCATCAGCGAGTGGATGGTTGAGGGAATGGCCCGCAGCTTCTTCAAACCCGAGCGCCCCAGAATGATGTTGTACGGAGAAGGAGACCTTATCACGGCGAACTTCATTATAGTCCTATGCAACAAACCTTGGCTCCCAAAACAGACTTCCAATTCGAATTCCCTAATGGCTTTATGGACTCCCCCGCGAATCCTATCAACGGAGTGTTGGTTTCTTTCAGTCTGGCCTTGATGGAGGGGCACAAGTGCCCGAAACAGTGTTCATACATCACTTCAACCGAAGCACCCTGGTCTACATAGACCCTTCGTATAGTATAGCCTTCCACTTCGGCTTCGACTATTAAAGGTTCGTCCGACACATCTCCCGGAAGGATGGCCGAAAAACTGATCGGGATATTCATCCACTCCTCCTCGGCGTCTATCATTTTCCTTTTTTGGTGTGTAGGACCAGCCATTTCGACCTTTGGGTAGATCGAGCAGTTGGTCTCACGGATGACGCCAATTTGTTGAAGTAATTTCTTGCAATCACTTCAGACAAATAAAGGAAGCCTTTCGGTTAAACTGGATGAGGGTTCTTCCGAGAGGCTTGTGTATCGATCCCTTCGGTCTTCAAGGATCCTTCGGTATCTGCACACAACAATACGCGTTAGGCTCGCCCCGGGTGTTATCCCAGGACCCACCTCCGGCGTGAGAGTAAGTATCGGATATACCGAAAGGCTATCAACAGTAATAGATAGTAAAATGTGTGTGGTAAAAGTCCTGTGAAAGTAGTAAATGGGCTGGGTATTTATAGTACCCAGCCTTGGTACCTGTAATGGCGGCGCCGAATTTTTTGGGAACATGTCTTAGATATAATCTCGTGAATCCTGAGATTATGTCTGCTGCTGCCATCTGTCAAAAGGTAATGCCACTTGTCCTATTGTTGACAGCTGTTTTATCCGAACGATCTAGGTGCCTTCCGGCTATTGCCGGATGGTTTTGCTTCTTCCGACGTCCAGACGAGTTAGACTGCCCGGACACATACACCAACAGACAATAGAATAAAATATGAAGTACAAGAATAAAATATATAGGATCACCTTATCTATAACACACTGCACGAAATTTATACAGAGGTGATGCAAGCCAAAGGAATAATGATGTAGTCGTAGATCGCACACTTGCCTAAATTACCCTTCATTTTGGTAGGTTTAACGTACGAATTAACATTGTTTAGTGCTAGTTTTTAACGGTTGTATTTCATAGAATATAGTTTGTACAAATTGATCTAGATATATAATTTTAAAAGTTGTCGGAAGGAGTGATCAGGTGTAGTTCAAATGAAATCCGTACATCACTTGATATCAACTAGACAACATAAGATGCTACAAATCCCACAATAATAGTATCGATCATGTGTAATTTCATTTTCGAGTGGACCAATATACAACTTTACAAAGTGGAAATTACAGTATATACCTTAGGGTGGTGGCAATTATGCCTCTGAAAAAACCCCATACCTCCAAACTCACTAATAATATCATTCCATCTCATTCATACTTTTTTCATACCTCCCAACCATTTTTTTAGTGATAACCATGCCTTTTTCATACCACCCAACTAATTTTATTTTTTTATTTTTTATTTTCATAAATTATATTAAACAATTTAATAAAAACATAATATTTCATTAATAACTAAAAGAAAATTACATAATACTTAAAAAAAAACATAATTAAAAGAAAATTACATTATTCTTAAAAAAAAGAAAATAACTAGTTGATTGAACAAATATTCGTCAACCAAGCCTTCGATGGTGATCAAAGGAATAATGGGGTGTTGAGATTGCGCCAAGCTTGTTCTTAACCTGAGAATAAGAAATACAAAGACACTACGTTAAGTGATTGCGCAGGGGTTGGACCCTGCGAACCACCTCCGGCGTGCGAGTAAGTATGTGTAATGGTAATGTAGGTCGTAAATTTAGAGAGTGAGGTTAACTTGAAAATTACTTACCTTGTTCTTGGCCCGACTATGCTATTTATAGGTGAGAAATAGGACATAGTGGGCGGTTGCACATAGTTCGGAGATCATGGGGGCGTCCCATGGAAAGTGGTAACCGCTAGGGCTTTGTAGCCCACGATCTCTGTTTTGGCGGGAAGCCAAAGGATAGAGGAGACGTGGGTTTGACCAGGTCTGGATGATCCTTCGTGTTAGTCCCTTCGTCAGGAATACCCCGAAGGGCTTAGGGCTTCGATTGGCGGATTCCCACATGGTAACCATTCGCAGGCGAATGGTTTTACGCCAATGAAACGTATTAGAAGGTTAACCTGGGCCTCCGAAGGGAGGGCTTTCTACAGGCTCGAAGGGGAGTCCTTCGACCCGTTAGGAGGGTACATCATCAAGCCCCCCAGTCGAAGGCGATATATACGTACGAGTATAAATTGCTTTCGACTCAAAAAACCTTATACACTCTATCCCATTTATCACAAATTCGGACGAAATGAAGATAAGTGCTTTAGATAAATTCAAATGCAAGAAGCAGTACTCTATCCTTCTGATTTTTAAAAAATAAAAAGGAATATGTCTAACTGAATTCCGCATTAAATGCGAACCATCATTATCCGGCCACTTGCAAACTCTTAATTGCTACTTCTTTGGTAATCGCAAAACGTCATTTCAAATTTGGCATCCATTTGAAATCCGTTTAGATAGTAAAGAAAGTGTACACGTGTTCGGTTATGATCAAAGATTTCACGAGTATTTAATCTTCGGCATGTTAAACCCTAGAACACTTTTACCTCCGCCCAAAATATACACAACTCTGTGTCATTGTGCTTCCATTGGAATCTAAAAGGTAAAATTCAGCCATTTTCTTTGCTCTCCTTACTTTATTTACGAGTATGGCTGCAAAACGAATAATTAAAGAACAAACTTGTACCTTGTCGAAACAAGCATTGTCTGATTTTCTGAATGATTATCCCATACCCTTGGAATATAAAATCATGCTTCCCAGTAAAAAGCAAAGTATTTTTGATGCTCCGAAAGGATTTGTAGGCTTATATGTGCATGCGTTTACGCAATCAAACTTTAGGATTCCCATCCACCCTCTTATTTTGGAGTTTTTGCAATATTACAAGGTGCACATTTCAAGGTTTAATCCATTTGGTTTAGCCAAGTTGACAACTTATATTGTGATGTGCAAAGCGTATGGTTTTGAGCCTTCATTGACTGTGTTTAGAGGCTTTGCCAATCTCTACCCTGGTGGAGATTGGGTAACTATTGCCAAAAGGAGTGAGTATGATGTCCCACACTTATTGACTAAACCTTTTTCGAATATTCGAAATTGGAAAGGTCAATTTTTTTATATTGAGAGTACCATCATACCACCCGAATATCCTGAGCTGTTGGCCGAAGGGAATAGGTTTGATGAAAAACGATACAATGACCCGTTACCTTATGAGGTGAGAAGTGAACCTATGTATCAACGTCTTGCACGTCATCCAGTGGACGTACAGACGTTTCTTGAGCCCATCTTATTCATGGCTGGCATTGCTAGGAGTTGGGAAGGGTCTCCATTGCTTCCTGAAATTATTTGTGAAGGAGAAAGTATGTATAATTTCTTATTTCATAAATAAATAACTTATCTGCTGATATTCATCTCTTTTCCTTTGTCTTGTGCAGAAATGGCTTTTCGAAACTTTGTCGTGGCTGGAGGTGCCAAAGAAGTTAGCTTTATGCCAAGGGACCCTCAAAATACAAGTTACGGAGCGGGATCTCCTTCCATTTCTGTTAATAATAATGATGTTGATATCTCTCCACCCAAGCCCCTTGCTGTGCTTCCCCCAGTCAAAGCAGTTGGTACTGAGGAAGCCCCCCAGGTAGTGGAGGACATTGGTGATTCTGATGATACCCCTTCCGGAGGTGATCAGCTCAGGATTGTGGGGTCCTCCGGCATCGCTGATAGAGTTCGGACTAGAAAGGGTACTAGTGCCAAGGCTGCAAAGGCTGTTACCAAGAGAAAATTGAACATTCCTACCCCGACTTCCCGAACCACCAAGCAAAAAACAGAGAAGTCTCGTGGGAAGACCATCATGTATGCTCCGGAAGGACTGGTCGATGAAGATGATATATCCGGTAAGCAGAAATTCTTCCAGCCTTTTTTCCTTTCCGTAATATTGCGTGTTTGGCTTATATTGCTTTCGTCTTAAAGGTTTGCCAGATACGAAGGAATTGCCCAACTCTCTATCCTGCCGCTTGCTTGTTGAGAATGTTACTCCTGCCTCATGGAGGAAGAAAATGAATGAAATGTCCATTGAAGAACTATGTGATCTCAACGACAAAAGTTATATCCGACAAGCAATGCTGGATAGTCATCTGAGCTTTCGCACCAGGGGATTGCTTAACAGGGTCCAGGAAGCGAAGGAGGAGGTTGCTGCTGTTGTTGCCAGAGAAAAGGAGAGGGAGAAAAATTATGCTGAATTGGAGAAGAGATGCGATGAAGCCATGGAGAACTTTGAGAAACATCCAAGGTATGAGGCTCTTCAAGACAGGATTGATAGTCTTGAAAAACAGCTTAAGGAGTCACAGGCAGAATGTGGTAGGTTAATTCTTGAGGAGGCTAAGGTCGTAGGCTATGAGAACCAGGTGAGTGCCCTGGAATCCAAGTGTACTGGGTTGGAGGTTGAGAGAACTAGACTAGTGGAGCAGGATGCTAAACGTTGTCAGGAGGTTGATAGGTTGAAGCTTGAATGTCAAAGGTTGAAAAAAGATAGGGCTGAGGTCGTATCGAAGGTTGTTCCCTATATTGCTATGGAATTATATCATAGCGATGAGGTGGGAGTGGTTGTGGGTAAACTGGTGAATGCAGCCATATTCCATGGCAAATGCACAACTTTGGAAGAGATTTCCGAAACTAAGAAACCCGTTGTGCTTTCAGATGTGCCCTACTATCGTCCAAATTCCGTTCAGGAGTATGATGAAGCTGGTAATGCCTTTACCACTGCAGTTTACCCCTTTCTTGCCGAAGCAACCAAAGATCCTTCAGCCTCCATCGAAGATCTCCTCTCCAAAAAACCCAAGAGTATACAGCCTCCGTCTCCAACTAAAAGAACCTTGTCCGAGAAACCTAAGTCTGCGACTCATCAAGAAGATCCAAACTCTTCCATCAACAAATGAAGGCTGCCATGTTGGCAGTAATTTAGTCTGTAAGGGTGGCGTGTACCCTTTGAAACTATTTGTTTGTGCTTAAAGGCTGATGCCTTTCTTTAAGACAATTTAGCGTGCTTTTATCAGGCTAGTGCCTGTTTGAATGGTTTGTCTGGGCTTCGTCCCATAACTTTGAACAACTGTCCTTTTTTGAAAACGGCTTTGCCTGTGCGTAGTCTTTATGACTCTTAATTTGAAGGAGTATCCTCCTTTTTTAATGCCATGCTTATCTTCTCTTACGCTCATTACTAGAACGTAAACATACAACCTAAGGTTATAACCTTATTGTGTGTATTTTGGACCAAGATTTTATGCAATCGTATAATTTGACTGCGACAGAGGGTTGCGACCCACTCCGTCTTTATCCTTAAGTTACAGAGGGCTTCAAATACCCTAAGACTTTATAGGAAAGCTAATGTGAATTGTAATGGATGTTAATGTTATACAAGACATGTGTCTTGCTTCATCCTTCGACATTGAAACTTGTAAAGTACTTGGCTGGATAAATCTATGTTGTATAAAACGAAACAAGAGATTTTGAGGGAAACATACTATATCATTAAGTGGGTAGGGAGGATTACATCATTTGAAAAAATGAACACTAGACACCTACCATTAATGCTTTTTTCCCATGTGAGAAGACTACGTTACATGAAATTGAAAACAACTAAATGTTTTTAAAGGAAGGTAAGTTCTTATATGTAAGACTTACGAGAGCTTGTATCATGTCCAAACTTGTTCACGACATCTTTTGTTTTCCATCCTTCGAGCTTCCACGTCTTTTTTGTCACCGTAATTCTTCTTTGACGCTGGGCTCTTTCGTTTGGCTTCGTTTGCTTTTATATTCGAAGGACAACTTCCTATATGCCCTCAAGGCTTTGGGAAGTTTATCTGCCCATTTATGCTGATATAGCCCTAACTTCGTCTCAATTTCGGTGACAATCTCCTTGTCAACACAAATGAATCTTTGCTTCATGTTCAGGCTTTTGCAGAAAGAAGGGAACACTCCTTCAGCAAAGTGTGGCCCTTCGTAAGAGGTGATAACTTGTGGAATTCCAAATCTGAATATTATGTGTTCCCACATGAACTCTTCCACATCTCTTCCTTTTGTTGATGCCAACGGCTTGGCCTCGACCCACTTGGTGAAATGATCGATGCTATGACCAAGAATTGTACCCCTCCGGGAGTTAATGGTAAGGGTCCAATTATGCTGACTCCCCATTGATCGAAGGGTCTTACAGTCATGCTAGGTGTCGCATCATACTCTAACAGGTTATGGGCTTTGGAGTGTGTCTGACATACCGTGCATGTTCTGATTGCTTCCCTTGCATCTTCTAGTACGGTTGGCCAGTAATAACCCCATTTTGTTACCTTTGCGGCGATGGCTCTAGGGCTTGTGTGTCTTCCACAGAACTCTTCATGAGCATTGCAGAGAATGATCGAAGCCTGTTTTAACTCGATACAGCGGAGCCAAGGAGATGAAAGACGCCTTTTGTAGAGATTATTGCCTATGAGCCTGTACTGTGGACTTTTGACTTTGATTCTTCGTGCCGATTTTGACTTATCGGGCAAAATGCCGCTTATCAAATACATTTTGATTGTTTCTATCCAGCTGGAGCCTTCATCAAATGTTTCACTTCTTGCAATTGATCTGGTGGCCAATTCTTCTACTAAAACCTCACGGGGTAGATGAGCAAAAGCAGTCGATGCTAATTTGATTAGGGCCTCCGCCCTCTTATTTTGGCTTGTGTGGACATTTTTCACTTTGTATCTTTCGAAACCCTGAAGGACTTTTTTAACCTCGTTCAAGTACTCCTTGATTATTGTCTGCCTTGCTCTGCGAGAACCCTTGATTTGACCAGCGACTAAAAGCGAGCCTACGAAAATGGAGAGGTTATGAACCTCGAGACCCTTTGCGAGTCGAAGGCCAGCCAGCAAGGCTTCGTACTCTGCTTCGTCTTTCGTGGCCTTGAATTCAAAACGTAGCGCATAACTGTACTCCTTTCCCTCCGGATTTATTAGGATTAACCCTGTTCCGAAACCATTGAAGCTTGAGGCTCCGTCGGTAAATAATTTCCATTCTTCCGCCGCTGCTGGGAGAGTTTCTCCATTCGGGCTGTGTCCGGAAGGTGTTTCGTTGAGGACTTCTGCGAAAGTTTGCCTCTTGGTGGAGCTTGGGTTATCACGTTTTTTCGATGATCCTGGAGCAGGCAGGTCAATAGCTGCTTTGAATTTCGAAGGATTGATTTTGACTTCTTGCTCTGTCGACTTAGTGGATTTGAATCCCTTGAGTCGATAACCCTTGCCATAGAGCTTGTCATCAGTTCTCGGTGTCGGAGGAGTTCTGGTGCTCCTAGGACGTATCCCCTCGAAGATCTTCCCTTCGGCTTTGTGTGGCTTCTCCAATTCTGCTGTGAAACTATTTGGATATTGCTTCATTCTTCGTTCTGCACGACGCTTTTTTGTGACGATATCTTCTTCCTCATCCGCACTTCCAATAACATCATTCGGAGGCTTTTTAGAGCCTTCCATCTTTTTCTTGCTATCCTTCGGACTGTGCTCAGAGAATACCGTCCCTATTCCGTTGGGTGTGTGAAACTTTACCGCTGCATGTATAGTGGAGACTACTATACCCATCTTTTGCATAGCGGTCCTCCCTATCAACAGGTTGTAAGGAGAGTTGGACCTTACGATAGTGAACATGAGGGTTTCTGTCCTTGCGATCCTGCCTTCTCCGATTGTTATTTTCAGCGGAACTTCCCCTAGGGGCCACGAACGTTCACCAGAAAACCCTACTAAAGGCCTCTTCGAATTGACCCTTTGAGACCTGACCGCCGACGAGAGCTTTCGAAAGCAATGTTCATATATGACTTCGCAAGGGCTTCCGCAGTCCATGTAGGCTCCCCTTATTTCTTGGCAAAAAATTAGGACTTTGATAACCACTGGATCGTTCGAAGGGATCCTGCCTGAGATAGGGGAAAACGTTACATCCCTTATCTTGTTTGCTTCCGACTCCGGTACCTTCCTTTTCAAAGTGGTTTCGTCTCTGTGTATCATTAGTATGGGGGCTTCGGTAGGGTTAGTATCCTTGGCCATTTGAGTGTCAGTCATCTTTTCTTTGCCTTTCTTGATTCCTTTTACCAGGTGTGCCAACTGCCCAGATCTTACGGCCTCTTCAATTTGTTTCTTTAATTCCCTGCAACTGTTCGTATCGTGGCCATTGTCTTCGTGGAAGTGGCAGTACTTGCTGGTATCCCTGTTTTTACCCTTACTCGTCATACGTGGAGGCGCTTCGAAAGCTTTGGCCGCCCTCTCTGTAGCAAGTATTTCTTTTGGAGACTTCGATAGATTGCTCAACAAACCATGGTTGGGGCCTTTGTTGTACGGAGAGAACCTATCTCTGTTCTTGTTCTTGTTCTTGGACCCTTCCCACGTGGAATGCTTCGAAAACTTGTTGTTGCTATCTTTATCTATCGGAGCCCCATTAGTGGATACCTCTTTGGCTTCGATCCACGTGTATGTCTTCTCGGTCAGGCCCTTGTAAGTTGTCGGAAGGTCGGTGGACAAGAATTCCACCAAACTCCTATTCCGAAGGCCATGTACGAAACCAGAAATACGTTGATCTTCATGAAGACCCAAAATTTGCAAAGTCTCATCGGTGTACCTAGTAACGAAGGCCCTGGTACTTTCATTTTCTTTTTGCTTGATGTTGTGTACCGTTAAATAAGTCCTTGTGAATTTCTTTTGCTGACTGAAGTGTGACCGGAACTTAGCTTTGAGATCATCAAGATTGACGATGCTACCGGGCTTTTGCCCATTCCACCAAATACGAGCAGAATCCCGAAGGGTGTATGTGAACATGTGACAGGCCACCGGCATAACCCACTTTTGCATTTTGATAGCCCCTTCGAACAAGTGTAAGAAATTGTCCGGATCCCCTTTCCCATCATAAGTCCCGACATGTGAAGGCATTTTCAGACCATCAGGCAATGGGTAATCTTCTATCCATCTAACGAAGGGTGTAGCTGAACCCATAGGGTCTGAATATAGACAATTATAAGGTGGTGCATACATGGGGACTGTATTGTATGGATTGCTGTTTGGGGGCATTCCCATAGGAGTTTGGCCAGGGTAGGACTGATAAGGTGTGTTCACGGCAAACGGGTAACTGTTTCCCATGGCGTATGGAGGGTACGCCATAGGGTGGCCGAAGGGCATGCTCCCATAATTTTGAGGGAAGCTTGGGTTATTAGGTTGTCCATTCACGGGAGGATATAAATTTTGAGGATAAGACTGAGTTTGGAACGGGGGGTACATACCATTGGGAGGAAGATTTCCTCCCATATTGATTGTAGACGGATTGCCTTCTACGCCTGACGCGTGAGAAGGCTGCACCGGAACCATGGCTTCAGTTCTCCCAAGATGAGCGGCTAGTAATGGAGGTAAAGTCATCCCCCTTTCTTCCCTAAGCTGACTCCTACCGTTAGAGCCTTCAGCAACCGCCCCTTCTCGTCTTGTCGGAGCCCTCTCGGGGACTCCTTCGAAACCAACAGACCTTTTGCTTAGCCTTCGGCCAACTGGAGAACCAATCCTTAAGGCAGATAGGGTTGGTCCTTGGGTCGGAGGCCTAGGTTCCATCTCCATTTCCTCATCATACTCTTCACTCGAGTATTCCAACTCCTTTCGTACCTCAGCATTCCTGACTTGCCTGTTGCGAGCCCTTAAAAGGGTTTCTAACACTTCATGGTTGGCTTCGACAAAGGCTGGGCTAATGACAGGTTCTGGGTTGGCTGATGTCGAAGCATGATTGTTGGTCGTGATTTCTGGGTGAGAACGTGTTGTGAAAGTGGAGGCGGTTATTGGGGGAAGGTTGTTAGGGTCGTCGACTGGTATTGGTGTTAAGGTAGAGAAGCCCGGCGGGGGAGTATCTTCTCTCCCTTGATCCATGCCGGAATAATAGTGAAATTGGTTGGTAGGTTAAAAGCTCGGAATTAACGAGACCAATTGTAGCGGTCCCACGGATGGCGCCACTGATTGAACAAATATTCGTCAACCAAGCCTTCGATGGTGATCAAAGGAATAATGGGGTGTTGAGATTGCGCCAAGCTTGTTCTTAACCTGAGAATAAGAAATACAAAGACACTACGTTAAGTGATTGCGCAGGGGTTGGACCCTGCGAACCACCTCCGGCGTGCGAGTAAGTATGTGTAATGGTAATGTAGGTCGTAAATTTAGAGAGTGAGGTTAACTTGAAAATTACTTACCTTGTTCTTGGCCCGACTATGCTATTTATAGGTGAGAAATAGGACATAGTGGGCGGTTGCACATAGTTCGGAGATCATGGGGGCGTCCCATGGAAAGTGGTAACCGCTAGGGCTTTGTAGCCCACGATCTCTGTTTTGGCGGGAAGCCAAAGGATAGAGGAGACGTGGGTTTGACCAGGTCTGGATGATCCTTCGTGTTAGTCCCTTCGTCAGGAATACCCCGAAGGGCTTAGGGCTTCGATTGGCGGATTCCCACATGGTAACCATTCGCAGGCGAATGGTTTTACGCCAATGAAACGTATTAGAAGGTTAACCTGGGCCTCCGAAGGGAGGGCTTTCTACAGGCTCGAAGGGGAGTCCTTCGACCCGTTAGGAGGGTACATCATCACTAGTCATCCAGAAATGTTAAGTTTTGAGCCTCTACGTGGTCCGTAAGATCATATAGGAGACGGTAATGGATTTGTTCGTCGAGTAACTCCTGTAATACACTATCGTCATAAACTGGCGCGACCGGCGGATCCATTATATGAACATCTGATATTGCAACTCCGTCGTCTTTTAATATCATATTGTGAAATATGATACATGTATAAACGAGTTGTCGAATCTTTTCAACCGACATAGCCCGGAGAGGACGACCGATAATCATCCATTTTGTTTTAAGACGACAAAAAGCTCGCTCGACATCTTTTCTTGCAGACTCTTGTAGCTTCTTGAATCTCTTTTCCTTCTGTTCAACCGGATACTTATATGCTTTAACAAACGTTGAATACGTAGGATAGATTCCATCGGTAAGATAATATCCACGTTTGTAAAACCGCCAATTTACATGAAATGAACTATTTGGCGCCATTCCATTTTGCTCCATAAGATACAATGGTGACTGATTCAAAACATTGATATCGTTGTTTGCACCGGGAGGACCAAAAAACGAATGCCAAATCCACATATCGTATGAAGCGACGGCTTCAAGCATAATAGTTGGGTATTGATGATCACCTCGCTTATATTGACCTTTCAAATGTCTAGGACAATTACGCCATGTGAAATGTGTACAATCAATGCTACCAAGCATTCCAGGAATGTGATGTTTATCTTCATGGAACTCGTATAAGCGTGCAATGTCATTGGATGTCGGCCTACGTAAGAACTCTGAACCATATAATTGAATAATCGCTTGGCAAAATTTATCAAGGCATTCTCCTATAAACATAAGTTTAAAAAAATTAATAACGATAACTTTAAAATAATTAATAACCTGACGTTCGGCGTGCCATGTTTAAATAGTCATCAAATCTATCTGGAGGTTCACCCGTTGCGAGTTGCCGAATGGCCAATGTGCATTTTTGTAACGCCGTGAAACTTTTTTTTCCCCTCGCATCTAGGCCCTCTTGAAACCATTCGAAATTCGCTTCAACATCACCAACAACTCTTAAAAACAAGCTTTTATTCATATGAAACCTATCACGAAAAGTATTGTCGGAAAACTTTGGACGTTCAACGAAATAGTCATTCATAAGGGTTTGTAAAGCTTCTTCACGAAAACGGGTTATATACTCCCGAGTTTCGGTAGAGCTTGCCGTGTCGTCAATTGAATCGTACACGGCTAATAAGGTTTGTAGGGTGCTACCGGATGGCAATAGTTCGGACGATTCGGCGGGAATAAATATCGAGTCGGACGAAGAAGAAGAGGATGAAATCATTGTAAAAATATGTGAATTGGTTAAATATGTGAATTGTATTGTTTGTGTTAAATATGTATGTGTTAGTTTAGTATATATAGTAGTTTTTTTTTTCCCAACGCTCCTCCCTCCCAAACGGTTAGATTTTTTCAAACGTTCGAATTAATAAAGTATCATGCCGTTTCATCATCACATGCCGCCCAGCTATGCCGCCAGGCCAAACCGCCTCCACTGCCACCATCCTTAGGATGCGCATAATGCTTCACATCCATTGGCGGAGCTTGATCGATCAAGTTTACTAGGAGAGCCGAGAACATAACTCTTATAATATAAAATTAAGAATTCTAGAAGGGCCATAGCCCTCTTAGGTTTCCTCGTAGCTTTGCCACTGTTCACATCCTTAAGGATCCATTGCTTGTCAGCCATCCCATTACGGCCCCTCCCCTCACGTGTGAATGAGGTGTTTTTGCGCTCGTTTGGTAATCATGGTGACTAAATAAGAAAATGGGTAATTTTTGTAGAGTTAAATGAATGTTTGGTGCGACTAAATGATGATTGAGATTATGGAAGTGTGAGTGATGAGTGAGGCATGGTGAAGGTGATGATATATATGTCCAAGGGCGGAGCTACATAAGAACCGGGAAGGGTCCCGGCCCCCTAGGCCTAAGCTCGTTAGTGTATTTATTTGCGATTTCATATGTTTAAAAAAAAAAAAAAAAAAAAAATCATCTCGGCCCTCCCACCTAATGTTTTTCTCGAAAAAAATTTGTTTCGGCCCTCCAATAAAAAAAATTTCTAGCTCCGCCACTGTATATGTTGCTAAAGTAACAACGAGCTGAGTGATGGTATTTGGATGGGTGAGGATTACACCCATCATTAGCGTGGTTTAACATCTACAACTCCCTAACTTTCTTCTTAGATCCTTTGTAACCTTTTTGTAATCTTGTTGATATTATTGATGTTAAAAGAAAAGTGGTTTTTCTCAAGATCGAAACCTTCTTGGTGCCGTTAGTCGTGATAACTACATCAGACTTCTGGAAAACATCTTTGGCCTATGAAGAAATAAAAGAAGACAAGTTTGCTTACAGATGATTGATTAGATTAATTAATGAAAGGCTCATTCGCCAAAACAACTTGGCCTACGAAATGAAGAAAAACAAAGCCCTTCTAGTTTACTTGCTACACAAACATACCTAATTCTTTAATCACAAAGTAATGATAAAGATTAAAGAAAACATCTAAAACCTAACAAACAACAGAACCATCATGAGTTTATAGCTTCTTGAGCTTTAGCACAAGACTTTTGCATCCTAACACCACTTAAACTGCTTCTTGATGCCATAATTTCAATAAGAGATAGCCTCCTTTTAGTCCCGTTTTCTGGCCTTTGCTTTGGAGCACTATGTGACCTCTGCTTCGCGCTGAATGATTGTGTGTTCGCCATGTAACTTGGATGGTTCAAATAAGGTCTAAAATAGGCGCCCCCGCATACACTTTTTGGAGGTGTGGCTGGAGTGTTTGACCTGTTTGAATAAGCAAAACGAGGCGTGCTTTGAGTGGTTTTTGAACACTTGTAGTCTTCACCAATAAATCCCCATTCGGGATCTTGATAATGGATGCACTCTGGATATGACATACGGGTAGGAATAGTGCAAGGTGCGGGAGATGATATGTTGTTGTGGTAATGTGACTCCTCACTGGAATCCGTTGGGAATGTATGGATACGCCTTGATCGCCCATATGGCCTATAAGTGTCCATTTCAACTATTTTTGGGCTCTCATCGTATGAATTTGTTGTAGAATCGTATGAAGTTGAGAGTCTTTTGCTATGGATTTCACTTCTTGTGTCATGATCAAACCTCTCCTGAAATATTTAAAAGTTAACATTTTCTTAAATATTTAAAAGTTAAAATTCTTTTTGTGAAAATGAATGTGAAGTATATAAAAGTGATCTTACAGTGGATTTTCGGTGACGAATTTCAGGTTGAACCCTATGATCTTTGAACGAACGACGAGCCCTTTGAGATCGAACAGCAGACTGAGCTCTAAGGAGAGCTTGCATACTGTATAGAGTTGCAGCTGTTCTTTTTCTAACAAGGAACCCTCTAACAAGAGCTTGTAATTTCACTAGTCCTCTTAGTGCTCTCAGTGCCTTTCTTGCCTAAAAACATGAATAACCCTCCTTTAAACAAAAACAAAATACTAAAAAAAGAAACTTCTATTATTTGAATGTAATCAATTTGGATTTAGATAGAAATCGAAGGCAAACGAGCAACAAGCGCCCTTTTTTTATTGCAAAACTAATTCTTTTAAAAATAACATCTGTGAATCTAGGTGCATTAACATTACTATGCATAAAAAGTTAAACTTGTGGTGTCTAAAACAAAAGAATATAAACTTTTGTGGTCAAAACCTTAAAATTGCAATTTTTGGTGATCTAAATATAAAATTTGTAAACTTTTGGCAGTCAAAACACAAAAAATTTAACCTTTTGATGGTCAGAACTCGGAACATAAAAATACAAACCGTTGGTAGTTAAAACAATAATTGTAAACTTTCGGTGGTAAAATTTTAGAAAATGCAACCATGAAAGAAAAACACATACAAAGAGGACAAGACTATAAAAACTCAAAATAGAAAAATGCATTATGTTGTGGGAAGAAACATAAGGAATTAAACAAAGTCAACAATGAAACCTAGGTAAGGGCAATTTTTCAAACAAAAATAAAATAGTTCCCCAAAGAGATAATTTAAATAACCACAAAACACAAGAAATGTTACTAAACTTGTTACATAAAATTTTGAACTTTTTTGAAAATAATCGGTTTAAAACTTGTAAATCATAGTAGTAATAGTAAAAACTTAAAACTTGTATTAGTCCATCAAATAATTGAGATAAATAAAGACAGTCAAGTAATCAACTACAATCATTAACGAAATATTATACTACAAAGTCAATTGTACTTACCTTCACAGTCTACTAGGGCTACCAAATAGGAAACCAAAAGAACATAAAGTATATATCAATGGACCATAAATACAAAAACTAAATTACAGATTAAAACTATAAACATGCAGACATGCATTTAAGTAAACTTGTTGCAAACTTGCAATAGTAAAATTATGTTTGTTTCTTGAATAAATAATGCATTCTTAAGATTATCCCATAATTTATTTGCTTAAGTATGTAGTTAAGTAAGCTTTAATCTTAAATTATAACTACTTGATAAAAAAAAAAAAAAAAAAAAACTCACCAAATGAGCTCTAAAGATTGTTTGAATCTTGGTGGCAGCCCATTTTTCGCTGCCACTAAATAAAGTTCCCCTGCCGTGGCTAGTAAGTCTGACAACGGCCACGGCAGCTTGTGCGGCGGCCACAGCTGCATCTGCCGCAGCTGCAGTGGCCGCCGCTACAGCAATTGCGTGCTTATTTTGTTCTTTTTCCGAGGCAGACATGTATGACCTCATCCAAGTGGAATCATTTTCCACCGTCACCCTTTGTGGTGAATCCTTCATTGGTTTTCCAAAGCTCCATCTCTTCTTTGATTTAGCATCAATGTTATCCATGTTTTCTTTATCTTTTTTCATACCTAATAACCCTCTAAACCACCTTGAAGCTTTTCCCATATCTTTTTTTTTCTTATCTAGCTAAAATATGATAATATAGAGAGAGACTTGGTATTCAAGAGGGAAAAAAGATGGGTTCAAATTACACAAATGACAAGTGTTTATATGAGTATTTATAATCTTAGATTAAAAAAAGAAAAGGTGATGGGGTTGAGAGAGATAATGGAAGGGTTTTTTTTGAAATTTTATTTTAATTATTTTCTGACATAAGCTCGTGAAGAAATGCATTATAAGACAAAAGGATAACCCGAAACAAAGAAATAATAAAAATTGAAGAAAGTGACATAACCTCGTTTGTCTTAATTTTGGAGAAGATGCTTCTTACATCTACTTTTTATGTTTTGAAACACACAAAAATAAAAATCATTTTTTTCAAGTTACAATATACTCAACAAGTTTCAATGATAATTTTGTTGCATTGGAGAATATTGATGATGGTTTTTAACATACAAAAAGGCTTACAAGAAAGAAAATATTGCAAACCATTTAAAGGCTTCATCCAACAGTACAGAATCCTGAGTGAGTCCAATAGGAAAGCATGGATTCAAAAAGTACAATCATTACTTTGAAAACAATCAAGAACATCCCATAATCATATCACAAACTCTAGTCAAACAAGTTATGAATGATGAAATACATAAAACACCTTTATGTTCCATCTACTAAAAAAAAATAACTTAACATTGTTTCATGCACAATATGGTACATAACGTGTTTTGTATAAGCAAAAATATTGATGTGTGTATATTAAATCACTTTACACAAAATATTTTATATAATAAATGTACAATTAAAGCGGGTTTAGGTTAAGTGTATACTAGTATATCGTATAGACAAGAAAAGTAATGGAACCGCTAATTTGTCTGTAAATTGCAAAAAATAGCAAATGAACCATAAATTTCCTTACTATTTATGGAAAAGTAGTTTACAAAGTCATAATTTCGTGGCTATTTTTGCAAAAGTAGATACATAGTCATAAATTTACTTTCATATTTTCCTAAAACACATTGAAAGTATTGTAAATGAAGTCACTTTTGTCGAGGCACAACCAAGACTTCTCACAACATGGATAAGCCATTGATTAATACGACTATACGAGTAGCGTAGAAAACCTTATAATATTATTTAATACTCGCTAATTTTTAAAAGTGTATAACTATTTTGAGATGATTCTGGATTAAAATTATAGAACCAAAGGATGATATTTTAACATTCAGGATTATGTTATGTTTATAGTTAATATCAACTTATGATAAAATATCTGTAAGGTTTATGGATGATGTCTCTGAGATACATGTGTTTGTCAAAATTAACGATAATAAAAATCAATAGTGAAAACAATAATGTTAAAACCATGGCTGTTAATATCGAAATCCTACTCACGATCGTTTTTGTCTTTGCAAGATCGGGATCGTAAGATCGGATCGAGATCATAAGATCCCACCAAAATGCATTGTCTTGCTAATAAGCGTTGATGAATCATAACGTTATACATGTATACATATGTATTGAATATCAAACACAAATTCATAAGATAGCTTAAGAAAATTTTGACTTTCAAACATCATGAAATGAAAATAGTGAAATACGTTTATTTGTTCAAGTTTTCATAGCTAAATAAAAAATTTAGTGATAGGAAAGAGAAAACATAAGTCGTAAACATGCCAAATATTCAAAACATAAAAAGTTAATTCATTAACTTCATTTCTCACACCCAAATAAAAGTTCGATTCTCTTTTAGAGTTTTCATCACGGATTTGTATGATAGAAAATGAGAAATGGTAGACCCACTCACAAAATTCACACAAAAAGTCCACACGTTGACGTGTCAGCGGGTAACTGTTTAATAAAAGAGATGAGAGAGAAACTGTCACAAAATGCACCAATCACTCGCTGACATGTGAACGAGTGAATTTTTTGTGTGAATTTTGTGAGTGGGTCTAGCATTGCTCGAAAAATATATACATCTTAAAAAAGACTCTAGAATCAAAATATAATAATATAAAGTAATATAATAGCAAAAAAAGGGAAAAAAAATACAAGTCTTATATAATATTTTAGCATAAAATACTAAGATAACTTATCAAATTGATCGAAAGCCGATCCTACGATCTTACAGAAGATCCCACGATCTTATGTGTGATCTTATAATAAACACGATCCTAGAATGATCTTGCAAATTAATTGTTTGTGGGATCATACGATCTTACGATCTAACTCACGATCTTAACAACCTTGGTTAATACATTTTGAGGGCTTCTTTGAGTAGCATTTGTAAAAGTAGTGTTTACTAGTTTTAATCAAAATTCAAAACGTTACTTGTTACTTGCTAAAAGAATTTTTTTAAACCGATTAATTGTTATTCGCTAATTGCTTCAAAACGTTACATGTTACATTGAACATTGAACATTAATTGTTATTTGCTAATTGCTTCAAAATACTCTAAAACGATTCAAGACTCTGCGCGCAAATGTTATTACGGGGAATTATCTTTTATTAAACCAAAAACAATCAAACATTCAACCACAATTTTAAAGTTGATTTAGACAACTTTGGTTCAAAGTTAAATACATGTTTTATTAACAAATTAAAAAGTCATGTTGTCAAACTAAAAATTAAGATTTATTTGAAATAAGTAGCATACAAGTAAACGTCCAAACTCCAAACTGCAACAAGCCTGGCAGGAAGGAATAGTCATTTCAAGAGGGTAACACTCATTTGGTCACACACCCACCTTCTAGATTTCAAAAAAACACTCATTTTCTGTTAACCACTCCCTGAAACAAGCATCATGCGATGAATAGAAATATCCATTTATACTATTATGCTCCAAATTTTATTACCCCAAAAACTCTTCTAGTAAATGCACGAGCTGGTAAAAACTGTCGTTTTGCTGTAAATATTTTCAGCATCCATTGCATTATCAAATTAGGGGGTATTTCACGTTATGTTTTATTACTCACTCCGTCTCAATTTAATTATTCATATTTCTTTTGGGTTATACTATGTGCTAGGATCCTGGACACACGATTAAGGTGGTTAAACCTTCTAACTTTGTGTGTATGATATGTTGTGTTAAAATGATTAAGTGCGCGGAATTCACTCAACCAAACTTAGAAGGTTGTGTATGTTATGGAAATGGAATTGTTATGTTTGTTAGTTAGCAATGAACACATAAAGATTATCACTAAACGATTCAATATTATTAAAGATAATAATACGAGTGACCTTGAAATATCACTAGGGTTACAACCTTGAATCTTATGTTTTTATCACTTGTGATATATTTGTGTTTGTTCTAACTTCTATTTGACACTTGACAACTAACTAACTACAAATATCACAACTAAGATCTCTTTTATAGTCAAAAGATCTTTACAAATTGCTTAAAGTCTTGACCGACTTACTTGGTTAACTTATCCTATTTGAGTGTCAGTACATCAGATACAACATGTATCTATGTATACAACTTGTTAACTAAGCACATGGAGTAAGATATTATCTACCGTATATTGTTGACCAAAATACAATAAATATCTTTTCGATCTTATCCTTTCATCAGCAGAGTTGTTCACCATCAGCAGGAACAATCTATCGCTATCAGCAGAATCCATCAGCAGAGTTGTTAAGCCTATCAGCAGAGTGAAATGCTCTATCAGCAGAATCAACATCATCAGCAGAAACCGTTTTGCACTAGCAGCAGAATTACACTTAGAGTATTTCTTGGATTAGAACCCGATATTAAACATCTTGAATATTTAATTCCCAACAATCCTCCCCTAAACATGTGAATCCTTTCTAACATGTTTCTGAATTAAATCTTGGATTGAAGATCTTTCAAACACTTATGTTCTTCAAGATTGAATATCTTCTCAGTAATTCATCTACTTTGCTCTTCTTTGACTTTAGCAATATCAAAACTTATTGAACCTATCTTGGACTAAAAGATGGTGCAATTTCCTTGGATGGAGGAATTATAAGAGGCAATGATGCTGTGTATCTTGGATGCTTGTTTCAACAAGTGAAATCATCTAACCAGCATGTCTTTGAAGTGAAATTGAAACCTTTCTTCGTTTGATCTAGATAGAACTTTCTCCTTTGGAATGTTCTTGTCATTTTCAACCTCCTCATCATCTTGTATGCTCTTGTCTTCTCCTTCCTTTTATTGGATTATCTTCCTTTTCTGGGCCATTATTTCCTCCCTTGAGATTGTTACCTCCCCTGAAGCAAATAACTTTTGTTTCCTCCCCTTGTTTGGAAGATCTCACTATGTACTTTTAAATCTTTCCTTATCATCTAATCCAGCATTTAGAACTTGTTGTCAAACAATGTTGTACATGAAGCCATCAATTCCTTAAGAGTTTAAGTTACTGCCCTCATCACTTCTAGGTATGTTAACTCCTATGAGAGGTGAATCAGTGGACATTTCGATTCATGATCCATCAATGGATGGTTTTTGTGAATCCTTGAAAATCCTTTTAAGAAATCATTTAACTTAGTAGTATGTTCATGATTTTAGAATTGAAAAATTATACTACTTTCAACCATTTCGATTCATGTTCCAGGGAATGAACTTTGTGAATTCTTGATTGTGGTGTAGTAGGAACTTGATAATTTGATGGAAGATTGTTGTAATCCACCTCATTATCTGAGAATTCTGCATCTTTTGTTTCTGAAGGGCCAGCAGCAGAGTCATTTGGCCGAACAGCAGAATCAGTAAGCTTATCAGCAGAGTCATCAGCAGAAACAGATACACTACCAGCAGCAACAGAAATACTACCAGCAGAAACACTTTGTTGTTCCTGAGTTCCATATTCTTTACTTTCATCTTCAACATCTTCTTTAGCTTTACTAGAAGAAGATTCATCAGTTGTCGAAGTTGATTCCACAATTGTACTTGACCATATTGGCATTATCACATCATCTTGATCTTTCTCTAACTCTGCCTCATTTGTTGTATAAGAACCTGCAAAATCATTAGTTTCTGCAACAAAAGGCACATAATTCATTGAATTTGTTAGATACTCTTGATCAAATAGCCATTTTGGTCCTTGACCTTCTACATTGGATTTGTTTTCTAAAAACTCCACATGTAGATTTTCTTCTACGGTTTCTTTTCTTGTGTTGTAAACTCTAAAAGCTTTGCTATTAAGAGAATAACCAACAAAGAAACATTCATCTGCCTTACCATCGAATTTTCCTAAATGGTCTAAGGTATTGAGAATTGTCACATGACATCCAAAAGGTCTAAGAAATCCTATTGCAGGAGTTCTACCATTAAAAAGTTCATATGATGTCTTATTGTGAGGCTGCACAACTAAAACTCTATTTTGAACATAGCAAGCAGTGTTGACTGCCTCTGCCCAAAAATTTATTGGTAGCTTAGAATCAGCTAACATTGTTCTAGCAGCTTCAATTAGTGTTCTATTCTTTCTTTCAGCTACACCATTCTGTTGTGGTGTTCTAGCAACACTAAATTCTCTCTTAATACCTTTTTCTTTGCAGAAATCATCCATAACTCTATTCTTAAATTCTGTCCCATTATCACTTCTAATGACTTTCACTTTCTTGCTTACTTGGTTTTCTATCTGTGTAATGAAGTCCTTAAGGATGTTGGATGTCTCATCCTTAGTGGCTAAAAAGAAAACCCGTGTAAATCTACTATAGTCATCAGTAATAACTAGACAATATCTCTTATGCATTATGCTCATAGTTGAAACAGGTCCAAATAAGTCCATATGCAGCATAAACAAAGACTGATTGATAGAGTTAAAAATTTTGGGCTTACAAGTGGCTTTGTGTTGTTTGCCTTTTAGACAAGCAATGCATGTTTGATCATTTTCAAATCTTTTGTGAGGTAAACCTCTTACCAAACCATTCTTAACAATTTTATTTATGGTTTTGAAGTTAATATGACCAAGCCTTCTATGCCATTTCATTGATTCATCCAATGTGGCCTTTGCAACAAGACAAGTTAAATTCTTTTTAGGAATAATATTCTTCATGTCTACACTGTACATATTGCCCTTTCTAGGAATTCTAAGAAGTACTTGACTTTCATCAGGCATCTTAAAATCAGGAGAAAGTACATGACATTCAGTCTCACAGAAAAGAACATTATTCTTTTTGTCACACATTTGTGAAACACTAAAAAGATTATAATTTAGCTCTTTTACATAGTACACATCTTCAAAATCTAAATTTCCGGTTTTGATTGTACCTTTACCAGAAATTTTGCCACGAACACCCCCTCCAAAGGTAACATATCCTCCATTGAAAGCTTCAAAATCTGAAAGATAAGACATGTTGCCTGTCATGTGCCTTGAACATCCACTATCTGAGTATCCTTGATCCTCTTCCTGATCATTTGAATGTCCCTGCACACGAATAAGAGTGTTAGTTTCTTTTGGGGATCCAAGCCATTACAGACTTGGATCTGCCTCTTGCATCAATATAATTGAATCTTTTAAGGACTGTTGATGCAACATTGGATTTAAGAATCCAACATGCTGAGGCCTTAACAGTATTTGCCCTTTTTCCCTTAGCAGCAGAGTGAACTACATACTTATCAGCAGAGTCTGCTAACTTTGTAGTTGAACTCTTTGATCTCCAAATTTGTTTATGGACCACTGCTTTTGTTTGAATGGGCCTTAGAACAGTTGTAGGTGCATGATTGAAAAATGTTTTTGCACCCTTAGCTGTTGATTTTGGGTTAATAGTCATAAATGGTTGAGCAGCAGGAACAAATTTTCTAGCAGCAGGATCATTTGGTCTATCAGCAGGATCAGATTTTGAGATAGACTTATCTTTGACTACTCTGGGGTTTGATTTCTTAGGACTAGAGTGAAAGTGAGATTTAGGTGTTTGCCTTTTGAGGTTCATTCTATGGTTTTCATACCCAGATACCCATTGGTTGCAGAAAGCTGCAAGATGGTCAAAACTACCACATGTATAACAAGCTTTATTATAAAAAGAAAAGTCATCACCTAATTGGTTAGACTTGAGGTTGTTCCAATTCCTTTGGTTACCTCTGGGCTTGTTGGTGGTTCTATATTGCTCACAATATCTAACTGGTTGCCTAACATGATTAATGTTTGATTTAGGCCAATCAGTATTGTGTTTGACTACCTTAGGAACACTTGTTCCAACTTTCTTAACCACTTCAGGTTTAGACATAACCTGTTCTACTTCATCATCATCACTATCAGTTGTACAATCTTCAACAACTATAGCATCTCCTTTCTTAGCAAAGGAAACCTTGTCCTGATAAAGTAAAGTTTTATCTAAACTTTTACTTGTCTTTGCTACCTTAAGACTCTTACTAGTCTTAGAACCATATTCCATGATTGGTTCTTGAAGCTCAGCTAAACCTGTATGTGTTAGGTCAACACCTGGAGGTGAAGGAACACCTCTATATGGTGGAGGAACAGTTTTGTAACCTACACCTGAATTAGCTTTATCAATTATCCGAGCTTCCCATATCTTATTCATTCCTTCTGAGGAATGTGCTAGAGTATCTATAGTTACCTTAACATTTTCTTTTTCAGTTTTGACTTCAGATAACTGTCTACTTTGATCATTAAGTAGTTCATCTCTAAATGCTATTCCTCTTTTTAAAGCATTTAAGTCATCAGTAAACGTAGATTCATTCTTTTTATAATGTAGAATCTGTTTTTCTAGAACTCCTACACACCTCTTATGATTAGCTAAATTATGAAGGGCATTAATTAACTCTTCTCTAAAAGCATCAAATCGTTTTTTAATGTCTTCATAATTTTTAAGATTAGGACATGAATTAGTACAAGTAGGAATAGTATCTACCTCTGAATCAGAAGAAGCCATTAGAGCAATCTCATCGACAACAAGAGCAGCATTTGGTGGTGCATCCTCTTCAGTAGCCATAGAGCTCCAATCATATCCAATACCATCAATGGCCAGCATAGCCTTTGGCTCTTCCACCAGTACTTCCTTATTCCTTTCTTGTTTATACCAAGTGTTCCTATTATACTGCTTCCTTGGGCTTCTACATTCTTTAGCAAAGTGTCCCAACCTATGACAGTTAAAACATTCTACTTTCTTCTTATCGAACCCAGCAATATCATTACCATTTATGGTAATTTGCTTTCCAGTTTTCTGCCAAAACTTCTTAGCCCTCATGCTAAGTAAAGCAACTTGCCACTTAATATCCATCTCTTCCAAATCATCACCATCAACCTGCTCAAGGTCTTCATGATTTAAAGGAGAACCACTAGCTTGATTGGTTATAAAGGCATAAAATGTTGGATCTCCAAGTCCAGCAATATCCTTTTGTAAACTAGTAGAAGGACCACCATAAGTAACATTAGAAACACTTTCAACTTCATCTACCTCCTCTGTATGACTAACACTAGGAACTGACAAGAGTGCAACATTCCCAGAACTAGTACCATAATTTCCACCTCTCTTTAGACTTTGTTCAACAATTTTGAAGTTGCTGAACAAATCATTGAGCTTCATTGTTTCAATTTCTGGCTTGTTCATCCAGACAATAACATGAGTATGAAAATCACCAGGTAGACTTTTCAAGAACTTCATGTTGAGATCTTCCTTCTCAGTCTCAACACCCAACACAGCTAACTGACTTACAAGCTTGTGTAGTCTTGAAAATAGTTTGTCAAGAGACTCATTACTAAAAGCAGTAAAGTTTTCAAATTGGTGCTTTAGTAAAGTCTTCTGTGTCTTTTTGGTAGTTTCATTACCACCAAACCATGCACAAATCTCTTCAAAAAGAGTTTTTGCATCAAGATATTTGTTAAAAGATAACATTTGCTCACCAGGAATGGTCATAAGCAACAAGTTTCGTGCTTTCTGATCATTTCTCTTTTGTATCTTTTCATCATTGGAGACTGGTCCAGTATTTCTTTTTCTTACTGTATACCCTTCAACAAGAACATCTGAGTAGCCTAAAGTGAAGGAATCACCATACTGAATTATGTCCCAAAGAGCATAATCTTGAACCATAAAATATTGCTCAACTCTCATCCTCCATAACTCAAACTCATTGGGTTTGATCATGGGCAACTTTGCAGCAACATTTGTTTGAACATCTTGTACATCCATTTCTTGTTTCTTCTAAAAACAACAATATCAGCCTGAGCTCTGATACCACTTGCTAGGATCCTGGACACACGATTAAGGTGGTTAAACCTTCTAACTTTGTATGTATGATATGTTGTGTTAAAATGATTAAGTGCGCGGAATTCACTCAACCAAACTTAGAAGGTTGTGTATGTTATGGAAATGGAATTGTTATGTTTGTTAGTTAGCAATGAACACATAAAGATTATCACTAAATGATTCAATATTATTAAAGATAATAATACGAGTGACCTTGAAATATCACTAGGGTTACAACCTTGAATCTTATGTTTTTATCACTTGTGATATATTTGTGTTTGTTCTAACAGTTATATGTTCTAACTTCTATTTGACACTTGACAACTAACTAACTACAAATATCACAACTAAGATCTCTTTTATAGTCAAAAGATCTTTACAAATTGCTTAAAGTCTTGGCCGACTTACTTGGTTAACTTATCCTATTTGAGTGTCAGTACATCAGATACAACATGTATCTATGTATACAACTTGTTAACTAAGCACATGGAGTAAGATATTATCTACCATATATTGTTGACCAAAATACAATAAATATCTTTTCGATCTTATCCTTTCATCAGCAGAGTTGTTCACCATCAGCAGGAACAATCTATCGCTATCAGCAGAATCCATCAGCAGCGTTGTTAAGCCTATCAGCAGAGTGAAATGCTCTATCAGCAGAATCAACATCATCAGCAGAAACCATTTTGCACTAGCAGCAGAATTACACTTAGAGTATTTCTTGGATTAGAACCCGATATTAAACATCTTGAATATTTAATTCCCAACACTATGGTAACACCCCCTAGTAGTGGGCCCTCACCTATTTTTAAAGAATATACAATCCGACAAAGCAGACAGTACAAGCGACGGCAGCGGTGAAAAAGTCAACACACCCCCTATGGGGGTGTCTGTGTATACTGACCCATTTCCTTTTATGGATGTCTCAAATTAATTGTCCACTTTCCTTATTTAGTAAAAACTAGAGAATCTAGTGGATGAATATTCCATTTTAGTGGTTGAAAATTAAAGTGGCTCCACTTTTATTAAACTTTGTGTTTTCTCTCTCCTGACAAATAAATTGAGACGGAGGGAGTACATGATTTAATACGTGGTAATATGAAGAAAATCATTGTTAAATAAATAATTGCAACTAAGGCTGGTCACAGTCGATGACCCAAGTGACCTGGGTCACCTGCTGCCACGTCAGCTTTCTCTCTTCGGCGACCAGACATGACCAAAGTGCCACATTCGATGACCGATTTTTTTTTAATCAAACATTAAAAAAAAAAAAAAAAAAAAAAAAAAAAAAAAAAAAGAAAAAAACACTTAAAATTCATTAAAAATAAAAACATTACAATACTAAATTAAAAATACGATAACGATTACAAACGTAAACTAATCATCTAAGTTGTAGCGAGCTTTGATTTGTGTCTTAAGCTGCCTAAGATGATTTTGGTGTCGTTCGGGCAAAGTTGAGTCGATTTTTGAGTAGTAGAAGATCAAATATTGCTCCCGTTTTGTTATGTCCATGATTTCGACTTGTTTTCGTTGGAGCTCCATTTTCTCTCTTTTTATGGCTAACTCTTCCGCCTTCATCTTCAGATACTCATCTTCAATCTATTTCTTTTTTCCCTCTTTTGACGGCTTCAATTTGAAGAAGTTCTTGGTTAGCGAAGCTGTCTACGATGGTGGTGGATCACGAGAGGAGGAGGATGATTTCTTCCTGGCTGCGTCACAACCTTCTGGTCGTGATTCTCTAGTATCGTCTTCATATTCAGAATCATCCACGTCCTGAAAATTCAAGGGACCTTGTGTTGACCCCGAGGTTGTTGTAGAGCCCTTTGATTTCTTCCGACTATTCGATCGGATAGCATCCCCCTCCGTCTTCCAAGCATCATGATGCCTCAAAATTTTCCAACATTCCTCCAAGTTGAAATCATGACCGTAAATCACACGGTATTCTCTCAAAGCTTTCTCCCTATCATCAGCATCATTTTCACCACTACCATGGTTATGCTTGATATTATCCATGATAGCAGCAAAATTTCCAACCCTACTCCGAATCCGATTCTTCCATTTGGTGGTAATAGAGTCGTATGTTCTTTGTGAATCGGTTTCATTTTGAAAATACGCTGTTCGAGAAGAGAACACGGTCATACACATGGTAGAGTTGAAGACGTTGAAAGAACCCTATGGATGGCCAGGGAGACGGCAAGAAAGCAGAGTCAAAAGATTTCAGCCTTAGAAACCATGTTGGCTAATCAGATGAACATGTGCCAAGAACGCTTCTCAAACATGGAAGCTGCACAACGGGAACTCGAGGTAGAAGTTAGACGTCTACGTCTGAGACGTAGCTAATTCTAAGTTTACATGTATCGTTGTTGTACCCACTATACCAAATAGTTTTTGGTTAGTGTTTCATGTATTTTCCAATAATTCTAAAACTCTCAGAACTTGTAACCGACCTTTAATCAATAACAATCTTCTTCTGTTATATCTCTCTGTCGTGAATAAATTCCTTCTATCATACTCTATTATAATGCTATGCATGCATGTAATGACTCCTCATATCCTTATGCAAAATCTCACCATTTGTTACTCTCTTTGGTAGACAAATGACTCCACGCAATCAATGGAGCATTAATAAAGGACATTGTACCAATTGTTTTGCAAAAACAATCGATCAAGTTATTAATATTATGCTGATTTCGGTAATTATATCCAGACTTACCGTAATATTATATGTGATTGTTATGATACCTTAAACCTGCCATAACCAGGCTAAAACCATAGAATTCTCTAAGACAAAATTTCGGAAGAAAACTTGATGAATGAAGAGAAAGTTGCTGAACTTCAGCTTTTGTAGATGAATCAGTTTGTTTCTTAGCAATCCCATACCAAGAGTTGATCATTTATCTACGATACTACCCAGACACATCGTAATTTTATGATTCTCAGTTAGTTTTGATTTCACATTATTACCGCCTTGTTAGCACTGATATACAAATACCTTATTATTTGAATTATTCTAACATTATGTGAATTCTAAATCCATGTATCTTGTGATATTTATATAAGATGGCCAACATGAACAATACGCATACCCCATCAGCACCTACAACAACCATGACACCTGAAACTATCCAAAAGTTGGTAAGCAACATTGTTGCAGTGATACTCGAAGTGACTACAGCAGCTCGCTCGAGTAGCAACGATATAGCAAGGGAAGAAAAGATGACGGCTGTGTCTTGCAAGCATAACCATGAAAGTTTCACGGAATGTAGACCAGCTCACCTTAAAAGTCCAGAAGAAAGGACTAAACCTCCTATCACCCTTACCCAGGGAATGAAGCAAGGTGTTACACCTAAGAAAAATGATCATAAGCGAAACCTCAATGAGAGAAAAGCTACACTCCCCAATAACTGCAAGTACCACAACAACATCTGCTACCGCAATCAACTACAAGACCGCATCAACTACCACCACTAGCTAGAATTCATGCAGGAAGCTGATAGAAACTGCATCGCCACACCTACTAACGAAAATAATTATCATGGAAATCAACCTCTGTGTCAAGAATGCGAGATGCATCACCCCAGACTTTGCATTGCTAAGTGAGGGAAATGATGGGAAACAGGCCATAAGACAAAGAACTGCAAGGCCCTGGACAGAAGAAAACAATCATCAACAGTTGTATGCCACGGATGTGGTGGAAAAGGGCATTACAAGAGCCAATGCCCAAACTTCAATGTCAATTGGAAAGCCAAGACTTGTGCAGAAGAATGAGAACTCGTTAAAGACCTCAACAGCATCGAAGAATGAAACCCATGTTTAAGCAGATGAATAAATTCCTGTTGTAGATAAATAAGCCGTAGTTTCAAACTTTCTAAGTTGTATTTCCTTTTGTACTTTACCTTAGGTACTATGGATGTAACCTAAGTGTAACAGCTATCATTCCACCATATGAAAACTCTATCTTGTAATATTTCCGTTATAATCATAACCTACGTCTATTTTCAATTTCAATTCCATTTGCCCTGTTCATAGTCGTTACGTAGCAATACACTGATATCAACTTAGAAATTTGGTTAACATCAATTCTGACCGAACAGTAGACTATTACCATCTTGTAAGATTTTCACGCAAACCCTAAGATTTAGTTCAAGGATATCCATTATCACCCTAGGAATTCCTGACTCATCACAGTAGTGCGAGCCGAAATTTTATTATTCTTTTGAAAAATAAATATGTTGTTATTTTACATAAACAATACGTTGAACACCATCTAAAACTTTTAAAGAAAACATAAATACCACAATAACTGAGCCAAGCATCACATCATTTGGTCCTCAATTATACATAGATTGATCACCTATGTCTAATATAGGAAGAATCATGTCATAAATGGAGCAGTTATCTTTTCATATTCACTAATAACAATTTTCATTCAAAAGAAAATTTTTGAGACAAAATAAACTATTCATAAACATCACTTTTGACCAACCACAGTAAATACCTACACCTATTACCCATCACCTTTATGATAAGAAACTGACAAAATTACAAGCATTAGAAACCTAAGAGTCCACAAAGATTTATGGAAAACACAAATATCGAGAATTTTATTAGAAACCACGGAAATTAATACATAGCGAGATAATTAGCATCGGAAGTACTAATGTTACAATGATTACAATAAAAGGCATAGAATCGCCAATAGGTTGACCCGCCATAGCAACAAAGACCACCACCAACCCAGCAATAGCAAGAACCACTATCGGATGAATCACCTTGATTATTCCGTATCGTAAATACAAACGAAATATTAAAAACCATAACGAGACTAGTTCTTAAGAATAAAGACAATCAAGTTTTATTTCACATTTATTGAGGATTACATAGAAACATAACAAGGACTCATTTTAAACAACCCTAGCTCGAGACTATTACCCCCATATCTTATCTACGGCAATGGCTAGGACCGTGAGGGGTACGACAAACAATAAAATCGCGACCAAGAATCCGAAATCTTCTTCCGGAGCATAAGCCAAATAAATGGCGACGGCAACGACGTACACTATTGCGAGGATAGTAATTGGGTGCGGCATTTTGGAAGTATTTAATGAGAGGAATGTGGTTGGTGGAAGAATGGAAATTAAATGGAGTATATATAGGCAAAAACTAGCCGTTCGATCACTATTCACGACCATTGGGATTCACTATTCCCGACCGTTGGAGCACTGTTCACTAGCCGTTGATTTTTCACTATTCCTGACCGTTATTTTCACTATTCACAGCCCTTGGATTCATTAGTTGAAACATTTAAATTTATCTCATCTAGTACGGATAAATCTAACAAGGTATCGTCTTCTCGATTTTCGAATGGAAATTTCTCGACAACCCTTTCTCCATAACCCCTTACCCTAGTAATCACTTTAAACTTGAATTCCGTCAGAATGACGAGTGAGTACTGTAGCAAGCTAAAAAATTTCCTATAATTAAAGACGTTTAATTATATAATAATGTCCGTCATTATTTTTAATCACCATTTTTACGGGAAAATTTAAAAATTTTCTTATTATATTATTTTAACGTGATCACGTTATCACATAATTCACCAAATGACGGGACGAGTTCAACGCGTATTACGAAATTTAATTATAAATAATTCACACTTAATCGGGCCAAGATTAACTCAGCCCAACTCTATCCCATGCATACTGTTCATACAGCCCACCCAAGCCCAACATGATTTTTATTATTTCATGTGAATAAAACCCGATCAAAACCCTCTGCAAAACGCTCCTTGTTCTTCCAAATTCTAAATGCGACATATATATGTTTTTACATCATCTCGTTCACCTCCCACCATATTATTAGGATGTCGAATCTCAGTTCATATTGTCAATGTTTGGTACGTTTTTAATAGCCAAAGTGATTGGCCATATTGCACCCACTCGACACATAACCAAAAATCCAATACGTAACCGTTTTGACCCCAACTTGTTTCCACGCACTCCTAATGATCTTTCTAGCCTAGTTTCATGTTAATAGACAAGTTTCAACAACAAAGATCAAGTGTTACACGATTTATCCAAATCGTGTATTCATTTAAATAGCTAGTCGACATCATATATGTTCACAAAACAAATATCAACTTTCCTACTCACTCACATTCCTTACTAAAGTCTTCCTATGTCAGAGATACATCTCAAAATCCTCTCATTCACTGACAATATACAGTAGAGGAATGTACATGATATTTTGTAACCTTTAACTCCATACATGTACTCAAACTATTAATATATCTACCCTTAGCTCATCACCTTCTATCACTTATTCTATACTATCATTCTAACTCACATTTACCCTTAAAAATAACCAGAGAAGACCCGAAGATATCCTTGGTTCGTTTGGAAACTTTTCGAAGAAACGGGTTCTATATATAAAACGTAAAGTGGGTATAGCGATCGAGAATTTAAAGTTCTTGTGTTTCGTTCACTCTCACACGACTCTCTACCATCCTAGAGGTGCAGTAAGTCGTCACCAACCTTTCTTGACTTCATTTCATACGTTAATATGTGTCCATGCATCGTTTACACATTTTAGTCGAACGTATATATTTTTGTTATTTATTTACGTATACGTTATCATGTAGAACACAAAAAGTGACTAGCCTCCCTTGCGGAAGGCCTAGGAGTCACGATACACACTCATCTCACTTTTATATTCATGTTACATGCATCTCTCAAAGTCATTTTGTACCATGTTCAAATCGTATAAAAACTCAAATACTTCGAATTTTTCTAAGATTTTTACTCAAAATATATGTTCCATTCGACCATAAAAGCGACCATGTATCTTAAAATTCGACTTAACAAGCATACTATATTTTTACACGATCTATTAGATCACGTTACTAGCTACAAATTTCGTATATATAACTTACAAAAATAAGCACATCTATCGGCCAAAGTAAAATGCATAACTCTTTTCAGAAACTGTGAACAAAACTCTAAAATGGGCTGTTAAGCCCATTAAGCAGATTTTAAGCACTTGAGATTAGCTAGCTTATCTAGGTCTTTTGATATGAAGATAGAACGTTGAAAATAAGCTTGTGGATGAGCTCAACTCGTCTCAAAGCTTACGATTTTTAAAACGTTAATGGGCTTTGAAAGTGGCTCGTTAAAAGCCCAATTAAAGAAAAATAAGCTTTTTGTCATATAAGCTGTTGAGATAAGCTTTATTAAACTTAAATATGCCTCAGAAAAATTCACATACTTTTTCCCACCTCTTTTTACACATTTGGACTAAAAATGCAAAGTAATTCACTTATGAGGACCAAAACTGCCAACCGTCTGAAATAGGGAATGAGACAGTAAAAATAGAATCTTTAAGATAGAAATTGATATTATATTGAATTCCAAGCTCAGATTGTAATTTTGGACAAGTAGTGGACTATAAATGCAATTTACACTTAACCGAGGACTAACGGTGCAACGTTAACACCGTTAGGGTAAAAGGTGTAAAAATTGGAAAAGGAAAAGGACCAACAGATTATATTTGACATTCTTATTTCTATTTTCCCTTTTACGATTTTCATTCACGTCACGTGCATTTTTGTATATTTCATTTACTTATTATTTAACATTACGTTATTTTTGTATAACCAGATTTTGAACGATTTAACTTCATGTTTCATTTCACCACTTTTGAGGAAATGTTATTATTGGATTAAATGCCATAAAAACAAGATAATATTATGTGTAATATTATTTTTAAACTTTAGGCATTTTAAGCATATCACACTCTCACTTTAACGATTAAGTCGTTATTCGTTCTCATTATCACTTCCACCATTCGCATTTGGTTAAATTCTCAGACTTTCCTATTTACCAGGCTTTTTTTTGAAGCCGTTCCCATAATCTTACTTGATTTCACAATTCCACCTTGTCAGATACGCTCAAGGCGAGTCGTAGCCCCAATTTTACTCGTTTAAATTACTTTATGAACTCTTTGGGGGAGATACATGCTCAAACTGTTTACGTTTATTTTCATACTCTGAAAACTCACATGATTTACTCATAATTATAATGCGTTTATTTACTCTTTAGGTGAAATATATGCTTATTTTACTTGCAAATTGCTTGCTTAGCTTAAGCACTGAACTCAGATGATAGCATTTTCAAATTACTTATCGTAACATGATACATATTTTTGCTATATACATTCACATAATACCATGAATGTACAGACCATTTTTATATGTCATTTCAAAATTTCAATGGGAATACTTGCTAGAAAAGAGCATACGTATTTTTGGTACACCATTACTTTGATATTGCCTAAGCACCCTTACTGCCAGAAAGCCCCTTTATCATGAGCCATTAATCACTAGTAGTGAACGCGAATATAGTGGACAGCTTCGAAACCTGTTAGAGGCTTGACATCCTATCCCACTAATTACTTGACAGAATGCCTTTGTGGCTAGTCGTATTAGTCGTGATGCACTATATTTGAGAAAAATAGGAATTGGCAAATCACCTATTACTCGAGGGCATATTTCCATCATTAACTTGATGTGACTCCTCCGTTTTTACGGTACCTTGTTAACGTTTGCGTGTCATGAGGCTTGGGGCAATATCCATAAGATATTATGTGTCTTCACATATATCTAGATACAGCTGTATTAGTATTTCACCAGACCTTGATTATAGATTCAGACATAACATCATTGTTTTCACTCCTTGCTAGGATTATGATCCTATACTTGAACTTAACTGAATTCATATATGATTTACTTGTGGTTATACCTAACACCACTTATTACTTGTGTCATCACTGTTAGCATTTATTACAGTTATTACCTCGCTCCTGAAATTATTGAAAACTGACTGTTTACTCATACTTGTACATATTCAAGTATCACTGTACACTCCTAAATTCATTGAAATAAATGGTTTTCCATTAAACTCTATGAACTCACCAACCTTTGTGTTGACATTTTTAAGCATGTTTATCTCAGGTAATTAACGGAGCAGGACAAGACACGGAGAGGGCATTTTAAACTCTGATAAATTACATGGTGTAAAAATCAAATATGTCATTCTTTCCAAATTGTCATACCCTTTCATGGGATTTATAAATCAGATATTTCAACTTTATATCAAAAATATTATTTGAATGACAAACAACTTTCAAAACGCCTCTTTCGAGCCGTTTTCTGTGATTATGACTTCGATCCTCACCGTAATACCCCAATTACTTTTCCGCTGCTTAAATATAATTTAGGGGGTGTTACAGTACAAGTCGAACTCATTTCCTTTCGATAGTTCTAACGGGTTAAAGGAATTTCATCCAAGTTCTAGCCATTCTCAACGCGTACCACACCACTTTCTGGTGTTGTAAGTCCCTCAATACTCTTTTCCATTCGTTATTTTGGTTCTTAAATATATCATGCATCGTATTATTTTCGTTCGATCACAATTTACTTTATATGCATTTTTCGAAGTTCTTTTATTTATTTTACGTTGTACATATGACCTCCTATTTATGGATGGCTAGTTTATATGATTTACACATTTATTTGACACTTATACATTCATTATAATACATATCGAGGCATGATTCTAACGCGTTTTGCATATTACACGTTATATGTCATTTGTAACTATTGTACATATTGGTTCATTCGACTAACTTTGGCCTCCTTAAAAATCCATTCTATATATACACCATATCGATATTGTTGCTCGAACTGATTCTTCATAAGCCCACCTAATAAGCTGTTGGAATAAGCTCATTATATAAGCTCTTAAAAGTCCCTTTTAAAGCCACTAGTGATCGCTACTCGAAACTGTTTTGAAATTCCCATTTTATCGATTGGGCCTATTAATCCAATAAGCAGTCCGTTAAGCAATTGCAATAAGCAGTTCGTATAAGCTAAATGGTAATGTATTGCAATAAGCATTTCGTATAAGCTAAATGGTAATGTTTTTAAGTCCATTTAATAAGCCCAAAACCCCTTAAAACCCAACGGATCGCAAAACGTTATTGGGCCTTGGCTTATTTCGTTAAAGGCCCATTAAGCAGAAAATAAGTCCTTTTCGTTAATAAGCAGTTTATTAAGACTCAATTAAGCTTTTTTAAAGCTACTAAAACTTTCAAAAAAGTTATTACACTATTTTTGTGAGATTTGGACTTAATTTGCAAACATAATTACTATTCGGGTTAATTTTGTCAATTTCGTATAATTGTGTTCCGAACTATAAATTTCATAACTTGAGGATGGAAATTGTTAAAACGGTAAACTTAAAGCTTAATGTGTAATATTTGAACCTTTTGGGCTAAATATGTAACATATACTAACAAAGGACTAACGGTGCAAAACTTACACCGTTAGGGTAGAAAGTGTAAATTCTGTGTAAATGCAAGTACTGAACAATAACATTTATCCATATTCATTTATATTTCATGTTTTACACATTTTCGTTTAAACATATGCATTTTACAATTCGTACAAACATATTTACTTTCGTTACGTTTATATTTATATATAACAAATTTTAACGATTTACTTAACGTATTATTCGACGACTTTCGAGGGAACGATAATTATAGGTTCAATAACATAAAAAGCAAGATAATATTATGTATAATATTATTTTTGAACTTTAAGCATTTTAAACATATCAAACACACACATCACAAACCAAATCGTTATCCATTACTCAGTTTCACACTCATTATTCGTATTGAGCCAAAACTGTCAAAATCTTAGACTTTACTATTATTCAGGTCGTGTGTTGGAGCCGTTCCCATAACTTACTTGATTTCACATATTTCTCCTTTGCCAGTTACACTCAAGGTGAGTCATAGTCCCGCTATTACTTTAATACTCATTTTAAACTACTTGGGGTGAGAAACATGTTTACTTTTATGGACTACTTAAACAATGCTTTTGTTTGACAAAACTATTACCTGCTGGCCTAAGTACTGTCTTTATGCCCCTGATCATGTACCGTTAATTCCTGCTGGAAGCACGAGTGATATAAATAGATCTATTGAGGGTGACACCTCCATCCATGTTGCGATTCAACAGTCCCGATTGGACAAACGGATGTATACCATGTCGAATTACAAGTAACTAGTGATAGAACACTTGCCGGGCCTTATTATTACATGCACTCTTTGCATGCTCACTGTCGTAGCTTCGGTAGCATGAAACTTAGCGCAGTGTAATAGTACTTTTGTAGAACATTTCGCACTTTGAAATGTTAACTCATAAACTTACTAGTCCAACTTTACTGATTTATGTAAACCTATGAATTCACCAGCTTTTAGCTGACTTTTCTCAGGTGTTTAATTGTTGATATATGATGATGCAAGGTAGTGCTTGGCAGGGGCATAGACACACTTTTCGAGTGTACACATAACACTCATGACCAGAGTTTTTGTACTATGGGACAACTAATAACCATTATGGGCCTTGTTTTCCGCATTTCAATTATGTAAAACTGATGTTTTAATTAATGAAGCTTTTAAAACGGATTTGATAAATTCGTTCTCTATTACTGTAATACACTATAAAATTTCCATTGTAATGATGATCGTTAATCAATATTAACCTCAGATTACTGTTTACTGATTCCCATTTTTACGGAGAAATTTGAAATTTTTTTTATTATATTATTCTAACGTAATCACGATATCACATAAATCGCCAAATGACGGAACGAGTTCATAACGCGTAACACGAAATTTAATTATACATAATTAACAACTAATCGGGCCAAAAATTTATTCAGCCCAATCACCATCCCACGTCTACTGTTCGTCAACCCACCCTAGCTCAACTTTATTTTTTTGTGATTTCATGTAAAACTCGATCCGAACCCCTCTCCGAAACGCCCTTCATTCTCTCGAATCTTAAACGTGACATACGAATGTTTTTACACAATCTCACTCACCTCCCACCAGACTATATGAATGTCGAATTTCAGATTTGGATGTCGAGTTTTGATAGGTTTTTAAGAGCCAAAGTGTTTGCTCGTTTTTAACCCAACTCGATAGCACCAAAAATTCAATAAGTAACTGTTTTGACTCCAACTCGTTTCTACGCACTCCTAATAATTATTCTAGCCTAATATTGTGATAATGAATCAGTTTTAACATCAATATATAAGTGTTACATGATTAAAACCAATTTGGCACCAATTTAAGTTACTATTCGACACATACAAGTTGTAAAATCAAGATATGACTTACCTACTCACCCACATTCCTATCTAAGATCTTATTATGTCAGAAATATATCTTGGAGACCTTTCAACCACTGACATTACAGAGTAGAAGCAAGTTGATAAGGTTTTGAAATCATTTGAGTCAATGCGTGTGCATAACATTTCTATAAAACTATCCCTAGCTCACCACCTTCTATCATTCATTCCATACTCTCATTTTAACTCCCTCTCATTCACAAAATCATCTCTAGAAGACCAGAAGTTCACACTAGTTCATTTGGAAGCTTGTCGAAGAAACGGCTTATACATATATGAACGTATAAGTGGGTTATACGATCGTGGTTTATTTCCTTGTGTTTCATTCATTCTCTTACGAGTCTCTACCACCCTAGAGGTGTAGTAAGTTGTCTTAAACCCATATCCATTTCATTTCGAACGTCATTTACTACTCATGCATCATATGTAAGACATCATTCGAACGTATATATTTCACTTATTTATTTACGTACCTATTCTCGTATAGCACACCAAAGGTGACTAGCCTCCCTTGTGGAAGGCCTAGGAGTCACGAAGCACACCCATCTCACTCTTATATTCACGTTACAAGCACCATTCGTAATCATTTGCATCATGTCTCGAACGTAATATAAAACTGAAAACACTTAGAATATTTCTAAGTGTTTTACCTATAAAAATGTGTTCCATGTCACCCTAAAAAGGACCATATATCTTGAAATTCGACTTTACAAGCATACTACGTTTTTACATGATCTAATAGACCTCATTACTAGCTAAAACTTTCATATAAATAATTTGTAAAAACGAGTACGTTTAGACCCTAAAAATCGAGCAAAGTGAAGTGCAAAATCCTTTCAGAAACTGTTAACCAAAATGCGACATGGGCTGTTAAGCCCATTAAGCAGATTTTAAGCAAACGTGATAAGCTAGCTTATAGAGGCTTTTAGATATGAAAATAGAACATTAAAAATGAACTTATGGATGAGCTCAACTCGTCTCAAAGCTTACGGTTTTTAAAACGCTATTGGGCTTAGTAAATGGCTCGTTAAAAGCCCAATAGATGAAAAATAAGCACTTTTGCCATATAAGCTATTGAAATAAGCTTTAATAGGCTTAAATATGCCTGAGAAAAATTCGCATACTTTTTCCCACATATTTTTGCGCACTTGGACTAAAAATGCAATTCGGATTCACTTAAAAGGGCCAAAACTGCCAAACCATCTAAAATAGGGACTGAAAATGTAAAAACAGAAACTTCAAGGTAAAAATTGTTATGTTAATTCATTCCAAGCTCATATTGTAATATTGGACAAGTAGTGGACTACAAATGCAACTTATACATAACCAAGGACTAACGGTGCAACGCTAACGCCGTTAGGGTAAAAAGTGTAAAAACTGGAAAAAGGACAAGGACCAACAGATTTTATTTGACATTCTTATTTTACTTTCCATTTTACGATTTCCCCATCACGTCATATACATTTTGTATATTTCATTTACGTATTATTTAAAGTTATGTTAATTAATTATAACGAGATTTTTAACGATTTAACTATACGTTTCGTTTCACCACTTTCGAGGAAATGATATTTTGGAATAATTGACATAAAAACAGGATAATATTATATGTAATATTATTTTTGAATTGTAAGCATTTTAAGCACATCACATTCTCACTCTAACGATCAAATCATTATTCGTTCTCGTTATCACTTCTACCATTTGTATTGGTCAGATTCTTAGACTTCCTTATTTATTCAGGTTGTATTTTGAAGCCGTTACCATAATCTCATCTAAACTTACTTTTCACCATCCCCAGTATCACATAAGGTGAGTCATAGCCTCACTTTTACTTATTTAACAACTTTATACTCCGTGAGGGAGATACATGCTATAAACAGATCACAAGTAATTTTATGTATGCTTACCTGACTTGATATATGTCTAAGTTACCTTATTGCCACAAGACCCTTTATCATGAGCCATTAATCACTAGTAAGTGAACGTGAATATAGTGAATAGATCTATTAGAGGTTGACGACCTATCCCACTAATACGGGACGGAATGCTTTTTGCTAGTCTTATTAGTCGTGATGCATTATATTTGAGAAAAATAGGAATTGGCAAATCACCTATTACTCGAGGGCAACATATCCGTCATTAACTTGATGTGACTCCTCCGTTTTACGGTACTTTGTTAACGTTTGCGTGTCATGAGACTTAGGGCAATATATGTTACACCCGTTTCCCGGGTGTTGGGACCCCACCCTAGATGAAAATGATAAAGGCCTTTTGTGATTGGCCAGTCAACAAATGTAACATTTTAGTCAAACCCGATATTCAAGTATGTGTTATATGGTTGTGGAAAAGTGTTATGTGCCACAAATAGAAAAGAAATATACTCCAAGGGTTAAAGTTGCAATAGACCAAAAGTGCTAAGTTATGTAGTGTGGCCAAAATACAAGGAAAGGGACTTGAGGGGCCATTCTTGCCAATTGGCCAAAGTTGCACCTAACTAGCTATATCTAGCTTATTCTAGACATTTCTTCCATTATTGAGATAGAGTGGGAAAGGCCGGTTCTTAGAGAAAGAAAAGGGAGGGAAAGGTTTAGCTTGATGGCTTAGAAAAGAAGATGATCAAGTCCTAGTGCTTATGGCCACCCTTTGCTATGATCATTGCAAGTAAGTATCTATGTTCTTGATGTTAGTGGAGTTATAGATTATGAGTTAAGTGGGTTTTCATCATATGATCAAGATATGATGATATGATGATATGATTTGGAAGATGAGTGTATTTGATGGGTTTTGTTAACCCTTGTTTATGTATTTGATTGTTATTTTGTTAGGTTTTGATTAATTGTAAAGATGATGATGATGATGGAGGATTGTAATGATGATGATGTTCTTGATGTTATGTAGCTTGGATTAAGGTAAGTAAAATGATGGTAACATGTGTTATATGGAATTCTAACATATGTGTGTTATGTATGTTATATGATAAGTGATATGGACTTGGAATATGCTTATGTGATGCCATGGTTGTGGCTTATGTGATGAATTGATGCTATGGAATAAGTTGATGATATGTGTTAGATGAGATGTGAAGTAATAAGCTTGTAAAGTAAGTGTTTTTATGCATATGATGCTTATGTGGAATGAAGTATGATAGTATGTTACGATCGTTTTACTTACTAAGCCTTTGTGCTTACGGTTTAGTTGTCTAACCGTTTTGTAGGTTGGCATGTCTATATGGACGGCTTGGATGTAAGGATTAAGGTATTGGGTATGCGAGGATAGAAGGTGGTATGCGTAGGAGCTTAGGTAGAATACCGAGCTCATGTGTAAGTTTGTACCCCCGTTGGTCTTTTATGGGTTGGTAACGTGTAGCCGTATGGCAAGTTATATGTCAAGGTCGTCCAAACGATTTGGTAGTCATTTGGTATGTTAAGCATGTTTTATGTGTTTATGGTTCAAGTTAAAGGGGCGTTTGGTTTAGTTGTAAATATACCCATCTTGGGTAGTAAACGGGTCAAGTGTCATTGGAAAATGTTTGATATGTTAAGTTATTGATGTTGGTCAGGTTTGGTGTAATACGGAAGTCGTATGGGTTGTTTGTAGTGATAATGGGTCTAAACGGCTTATTTGCATAACCCGTCTAATTTGTAAAGTACCCTTTCGGGGAGTCGTTCGGTAAATGTTTTTGTATGAAAATGAGCCCATTGATATACTAAGTAAATCTGAAAAGTTTGGTTAGATAACGAGTTCGAGAGGTCGGGTTTCCAAGCGCGGAACTTGGAAAATGATTTCGGGCGGACAGAAGATCTGAACCGCTGCGGTTCAAACCAGTTTTGGGCCCTGAACCGGCGGCTGGGAAATCTCAGCCGGCGGTTCAGATTTTTCGGCAAATTTCGGTAAACTTTGAAAAATCATATCTTTTAAACCGTAAGTCGTCACGGGTCGTGCCACCCGTCGTTTTGAAGGTAATTGAGTTTACCTTCATTTAAAAATAGTCTCAAGTCCTGAATGTGTACCCATTTTTGTCAGTTGTCAAAAGAATGACAGAATGTCCATAAAAGTCAAGCGTTTCAGCGTATAAAGTTGTAATTTTTGGTCTAAGCGGGCACGGGGTGTTACAAATTGGTATCAGAGCTTCGGTTTAAGTGAATTTGGTTTCCACTATAGGTTGCCTAGTCTTAAACCACTCGTAGAAGCTTTGACGTAAGTGTTAGTTGCGCGGAAAGTAATTGTTAAGTGTTAGACGGATTACGTTTTATGCTAGTTGAGCCTATTGATGATAGGTGATGTATGTTTATAATAGTGTTGTTGTGTATGACATACAAGGCCATGGGGACTTGAGATGTTCAAATGATTAATTAGCCGTGCACCTCGGTTGGTGCCGGTGATTGTATTGCGATTATGTGATGTATGATAGAGTAATAGTTATGGAATGCGAGTAGCAATGCTAAGCGGTATTAGGGATGGGTTAGTAAGTGAATTAAAGTTTATGATGCCTTAGTTATAAGGTAGGCTAGTGCTTGCGGTTGATTGGATGTTGATGCTTAGACATAGATTGATTGTGCGATGTGTTATATAATGCCATAGACTTCATGATTTGATTTTGATTGCGAATGTTTTAACACTTGATTGGATAGGTGTTAAGTGTTATGATATGATTGCTTATGTGATGTTAAGTCTATGATAGTTGGTTATACGTCTAAGTTTTATGTTGTGTGCTTGAGAGCGCGATTGCATAGAAGTGTACGAGTTGAAATAGATGCATTGGAATGCATAGTATGTGATGACTTAGTGTCGAAAGGAAGCTGAGAGAACACATTGATATGTGAAATAAGTTAAGAAGCATGATAAGTGCTTGATGAAACATAAATACTTAAAAAGATTGAGATAAGTAAGAAATGAATAGCGAAGTATGTTTGTAGTTTGATGTCTTGAGAGGTATGATGGATATAATAACGATTAGATGCTTGAAGGCATAAATTCTTATATGAGTAACTAAAATGAGAAAGTTAGAGTGTATAGTTAAAACGTGATGAAATCACGTTGCATATAAAACCTGATAATTAAAATGTGTTAGTAATGAATGAGTAGAAGAGATGAATGAGTTTCAGATTGCGCTAGAAGTCATAAGTGACTTGAAGTGTGCTAGAAAGAATTGTAAAACATGAATATAATCATGCTAATCTATATATTGAAATGTGTATGATGAGATTTGTGATAGTGTTAAAGAATAAACCTATGTAAGGTTTATATGCGTAAGATTTGAAAAGACTAAATGAAGTGATAGTATGAGTTGAGAATATGATCAACAAGGGTTGACGGGTAATAGTAAAAGTGTGTTGTAAGAACATGTAGAGATGTGTAAGTTGTAATGGATAAGCATTACATATAAATTGTCTAAATAAAGATGGCACATAGTTAGTGTATGAGTCAACTTGGGGTTGACGGATGAATGATAAGTTGCATTTTGAAATTGCAAAGGTAATAAATCGACAAGTGTTGTATAGAAACTTGTCTAGATGATAGTAAGCGTGATAGTGAATGTTGAGTTTGCGTAAGGCTATGAAAATTGAATAAATGATAGTGTGTGCCTAATGATAGAAGTGCTTGAAAGATAAAATGAGTAAAGAGGATAAGATAGATATAGCTTGGATCCAATGCTCTAGTTATGGTATCCTTGGGGATAGCCCAGCTTGCCTTTATGGCATGGATGTTATGGTATCCTTCGGGATAGCCCAGCTTGCCTTTATGGCATGGATGTTATGGTATCCTTCGGGATAGCCCAGCTTGCCTTTATGGCATGGATGTTATGGTATCCTTTGGGATAGCCCAGCTTGCCTTTATGGCATGGATTGTTAGTTTGCCTTCATGGCATGTGTTTGGCATCCTTTGAGATGGCCTAGCTTGCCTTTATGGCATGGATGATAGCTTGCCTTTATGGCATGGATGAAAGTTAGTGAGATTGGATCCAAGGCTAGTAAAGATGGAAAGTAAAACAAGTACGAATGTTATGTTGGAAGCATATAAGTAGGATGGTTTATGGTTTCTTGATTTAAATGGATTGGGACGCCTTTTCATTTAAATGGAGAATTGTAAATCGCCGGACCATGAGTTTATAATTCCTTATTAACATAGATTGGGACGCCTTTTTATGTAAATAAAGAGTTATAAATGAGTGGACTTATGTGTAGCAGATATGACGTAAGTACGGATAGTGATATGAGAAAGTGAAAACTAAAACAAGTTAGACGTCATAAGAAAAGATAGATATGAATAAAACTTATAGCGGCTTTAAGGACATGTGTGAAACCTTAAGATAGACGTCTAAAATGAATTTGTGCATTAAGTTGATAAGTTAATTGGTGAGCATTCCTGAAATTTAATAAGAAAAAATTGTTTAAGTGATGCGTGAGTAAGATTTTTGGAAGGTGCCGTTTGTATGGTACTTTGCATATTTTGAATAGGTTGCCGGTTTTGATATTGATACGTGTTGGTATGATTTAAGATGCGGAATTGGCCGGTATAAGATGTTATGTCATGTTAGTGCATGGGCGTATGTCTTGTTTATAGTGATGAAGTTTGACTTATATAGAGTCAAAGTAGTAGATGTTTCCGTATGACAAGTAGTCAATTGTGAGAAATTTTAGACAAGCTTGCGATGAGAAATGTGTTTAAGTGAATCATGAGTTATGATTATGCATAGTGAGTTTAGAATTTGCAAGATCATTTAGGTCGTTGCAAAGAAATTGGTCTAGAGAGCATGAGAACAAGGGCATGTATATGTTGTGATTTAGTTTTGGATAGAAATAGACGAGAGATTTCGGGGACGAAATCTAAAGAAGGGGGATAGAATTGTTACACCCGTTTCCCGGGTGTTGGGACCCCACCCTAGATGAAAATGATAAAGGCCTTTTGTGATTGGCCAGTCAACAAATGTAACATTTTAGGCAAACCCGATAGTCAAGTATGTGTTATATGGTTATGGAAAAGTGTTATGTGCCACAAATAGAAAAGAAATATACTCCAAGGGTTAAAGTTGCAACAGACCAAAAGTGCTAAGTTATGTAGTGTGGCCAAAATAGAAGGAAAGGGACTTGAGGGGCCATTCTTGCCAATTGGCCAAAGTTGCACCTAACTAGCTATATCTAGCTTATTCTAGACATTTCTTCCATTATTGAGATAGAGTGGGAAAGGCCGGTTCTTAGAGAAAGAAAAGGGAGGGAAAGGTTTAGCTTGATGGCTTAGAAAAGAAGATGATCAAGTCCTAGTGCTTATGGCCACCCTTTGCTATGATAATTGCAAGTAAGTATCTATGTTCTTGATGTTAGTGGAGTTATAGATTATGAGTTAAGTGGGTTTTCATCATATGATCAAGATATGATCATATGATGATATGATTTGGAAGATGAATGTATTTGATGGGTTTTGTTAACCCTTGTTTATGTATTTGATTGCTATGTTGTTAGGTTTTGATTAATTGTAAAGATGATGATGATGATGGAAGATTGTAATGATGATGATGTTCTTGATGTTATGTAGCTTGGATTAAGGTAAGTAAAATGATGGTAACATGTGTTATATGGAATTCTAACATATGTGTGTTATGTATGTTAGATGATAAGTGATATGGACTTGGAATATGCTTATGTGATGCCATGGTTGTGGCTTATGTGATGTGTAACACCCCAACCCGACAAGGGTAGAAGTGTCACGCAAATGGTGACATATCAAAGACAAGCATAACATACGACTTACATAATACAATTGGTTTATAAATGTTACAAAGGAAATATATCAAATCTACGTAGTCATACACAAGTAAATACTAAAACTAAGGTATCGTCTTCATAAGCTAATCTCTCATCCCAAAGAAAACCCAAGCTCCTGGCTTCCTACTAAAACCTGCCGCAGGAAAAGAAATGCGGCTGAGCTTAAAAATCCCAGTGAACAGATATATAATAAACGGAAACAAAATTTAATGAAGATGAACAGACATATCATAATGAATGAGATATAGGAAAAGGAAATAAAGAGTAAGGTTTAGGACAGTAATCCACCACGAGCCCAAACAAATCAAATCACATAATATCGTAACCATAATCTTCAAATCATATAGAGGGGAGGCCTCTCAGATAATCAGATAATATGAGGGGTGTCCTCATTCTTCAAATGGAGTAGCGAGCTCCCAAATTTTGTGAAAGACGTGGATTGCACCCATCATCAATCACCAAATACAAATATATCAAATTCACAAATCAAATCAAATCTAGGATGCATCCATACGCCCCCCCAAACAAATCATATTGGCCATAACAAATCATAGTGAGCTCATATCAAATCAAAATGGAGACGGTGTGGTTAATCACTCTGACCACACAAGAGTCATGCCATTGGTGCATCAATGACACGGCCATGTTACCTTCATGGCTAGGAAACATATTTTGGCTCGTAGTATCAAACTGGGGTCAAGGTCAAAGGTCAAAGGTTCATATCATAGCAGAGGTTCATATGTCATAATCATAGTTCGAATCTCAAGGATCATATCATAGGGTTCATTTCACAGGGTTCATATCAAAGGTTCATATCATAGGTTCAAATCAGAAGTCAAGAGACCGAAGGCACCTTATTAAAAGGGCAGAATATCTGTACCTTATTCAAATCGCAATCACACACAAGAGTAGCTGACAGGGATCAAGATCACTCCCTCCTTGAACCTAAAGGAGTAGAAGACAGAAATACGAAAGGGGTTCAGTTATCTCCCCATTATAAGTAACTTCTATTTTTAGTAACTTTCCTTTTTTAGCAGGTTTCCATAATTAGTAAGTTACCACATTTAGCACAATTCAAGTGATATAATTTAAGTCAAGTCTTTAATTAGCTTATTATGGAAGTAACATTCATTTTAACAAGTTACACAAGTTCAGAGTTAATTATGACAAGTTTTCATAGTTCAGGGTTATAAACGTAACTTTACCAAAGTTCAAGGTTTAAAATAGAAATCTCATAATTTACCATTCGAATACTTTATTTTCCAGAATTACACTTTTATCCTCCAAGTTTCCAATATTTACGAATTACACCCCTTTACTTTATTAATTTACAAATTAATCTTATACTTACATAATTTACAAATTTAACCTTTACAATATTCATATTACACATCAAGTCCTTTTATTCTTTCAAATTACAGAAGTAACCCTCAATATTATTATTATGTTACAAACAGCCCTTAAACTTTCGGTAAATTACATATTTAGTCCTTGTACTTTATTACATTACAAATCTATTTACATAATTAACCATAATTACATATTAAGCCCTTAATTTCTCAATTTTACACAATGAACACTTACTTTAACATGTTATACGAACACACCCTTAAACATTCACAATTTTCACATCAAGTCCCTCTAGTTATAAAAGTTACATATTTAGTCCTTTAATTTACAATTTCAACCTTTAATTATTAACAATTACATATTAAGCCATTAAATTACCAAAATTACACATAACCCCCTGAATATAATTTATTACTCAAAACAGCACCAACTTTCCAGAAATTACATATTTAGTCCCTCATTTTTATTTATTTTCAATTCGACATTAATATTACAAATTAAATCCTTTTCTTGCCTAATTTACATATAATACCCTCATGCTATAATTTTTACACATTCTCCCAGGTCTATAAAACATTACAAAAATATCCCCCAAGTTTTAAAAATTACAAAACACCCCCTTGACTAATTATTTTCAAATCGGTATACAAATTATTTATCAAAAATCAAACCCTAATAATCCCAATCATTATCCAATAATTTTACCATCATTATAACACTATTATTTCCAGATTTCATCACTAAAAACCCTAGGTCGATTTGTTCTTAGGGTTTTCCACGATTTTCCCTTTTTATTTCTTAAGTCCGGTTTTAACATAAATCCATAAATCAAGATTTTGACTCAAACAATTCGAATGACTATTTTTATCATCTTATATGAAGCATATAGAACCCAGGAAAAATAAGTAAACACCTCAAAAAAATCGCATGGCTTTATTAGATTCGATTATTCAAAATTAGGGTTTTAAGCTATTTATTTTTCATTCGATCAATACATGAAGCATGGTTCGATTTCAATATTTTTCCCATGTTATATATGATTAAGAGAGGGTTAGAAAAATACCAGAAGAATTATAGATCAAGGGATTCACACGCTTTGAATTTCTTTGGTTCGGTTCAAGGTTTTTGACCCAATTAAATCACCACAGCCAAACGATCAACCCTAGAACCTTGTGGCTATTTTTCTCACCTTCCTTGCATCATCAAGCACTCCAGAAAAATGGGTTTTTGATTTCTAAAAATCGGATGTGGTGTGAGAGATTTTTGAGGTTGGCGGCTTATGTGTTTTTTAGGGTTTAGAGGTGGAATAAATTTTATGGGGTGATATAATTGTGATAGACCGAACATTGGGGAGGGAATGGGGCCAAATAACCGGCCTTCCATATGGCCCAATCAATTTAACAAATAAAATGTATTTTCCTTAATTACTTTTATGTTTAAAAAGGTTTTTAATAAATAATAATTATGTATTTAGATTTTCAGTATACACAAGGGTATTTTGGTCATCTCACAACTTGTATAAATATTAATCAAAGTTTTCAAAATTATTTTGTATCATATCTTGTTCGTTTCCAGAAGTTTGGGATCGATTCGGAACTTTAATTAAGCTTTAATTAAATTTTAAAGTTTCAGGGGCATTTTGGTAATTTTTGCATGTTTTAAATTTTCGGGTTTTACAACTCTTCCCCTCTAACAGAAAAATTTCGTCCTCGAAATTTGCAAAGAATCAGAAGTGAAAGGATCGAAAACAAAATAGGGACGTACCAGATCAGAATACAAAATGCGGATAACTAGCTCGTATCGATTCCTCGGTTTCCCAGGCAGCTTCCCGCTCTGGGTGGTTCTTCCAAAGAATCTTTATGAACGGAAATGAAACGAAACAGAAGACACAACGGACAGCAAACGGGAATGTAAAAGACTTGTTTCTCATGACTCTTCGTTGTCGATCTAAGATAGCTTCGGGTTTCTCAGAAGGACATACTATACTGAATTTCAGATTGCAAAGATCATATCCAACATGACAAATGATTATCGCGTTCTCTCGGAAGAGATACAAAGAATACATAAGATTTTGACGGATATGCCGTCCATAGAATTTGATTAAGCAAATCACATGAGATCGTACAGAACACAGATTGTTGGTGACATCAAATGGCAGAAACTTCACAGCAGATCTTATGATTCTTGTCAGAAGTATAGGGATCAACAAATACGTGTCAAGAATCGAACGTATCAGATCGTATAACGGCGAACAGATTAAGCGTATAGGTGGAATGAACCTAAATCTTACAGATGCAAAAATTCTTACATCTCCTATCAACATTATAAGGTTTCTAAAGTACTCCTCGAAATATCCTATGAACACAATAAGGGTACGTCATATGACGTAAGTATTATCACGTTAGCTACTCGTCATAATACCAGCATCATATGAGTATACCATCATGATGGTCATACTTTATCTCAAGTCGCGAACAGAACTACTTATCTTAACCACCTATCAGTCTTCCTACCTCCTAAGGTCGGTCTAAAACAAACATCACTACGGATTCTAAATCGGAGGAATTTGAACGTACAAATAGCGTAACGGAATGTGTACATCTCAAAATGAAACTCGTCGTCGAAATATTAGGTCTTCCACAATTCATCATCCTTCTCATAACGAAGCCATCATCCAAACAAGTGCATAACGAACATAGAACGGAATTTCTAATAGGGTAAGGCTCATTCAAAAGATCCTATCGAAAGGTAACGGAAATTTAAGTGGTCTAAGAGGAAATGAATTACGTCTTCAATATCTTCATCCTTTACAGCAATCAAATCTTCCAAATCCAAACGTTTACTACAAAATTTCATCCATTCAATTTCATGATCTCGAATCCTTTCAATTTCCAAGTAGTCGCTCTCTTGTCTAATCATACGATCATAGGGTGAACAGGAAATCATAAACTTGAGTCTGGTTCCTCAAGTCTTCGACACTTCTTCTGGACACCTCGGTGTGGTAGCGTGAATCTCCGACGTGATCACCGTGCATTCCTCCATTTGCGAGTCTGCTTCAGCCCTCAATTCATCTTAGTACAACTGAAATGACTAGAGGAACAAAGTTGCGTGTCTCCTACAGGTCTTCTAGCATGATTCAAAATTCACCAACTCAAACTGCTGTGGACTTCCTGGTTTATGTGCTGAAAGCTCATCTTCTACGGTCTGGTCGTCTTGATGCCCAACTGAATTCTCCACGTGCTGCTTGAGGTATAATCGAGTCTCATCTCAGTCTGTCTTCTCCTCTCATGTTTCTCTCTTGACAACGCCGGTCACGAACATCTTCTACCAATCTTCTACAAGGTTTTTAACTCTAACCATGGTCTTCAGTCTTGGTCCTTTCTGTGGAAGTTCTGTCATCATCGGATACCTGGGTGTTGTCTGCTACAATCTCTGATCGCAAATCAAAACTATTCTTCCAGAACAAAGGGTCGGTTCACAAAATACAAACAAATGGTCTACGAGTTCCTCGTTCGTCTCTGAGCATAAACACACTGTCATACTATGACAATTGCCCAGCTACTTGCGAAAATATGCTTCTTCCAGCCAATACAATTGACATCATTCAAACTCATAGTGGTCACACGAGTACTAAAACAGCTTCAAGAAATCTTCTTAGGGAAACGCTTCATATCACAAATCTTCCTCTTCACAAAGATGGAACAAATCGAATCAAATACTGATACGCGGAAATGAATAATGATTACGGTTAAAATTCACAATAGTCGGTGCGCCGCCGCATACTTCTCTCTTTCTTCTTCATAAACGAACAGGAGCATTCAAAGAGATTACTGAAGTGAACAAACTCATATTCCATCAGTTCCTACAATCTCTTAACTTCTTCAGGTCAATGCAAACTTCACTTTCCAACGTATCTAAAAAGGTTTATCGAAACACCAGAAATTCGTACAACAAACTTTCAAGTGTCGGAGCTTTCCAAGAGTGGATACTAACAGACGTTAGGAGAAAATTGGAAATCAAGGAGATCAGGGTATGTGCTTCCAAAGCCCAAAAATTTTAACAGATTCAAATGATTTAGAATATCATATCCAAATATGGTGGAGCAGATTATGAAAGGTTACGTCTCAAATATGGCAGTCTACGGTAGCTTCACAAAAGTCACCAATCCAAAATCAAAAGACCTCAAGGTCAAATGCATCCAAAGGCAAACGGATTCTTAGAGCGAATGTGGTTGTCAAAACATACGGATAGTTCACATGTCAAATTTAGGTACATGGTTCATCAAAGTGTGGGATGGGAGGGTATTAGAATATAACAAAGTCAAATATATCAAATTGAAGGTTAGCATCGTGAACAGTTCAAAGGATTGGAATCTTGTTTAGCTTATAACATAGGAATGATAGGGTGTGCACCGATAGTAATACAAACATCGTTTAACAGTCAGAGTTGAGATGTATGGAATATCAGTTATTAGCATCAGCATGCTTAGATAACAATTCCGTGCTGGACAAATATCAACATCAATCCTTCTAAAGGAAATGGTTTAACATACAACGTTCATCATTCAAATGACGGAAAGTAAGACTTCCTCGTCTTCTGCGACAAACGTTCTTATAAGGCATGACTAAAGGCAAAGGCAAGATTCAGAGTGATGCGGAAGCAAAAACTACTCACATGGATGTCCTAGACTACCCATTCCTCACCGGTTATGACTTATGTTCCTATGGGAAAATCTTACGCAACTTCGCAAAGGTTATCCTATAAGCGCCTACAGTGGAAAACTTAGGGGTCCTAACTTACACAGGCCAAGGGTAGATGTACTACAAGTCGCAAACCTGTCTCTGACACCATAATTGTAACACCCCAACCCGACAAGGGTAGAAGTGTCACGCAAATGGTGACATATCAAAGACAAGCATAACATACGACTTACATAATACAATTGGTTTACAATGTTACAAAGGAAATATATCAAATCTACGTAGTCATACACAAGTAAATACTAAAACTAAGGTATCGTCTTCATAAGCTAATCTCTCATCCCAAAGCAAACCCAAGCTCCTGGCTTCCTACTAAAACCTGCCGCAGGAAAAGAAATGCGGCTGAGCTTAAAAAGCCCAGTGAACAGATATATAATAAACGGAAACAAAATTTAATGAAGATGAACAGACATATCATAATGAATGAGATATAGGAAAAGGAAATAAAGAGTAAGGTTTAGGACAGTAATCCACCACGAGCCCAAACAAATCAAATCACATCATATCGTAACCATAATCTTCAAATCATATAGAGGGGAGGCCTCTCAGATAATCAGATAATATGAGGGGTGTCCTCATTCTTCAAATGGAGTAGCGAGCTCCCAAATTTTGTGAAAGACGTGGATTGCACCCATCATCAGTCACCAAATACAAATATATCAAATTCACAAATCAAATCAAATCTAGGATGCATCCATACGCCCCCCAAACAAATCATATTGGCCATAACAAATCATAGTGAGCTCATATCAAATCAAAATGGGGACGGTGTGGTTAATCACTCTGACCACACAAGAGTCATGCCATTGGTGCATCAATGACACGGCCATGTTACCTTCATGGCTAGGAAACATATTTTGGCTCGTAGTATCAAACTGGGGTCAAGGTCAAAGGTCAAAGGTTCATATCATAGCAAAGGTTCATATGTCATAATCATAGTCCAAATCTCAAGGTTCATATCATAGGGTTCATTTCACAGGGTTCATATCAAAGGTTCATATCATAGGTTCAAATCAGAAGTCAAGAGACCGAAGGCACCTTATTAAAAGGGCAGAATATCTGTACCTTAATCAAATCGCAATCACAAACACAAGAGTAGCTGACAGGGATCAAGATCACTCCCTCCTTGAACCTAAAGGAGTAGAAGACAGAAATACGAAAGGGGTTCAGTTATCTCCCCATTATAAGTAACTTCTATTTTTAGTAACTTTCCATTTTTAGCAGGTTTCCATAATTAGTAAGTTACCACATTTAGCAAAATTCAAGTGATATAATTTAAGTCAAGTCTTTAATTAGCTTATTATGGAAGTAACATTCATTTTAACAAGTTACACAAGTTCAGAGTTAATTATGACAAGTTTTCATAGTTCAGGGTTATAAACGTAACTTTACCAAAGTTCAAGGTTTAAAATAGAAATCTCATAATTTACCATTCGAATACTTTATTTTCCAGAATTACACTTTTATCCTCCAAGTTTCCAATATTTACGAATTACACCCCTTTACTTTATTAATTTACAAATTAATCTTATACTTACATAATTTACAAATTTAACCTTTACAATATTCATATTACACATCAAGTCCTTTTATTCTTTCAAATTACAGAAGTAACCCTCAATATTATTATTATGTTACAAACAGCCCTTAAACTTTCGGTAAATTACATATTTAGTCCTTGTACTTTATTACATTACAAATCTATTTACATAATTAACCATAATTACATATTAAGCCCTTAATTTCTCAATTTTACACAATGAACACTTATTTTAACATGCTATACGAACACACCCTTAAACATTCACAATTTTCACATCAAGTCCCTCTAGTTATCAAAGTTACATATTTAGTCCTTTAATTTACAATTTCAACCTTTAATTATTAACAATTACATATTAAGCCATTAAATTACCAAAATTACACATAACCCCCTGAATATAATTTATTACTCAAAACAGCACCAACTTTCCATAAATTACATATTTAGTCCCTCATTTTTATTTATTTTCAATTCGACATTAATATTACAAATTAAATCCTTTTCTTGCCTAATTTACATATAATACCCTCATGTTATAATTTTTACACATTCTCCCAGGTCTATAAAACATTACAAAAATATCCCCCAAGTTTTAAAAATTACAAAACACCCCCTTGACTAATTATTTTCAAATCGGTATACAAATTATTTATCAAAAATCAAACCCTAATAATCCCAATCATTATCCAATAATTTTACCATCATTATAACACTATTATTTCCAGATTTCATCACTAAAAACCCTAGGTCGATTTGTTCTTAGGGTTTTCCACGATTTTCCCTTTTTATTTCTTAAGTCCGGTTTTAACATAAATCCATAAATCAAGATTTCGACTCAAAAAATTCGAATGACTATTTTTATAATGTTATATGAAGCATATAGAACCCAAGAAAAATAAGTAAACACCTCAGAAAAATCGCATGGCTTTATTAGATTCGATTATTCAAAATTAGGGTTTTAAGCTATTTATTTTTCATTCGATCAATACATGAAGCATGGTTCGATTTCAATATTTTTCCCATGTTATATATGATTAAGAGAGGGTAGAAAAATACCAGAAGAATTATAGATCAAGGGATTCACACGCTTTGAATTTCTTTGGTTCGGTTCAAGGTTTTCGACCCAATTAAATCACCACAGCCAAACGATCAACCCTAGAACCTTGTGGCTATTTTTCTCACCTTCCTTGCATCATCAAGCACTCCAGAAAAATGGGTTTTTGATTTCTAAAAATTGGATGTGGTGTGAGAGATTTTTGAGGTTGGCGGCTTATGTGTTTTTTAGGGTTTAGAGGTGGAATAAATTTTATGGGGTGATATAATTGTGATAGACCGAACATTGGGGAGGGCATGGGGCCAAATAACCGGCCTTCCATATGGCCCAATCAATTTAACAAATAAAATGTATTTTCCTTAATTACTTTTATGTTTAAAAAGGTTTTTAATAAATAATAATTATGTATTTAGATTTTCAGTATACACAAGGGTATTTTGGTCATCTCACAACTTGTATAAATATTAATCGAAGTTTTCAAAATTATTTTGTATCATATCTTGTTCGTTTCCAGAAGTTTGGGATCGATTCGGAACTTTAATTAAGCTTTAATTAAATTTTAAAGTTTCAGGGGCATTTTGGTAATTTTTGCATGTTTTAAATTTTCGGGTTTTACATGATGAATTGATGCTATGGAATAAGTTGATGATATGTGTTAGATGAGATGTGAAGTAATAAGCTTGTAAAGTAAGTGTTTTTGTGCATATGATGCTTATGTGGAATGAAGTATGATAGTATGTTACGATCGTTTTACTTACTAAGCCTTTGTGCTTACGGTTTAGTTGTCTAACCGTTTTGTAGGTTGGCATGTCTATATGGACGGCTTGGATGTAAGGATTAAGGTATTGGGTATGCGAGGATAGAAGGTAGTATGCGTAGGAGCTTAGGTAGAATACCAAGCTCATGTGTAAGTTTGTACCCCCGTTTGTCTTTTATGGGTTGATAACGTGTAGCCATATGGCAAGTTATATGTCAAGGTCGTCCAAACGATTTGGTAATCATTTGGTATGTTAAGCATGTTTTATGTGTTTATGGTTCAAGTTAAAGGGACGTTTGGTTTAGTTGTAAATATACCCATCTTGGGTAGTAAACGGGTCAAGTATCGTTGGAACATGTTTGATATGTTAAGTTATTGATGTTGGTCAGGTTTGGTGTAAAACGGAAATCGTATGGGTTGTTTGTAGTGAAAATGGGTCTAAACGGGTTATTTGCATAACCCGTCTAATTTGTAAAGTACTCTTTCGGGGAGTCGTTCGGTAAATGTTTTTGTATGAAAATGAGCCCATTGATATACTAAATAAATCTGGAAAGTTTGGTTAGATAACGAGTTCGGGAGATCGGGTTTCCAAGCGCGGAACTTGGAAAATGATTTCGGGCGGACAGAAGGTCTGAACCGCCGCGGTTCAGACCTGAACTGGTAGTTCAGACCGGTTTTGGGCCCTGAACCGGGGGCTGGGAAATCTCAGCCGGCGGTTCAGATTTTTTGGCAGATTTCGGTAAACTTTGAAAAATCATATCTTTTAAACCGTAAGTCTTCACGGGTCGTGCTACCCGTCGTTTTGAAGGTAATTGAGTGTACTTTTATTTAAAAATAGTCTCAAGTCCTGAATATGTACCGATTTTTGTCAGTTGTCAAAAGAATGAAAGAATATCCGTAAAAGTCAAGCGTTTCCGCATATAAAGTTGTAATTTTTAGTCTAAGCGGGCACGGGGTGTTACAATATATATACTGCAATATCAAATTTTCAACTCATTGTATTCCCAATACAATCTTACTTGTGCATCGAACTGATTATTAAATTTCAAACTCTATGATTTCACTCAACATTTTTGTTGACTTTTAAGCATGTTTATCTCAGGTAATTAGCGGAGCAGCAAGGGCATGGAGCGGGCTGTGACTTATCTTTATTATGGTGTAAAATAAAACGTGTAATTCAGTTTAAAAACAATATTTCATTTAAGGATTTCATCACTCTGATGTGAAACTTTTGTAACTGAATTAATAATAAGGACCTATATTTTAAAAACGTCTCTTTCGAGCCGTTTTCTATGATTATGACTTCGATCCTCACAGTAATACCTCGATTAGTCTTCCGCTGTTATCTCATAATTTAGGGGGTATTACAGATTGGTATCAGAGCCAGGTTATAGAGAACCAAATATTTTCAAACGTTGGACTATAACTACAGTTTCGAATGAATTAATTTTACACCATACTATCTTAAGCCCTCCGTGCCTGCTTGCTACCGCGCTCAGTACATTACTTATTAAGATTTTGTTACCCTAATCTTTGCACTTTAGAATTTTACTCACTCAATGTTAATGATTATTTACTTTACTATTTACGGGTTATTACAGTACCATGTCATCAGCCTCCTATATTAGCCTACCATCAGATTTAGATTCCGAGGATTCCCTAGCATTGGTTACATCACCTTTATTTCCTCATGCTTTAACACCCGATGCCTTACCTGACGAGACGGAGCCCTTCGAGGAGGGTGAAGTCGCCGCCACACCTTTATTTGACGACCCATATGTGCTAGCCTTACCAGCACCTATGCCACCACCACATTATGTTTTCGATTCATATGCCCCTTTTTACATTCCACCCATTGATGACGCGTACATGGAGATTCAGCAATGGCTCCCTGCAGAGAATACGCCACCAGAGTCCCATCATGTCTCACCACCTTTACCACCTGATCACCTATTTGACCTATGTACCCAGACATATCCATTCTCACCCCATCAGCGGGACCCGACTCCTGCGGATGACATACCTTCATCGAATCGGCCTCGTATTTCAGATCCCATACATCCATCCTCACCATCATTACCTTATCCCCCTGGCTTTACTCCCCCAGCTCAGATCCCTGAGACTAGAGAGGACTTCAGGGCGGTAGTTACCCACACCCTTACACCATCTACAGTAGTGACGCGTCTGGAGAGCCACGGGGAGCAGATTGACTCACTCCTCTGTATGATTGACCACTCATCATTGGACCTCCCAGGGACGATCAGTGACACTCTACATAGTCTCATATCCAGTAGAGTAGACTTACAGCAGGGCCTGACTCAGATGAAGTCAGACATATCAGAGACACGCTCCTTCGCGATATCCTTGCGAACAGAGGGACAGACCCTGGCTTGGGAAGCTCAGCTTGCACGCCGTAGAGCCGATACCTTGGAGAACATTATAGGAGACATACAGGCCCAACATCAGGCAGAGATACGGAGACTCCGAGACCAGATCTCAAAGCTTACGGGACGTATGGACGGACCCAGCCATTAGACGTAGTTAACATTTGTATAGTTTTGAGGCATCTTAGCCTGCCGCATGTGGCAATTAATAAAGATTCTTGCATCGTTTTGTTATGTAACTCAACTGATCAAGTTATTATTGTTATGTTGTTGGTTATGATATACTATATATTGATGTTGATTCATGTTTTTATGGTTGTTCGTATGTATCGTAAGTGTATCTAGACATGTCGAGATGTTACTTGTTATTATTATGGTTCTTTAAACGTTACAGATATGATAAAATTCCAAACACATAATGAATAGAAATTCAAAATAAACTTGATGAATGTAGAGAAAGTTGCTGAACTTCAGCTTTTGTAGATGAATCAGTTTGTTCCTTAGTAATCCCATGCCAAAAGTTGATCAATTACTTACGATAGTACCTAAACATGTCGTAATTTTTGTGATTTTCAATTTACTCATACCTTCATATTGTAACTACATTGTTAGAATTCATATACTCATTCCTCCATTACTCAACCGTTCTATGCGAATTCTCAATTTGTGTTTCTTGTGGCATTAATAGAAATATGGTTCATACCAGAAACGAAACTACCAACCATGCCGCAACACTGACGCCTGCGGATGTTCAGAGAATGATTGCCGAAGGCATCGCTGCAGCTCGCGAAGCTGATGCTGCAACCCGCTCAAGTAACAACATAGGGACAACAACTGAAGGTGAGGCATCTACACCTCGTAAATGTACTTATAAAGACTTCATAAGTTGTCAGCCGACCACCTTCAAGGGTATAGAGGGGGTGACAGAGTTAGCCCAGTGGTTTGAATGTATCGAAACGGTATTTATGAGAAGCAACTGCGCAGAGAACAACAAAGTCACTTTCGCTACTTGAACCTTAAGAGGAGATGCACTATCTTGGTGGAATGCTACTGTCCAGACCATGGGTGCTAATGCAGCATTTCAAATCTCCTGGACTGAATTGAAGAAAAAGATGTTAAAGAAGTACTGTCCTCGGATAGAGGTTAGGAAACTAGAGGATGAATTTCATCAGCTAGTAGTGAAAAATAACGACCTGAAGACGTACAACCGGAAATTTCAAGAATTATCCATTCTGTGCCCGACCATGGTGCCGGACATGGAAAAGACGTTGGAACGTTATGTGGAGGGATTACCCCAAAGCATTGAGGGGGACGTCACCTCATCCAACCCGAAGACACTTGAAGAAGCGATCGTGCTTTCACAGCGATTGTTGGATCGAGTGATCAAACGGAGTTCTACCTCCACTGTCAACGAGCACAAAAGGAGTTTTGATAACCGTGGGAACAACAACAACAACAACAACAACAACAACAACAACAACAACAACAACAGCAACTACAACAACAACCGGAACTATACCAGCAACAACCAGAACAACAACCACAACAGAGACCACCAGCAGAACCGCAACGACCACCACCATCAACAAAATCGCCGTCAGGAAGCCGCCAGGGCTTATGTGGCTGTGCCCACTAAAAGAAAAGTTTATGCCGAGACACAACCCCAGTGTAACAAGTGTAAGTTGCATCACATCGGACCTTGTACAGCAATCTGCGGCAACTGCCGAAGAGTGGGACATGTGACCAAGGACTGCCGAGCCACAGGGGCAAATGCACAACCACTAGCAGTGAAGTGCCATGGTTGTGGTGAAACGGGGCATTACAAGAGTCACTGCCCAAAGAACCCCAACAACGTTGCCCGTGGAAGAGCATACGTACTTGGAGATGGAAACGCACCTCAGAACCCCGATGTCGCTACGGGTACATTCTTATTAAATCAACGTAGTGCTAAGATACTATTTGATTCTGGAGCTGATAAGAGCTTTGTGTATACTTCATTTGCCTTACTACTTAATATTGCTCCCATAGAATTAAATACCACATATGAAATTGAAATAGCTAACAGAAATCTCCTAAGCACCAATACCTTGATCAAAAATTGTACCTTAACACTTCAAAATAAATCCTTCCCCATTGATCTCATGCCCATCCAACTTGGAAGTTTCGACGTCATCATTGGCATGGATTGGTTATCCAAGCACCGTGCCAGAATCATTTGTGATAAGAAAATCGTCCAAATTCCTCTCGATGGTGAAACACTTATCGTTCGTTGTGATCATCATAGAACCCAACTCAATATCATCTCATATATCAAGATGGTGAAATACATAACCAAAGGATGTCACGTGTTCTTGATTCAAGTGACGGAAGGTGAATCAAAAGAGAAGGAGAAACAGCTTGAAGAGGTACCAGTCGTAAATGAATTTTATGAAGTATTCCCTGAAGACTTTCCAGGTATTCCACCGATTCAGAAAGTAGAATTTCGAATCGATTTAGTGCCTGGAGCAGCACCTGTTGCAAAAGCACCTTATCGGTTAGCACCCTCTGAAATGAAAGAGTTATCTGAGCAGTTGAAAGAACTGTCAGATAAGGGATTCATTCAACCAAGCTCATCACCTTGGGGAGCACCAGTCCTATTTGTCAAAAAGAAAGACGAAACATTCTGAATGTGTATTGATTATAGAGAGTTGAATAAACTCACGCTGAAAAATCTATATCCATTACCGAGGATTGACGATCTATTTGACCAACTACAAGGATCGAGTGTTTACTCAAAAATCGATCTGAGATCGGGATATCATCAATTAAGAGTCAAGGAAGAAGACATTCCCAAGACAAACTTTCGAACACGGTACGGGCATTATGAATTTCAAGTAATGCCATTTGGTCTTACCAACACACCAGCAGTGTTCATGGATCTAATGAACCGGGTATGCAAGCCATACTTGGACAAATTTGTGATTGTATTCATTGATGACATTTTAATCTACTCACGTAACGAACAAGAGCATGCAAAACACTTGAGAACCATCCTGGGATTACTCAAGAAAGAAAAACTGTATGCAAAATTTCCCAAATGTGATTTTTGGATTTCCACCGTTCAATTTCTAGGCCACATCATCAATAGCCGAGGTATCCACGTTGACCCTGCCAAGATCAAAGCAGTTAAAGGTTGGGCATCACCCACCACTCCAACTGAAATTCGTCAATTTCTAGGTCTCGCTGGTTACTATCGAAGGTTTATAGAAAACTTTTCCAAGATCGCTAAACCCTTGACAGAACTCACTCAGAAAAACAAGAAGTACATCTAGGAAGAGAAACAAGAGTCGGCGTTCCAACTCTTGAAGCAGAAACTTTGTGAAGCACCGATTTTAGCACTACCGGAAGGAAGCGATGACTTTGTAGTGTATTGTGACACATCTCATCATGGTTTAGGTGCAGTACTAATGCAGAGAAACAAGGTTATAGCCTACGCCTTACGACAGCTCAAGAAAAATGAGGAAAACTATACCACTCATGATCTAGAATTAGGAGCAGTGGTATTCGCTCTTAAAATATGAAGACATTACCTGTACGGTACAAAGTGCACGGTTGTCACCGATCACAAAAGTCTTCAACACATACTGGATCAGAAGGAGCTGAACATGAGACAGCGCCGATGGTTGGAACTACTCAACGACTACGATTGTGAAATTCGCTATCACCCCGGTAAAGCGAATGTCATGGCCGATGCATTGAGCAGAAAGGAAAGAATCAAACCCCTTAGAGTCCGATCTTTAGGAATGACAATTTGTTCACCACTTCCATCCTAAATCCTCATAGCTCAATCAGGAGCTCTTCAAGAAGAAAACCGACCTCATGAAAAGATTTATGGCATGCCAGAAAGTGAGAACGGATTCGTAAGAAGAGCTGATGGAATGCTATGTTTCAAACAAAGATACTGGATTCCTCTCTACGGAGGTATTCGAGATCTTATCATGCATGAATCCCACAAGTCCAAATATTCCATCCACCCAGGTTCCGATAAAATGTACCAAGACCTCAAACAAATCTACTGGTGGCCGAACATGAAAGCCGACATTGCGGAGTATGTTGGAAAATGTTTGACTTGTTCAAGAGTCAAGGCGGAAATTCAGAAACCGTCAGGACTACTCGTACAACCAGAATTACCAGTCTGGAAATGGGAAAGAATCACCATGGATTTTATTACCAAATTACCAAGGACGTCGACTTTATTAGACACTATCTGGGTCATCATCGATCGTTTAAACAAATCCGCACATTTTCTACCCATCAAGGAAACTGACGAGATGGAGTCACTCGCTCAGTTATACCTCAAGGAAATTGTGATTCGACATGGAGTCCCAATCTCCATCATTTCAGATAGAGACATCCAATTTACCTCGAGATTTTGGCAATCTCTACAGAAAGCTCTCGGTACTCGTTTAGACATGAGCACCGCTTATCATCCACAGACCGATGGACAAAGTGAAAGAACGATCCAAACCTTGGAAGATATGCTTCGAGCATGTGTTATTGACTTCGGAAGAGGTTGGGATAAACACTTACCGTTGGTTAAATTCTCTTACAATAACAGTTACCACGCCAGCATAAAAGCCGCGCCCTTTAAAGCACTTTATGGAAGAAAGTGCAGATCGCCTATCTGTTGGACGGAAGTTGGAGACATACAACTTACCGGACCAGAACTGATACACGACACGACCGAAAAGATATTCAAGATCAGACAACGCCTACAAGCTGCTCGTGACAGACAAAAGAGTTATGCTGATATAAGAAGAAAACCCATGGAATTTCAAGTTGGTGACAGAGTCATGTTAAAAGTTTCTCCCTGGAAAGGAATGATACGCTTCGGAAAGCGTGGAAAGTTAAACCCGAGGTACATTGGACCCTTCAAGATCCTCGAAAAGATTGGTCCAGTTGCTTATAAATTAGAACTCCCAGAAGAACTTAGTAGGGTACACCCTACATTTCACGTGTCACAACTCAAGAAATGTTTGTCGGATGAAACTCTCGTCATCCCACTGAAAGAAATCAGACTTGACGACAAGCTTGAATTCACAGAAGAACATGTAGAAATAATGGATAGAGAAGTGAAGCAACTTAAGCAGAACCGTATTCCCATTGTTAAAGTTAGATGGAACTCCAAGAGAGGACCAGCGTACACGTGGGAACGCGAAGATCAAATTCATGAAAAATATCCACACCTATTTTCATAGACCACCCTCATGACCATCTTAGACTTGAATTCCGGGACGGAGTTCAGAATGACGGGTGAGTACTGTAATACACTGTAAAATTTCCGTTGTAATGATGATCGTTAATCAATATTAACCACAGATTATTGTTTACTGATTCCCATTTTTACGGAGAAATTTGAAATTTTTCTTATTATATTATTCTAACGTAATCACGATATCACATAAATCACCAAATGACGGAACGAGTTCACAATGCGTAACACGAAATTTAATTATACATAATTAACAACTAATCGGGCCAAAATTTAAACGCGACATACAAATGTTTTTACACAATCTCACTCACCTCCCACCAAACTATATGAATGTCGAATTTCAGATTTGGATGTCGAATTTTGATAGGTTTTTAAGAGCTAAAGTGTTTGCTCGTTTTTAACCCAACTCGATAGCACCAAAAATTCAATAAGTAACCGTTTTGACTCCAACTCGTTTCTACGCACTCCTAATAATTATTCTAGCCTAATATCGTGATAATGAATCAGTTTTAACATCAATATATAAGTGTTACACGATTAAAACCAATTTGGCACCAATTTAAGTTACTATTCGACACATACAAGTTGTAAAATTAAGATATGACTTACCTACTCACCCACATTCCTATCTAAGATCTTATTATGTCAGAAATATATCTTGGAGACCTTTCAATCACTGACATTACAGAGTAGAAGCAAGTTGATAAGGTTTTGAAATCATTTGAGTCAATGCGTGTGCATAACATTTCTATAAAACTATCCCTAGCTCACCACCTTCGATCATTCATTCCATACTCTCATTTTAACTCCCTCTCATTCACAAAATCATCTCTGGAAGACCAGAAGTTCACACTAGTTCATTTGGAAGCTTGTCGAAGAAACAGGTTATACATATATGAACGTATAAGTGGGTTATACGATCGTGGTTTATTTCTTTGTGTTTCATTCATTCTCTTACGAGTCTCTACCACCCTAGAGGTGTAGTAAGTTGTCTTAAACCCATCTCCATTTTATTTCGAACGTCATTTACTACTCATGCATCATATATAAGACATCATTCGAACGTATATATTTCACTTATTTATTTATGTACCTATTCTCGTATAGCACACCAAAGGTGACTAGCCTCCCTTGTGGAAGGCCTAGGAGTCACGAAGTACACCCATCGCACTATTATATTCACGTTACATGCACCATTCGTAATCATTTGCATCATGTCTCGAACGTAATATAAAACTGAAAACACTTAGAATATTTCTAAGTGTTTTACCCATAAAAATGTGTTCCATGTCACCCTAAAAAGGACCATATATCTTGAAATTCGACTTAACAAGCATACTACGTTTTTACACGATCTAATAGACCCCATTACTAGCTAAAACTTTGTATAAATAACTTATAAAAACGAGTACGTTTAGACCCTAAAAATCGAGCAAAGTGAAGTGCAAAATCCTTTCAGAAACTGTTAACCAAAATGCGACATGGGCTGTTAAGCCCATTAAGCAGATTTTAAGCAAACGTGATAAGCTAGCTTATAGAGGCTTTTAGATATGAAAATAGAACATTAAAAATGAACTTATGGATGAGCTCAACTCGTCTCAAAGCTTACGGTTTTTAAAACGCTATTGGGCTTAGTAAATGGCTCGTTAAAAGCCCAATAGATGAAAAATAAGCACTTTTGCCATATAAGCTGTTGAAATAAGCTTTAATAAGCTTAAATATACCTGAGAAAAATTCGCATACTTTTTCCCACATCTTTTTGCACATTTGGACTAAAAATTCAATTCGAATTCACTTAAAAGGGCCAAGACTGCCAACCGTCTAAAATAGGGACTGAAAATGTAGAAACAGAAACTTCAAGGTTAAAATTGTTATGTTATTTCATTCCAAGCTCTGATTGTAATATTGGACAAGTAGTGGACTATAAATGCAACTTATACATAACCAAGGACTAACGGTGCAACGCTAACGCCGTTAGCGCAAAAAGTGTAAAAACTAGAAAAAGGACAAGGACCAACAGATTTTATTTGACATTCTTATTTTACTTTCCATTTTACGATTTCCCCATCACGTCATATGCATTTTGTATATTTCATTTACGTATTATTTAAAGTTACGTTAATTAATTATAACGAGATTTTTAACGATTTAACTATACGTTTCGTTTCACCACTTTCGAGGAAATGATATTTTGGAATAATTGACATAAAAACAGGATAATATTATATGTAATATTATTTTTGAATTGTAAGCATTTTAAGCACATCACACTCTCACTCTAACGATCAAATCGTTATTCGTTCTCGTTATCACTTACACCATTTGTATTGGTCAGATTCTTAGACTTCCTCATTTATTCAGGTTGTATTTTGAAGTCGTTACCATAATCTCATCTGAACTTACTTTTCACCATCCCCAGTATCACATAAGGTGAGTCATAGCCTCACTTTTACTTATTTAACAACTTTATACTCCGTGAGGGAGATACATGCTATAAACAGATCACAAGTAATTTTATGTATGCTTACCTGACTTGATATATGCCTAAGTTACCTTATTGCCACAAGACCCTTTATCATGAGCCATTAATCACTAGTAAGTGAACGCGAATATAGTGAATAGATTTATTAGATGTTGACGACTTATCCCACTAATACTGGACGGAATGCTTTTTGCTAGTCGTATTAGTCATGATGCATTATATTTGAGAAAAATAGGAATTGGAAAATCACCTATTACTCGAGGGCAACATATCCGTCATTAACTTGATGTGACTCCTCCGTTTTACGGTACTTTGTTAACGTTTGCGTATCATGAGACTTAGGGCAATATATATACTGCAATATCAACTTTTCAACTGATTGTATTCCCAATACAATCTTACTTGTGCATCGAACTGATTATTAAATTTCAAACTCTATGATTTCACTCAATATTTTTGTTGACTTTTAAGCATTTTTATCTCAGGTAATTAGCAGAGCAGCAAGGGCATAGAGCGGGCTGTGACTTATCTTTATTATGGTGTAAAATAAAACGTGTAATTCAGTTTAAAAACAATATTTCCTTTAAGGATTTCATCACTATGATGTGAAACTTCTGTAACTGAATTAATAATAAGGACTTATATTTTAAAAACGTCTCTTTCGAGCCGTTTTATATGATTATGACTTCGATCCTCACAGTAATACCCCGATTAGTCTTCCGCTGTTATCTCATAATTTAGGGGGTGTTACAATTACTTATGTTGTGATCCAAATAAGTAGCACCCCAGATATTATCTCCGCTGCGATCTGATTTGGGGGTGTTACATAGGCCGATACGATGACCCACATGGTTCTTGGTGATAATCTGTATTAGGACGATACGGTGGAACATATGGACGATTAATGTAAAATGAGTTTTGATTTTGGTTGGGTTGTGGTAGTCGTGATGAATATTCAAAATAGGGTGCACGAAATCAAATACCCCGTTGTTGTGGTGGTGTTATGCCGGTTAGTTCGAAGTTGTTTTCCGGCGAGAAATTCAAATTCGGGGTATTTTAGGGTAGTCGGGATCGTCGGTCTTTTGATGTGAGAGTGTTTTTCTTTGACATGATGAGATGTTTATGGATGAGAAGTTGTTTGAATTGTGTTTGAAATTGTGTGTTTGAGGTTGGTATTTATAAGGTTGAAAAAGTTTTGTTGTTGTTGTTGTTGTTGTTGGGTTTTTTTTTTGTTTTTGTTTTTTTGTTTTTTCGTTTTTAATGTGCAACGGATATAGAGGGACAAACTCGGTCGAATTTTAGACCGATGTTTGTTTTCTTGTTTGATCGACCGATATTGCTCGACCACTTCACATCCCACTCGACCAAGTGAAAGTCGGTCGGTTTGTTTGATCGATCGATATTTTCCGATCGATTGTGGTAAGCCTAATAGAGTAGATAACATAGTGTGTATATGTTATTCAGCCATTTGTAGTTTTGATAATCAAAATGCCTTGTATGCTTGTAATTTTTGTTATACATAAAGTACTAATTATGATTACTAGTTTATAATCTCGTTTATACACAAAAATCTGGTGTTAAAATCAATTAACTTTCAAGCTATGTTTCCATTTTAATGTTTATAACTTCGAGCATATATACAAACCTTTTAATAATAAGATCAATTTTGATTTAATATAATAATAATAATGATTGTTAGTTTTAATAGTTCAGTTCATGCAAGATCTATTAAAGGGTGTGTTTGGCAAAAAGTGCTGGTGCTGGTGTTGGTGCTGAAAAAGATAAAAAATGTAGGCTTTTTTTTGTAGTAGGGTTTGACAAACTAGCTGTAATTGTAGATTAAAATTGTAAAATGACGTAATTGGACATACAAATAATAAACCCAATATGAAAAAAAATAGTAATTAAAATTATTGATATAAATCATAAATATGTAGCATTGCATGAAAATCCATGTAAAAATACAAACAACGTTAAAATGTTGTTAAATTATCATCCATGATGCGCATTCCATATTGAAGTAGCAATATCGTTATGTATCTGTTTCATCTCGTTAGATGCTCATTCAGAATTGTTTTCATTGTTCGTTTCATGAGTATGAACATCGTGAAGTTCGTCTCGTGGTATATAATCCGGATTGTCGTGCATCACCGTAAACATCATGTCTTCTTGTATGAACACATTTGTACATACTCATGCAAACATATTAACAATTGTACGTGGATCATATATATATATGACTCTAATTATACAAGAATGAAATCAACACTAAAATGAGAATAGTCATTAAGAAGGATGTAACACCCCAACCCGACAAGGGTAAAGGTGTCACAGATACGGATTCTTATCAGAACGAACACAAGCATATGACATACATAATACAATAGGATTCCAAGGTTACAACTGAAAATCTGATATTACAAGGCCACAATTGAAAGGTACAAATTTCTAAGTCTGAAATAAGGATCTCTTCTAATCATCTCTACTTCCAGAATAGCTAACAAGGTCTTCTAACGCCAAGGTTCTCTCTATTAACAACCGAGCTTCCAACTAAAACCTGCCGCACACGAAAAGAAACGTGCGGCTGAGCTTAAAAAGCCCAGTGAACAGATATAACGGAAACAAAGCAGTAGTAAAGTGTAATGAAGCAAAAGGAATAATAAAGTAAAAGAATAATACCAGGAGTAACAAGAGTCAGGAAAAAGGAAAACAAGAGTTATGCAGACATACCAGGAATTAAGAATGGTTACAAAGGTGAAAGTGTATGAAACCAGAACCCACCAAATCCCCAAGTTGAAATCAGGTAAAGTCCAGTATCAAGTCATAGGGTAACATAACCAGTAATCCACCACAAACCCAAGTCAAATCAAGTCAAGTCAGATGTCAGGTCAAGTATCAGGTCAAGTAACAGGTCATAAGGTTACAAGGTTTCAGGTAAACAGAAATCCTCTACGAGCCCAAACATATCACATCAAATCACATATATCAGGGTGTATGGAGGGGTGACCTCAGCATACCAGGAAACAGGGTGAGGGGATACCTCCAGGGGTTGGAGTTGCAAGCTCCCAGGGGTGTGAAAGACGTGTATCGCACACACTCGTCAGTCACCAGGATATAACAGGAAATATAACAAATCAGGACATGTCTAGGATGCATCCATGCGCCCCCGCAGGCCACAGGGTCTTCTCTACATAACAAATCAAATCAGGTCGGGGACGAGACAGGACATCACTCTCCTGCCCTAGAGTCATGCCACCGGTGCATCAATGACATGGACATGAAACCCTCATGCCTAGTGGGTGGCTCGTAGTCTCAAACTGTGGGTCAAGGTCAGGTATCAAGTCTCGGGGTCAAGTCTCAGGTATCAAATGTCAGGTATCATATTAGGGTTCATATCAGGGTTCATATCGGGAGGTCAATATCAGAAGGTTCAAAGTTTCATAAAAGGTCCACTTAAAAGTTTACTATTAAAAGTCCATTTTCTAGGTGTCAAAATAATCCTTAAGTACTGGTCTCCATAAAATGATTTTAAAACAGTTTTCATAAAGAAGATCTTTTCCAAAAGGTTTCCATAAAGATAGTCTTCAAAATAGTTTCTTGAAACATTTACATAATTAATTAAAAAGATTTTCCCGTCCAGTTACAATATCAAAATATATCAAGGTTCATGCCAAGGTTCAAGATAAAGGTTCAAGTCAGAAGATAAAGCAAAGGTTCAAAGCAGGGTTCAAGAATAAGGACAACAGATCAAGTCTCACAATACAAGGGATACATAGCGATGGTTCATGAAGTCTTAAACGAATCAATATAATATATCAAGAGAACGAAGGCCCATTACTGAAAAGGGCAGAATATCCGTACCTTATCCCAGAAGCAAACACAAATCAGAAACGGGTGACACAAAGTGAAACAGGACTTCTCTTCCTTCACACCTAGAGGGGTAGACAAGAATTACAAACCCTTCCTTTTTAAGTAACTTTCCATTTTAGCTTTTAGATTCATCAAGTTACTCTTTTAGTCCTTTAGGTTTCATAATCTACACTTTATACCCCTTTAGTTTCAAAAGTTACACTTTAACCCTTCAATTGTTCGTAGTTACACTTTAGACCCTTAATTTATCAAAGTTTCACAATGGTCACTCATTTTATCATATTATAAGAATGTGTCCTCAATTTTACAGAATTTACACAATAGGTCCCTCTAGTTTTCAAAGTTACATATTTAGTCCCTTATCTTACAATTTCAACTTTATATTATTAATAATTACATATTAACCCATTAATTCACCAAATTTACACATAACCCCTTGAATAGATTATATTACTCAAAACAGCCCCAAGTTTCCAGAAATTACAAGTTTAGTCCCTCCATTTAATTATTTTATAATTCGTACCTTAATTAAACCCTAGAAACATTTTAATCCTTTAAAATACAAAAATGACACTAGACCCCCTCTTTTTATATTTTATACAGTAGGTACATGTTCCAAAATAAGTTCTAAAAATAACCCTTGAGTTTTAAAAGTTACAAAACTCACCCAAAACATTTTTAGCAAATCGTATAACACTTTATTTAATCAAAACTCTAACCCTAAAAATACAAATCATTATCCAATAATTATACCATCATTAAATCCTCATTAAATGACCAAGAACAAGCCCTCAATCCAAACCCTAAATCGAATTACACTTTATTTCTTTTCTTCATTATTTTCTTTAAATCGGTAAAACTAAATAAATCAAGAATAATTATTTTAGGCCTTAACAATTCGAAATACAATTTTTCCCAGATTAGTATGATCATATGGAGTCCAAATAAAATAAATATGAAGCCTCAAAAATTCGAATTGAATTATTTAGGGTTTATACACGTTTTTAAGATTTAATTCACAAATAATTGTTAGATCATGCATGGATCGACTTTTACATTTTATTTGGTGTTCATAACATATATAGGGTCTGAGAAAAATACCAAATCAAGATTTGAACGTGTGGAATGAGGTGTACGAATTCTTTTATACGCGTATGGCCAAAATGGGTCAAAAATCACCACGGCTTCAAAAACGATCTAAAAATCACGAAACCAATTTTCACAGGTCACATATGATGTGAGGAACACAAGAAAAATAAGAAACGAATTTTTAGGAGGTCGCAAGAATTAATTCGATCCATACCTTATTTCTCCTAGTCGCGATATGCGAAAATCACCACGGACGAACCAAACAACGAACACCTCCACAATAATTTTTCTAGGACTCTTTAGATGTTGCTTGATCACAGAAAATTGTGTTTGGAATTGTTTGATGTCGAATTGAAGCTATAGAGAGTTGTTTGTGTGTGTGTGTGTTTATCGCTCAATTAGGGTTTCAAGAGAAAATAATGTGATTGATTTAAAACAAGGAAAGGCTGGTCAAATGGGGAGGGATGGGCCATAATTTCGGCCATAAAAACTGGAAATCAAGTGGTGATTGATTTGAATGATTAATATCCTTAATTCTTTCTATAATTATAAGTTTAAATAACATAATAATACATTTTAAATATATTCGGCATATGTAGGGGTATTTTAGTAATTTTACCACTTGTACAAATGTTAAATGAAGTTCTCAAAATTATTTGGATCCTATCTTGTGCATTGCCAGAAGTTTGGGATCGATTCGATACTTTATACGCTTTTAATTAATTTTTAAACTTGCAGGGGCATTTTGGTCTTTTAACACATTTTAGAATTTTAGGGTTTTACAACTCTTCCCCCCTAAAAAAAAAATTTTCGTCCTCGAAAATTGAAGTCGCTAGGTTAGCCGGAGTCGTAGCAATTCGCAAGAGGTCGTCTCTAACATTCTCACGCTTGAAGAGGTTCTTCCAAAAAGAATAGCTCATATGGGATGCGAACGAGATTTCAAATCGAATAATTGTATCTACAACAGAGAGCTCTTCAAGGAGTTTAAGATTCATAACTGAGGTCAACAGAATGCAGCACGAGAGTCCAAATTCACCCAGATATTTAACGAACGAAGGTAGAGTATACGCATAGGTAGAATGAACCTAAGGTCTCACTAATCACGGATAATCCATCGGGAGTCAAGCTCTAAACTTCTTAGGTACTTCCCAAGATATCCTATGGCCACAATGAGGGCACGTTATATGGTGTAAGTATTATCACGTTAATAATACCAGCACCACATAAATATGCCTTCATGATGATCATACTTTATCTCGAGTCGTAAGCAACACAACTTATCTTAATCCACCTAGTACTTCTATAGTCTCGGAGATCAACAAAATCGATGTCATAATCAAGAGGGAAAGCCAAACTACTCGCCATGGAGATTCTCAAAATGCCCAAGAGGCATCGAAATGATTAACAAAGATCAGAGGTCAGAGTCGGAATCTGAAGGTAAGGATCAAATAGGGCCAGGAAATTACTATGCAATTTTTAATGCTTTCAAGATTCATTTAGTTTTCAAAACTTAAGTGGTGCAAGGCATAAACTTTCAGTCTCTAAAAGGAATCTCAAGAGGCTTTAACCAAAATCGAGGCACGAATCAGAGTGATGCGGAAGCAATGATACCTAAACAAATGGCTTATAATCTACCCATTCCTCACCGGTCAGAACTTAAGTTCCTATAGGGAAATCCTAAAGCAAATTTTCAAAGGTTGTCTTACGAGCGCCTACAGGGAAAGCTTAGTGGCCCTAACTTACACAGGTCAAGGGTAAATGTATTACGAAATCGCAGCCTGTCTCTCTGATACCATAATTGTAACACCCCAACCCGACAAGGGTAAAGGTGTCACAGATACGGATTCTTATCAGAACGAACACAAGCATATGACATACATAATACAATAGGATTCCAAGGTTACAACTGAAAATCTGATATTACAAGGCCACAATTGAAAGGTACAAATTTCTAAGTCTGAAATAAGGATCTCTTCTAATCATCTCTACTTCCAGAATAGCTAACAAGGTCTTCTAACGCCAAGGTTCTCTCTATTAACAACCGAGCTTCCAACTAAAACCTGCCGCACACGAAAAGAAACGTGCGGCTGAGCTTAAAAAGCCCAGTGAACAGATATAACGGAAACAAAGCAGTAGTAAAGTGTAATGAAGCAAAAGGAATAATAAAGTAAAAGAATAATACCAGGAGTAACAAGAGTCAGGAAAAAGGAAAACAAGAGTTATGCAGACATACCAGGAATTAAGAATGGTTACAAAGGTGAAAGTGTATGAAACCAGAACCCACCAAATCCCCAAGTTGAAATCAGGTAAAGTCCAGTATCAAGTCATAGGGTAACATAACCAGTAACCCACCACAAACCCAAGTCAAATCAAGTCAAGTCAGATGTCAGGTCAAGTATCAGGTCAAGTAACAGGTCATAAGGTTACAAGGTTTCAGGTAAACAGAAATCCTCTACGAGCCCAAACATATCACATCAAATCACATATATCAGGGTGTATGGAGGGGTGACCTCAGCATACCAGGAAACAGGGTGAGGGGATACCTCCAGGGGTTGGAGTTGCAAGCTCTCAGGGGTGTGAAAGACGTGTATCGCACACACTCGTCAGTCACCAGGATATAACAGGAAATATAACAAATCAGGACATGTCTAGGATGCATCCATGCGCCCCCGCAGGCCACAGGGTCTTCTCTACATAACAAATCAAATCAGGTCGGGGACGAGACAGGACATCACTCTCCTGCCCTAGAGTCATGCCACCGGTGCATCAATGACATGGACATGAAACCCTCATGCCTAGTGGGTGGCTCGTAGTCTCAAACTGTGGGTCAAGGTCAGGTATCAAGTCTCGGGGTCAAGTCTCAGGTATCAAATGTCAGGTATCATATCAGGGTTCATATCAGGGTTCATATCGGGAGGTCAATATCAGAAGGTTCAAAGTTTCATAAAAGGTCCACTTAAAAGTTTACTATTAAAAGTCCATTTTCTAGGTGTCAAAATAATCCTTAAGTACTGGTCTCCATAAAATGATTTTAAAACAGTTTTCATAAAGAAGATCTTTTCCAAAAGGTTTCCATAAAGATAGTCTTCAAAATAGTTTCTTGAAACATTTACATAATTAATTAAAAAGATTTTCCCGTCCAGTTACAATATCAAAATATATCAAGGTTCATGCCAAGGTTCAAGATAAAGGTTCAAGTCAGAAGATAAAACAAAGGTTCAAAGCAGGGTTCAAGAATAAGGACAACAGATCAAGTCTCACAATACAAGGGATACATAGCGATGGTTCATGAAGTCTTAAACAAATCAATATAATATATCAAGAGAACGAAGGCCCATTACTGAAAAGGGCAGAATATCCGTACCTTATCCCAGAAGCAAACACAAATCAGAAACGGGTGACACAAAATGAAACAGGACTTCTCTTCCTTCACACCTAGAGGGGTAGACAAGAATTACAAACCCTTCCTTTTTAAGTAACTTTCCATTTTAGCTTTTAGATTCATCAAGTTACTCTTTTAGTCCTTTAGGTTTCATAATCTACACTTTATACCCCTTTAGTTTCAAAAGTTACACTTTAACCCTTCAATTGTTCGTAGTTACACTTTAGACCCTTAATTTATCAAAGTTTCACAATGGTCACTCATTTTATCATATTATAAGAATGTATCCTCAATTTTACAGAATTTACACAATAGGTCCCTCTAGTTTTCAAAGTTACATATTTAGTCCCTTATTTTACAATTTCAACTTTATATTATTAATAATTACATATTAACCCATTAATTCACCAAATTTACACATAACCCCCTGAATAGATTATATTACTCAAAACAGCCCCAAGTTTCCAGAAATTACAAGTTTAGTCCCTCCATTTAATTATTTTATAATTCGTACCTTAATTAAACCCTAGAAACATTTTAATCCTTTAAAATACAAAAATGACACTAGACCCCCTCTTTTTATATTTTATACAGTAGGTACATGTTCCAAAATAAGTTCTAAAAATAACCCTTGAGTTTTAAAAGTTACAAAACTCACCCAAAACATTTTTAGCAAATCGTATAACACTTTATTTAATCAAAACTCTAACCCTAAAAATACAAATCATTATCCAATAATTATACCATCATTAAATCCTCATTAAATGACCAAGAACAAGCCCTCAATCCAAACCCTAAATCGAATTACACTTTATTTCTTTTTCTTCTTTATTTTCTTTAAATCGGTAAAACTAAATAAATCAAGAATAATTATTTTAGGCCTTGAAAATTCGAAATACAATTTTTCCCAGATTAGTATGATCATATGGAGTCCAAATAAAATAAATATGAAGCCTCAAAAATTCGAATTGAATTATTTAGGGTTTATACATGTTTTTAAGATTTAATTCACAAATAATTGTTAGATCATGCATGGATCGACTTTTACATTTTATTTGGTGTTCATAACATATATAGGGTCTGAGAAAAATACCAAATCAAGATTTGAACGTGTGGAATGAGGTGTACGAATTCTTTTATACGCGTATGGCCAAAATGGGTCAAAAATCACCACGGCTTCAAAAACGATCTAAAAATCACGAAACCAATTTTCACAGGTCACATATGATGTGAGGAACACAAGAAAAATAAGAAACGAATTTTTAGGAGGTCGCAAGAATTAATTCGATCCATACCTTATTTCTCCTAGTCGCGATATGCGAAAATCACCACGGACGAACCAAACAACGAACACCTCCACAATAATTTTTCTAGGACTCTTTAGATGTTGCTTGATCACAGAAAATTGTGTTTGGAATTGTTTGATGTCGAATTGAAGCTATAGAGAGTTGTTTGTGTGTGTGTGTTTATCGCTCAATTAGGGTTTCAAGAGAAAATAATGTGATTGATTTAAAACAAGGAAAGGCTGGTCAAATGGGGAGGGATGGGCCATAATTTCGGCCATAAAAGCTGGAAATCAAGTGGTGATTGATTTGAATGATTAATATCCTTAATTCTTTCTATAATTATAAGTTTAAATAACATAATAATACATTTTAAATATATTCGGCATATGTAGGGGTATTTTAGTAATTTTACCACTTGTACAAATGTTAAATGAAGTTCTCAAAATTATTTGGATCCTATCTTGTGCATTGCCAGAAGTTTGGGATCGATTCGATACTTTATACGCTTTTAATTAATTTTTAAACTTGCAGGGGCATTTTGGTCTTTTAACACATTTTAGAATTTTAGGGTTTTACGAAGGATGTGTACGTACCTTCAATTTTGATGACCAAATTGAGTGATTGAGAGCTAGGGTTAATATGGATTTATAATAGAACATGGGTATTAGGAAGGGTATCTTGGTAAATTTGCAAATTATAATCTCCAGGATTTTCTGAAAAGTTCCTGTGAGGAGCTTTTTTTTATGGAGATTATTTTGCTAGAGTTTCAATAATCTTGCGTAGCCAAACGAGGCTACTTTTTAGATGAGAGCTTATTTTTTTTAAAAATAATCTTTAGCTCCCATAATCTCCCATAATTCTTGCTGCCAAACACACCCTAAATCTAAATTAACTTTTGAATTTAAAATTACTCTATAGTTAAAAATTTAAGACTTAACAGTAAATTTTATGAAAAAATTACACGGATGGTCCTTGTGGTTTACACGAATTTCATGTTTAGGAGCTATTTCATTTTAATTACGCCACAGATACCTATTTTGTGAAACGTTGCACGCGTTTGGTCCCTAATTTGGATTGTCCGTTTACTTTGACCGTTAAGTGTACAAATATTATTTGCCCGTTAGTCCCTCCGTTAATATTTTTTGCATCGTTAGTCCACACAAATTTAATCCACACACATCTCAACACACACAACCCAAAAACAAAATATACCCAGATGAAGGCATCACAACTCCACAAATCCACATCTAGCTCTCGATCAAAACAAAATTAAATCTCTTCACTCTCACACATAACAAATCATACACAAAAAAAAAAAAAAAAAAAAACCGACACACACAAACTCAAACAAAGTCAAAACCCAGAAAATTTACACGCACCAAAACCTAGATCCATCACAGATTCCGATCAGTGGTGGTCGCTTGTTCGGTCTTCTCCTCCGTTTCGTGATTACTGGCTTCGTGAATGCTTTTTTGAATCTATTTTTGATCTTGATAACTATACCGATTCTTTCTTTCCTGATGATGATGATTTCATCGATTTTGATAACACTAAAATCAACGGATCCAAAGGTAAATTGATTTATTATTTATATTTTATTTTATATATTAATAAATGTTTTATTTTATAAAAGTAGATATAAAAAAGTTATTTATTTTATTTATTTATATATTTTTTTGTTAGTAGAGCGAGGAGCATGATTCACCCTCACTAAATTAGATTAGTTAATTAGATTGTGATTTATTTTATATGTTGAGTAATTTTTTTTTTTTTAATTTTGTTTTGTAATGGTAGATGAAGAGAAGGAGGTAAGGAAGGATATGATGCTGGTGTGGTTGAGTAAGTGGAGGAAGGCGCGTGCGGTGGACGCGCCGAGGCTATACCAGAAGGCGCCCAAGATTTTGAATGTGAAAGTGAGTCCCAGGTCTATTCACCAGCCGCGTTAGATTGATTCCAGATTTTAGTTTGTTTTACTTCTACTGTTTTTATGGTTTGAAGTTACATGTATAGTGAGTAGCAGATTACTTGGTGTCTAGCAAAGACTATATTTGTAACTTGATGATTGTAATTATTGATAATAAAGCTGTTTTGAGCATTTGTTAACTCTGGTTGGATGTATAAAGAGTGGAGTGCTTCGAGTTGCTTTGGGTCAAATGTGGTTGATGGTGGTGATGTGGTGGTTGTTGTGGTGGTGAGGAGTGTGAGGAGGATGAGAGTGGTGGTGGTGAAAGTGAAAGTGAAAATAGAACTAACGATGCAAAAAATACTAACGGAGGGATTAACGGGTAAACATTAATTAAATACTTAACGGTCAAACTAACGGCCCATCTAACTTAGGGACCAAATAAGTGCAACGTTTCACAAAATAGGTATCTGTGGTGTAATTAAAATGAAATAGCTCCTAAACATGAAATCCGTGTAAACCACAAGGACCATCCGTGTAATTTTTTCAAATTTTATTAAACAATTAGAAAATTAATATATTTTATATTTACGTACAAAAGTGAAAAAAAAGAGAAAGAGCTCTCAAACACTTAAGCAAGACACAATGGTGACCATTCGCTTCACCGTCACATCAGCGGTACATAATCATTCAACACATCACCACTCCTATCACTTTTCAGACACAATGGTCACTAATCCCCTCAACTCTCAAAAATACTATACTTTATACAAACATACCTCACAATAACTTACACACACTAAAAAAAAAAAAAAAAAAAAAATATTGAATGGTGAGCATGGTTACCACTTCCATCCTCTTTTTGCTTGGTCAATGGCGGAACCAGGAAAATAGGATGTGGGAGACAATTTTATTATTATTTTTTTTTATTTATTTATTTTTTATTTATTTATTTTTTTACAATAGCCACAAAATGCGGAAGAAAAAGTTAGGATCGTAATGATAAATCGAGTATTTTCACTTAGAGATGAAGAATTTATAAGACTTTAGAGTGTTTAATGTTGGGTTTTAGTATGTGGGTGGGGGCAATTTGAGTTTTGGATGGAGGGCACTTTCGAAAAAAGATCAAAATTAAAAGAAAATTACACTAAAATTTTAACTTTTTCGACTAGCCATGGGGGGCACCGCCCCCTATACTTACTTTATACATCCGTCCCTGTGCTCGGTCACGCATGAGGTGGAGGGAGTCACAGAGGGGGTGGCGCGTGAGGTGGAGTGTTAAAAGGTGAGGCTTCACCCTGTGTCCCTATATTGTACTCTCATGTGTTTTTATTTTTCTTTTATAAATTAGATTAGAGTAAACTGCAAAATACATCCCTATGGTTTACACCTTTTGGCACTTTATATCCCTGTCAGAAACTATTTGCAATATACATCCCCCGTTAGGCAAACGTTTGCCACATTACATCCCTAAGTTGGATGGGCGTTATCTTTCTCCGTTAAGTGTTTGCATCGTTAGTCCCTCCGTTAGTTTTGTTTGCATCGTTAGTCCCTCCGTTAGTATTTTTTACAAAAATTATTTTTTTTCGAAATTAATTTTTTTTCGAAATTAATTATTTTACAAAAATTAATTTTTTTTTTCGAAATTAATTTTTTTTCAAAAATTACCTTTTTTTTTAAATTAATTTTTTTAGAAAATTTAATTTTTTTAGAAATTATTTTTTTACCATAATAACTTTTTTTCGAAATTAATTTTTTTTTCAAAATTAATTTTATTACAAAAATTACTTTTTTTTTTCGAAATTAATTTTTTTAGATAAATTATTTTTTTACAAAAATTACTTTTTTTCAAAATTAATTTTTTTTTAAATTAATTTTTTTCGAAATTAATTTTTTTGTAGAAAAATTAATTTTTTTCGAAATTATTTAAAAAAAAAATTAATTTTTGTAAAAAAATTAATTTCGAAAAAAATTAATTTCGAAAAAAAGTAATTTTTGTAAATAAATAATTTCAAAAAAAATAATTTTTCTACAAAAATTAATTTCGAAAAAAAAAACCAATTTTTGTAAGAAAATTAATTTCGAAAAAAAAATTAATTTTTGTAAAAAAATTAATTTCGAAAAAAAGTTATTTTTGTAAAAAAATAATTTCAAAAAAAAATTAATTTTTCTAAAAGAAATAATTTCGAAAAAAAAGTAATTTTTGAAAAAAAAATTATTTTTTCTAAAAAAAATTAATTTCGAAAAAAAAAATAATTTTTATAAAATAATTAATTTCGAAAAAAAATTAATTTCGTAAAAAAATAATTTTTGTAAAAAATACTAACGGAGGGACTAACGATGCAAACACTTAACGGAGAAAGATAACGCCCAGCCAACTTAGGGATGTAATGTGGCAAACGTTTGCCTAACGGGGGATGTATATTGCCAATAGTTTCTGACAGGGATGTAAAGTGCCAAAAGATGTAAAGCACAGGGATGTATTAGTTTTTAAATAAATCGAGTCTGAAACTTGACTTTTATTGGCAATCCATTTAGTTACATTATGAAATTAAACTTTGCTACCAGTCGAGTTCTAAGTGCGAAAAAAAAGTTAATTTAAAATACCTTCAAACTGATATTATTTTTTCTTTTGAAACTGCAAAATATATTAAAAAAAAGCTAGCAAAAAGAAATTACAAAAGGTTGTTACAACACAGATCACTAATCCAAGCAATCCAATTTGGAATTGACATCCAATATCAGACGATCGATTATTTGCTAATATACTCACTTTAAAAAAAGTTATGGATTTAGTTTGGTTATCCCCACCCTACTAAAATGATAGGAATACCCCTTTTAATATTTTTTTATTTTTTTCTTTAACTTTTTTTTTTCAATTTTTTTCTTCTTATAAAAGTGTAATAAAAAACGAAAGAGAATATAATGTTTTACAAGTCAAAAGTAATAAAACACAAAATATACGAAGCAGAAAATCATAAAAAGTTGTCTTGCCTAGTTAAAGTGGGTAAAACTGTAAAAAAAAAGTGCGGAACATAAAACATAAAGTTTGACAAGTTAAAAGTAGTAAATGAAAAAAGATACGGAAAAAAAAACTATCAAAAACTGTTTTATCTTGTCAATAAAGCGGGTATAGAAGGTATGAGAGGTAAGGAGGGTAGCAATAGTAAAACCTTTATGGATTTGGTTTATGCATTTTAAATTTATAAAAATAACAATTAATGAATCTATAAATTTCATTTCAGGTTTTGCTAATAAGAAGTGAATTTTAATTACAATGTGTTGTATGAAACTAAATAATGCAGTCATAATCAAGTGTTGTTTCATACTTTCATGTAATAAAAATTATATTCTTAACCACAACCCTTAAAATATCATTAGCAAAACCCATTTCATAATTCTATACTTCTAATACATTTAAGCAGTTAAAGTGATTTTGTGGTTTCATTTGAAGCTTTTATATTTTTCTAATAAACAAACAACAGACTTTCCACAAATCTTAAAAAAAAAAAAGTGAATTGTCAGGAATACCTTGACCCCGAGTGTTTTTTGCCACCGGCCATTGTCCCTCCACAAGGAATAGCTTCGGCAAATCTCCTGGCTCAGTGGGGCACCAACTGAAGTAGGTAGGAGCCGAGACTCGAACCCTTGACTTTTTATCAACAAAATCTCTCCAGTGGTTACATGAGATTTTCGGAAATGAGTGTATCAACTGAGACAAATCTCTTTTGGTAACAAACAACAGACTTTCATATGCTATTTAACATTGTCTCATGTAAGCTATTCACTAGCTAACTACTTATGTATCGCTATAATATACTGAAACATACTGAAACTCTTTAACCAAAAAAATAATAGAGTACAATCAGTAAAGATAATGACTTCACGTAAGTATGTTACAGTTTTAAGTACCTGAAGACAACGATTAAACACAAGCATCAAATAAAAATACCGCCTACTGATAAATCTCTGTAAACAAACCGTATATATACACGTATAAGAAAATCGCTGAACAATAATTGAAAAAGATTTGTGGCAGATGAATATTTCTGATTAAAGTAAAAATAATTAAAAAGATTGGCTGCGGGTAAGTTTTATTTTCGAAAAAAGGTAGGAGTAATAAAAAGAAGTAGTCTCTCTGGGATAGAGTGTGAGTTTAATTTCATGAAACGCGGGAGGATTACCGTAGGATGGGCCCCGGTAAATAAATCTCAGCCGTTTATTTGTTTGAGATTGGAATTGACTTGCTGTGGTCCTAGTTCTAGAGATATAGAGGTCTTGAATAAAATGATATGGGCATCTTGATTTCCATTATTTTGTTATTAAATTTATTTGATTGGGGTATTTTATATGTATACTTTATTTGCCTATGGTAGGGTGGTACAACCTTCCTAAATTAGCCTAGCGTAGATATGGAAATATGGAAGTATCACAACATGTGTAGATACAAGTTTTTTTGTCTTTGTTTTGTGTCAAGAAAATTTGAACATTGCAACATACTACTTTGTGGAAATGGCATCCTTTCATCGAAATAAAAGAGACGAGTCCTTTTCAAGACTCTGTTGTGTTGAAACTAGACTTCAGGAAAAGCGAACCAAAGTGTACATGACTAACGTGGTTTTGCCTTTCCTATGTTATGCATCAAGTTATTCACGCCTAAGATGTTTTTTTTAAGAGTAACTTACATAAATGGTCACTATAGTTTATCAATTTTTTTCACATTTAGTCATTGAACTTTTTTTTGACAAGTTCATTCATTAATGTTTCAAATCATTACAGATCCAGTCCATTTGCGTTACATAAATGGTCACTGTGGTTTTGCTTAAATTACATAAATAGTCACTGAAGTTGACTGAATCTGTAACAATTTGAAACCTTAATGTTGGTCCAGTATAACTTGAGCAACTCATGAATTAACGAAATAAACACAAACACGTGCCGTTTGGACATGGAAAGTATAACGAGTTTATGATTCATGATATGCGGAATTACAAAGATACTCTAGAACCCACTTAGACACACTAATGACTTGGTTGGCTTTTCAATGGGGATAATTGCAGACGGCTATCCCCGGTAAGAGACAAATTAAGAGACACTGAGAAGCAAGCTAGGCTTGGGTTCTCAGTGTGTTGAGAATTCTAACACTCTAACTATGTTATGAGATTCTTACTACTTACTCTCTATTGAATGCGCACATTCTGCTTTAGTTGCGACGGGTTTATATAGCGGTGAGATTACTGTTTCTTCACGTGTGAATAGTGATCTTGCCAACTGTTTGTAGATAGGCACGTGCCTAGACATCTAGCCTTGATGTCCTTTTGGTTTACCGGAGTTGACAGCACCGATTTACCATGAGCTTCTTTTGTATCTTGGGAAGGAACAAAATTTATCTTCCCAAGAGTTTTCTCGCTTAAACTCTATAGTCTTCACCTAACCTTCTTGGTCATTGATCAGAGAGCTGATAGATCATCAAGGTATTCCTGCCCTTGATGATCCCCTGTTCCTGAGCTAAAGTTCTGTTGTACATACTAGCTGATGAGCACTTAGTAAGTTTGTAGGAACTCTTTGACAATATCTGAGGCATGAACTACTGCTGTTGACTTTCAGTGAATGTGTCTTCTTTAATCAGTTCATCCTAGATTCTTGATGTCTCTGATCTTGAGCCTTGTTTCAAGGAGTCATGTTGATCAGTCATAACTTCTTGATCGTTTATATTTAAGGTCGGTGAGGTGGTCATTGTCAATGAGAGAAAGGCCATCAGGAATAAAGAGACATTTGTCAGATCTCAGTGTCCTTGATGTTTGCTCAAGTACCTTACTCACTGAGACTGCATCAGTGATTAAAGCGCTAACTTCAGTTGGTTTTATTGCCAACTCTTTGAAGTATGCTATTGAGGTTCTCCCCTATATCAGGGGGATGACATTCTCACTGATCATCAGTGGGTTAGATGATCACTGATATTCTGTCAGTGAATGTCGAGGGGCTATTTTATGTTCAAATGTTTGTTAGGGACATTTGGGTAGTTGCTGACCCAACAATCTCCCCCTATTTGAACATAAAGATGGCCCGGGTTTTATTAGGGATAAGTGAGCATAACGGCTTCTTCTTATCCTCTGATTTACAACAAGGTATAATGTACGACTATTGTTTTGATTCTATGTGTTACTACTTGTTGGATTATATCAGTGATAAGTGAGCATAATGGCTTCTTCTTATTCACTGATTTACAAGTGTGATCTAAAATAAACAATATCGATATGAGCTCTTGTCTTCGATACTTGTTGTTGAAGATGACGAATGGCTATTTTCTTCATCTTCAGTCACCATCTTCATCTTTGGTTCTATTTTAATATAGTTTGATGATGACCTCCCGAACATTTATGTTCAGGGTCTCATGACCTATATTGCCCAGGGTCTCCTGAGCATTTCCTCAGGGTCTCCTGTCTTCAGGGTCTTGCTTAGGGGTTTCTTCGATTCAGTTCTTAGCAAAAACTTGCTAATCGTAGATATCCTAAGCTATTATCAGTTTATAAGTGAGCAAAAAGGCTTCTTCTTATAAGCTGATTTACAACAGAAAAATGTACATATATTTCAGTAAGAACCATTTCTCTGTTGTCTCTGAACTATTTCTTCTTTTGTGTGTTCAGGGTCATGTTCCATTATTCTTGTTCTGCTCAAGTCTTTATAACAATTATTTCGTGTGAACTCAGTTCCTGATGATTTATGCATTAGGTTCACACATCTTCAGTCATGACTATCGCAGATTCTCATAAATACCTTCTCCCCCTCAACAGCTGCAACTTCAGTGAAAGAATTTGGGGTTCGTGCATTTATGGTTATGGTTCAGGCTAAGGAACTTAGTTCTTTCGTTGAATGTCTATCAGTTAGAATAATAGACATTGAGACCTTTCAAGGTGTCATCCTGAAAGGTCCTCAGGGAGTGACTTACTTAAGCTGTGAACAAGCTGTCAGTGAGTCATTCTCTCTGGAAGTTTAGATCCTTTTATTCATAGTTTACATAAAAGAAGAGATTAGTTCATAATAATCTTTCCATGACTAGAATTTACAAGTTATCTAAACTTAATCAGTAATAAGTGAGCAAAGGCTTCTTCTTACACTGATTATTACATCAAAGAATTATAATATTTTCATACCTAATTCTATTGATGCTGATCAAGTACGGATACACTCTGGAGCTTGACTATGTTCTCTTCAGTTCTGCAACCTTTTCAGTCTGTAGTCCAGCGTCTTCGTACTTCCGTGCTCTGTAAACCAGCAACCACTCTGGCCAGAGCCTTTGAAACTCAGGTAGTACTTGCTTCTTACCTGGTTTGAACAATAAATTTCATGAACTGCACAAGCTAATTCCTCTTGAGGCAAGATCAGTCGGCGTATCAGCATGGTGTAGAGCAGGTATCATGGACTGTTGTTACTTGGAAAGTTTGCACCATAGGAGGACTCGGTTGTCTTTCCCGTCCTTCCATTGAGTTAGCCAAGTATAGCCCAGGCTGTAAGGGTGTCTTCTAGCTTACAAGCTGGGCAGCAACGAGGAGAGAACCATCAATGATTTTCTTCCTATGTTGCTAAACGTCTTTAGGTTAGGTTTTCGAAAGAACAGGGACAACTTTATGCAATGCATTGCCCCTGTTTGTATGATTTGTACCTATCCCTAAAGACGTATCCTCCTTCCCACTCTATCTTTTCCTTCAGATACCCTCGAACCCCCTCGAATTCAACCATACAGGTTGCAACTGAGATCAACATTTAAGAACTTCCAAATGTCACCGCTTTGATTGCTAATGAGAGTTTAATTGGAAATGAAACTCTCGCCATATATGTGACCTTTGAAGATGATGGGCGATTACACAGGACGTCATAGTCCATTTAAACCTCCTTCAGATCAAAGGTACTTGAGATTCTTGACCCACAACGTCTTGGAGTACGGGTGTTGTCTAGAATCCCTTGAAGACCAGTGATGATGGAAGTGACTTGCATGGTGGATTGAGGGTGGTTATTATCGAGCATTCCTTTGCACAAGAACAGTTTGAAGTAGCCCTTGATTTTGAAAGGTTGCTCGAGGCAGTTTGGTAGGGGATTTAGGTGGGGGGGATTGATGGAGGATGGTGGTTGAATGTTATTAGCCGTCATTTAAGAACGGCTAAAAGTTATTAGTAGTCATTTAAGAACGTATCTAGATCATAAGTATGATCCACCCGCTCTGATACCACTTGTTGGTCTGGTATAACTTGAGCGACTCATGAATTAACGAAATAAACACAAACACGTGCCGTTTGGACATTGAAAGTATAACGAGTTTATGATTCATGATATGCGGAATTATAAGGTTACTCAAGAACCCACTTAGACACACTAATGACTTGGTTGGCTTTTCAATGGGGATAGTTGTAGACGACTATCCCCGGTGAGAGACAAATTAAGAGACACTGAGAAGCAAGCTAGGCTTGGGTTCTCAGTGTGCTGAGAATTCTAACACTCTAACTATGTTATGAGATTCTCACTACTTACTCTCTATTGAATGCGCACATTCTGCCTTGGTTGTGACGGGTTTATATAGCGGTGAGATTACTGTTTGTTGATCCCAAACACAGATCGATTGAGCTTGTATTAGAAACTTTGAAGAATGTCCAAGAGTATGCGGAATCTACTCTTAAACACTTAGAAGAATATCAATGTAACAATAAACGATGAAACAGTAAACTGTATTGAACACAATATCACCAAAATGCTTCAATATTATTAGCTCAATAATACGAGTACTCTATGTAGTACTAGGGTTTACAAGCTTGAAGCTATACATCAAAAGCATACGTATAAACATCTAAACCTATGACCTCCTTTTATAGACTAAGGAGTCCTTTACAAGATAACTACAAATCTTCTAGAATATACAGATAAGTCTAAACATATAGAATATACACAGAATATCTTCTAAACTTATCACATTACACGTCTTTATCCCATAGCAGTATCAATCTTAATCAGCAATCTTCAGCAGTACAAAGTTAGTATGGCAGTACTAACTTTTACTCTAGCAGTACAAACTTGATTAGTACTGTTGGTTGTAATCTTCAGCAGTTTAATCTTTGGCATGACAGTACTAACTTAGTTTGGCAGTACTAAGTGTGTAGACTTGTAATTCCCAACAATCATCCCCTAAACTTGTGATTTACCTCCAAATCATCAAGTTTCTTGAATTACATCTTTGACCTTGAGAGTATTCTTCCAAACACTTCAGACTTGTAGACTTGTAATTCCCAACAATCATCCCCTAAACTTGTGATTACATCTTCTCTTCAGACTGCATGGAGATCTTTCTTAGCAATTCCCTTGCCATCTCAGTCTCTTTTTCCACTGTTAATTTTACAGATAACATCACAGTTAAAGCACCTTTTGACAATGGGTAATCCTTCTCCACTAGCATATATATATCAACTCCAGCTTTTGTAGACACATGATGAACTCCACGTGTATCATACAATCTCCATTTCAATCCTAGATTGTTGACTTGAAACTTCCATAATGTATCACATTTATCTGGATCAAATAACCTCTTCAATTCCACCCATAACATTCTTTCTTTGTTGTCTGTTGGTTCTGCTGAGCTGAATTTTTCTTTGACTAAACTCCATAACTTCACTAGATCTTCTCTGTCAAATGCCTTGAGCATATCATCAAAGTGTTGATATATCTTGTTAAGAGTAATGAAGATTAAAACAACATAAACAAATAGGAAGCGTGTCTGACAACTACAACAGTAGTTGTCATTTCCAAGAACCAATTGGATTGCTCTAAAAAAGTCTTCGAGTGTCAGTCCTGACACTTCTTCGACTTTTAGCCACTTGAGGGATGGTCTGTCTGACCCCGATAAGACTTGTTCTTATCTTCTCAAAACCTTCCCGCTTTATCCCGCCTTTTATTCAGGCTTCAGGTTCTTCAGTTATTTGCCTTCAGTCTTCAGTCTTCAGTCTTCAGTTATTGTTGTTGAGGAGACTTGGGGTTCAGTGAGCTCTTGTCTAACGCTCACTGATCCCATTACCTTCTTCTTCGTCTCAAGTAACACTTCAGGGAGAATCGCCTTCCTGAATTGGTGAGTCTTTCTTCTTAGACTCGTCCTAAGCATCTTGAAGGTAACTCACTGAGTGACTGTTCACTCAGTGACTTAGAATATTTTCGGTTTAATTAACACTTAGCTTAATTTGTATTCAAATCCTGTTTTAACGACTCTTGGGTACTAAAGGACCCAACAATCTCCCCCTATTTGGATATAAATTATGCTCAAGTGTTTTTGATCAGTAATGAGTGAGCTAATGACTTCTGCTCATACTGAATGTACTAGAAAGTAAATAAGGACACTGAAATAACAAAACAAAGGAACATCATTTTATTAATTTCATTACAAGGGTCCTAACTACTAAATGTACATGATAGAGGTGTTGCAGATTCTCAGTCCAGTTTGTATCCAAGGGCTTCAAGCTTGGGTCTCTTGGATTCCAGCTCATGTTGATCAGGATGAAGTTGAATCTTGATTCTCAGGTCTTGGCAGAACCTCACATTTTCAGGACTCTGGATTGGTGAGGCCATCATGAGAAAACCAAGCATGGCTTTAATTCCTGCCCGATCAATATCACTCCATCTTTGGAAGGCTGGATCTCCAAACTCATCAGTGAAGAATATCCCTCTCTCAGGTTATTCTATGACCTTGTTGTTCATGAATGTAACTCCTTCAGGGAGGGCTCTGTTGCATTCAAGGCCAGGGACTTTGATCTCAGGCTCAGATCCAATTATCTTCCTCTTTCTTCTAGAGGTCTGAGAAGGGGCAGGCTGACTGACTGGAGCAGGGAGAAGTGAGGGAATACCAAGTTCCTCAGGTGTTGCATTCAGCTTTTCATATCTAACTTTCAGGGACTGCATTAGTTCCCTGACAGCAACATTTGACTTCATGAATATGATTGGACCCAGTGCATCCAATTCAGTGATCCCAAAGTCAGCGAACCTAAAAGGCTTATGAATTTCAAAGTTCCTCTTATCAGGACCTCTGAAAACAGTGATGGCAGCAGGCTTGGTGTTCTGATGAATCTTTACATCAGTAATGGGTTCAGGTCTCAGTCTGCTTGTCATGACCCATTGGTACATCTCAATTCTCTTTTGTCTTATCTCCTCAGTCCTTTTTAGCCTTTCTTCTCTTTTCTTCCTGAGAGCCGACATTTCAGCATCCTGAGCTTTTACAAAGCTCTCACCACCCTTTCTTCCAGCAAGTTTTTTTGGCTCAAGACCAATCTTCTCAGCCCCTTCTGTGACAACCTGAATGATGGCAGACTTGTTTTGCCTCTCTTCTTCCGCAGCTTTCTTCAACCCTTCTTCCTTTTCTAAATGAGCCATAATTTGTTCCTCAGTGAGGTGATACATAACTCCATTTATTTCATAAGGGACCCTGACTGGCTCATCAGGGTCTAGCCTTCTTTCAGAGGAAGCAGGCACCAAGATTGTAGGCTCAGGCTCAGTGGTTGTGAGAATGCCTTTGCCTTTGTCTTGGTGAGATAAAGATGGGGTTGTCTCAGGAATCTCCCCCTCAGTGTGAGAAGGAGGTTGTTCTGCAGTGACCTTCTCCCCTTCAACTGTTGCTTGAGTCATGGTGAGAGCAAGAGTTGGAGCACTTACTGAAGTTGAGAGAGCAGCCTGACCTTTGAAGGCTTGATAAATCTCAGTCATCATCGATTTGATGTCCGAGGTGTCCTGCTGAAGAGTTGAGACCTTAGCCTCAAGAGAAGCCTGAGAAGCCTCTATTGCTGTCATCCTTGGCCCAAGATTCCAAGCCAAGGAAGAAGAAGATGTAGCCCAAGATGCCAAGTGTGACTCCATAAGACCCAGGGAAGACTTGATGGAGTCCACTATAGAGCTGAGTCCCTGAAGATTGGAGGATTTCAGCATGTTTATCAGCTCATTCAACTGAGTAGACTGTTGATGGTATTCCTCAGAAGCCTGAAGAATTTTCTTGTTAAGCTCAGGGTCATCTTTCACTGACTCTTGAATAGTTGCAACGCTCTTGTGTATGTTGGTGAGAGCTTGGTTGAACAGTTTAAGATTCTCATCAAGATTTGTCAGGGAGAAGGAAATAGATGACTTGTGCTCATTAACATCATCATGATAGGATTCCACTGATTCCTTCAGGTTGACATAATGAACAGCAGCTTCACAGTGTTGGTCAAAAATTTCTTCAGTTAGCCCAGTGAAGAGAGCATTGGTGGCCTTTTGAAGGAACTTGACCAATTGTCTTTCAATTATAGGAAGAATGTTGTCATACTTCCTGAGTTCTGGAGGGCAGGATGATTCAGAGTCTGAAGAATGATCAGCCTGAGACTCTGATTCTTCACCATGTGGAGAGGACTGATGCGATTGTTCAGTGGGTTGAGCATCAGTCTCCATATCATCACCTGCCTCATAAACTTCTTCCTCACTCTCTATACTGAGCTCTTCATCAGACATAAGAACAGCCTGAAGATCCGCCATCTACTGAATCTGCAACGCGTTTTGGCCAGGTCCTGACCCTTCCATAATAACTGAGTGGGTTTGCTCAGCCTGGTGTTTAGGGTCAGTTCCCGAGAGACTGGATTGGGTGGTGGGTTCCATATCAGCGGGTGGTTTAAATCCCTCTGAGTCTTTGTCCCCCTTTGCGCCTTCAAGTACTAATGGGTGTTTTTCAGTATTATCATGAGGCACAGTTTGTGATTGTTGATGGACCCCCTTCCCATCAGGGTTGTACTGCCCTTTTGGGGATTCAGGATCCTTGACTCCCTCAGGCAATGATTGTGATTTATCAGTTCCTTCATCGGGATGTGATTGGGTGTGGGTCCCCTTCCCAGTTGAGTAGTGTTGCCCAACCGAGGATTCAGGACCCTTTTCTCCCTCAGGCGCTGATTGTGATTTGTCAGTGCCTTCATCGGGATGTGAGAGGTTGAAGGTTCCTGACCCTACGAACTTGTGTATGTCAGTAGAGTCTTGAGGAAACTGAGGTTTGCCCGAGGACACTGAGGATGATTTATCAGTGACCTCCTTTGGCATTTGTTTTAGGGTCAAGAGGGTCTCAATGATGGGTGTCTCTGAGGTCTTGGCCATTGTTTCCCCTTCTGAGGGTTCTGAGGCAGAAGATCCAAGGGCGAGTGATTTGGGTTTAACCACCTTCTTGGTCCCTGCCTTCTTTTTCTTCTTCTCCTGCTTTTCAGGAGAAGGAATGGGTAAGACAGCTTTGTCACCCTGAATGACTACCAGCATGTAGTTGGTCAGGGCGATTGGTTGTACCTCAGTAATGCCACTAGTATAATTGGCCTTGTGTAGGACGTCAGGTTTAGAACCTTGAGCGTCAGGCCTCATAGAATCAGTGCGAAGTAGGTCCTGAAGCACGCAGGAAATGAATCTAGGATAGGACATGTGTCTTTGCCGAGACTTACCTGAGAGCTTGGACACGAGGTCTCAGAAGATTATTCCTCCGAAGTCTATTTTTCTCCCCTCCAGGAGACTGAACACCATCAATTGTTGTGATGAGTTCAACTATTCCGTGGAGGATTTGTTGCCTCCCAGAACCTGAATGACAAAAGTCATCAGGATCCTCTAGGCTGGGGGAAACCAAGTTTTAATTATTGGTGCCTTAGCCAATAATGAACCTGGGGCCACCTCAGGTTGTCTGGGGTCTTGTGGCCCTAGAAAAAGCAACTCTGCTTTAACTTCTTGGTCAGTGGGGTTGGGCTCAAAATTCACAGCGAAATCAAGGCCAGTGGCTTTGATAAAGGTTTTGTAATCAAGGGAGAGGGTCCTTCTCCCATTCATCACTGTGAATGTTATGATTGAGTCCCTGGTGTCATCAGGGCTTGTTGCCACTGCCGTACACCAAAATTCCCTCAAGTAGTCATGATATATGACTGAGGGGGTCTTTGTAAATGCCGTAGCAAGAAAGCAGTTTTGTAGATACTTAACTACATTCTTGTACGCCCAAAACTTTTGGGGATAGGCAAAATTGCCTACCATATTGTTCTTGGTCAAGTCTACGCCCTCCATTGTGAATTCCACATTTGGGGCGTATGTAATAGCCATAGAAGAATCCATTTTTTGTTGGGAAAGTCTGGGTAATCAACAAATGGTCTGGGTTTCTAATAGCTAAGAACTAGGGGTGGAAACGAGCCGAGCCGCTCGTGAAAAGCTCGGGATCAGATCGGTAAAAAGCTCGAACGAGCCGAGCGTAAACGAGCTCGAGCCCGAGCTCGAGCCTAAGTTTGGCTCATTTAATAATCGAGCTCGAGCTCTATAAAAAAAGCTCGAATAGGCTCGCGAGCCTAAATGAGCCCTAGAAATATATACGTATATATATTGTCTATACGTATAAACGAGCTTAAAAGTAGTAAACGAGCTCGAGCCTTATGTAATTAACGAGCCGAGCTCCATTTTAACTTTGTTTTCTTTAAAAATCAAACAAATTAGTCGAGCCCGAGCTTGTGAAAATTTTCACGAGCCGAGCTCGAGCTCAAATATTAGGCTTGAAACTAGCTCGAGCTCGAGCTTTCTAGAATATAAACGAGCCGAGCTCGAGCTCTGGATGGCTCGGCTCATTTCCACCCCTACTAAGAACACACACACAATTTTTTTGGTTTTGAAAGAAAAGGGTAAAATTTTGCTTAAGATTTCTAAAAAACGTGTGTGTGTATCTTGTTTGTGGGGTATTTATAGGGAAGTAAAGTGGAGGGTATTTTAGGCATTTAAGCGGTTATTTTCTCAAAAGATATTATTTTGAAAAACGTTTTGAATAAAAACGTTTGAGATCCGCATTTAATGCCTAACCACCCCACTATCCCTGTTTGGCGCAACTGTCTAGGCAAACAGTTGAGCCGTCTGCAAAAAATATAATTTGCAGAGCTGAGTCATCACATATCTGTTATGTGATTGGAGAGGCATTAAATGCCAAGTGGGAATGTGGTGGCCCATGAGGTGCATGCCAGAAAGGCAAAAGAACAAATATTCTTATATTAAATAAGAATTCAGTTACCAACCTCGAAAATTTACTAACTAGATACTTAGAGCATTTAAGTTAGCATTGAATATCATCTGAGGGCCCTGAATGACTTTTCATTCAGTGAACCTGTTTATTCAGGACTTGGGTTTAGTCCTGATGGTTCAACGGTTCAGGAACTTGGGTTTAATTCCTGAGGACTTAAGGTTCAGGAACTTGGGTTTAGTTTCTGAGGTTCAAGATTTCAGGAACTTAGGTTTAGTTCCTGATGTTCAGTGATTCATTTCACTGAAGAACACATTGAGTCCGGGACCTGGGTTTTCAGAATTTACAATTATTTGAATGGAATCAATCAGTGGACTGATTCTCAATATCCAACATTCCTAGTTCAGCTTTCAGTCTTGTGAAAGTTGGTTCATCCAATGGCTTGGTGAATATATCAGCTAGCTGATATTCAGTAGGAATGAAGTGTAATTCTATGTCACCATTCATGACATGGTCCCTGATGAAATGATATCTAATATCAATGTGTTTTGTTCTCTGATGAAGAACAGGGTTGTTTGAGATGGCAATTGCACTTGTGTTATCACAAAAGATGGGAACCATCTTGTACTGAATTCCATAGACACTGAGTTGACTTTTCATCCAGAGTACATTTGCACAAAAACTTGCTGCTGTAACATATTCAGCTTCAGCTGAGGACATGGCAACTGACTGTTGCTTCTTAGTACTCCAACAGACTAGTTTTCCACCAAGAATTTGGCAGGAGCCTGAGGTGCTTTTTCTGTCCATGTTGCATCCAGCATAGTCAGAGTCTGAGTATCCTTTAACATCAAGGCCTGAACATTTTGGATAGTATAATCCAAGGTTTGGAGTACCTTTCATGTACCTAAATATCCTTTTCACAGCAGTGATATGAGATTCTCTTGGGTCAGATTGATATCTGGCACACAAACAGACTGAGAATTGGATATCAGGTCTTGATGCAAGTAGATACATCATTGATCCTGTCATTCCTCTAAAAAGAGTTTGATTCACTGGTTTTCCAGTAAGATCAGGACCAAGGTTGTTTGGGGGGACCATGAGAGTCTTGACTGAGGCACAGTCACTGAGGTCATACTTCTTTAGTAGGCTTCTGACATACTTCTCTTGACTGATAGAGGTTCCTTTATCAGTCTGCTTGATTTGCAGACCAAGGAAGTAAGTCAGTTCTCCCATCATGCTCATTTCAAATTTCTTTGCCATAAGTTTTTCAAACTGTTTGCAAAGTTTATAACTTGTTGAGCTAAAGATGATGTCATCAACATACACTTGTACAAGTATGACTTCATTATTTTTCTTATAGATAAACAGTGTGTTGTCTATCTTGCCTCTGAAAAATTTATTTTGGATCAGGAATGCTGAAAGAGTTTCATACCATGCCCTGGGAGCTTGTTTCAGTCCATAAAGGGCTTTGTTAAGCTTGCAGACATAGTCAGAAAACTCATGGCTTTCAAATCCAGGAGGTTGCTGAACATAAACTTCTTCTTTCAGTGAACCATTTAAGAATGCACTTTTAACATCCATTTGGTACACCTTGAAGTTCATGTATGTAGCAAAAGCAAGGAAGATCCTGATGGCTTCCATCTTTGCTACTGGTGCAAATGTTTCTTCATAGTCAATGCCTTCTTGTTGATTATAGCCTTTGGCTACAAGTATGGCTTTGTTCTTAATGACTATGCCATTTTTATCAGATTTGTTTTTGAATACCCATTTCATGCCAATGACTGAAACATCTTCAGGACACTTGACCAAGGTCATTACCTTGTTTCTGTCAAATTGTTCCAGTTCATCATGCATGACCTGAACCCAACTTGGGTGATTAAGTGCTTCCTTGACACTTTTGGGTTCAATTGTGGAGATGAAGTCCACAAATAGGCATTCATTGGCTGAGGCAGCTCTAAGTTGTGCAGCCATGTTTCTTGTGAGCATGCCTTCAGTAGGCTCGCCAATTATATTGACAAGTTCTATATCCTGAGACCTAGTCCAACTGTCCTGAGGTCTAGGATACTGATTAGAACTTGATGCCTGATGGGTAGGATCAGGATCAGACACATGATGATTTTCAGCATCTTGAGTGTCTGAGTGGGTTGATTCATCAATGTGATTGTTTGGTTTCTGATTACTTTGTTCAGACTGAATGTTTTCATCAGTACTTCTTTGTGCTTCAACAAATTCAGTGATGGTTGGGTAAGGAAGGTTGTGGGGAATGATGTAATAGGAGATGTCAGCATTTGCTTGGTACTGAGTAGAAGGACTATTTTCAGGATGATGTTCATCATGAGGGTATCTTGATGATTCATCAATACCTATCTCTTCCACTGTGTTGTTAGAGACACTGATTGCATCAGTGCTCTCATCAAAGGTAACATGAAATGTTTCCTCAGTATGCTGTCACCTAGTGTTGAACACCTTGAAGGCCTTTGAGACAAGGGAGTTGATGAACTCAAATAAGTACATTTTATTATCATCATTTATCCTATTTATTTGACTTGTTTTATTATATTATACATGAGAATCGATACATTAATGTTTACTTTAGTAATTCTCAGGTAAAAACAAGCATTATGTGAAACTTGGCGATTTTGGACTAATTATGGAGCAAAACAAGCAAGATGTCAAAAGCCTACTGAAATCCAGAAGATCAAGCTCGTTCTACTCCAGATACGCCACAATATACTTCTAACATACGGCGTATCACTATCAAGATTTCACAAGTTACAATCCAAGACAGCTAAAGTACATGCGCCGCATACAAAGATCAAGATACGTCGCATCTGAAGACGGTGTACGAATATTCCAGAATATATTAATCTTGGACCCCACGCGAAGTTAAGTCAATGCGCCGCATCTATTCACTCTATGCGCCGCATCGATCCCTCATGCAGAAACTATAAATACCCCAAGGCCAGACGAATTTCGAGAGCTTAGATTTTGGAGTCTTGGACAGACTTTTTGCATAACCCTAGAGCCGAATTCAGACGACCAAGCAGCACAAGACACACCTAAACGAAGATACAAGAGCTGTAAGAAGGTCCTGCATGTATTCAATTCATTAAGTAGTTTTGTTTTATTGTTTTAGTACACTTTAATCCATCAGGATTGATGGGCTTGTGTCATGTGACTACGGAAAATCATGCACTCCCCTTAATATTGCTTTCCCATTAATTAAAGTTTATATGTTGATGTCTTTGGTGACTTTTATTAGTGCATTGATAACCTCTGTGTCTAGCTGAGTCTTGCTTGGGTCGCCATGCCCCTTCCTCGCTTATTTGTTTTAGCGTCTCTTGAATAAATAGGATAGACATAAGTAATCATTAAGGGTTTACTCGCCGATAAGATTAGAGCCAACGAGAAAGGTTTAATTATATACACTTCATATAAAACTAGCAATAAAACAAGTGACAAGCTACTTAATTATCAGGACAGGTCTTCTTATTGTCTCGAGTATCTATCTGTGTACGTGTGTGCTAATCGCTGATTCGTGCTCATTAGTTTAGTTTACTATTTAATTATAACCAAATCGTGCCAGTCTCTCAGGCTGAACCCCCTTGCGTTAGATTAGGTTGTATAGCTAACTTAGGATATTAAAATACTGATTAGAATAACTAGATAATACGTTCCACTCTTAGTGATCGACACTCTACTTACCATTATATTCATACTGACCGGGTACACTGCTCGTTAAGTGTGTGTGTTATTGATACGTCGGCTAAATATAAATTTAAAACTTGAGTAGGCATTAATACTGCTAAACCGCAACGACACGCACGCGCATCAAGTTTTTGGCGCCGCTGCCGGCGACTGAATTGTTATTATCTGTTAATTTGATTAGTATTTTAATTAGGTTTTTCTTTTTAGTTTTATTTAGATTCTAACCACTAACCCTGTTGTATATTAGATAGATTGCATTCTTTGCATATTTTTTGTTTTTGTGTGTTTTTGTTTTCTGTAATTTTTGTTTCTTTTTGTTTGATTTTATTTTTGTTTTTCTTTTCTGTATTTTTCTGCATTTTGCTATCGTTGTATTGTGCTTATACAAACGATACGGTGCATCTGTTTTCACAGATACGGCGTATTGCGTTTAATTTTTATAAAATACAACGCGTTTAATAAATTCGAGTATGACGCATCTTTCCCCAAGATACGGCGTATTCTGTTTTTAATAAGAAATTTTTCTAAACCCTAACCCCATACGACGCATCTGTTTTAACAGATACGGCGTATTTTCTATTTAAATTAAAAATAGTTTTTCGAATTGTTAAACAAAAGCGACGCATCGATCTTTATCGATACGAAGCATCTTCTAAATCAAAAATCTTGTATTTTAAAACGTAACGAAAATACGGCGCATTAGCTTTTGTTAATACGACGCATTTAATTTTAATAAATATAATCGATTTTTGATAATCTAAACTGGATACGGCGCATTCTAATTCATAAGCGGTGTATCTATTTTCTGAATAAAAGTCTGATTAAATTTTAACGTAATAAGATACGGCGTATCCAACTTTCTGGATATGGCGCATCGTCTACAGATATCAGCAACTTTTAATTTTCTTATTCCCGAACGGAAAATATTCTAACTTACCCTTACACTAGGAAGTTTTTACTTTGAAATCTACCTATCTTTAATTTTCAGGAACAATGTTCGATATTTTCCCCAACTGGTTCGGAAGACCCCAAAGAAACCTTACCATGGAAGAGTTTGCACTACTAATCGCTCAAGCAAATGAAAAAGAACATCATGAAGCAAGAAAATTTATTAATGAATTCAAGGGCAGTCATGAGCTGTTGCTAAAGGAACAAAACAACATGATTAATGATTGGCAATTGAAGTGCACCAATTGTCAACGGTGCTTAACAAGATTCTTTTGGTAAAACACGATTTGAAAGGGATTACAACTAGAGGCGGAAAGTCAACCTTTCAAATCGGTGAGACACCCGAGGATAACAACACAAACAAGATTTACCCTGAATCTATATCATCTGAGCAAGAGCAACCAAAAGAGACTAATCCAGAACCTGTGATTAGAGAAGAACCTTCTGTTGAACCTAAACAATCAACACTACCTTTTCCACATAGGGTAAAGATGGAGAAAGAAGATGCCTATCAAAGGAAGTTCCTGGAAAATCTCAAGCAGCTGCAGCTAAGCATACCATTTATGGAAGCCCTAGTGCAAATGCCAAAATATGCTAAATATCTGAAGAGCTTACTTACAAACAAGTCCAAACTTGAAGAGGCTTGCACTGTAACAATGGGAGAAAGAAGCTCAGCAGCATTGCTCAACAAACTTCCATCTAAGGAAAAAGATCCAGGGAGTTTCACTATTCCTTGTCAAATTAAAAATTTACATATTGGAAATGCTTTAGCCGACCTAGGAGCTAGTATAAGTCTTATGCCCTCTTCTATGTATGAAAAATTAGGCCTTGGTGAACCAAAACCTACTAGGATGTGCTAACTGGAGATCTACCAGGATTCAAAACTTATGATGAGTTCAAAAACACCTGGTACTACGAATGGAATGACCAGATACCATGGGTTTGGGATAAACCATGGGAATTTGGGCATATTAATCACACTTGTAAACCTTTCCGTTTCAAGGATGGAAGTTGTGAATGGCCAACCTGTGATTGGAAGAATGATGGAACCTGCAATGGGGGAAGTATAATTGGAATGAAACGAGTTGGAAACGATGTATACTTTGAAGACTATGATTGGTATGAAAATTGAAGACTCCCCACGTAGAGCAGAGGCTTTGCAAGAAAAAGGTAGAATCGAATACTTAAAAGAACTAAAGGGAGCATCGAATACTACTTTCTGGGAATGGGTGCATAGAAAATGTGATGATTACACAAGGCTTAATCGACGCTTACAATGGGAATTGAAAAGAAAGTGGGACGAGACTCAAGATTATTATCAATCCATTAACTTGGTTAATTATTATCCCTATGATAATAACGATGAGTCATTAATTGATGAACTTGATGACTATTTGAATAAGGATCCTTATTTCAAGTTTGTTGATAAAGACGATGAAGAATTCATCGAGAGAAAATGTCGACTACTTGGGATCACTTATAATAACCCACCCATGATAATTTCTGAAAAAATTGAAGTCATCAAATACTCTTTGGGACCATATGAGGAATATGTTGCGTCGAAGACCAAAGAATATATTAGATTAAGCCGAACGGAAGAAAATGTTGCGGAGCTATACGGTAACATCTTTCGGATGAAAGAAGAAGGACGGCACGTAACAAGAACAAAATAAGGAGCTGAACGTAAGTCTAACTTGAAGACTCTGGAATAAAGACAAGTGCTGACCGGGAGACAACCCGGAAGAAAATTTTTTACTTTTCTGTTCTGTGTCGAGTCTGTCAGACCTGCAGAAGATGCGGCGCATCTCCATCATAAGATACGACGCATCACCTGCACTGGTCATATCTTATTTCATTTTTTGCATTTTTATTTTTGACTTTAAAACTTTCTGTCAGTTTATTTAATGCGGCGCATCCCTAGTTAAGGATGCGACACATCTTTTATTCTGATTCGTATTTATTCCAAGCTCGATATGGCGTATCTTCTTCCATAAGATACGGCGTATCGACTGACCTGATGATTTGCAGTTTAATTTTTTAGGTTTTATTTTTACTAACTACTAATGTATTATGCAAGTTTGAACCTTCTTAACTCAGGTGTGTTAAAGTCTAGATGGTATTATAGATTCCTGCATTTTTGTGGATACATCATCTATGAAGCTTAAACGTTCTCATCCACAAGAAAGTTGATTTTTGCTCTTATACGAATAATGGAGGATCATACCGAGCAAATCTCAGGGGAGTTTTTCTGTTCTAATTCTTTTATTTTCCAGTTTTTAACCTTTGACACAAACAACGAGGACGTTGTTTAACTTAAGTGGGGGGATGGAGAATTAGAACACTTACTTGTCCTAAACTTTTTCAAAATATGCTTAAAATGCGCTTAATATATCAAAATTTAAAATTTTTTAGCATGTTTTTGTTTAAAGTCTAACTTACATAACCGCACACATAACTCTATTCTTTCAAAAATATTAAAACTTTAGTGTGCTGGTGACTTGTAAACTTTAGAACTTGGCTTGTATACTATTCGAGACCACCATAATGAGTATTATCTATATAATTGGAGTGACTTGTCTAAATTGGTAAATTTCTAGGATTACACCCAAATAGCCTTTACATGTTATGTGATATTAACTAACTACACTGGTTAGTTAACCCCGTATAAACCCTTTGTTACTCTCACTTTTAGAGTAAGATACCCCTAGAAAAACCCTCAGAGCCATTCCTTTCGTTTCTTACACCTTTGTTATAATGTTTCGATACACCCTTACACCTTAACCTACCCTGTAGATTAAAATCCGTGGTTAATTGCTTTAGGCAAAGTGTGTTTCCTTACATTACCTGTGTTCGCGTGCGTAATTCATTATTTTTGGTTAGGTCGGGAAATTGCACGATGCAATTGGTATGAAAGTAAATATTGTATAACTTTTAGTTTATTTTTCGTGTGTTTGCTACTTTCACTATTACAGTTATTTCTGAAAGTATGAAGAGTATGGAAAAATTATCCGGAAAAATAGTGATAGAAAAGTTGTGAAATTTTACACATATATGTTGATGTCAAAAAAAAAAAAAAAAAAAAAAATCGAAAAAATAGAAAAGAAAAAGAAAAAGGAAAAGTTGGAAGTTTGTTTTAACCAACTTATGTAAAATTTTGTATTAAGTGGGAGATATCACCACTATTTGTTGTATATTATATTTATGGATTGAATGGGAGTTGGCCGTTATGGGAACGCCAACTAAGGTTATTCCTTGATTGAGATTTTGTTGAGTATAATTCGTGTCTACCTAAAGCGTGTGTTTCAAGTGTTAAAGCGTGAGCTATTCAATGATATGAGTCTTATTCATGGGATGGTTGGGAAAGTGATTAACCACACTTAGGATTTTAATTTATCTGTTTTGTTTATTTTTTATTTTACACCAATTTGTATCCCAAATATTATCCATACCCTATATCATTCTTCATCCAAACCTTTGATTTATTGAGATTAGGGATTTGAGCAATCTTAAGTATCGTAGTCGTGGATTCGGCTATGTATTTATGATTTTGTCGCCCTTTTTGATATAATATTATTGGTGAAGATTACTTGGTCCTATCTTTAGCCTATTCGAGTTAAGGATTTGAGCAATTGCAAATATCGTGGTCGTGGATTCGATCATGTATTTGTGATTTTGTCGCCTTTTCTGGAATTTGAGATCGATAGAGATTTAAAAGGATAATCAACCCTTAACCAACAAACCCTTTTTACCGCATTTGACTTGTTATTCCTTGGCTTTAGTGGGGGAGATGCGTGTACTTGCCAAGCCTATGATAGAATATTCGTCACGACTAAGCAACTAAACGATTTAGAATTGTTTACATTAAAAATTATTTTGGTTTCTACTTCGTTAAGTGTTTGGTTGTGTGATTATGACAAAACGAATACATGCTTAAATATAAAAATAAATCCTAATATCTTTTAGGATACATTTTCATACGATTAATTCTATGGTTTACTTGGGGACAAGTAAAGTTCAAGTGGGGGGATATTTGATGAACTCAAATAAGTACATTTTATTATCATCATTTATCCTATTTATTTGACTTGTTTTATTATATTATACATGAGAATCGATACATTAATGTTTACTTTAGTAATTCTCAGGTAAAAACAAGCATTATGTGAAACTTGGCGATTTTGGACTAATTATTGAGCAAAACAAGCAAGATGTCAAAAGCCTACTGAAATCCAAAAGATCAAGCTCGTTCTACTCCAGATACGCCACAATATACTTCTAACATACGGCGTATCACTATCAAGATTTCACAAGTTACAATCCAAGACAGCTAAAGTACATGCGCCGCATACAAAGATCAAGATACGCCGCATCTGAAGACGGTGTACGAATATTCCAGAATATATTAATCTTGGACCCCACGCGAAGTTAAGTCAGTGCGCCGCATCTATTCACTCTATGCGCCGCATCGATCCCTCATGCAGAAACTATAAATACCCCAAGGCCAGACGAATTTCGAGAGCTTAGATTTTGGAGTCTTGGACAAACTTTTTTCATAACCCTAGAGCCGAATTCAGACGACCAAGCAGCATAAGATACACCTAAACGAAGATACAAGAGCTGTAAGAAGGTCCTGCATGTATTCAATTCATTAAGTAGTTTTGTTTTATTGTTTTAGTACACTTTAATTCATCAGGATTGATGGGCTTGTGTCATGTGACTACGGAAAATCATGCACTCCCCTTAATATTGCTTTCCCATTAATTAAAGTTTATATGTTGATGTCTTTGGTGACTTTTATTAGTGCATTGATAACCTCTGTGTCTAGCTGAGTCTTGCTTGGGTCGCCATGCCCCTTCCTCGCCTATTTGTTTTAGCGTCTCTTGAATAAATAGGATAGACATAAGTAATCATTAAGGGTTTACTCGCCGATAAGATTAGAGCCAACGAGAAAGGTTTAATTATATACACTTCATATAAAACTAGCAATAAAACAAGTGACAAGCTACTTAATTATCAGGACAGGTCTTCTTATTGTCTCGAGTATCTATCTGTGTACGTGTGTGCTAATCGCTGATTCGTGCTCATTAGTTTAGTTTACTATTTAATTATAACCAAATCGTGCCAGTCTCTCAGGCTGAACCCCCTTGCGTTAGATTAGGTTGTATAGCTAACTTAGGATATTAAAATACTGATTAGAATAACTAGATAATACGTTCCACTCTTAGTGATCGACACTCTACTTACCATTATCTTCATACTGACCGGGTACACTGCTCGTTAAGTGTGTGTGTTATTGATAAGTCGGCTAAATATAAATTTAAAACTTGAGTAGGCATTAAAACTGCTAAACCGCAACGACACGCACGCTCACCAGGAGTATCCAAGGAAGTATCCATCATCAGCTTTGGCATCAAATTTTCCTAAGTGATCCTTGTGATTATGAATAAACACAGGACACCCAAAGACATGAAAGTAGCTGATGTTAGGGATCCTTCCCTTGAATAACTCATAAGGAGTTTTGCTATGTCTCTTAACAATGATTTTTGATCCCATTTTAGCTTCACGATCTTATTAACTACTTTAGATATAAACCTAAAGCAATCGGTATAGAAACTGATCTTGAGTTGTATATCAAATATTATATGGAACTTAATATTTGATCTTAAGAAGAATTAAACACAAACGAATTATCAAACAACACTTCAATATATTAATACGATTGCTCGATAGCAATAGGGTTACAAGAAACCTTGAAGTGTAAAACAATAATGATACGTATATCTAACCTAACCCTAGATCCTCCTTTTATAGCGTAAGGAGTCCTAGTCGGTTTACAAGACTTTCTATACAAGAAAAATATCTTTACGTATCTTTTCTATACTTATCCTTAACATACTATACATATCTAATAAGCAGCAGAGTAACTAGTCTAGCAGCAGAGTCTTCGTGGGCTAGCAGCAGAGTTACACTTTGCTTATTATCTCAATCCAGCAGAGTTACAAAACAGCAGAGTTATATTCTAATCAGCAGAGTAACACTTAGTGTATTTCTCGAACAGCAGCATCTTTAGACCCAACAATCCTCCCCTAAACTTGATATTTTTCTCCAAAAATCATCAAGTTTCCTTTAAACCCAGCTAATCACCAGGAGGATGCTTCCAAACACTTTACTGTTTTGAAGTCTTTGATTCAAGAATCTTCTCATATTTCCTTATCAGTTTAAAAGCCTGATCATCTGAAAAGAAACTATTTTGCAATGTCAACATTCCAGGCTTTAACATCTGAGTAATAACTGTTGTATTGTTATTCAAAGGGTATTCCTTCTCCACAAGCATGTAGACCTTAACACCCTTACAAACCAATTCATGTACTCCACAAGATTGATACAAATACCACTTATCAACTCTGGAGTTCAACAAATCCTTCCATTCAAGATCTCTCTCATCAGGCTCAAACATGTTCTTCAAAAAATAATAGTGAATTCTTTCATATATCACCTCTGGTCTCTGATCACTATATTTTTCTTTATACAATCTCCACATCTGTATCACATCATCTCTATCCATAAAATGTAGCATCTGAGAAAATCTAACAAATCCATAACAAAGATGATTAGACCTCATAACCTCCCAGTAAGCTTCACTTCCATCCCTGACTGTATGTGAATAAGATATGATTGAATACTTGGTATCTAAAGGAACTGCATTTACTATCTCTGGTTCCTTTTGTGGTACATGAGCTGTGAAATCCATTGTTCTTTTCATATCATCAGCAGTCACCTCTTCAAGATGATACTCATCACTTTCTTCTTTTTCTGAGTCACTCATCACCAACGACTGAGTTCTTCTCTTCTTCCTAGCCACCTGCTTTATTCTTCTACCATATCTCTTTATACCGACAGTAGGTTCAGGCTTTTCCTCTTCAACTACATTCTCTTTCTCTTTCTCAACATCTGATACTTTGGCCATTTTAATAGTTGACTCAGGATTCATATAAGCATTTGATGCTACTTTGATTTTTGTAAACTCTTTGATCTCAGCATCAGTTAAAGGTTTAAATTTTCTCTCCATCTCTTTCTTAGCAGCCTCAAACTTCTGCTTGACTTCTTCATTAGAGTATGGCTTCAACTCCTTCAATTTCCAACCCTTCATATTCCTCAGATATTGCTCATGAAGAGTTCTCTGTTGCCTTGCAGTTGGTGGTCTATTCACCTTTTTTATTCTTTCTTGCAACCATAAGCCTTTTCTTATTCTCCACAATGGCTTGATGAATCCAGTCATTAATACCTTCATCTGTAAAAACATCATCCATCTCTACTTTCACTCTCTCCCATGCCATAGCAGCTTTACATCTTTCCTGCTCATTTTCCCATGCAGCTACTTTTGCTTCAACTTCAGATTGTTTCTCAGATTGTTGCTTTTGTTTCTCCATTGCTTTATCATACTCAGCTTTTTCTTCATCAGCAACCCTCTGAGCTTCTTCTGCATCCCACCTTTCTTGTAAATGTCTAGGCCATTCCTCAATTGGAAATTCATTAGGATCAGGATAAGGTTCAAGTTCTTCCACCATTTTCTGCTTACCCTTATCCTTGTAGGTAGGTGGTTGAACAGGTTTTCTTGTTGGCACAGGCTCTTGTATGACAACTCCTTTGGCTTTAGGTCTTGGAAAAGCCACTTGTTTTGGTTTTGGTAAAGGTTGTGGTGCAGGTTTAGGTGAAATTTCTTTTGGTGCAGGTGTTTTGTTTCCAAGGTTAAGCAATACTTGGGCTAAGGGCATTGTGTCTTCATCAAATTCACCAGCAGAGTGATTTAACCCATCAGCAGAATTGTTTCTCCCATCAGCAGAAAGTTCTGCATTAACAGCAGAGTCAACCTTTTCATTTGTTTCCATTTCAACCTTCCCTGAATCTTTGAGTACCTCCCCTGAACCTGCTACATCCTTCTGATCATTCCTCCCCTGTTTGGAAGCATCCTCTCCCAAACATGGTTTGGAAACTCTCAACTGTGAAGATCTTGATCTCAGCATCCCCTTAAGATGTGTAATCCTAAGCTTAAGTCTTCTGATTTCAGCATCCTGAGAAGCTTTGACTGTCTTTAGTTCCTTTCTAAGACCAATGACCTCCTTTGACAATTGTGTACAGGTATCCGTCAATTCTTTTAATTGTTTCATGATATCCTCACAACTTCGGTCTGTGTAACCTGACCCGAGCGGTTGATCACTGGATTTGGCATTGTGTACAGGTGTTTTAACCGTCAAATCCTCTGTTTCAAGTTCAATGCTAGCCTCAACACTTCGACCTGTGTTACCTGGTCCGAGAGGTGTATCATGGGCATTGTCATTTTGTACATCAGTATCCATCAATTCATTTGTTTCATCCCTGTCTTCATCACTTCGAGATGTGTTACCTTCTCCGAGAGGTTAATCTTTGGACACAAACTCAGTCTCAACCCTAGGTTGAACATCTGATCCCCCCATATTAGCCATTTGGCTGGGGTTACCATCAGTTGTATTAGGTTCTTGAGAACCTTCTACAACAGATGTTGCCATGGTTGAGGTCTTAGGTATGTTAGCACTGTCCTGTTCAACTACTAAGTTGGAAACAGTAGTGCCAGCCTCTTCCATCATGGTACCTACATTACCTGTACCAGCCTCATCTGCATCCATACTGACATTGGTCTGAGGTGTCACAATGTCCTCTTGTTGTGAAGTCCTAGGTGAGTGAGTATGATGGGGTTCATTGGATGATGATACATTCAAACTTGTAGATGAGGATGTGTGATGGGAAGCTGTGGGAGTTCCAGCCTCTTCATCCTCATTCACTGCAGCCACAATATTCAAAATGTGTTGAGACAGGGGAGTGATAGCACCAGAAAAACCTTTTCCATTCTTCTTCAGAAAAGCAAACATCTTGATTGCCATTCTGCTACTTGGCTCAATGTTGGTATGTTCCAAAGGTTCTTTAAGTTGATGGTTTATGATGAGCTGTAAAAACCTTGGATACAAATAAAATCGCTTTTTAACATACTTCTTCATACCTTCAAAAATCATTGATGAAAAATCAAATGGTTGTCCAGTGGCCAAACAAACTAAGGCCATGGCTTGAGGAGCACTAAACTCATTCCATCCACCTACTTTGGGAAACAAGCAATGCTGAAGAGTATGCAACAAAAACTTCCAATGTGGGCAAAGCAGACCTTTATAAAAAGTTCCAGTAGTCTCAGGCCTCTCATACCCAATTTTCTCAAGTTCAGACAAAATAACTTCTGTGGTAAGATTAGGGGGTGTTGGAACACCGGATAGACGAAGGCTTCTCTTAAGAGTTGTTTCACTAATGACAATAGTCTCTCCATCTACACTACCTATTAACCTTTCCTCCCCGTCTAGTGAGTCAAGCTTAACAGTTGACCAAAACTGGTGCATATGAGATTTAATAATGGGTGGATCAACTGTTAAAGCATACCTTAATCGAGATGCACTAAGAAAATCCATAACTTCATGAAATCCTTCAGCAGCTGAAACCTTGCTAAGAAACGCAATCTGATTGTGCTCATCAGGAAACTGTCTTCGAGCCATAATGATTTGGGGGTTTTGGATTTAATGAGATGAATGAGTGTTCTTGGGTGAGAATTGAATGTAACTTTGAGCAATTAAAAGTTAATGAGATCAAAATGGTGTGTAAGACCGTTTTGATCTAATTAGGTTTTAAGACGCGCCAAAATTTTCAATATTACCCCTTTACTTTCAAACTCAGCAGCAGAGTCATGAAAAGTTTGATGAAAAGTCAACTTTCCCAAAATCTTCAATTTTAATCCCTTAAAACAATACCAACCCCGCATTGAAGTTTATAAATTCCTCATTCTCTTAGCAAATCCCCAATTTCACAAACCCTAACACCAAAAACAAATAACCATGAGTTCATCCAAAGCACCGATCATTGACATTTCATCAGATTCCTCTTCAGATAATTCACAAGGATGGGAAAATTATTTTCCTCCAAGTTCATCTTCAGCACAACAAAAAGGCAAAGCGATTGTTGAAGAAGAATATTCTGTCCCGCTTCCATCGACTCCATCTTCCTTTGTAGATTCTAGCGATGATGAAGAAGCAACAGTATGGCCAAAATCCATGACATATTATCAAGATTCCTGGGAAATCGATCCTCCTAACCATCCCTTGACTGTCGAGCTTCAGAAACAAATGGAGAAAGCTGCTGTCGCCTTTGCAAAGAGTGTCAATCCACCTCGTCCAAAGCCAAGTACAGTGGAGCAGGAAGTCCCTGTTCCAAAGAAAAAGCAGGAGAAGAAACAAGCTCCATCCTCAAGCCAACAGCAGAGTCCACCACCAAGACCAGTGATACTTGCACTTCCTTGTCCTAGAGTGTCAGAAGCCATGGGTACTAGAGGACCTCGCAGCAAAGTGATGCCTGACTTTGTTGGGAAGGGAAAGGAAAAAGCTTGATTTGGTATAGGTTTATTTAGGTTGTGAAATCTTTGGCCTTGTTTTCTTTTGACTTTCTTTTGAACACTGGATGTATGGAAACTTTATTTTGTACTTTTGCTTTTGTGATCAATGAACTTTATCTTTCCTTGCTTTACTTGATTGTGTATTCATGTATATCTGCAAAAGGTTAGTAGAAAACCACAAACACAAGCAAGAATATCCCACAATAGCAGCAGAGTAGTCATAGCAGCAAACAAATAGACAACAAACAATTTAAGAAACAAAAAATTTTGACTAAACACCAGACTTTGACTAAACAACAGCACAAATCCTTACAAAAGTTTACAAAAACATACAGAGATAAGATGTTTAAAGATTTAAAGATTTTTCATGCCAATACTAGCAACTAAAAATTGAAATCTACTTATATCAAAACTTTTTGTAAGTAGATCAGCAACATTATTGTCAGTATGTATTTTAACCACTTGAATTAACTTTTTCTCATAACAATCTCTAATAAAATGATGTCTTATCTCTATGTGTTTTTTTTAGAATGAAAAACAGGATTTTTGATAATACACATTGTGCTGTTGTTGTCAATGAAAATTTTTGTGTTCATGAAATTGTACCCATAATCCAGCAGTTGGTTCTGAATCCAGAGCACTTTTCCACAACAGCTAGAAGCAGCAACATATTCTACTTCAGTTGTTGAGTTAGCCACAACAGTCTGTTTCTTGCATTGCCATGAGATTAGCCTATGACCAAGGTACTGACAGCCTCCAGTGGTTGACTTTCTATCCAAACTAGCTCCAGCATAGTCACTATCTGAGTATGCTATCAAGTCAAAGGGTGAATTATTAGGATACCAAAGGCCCAATTTAGGTTGACCCTTTAGGTACCTAAAAATTCTTTTGACTACTTCCAAGTGTGAAACTTTTGGGGACACTTGAAATCTAGCACAAGCACACACAGAAAACATGATATCTGGCCTTGAAGCAGTCAGATACATCAATGAACCAATCATTGATCTATAAAGATGTACATCAACCTCTACCCCATCTTCATCCTTGAGCAAAGGTTTGTTTTTATCCATAGGTGTCTTAGCTGCCTTCACTCATTGAAACCAAATTTCTTCAACATATCAGCCACATACTTGTCTTGGCTAATAAAAATCCCATCTGTTTTCTGTTTGACTTGAAGCCCCAAAAAGAAAGTGAGTTCTCCCATAGAACTCATTTCAAACCTGTTGTGCATAAGCTTTTCAAATCCTTCACATAACACCTTATTTGTAGACCCAAAAATGATATCATCTAAATAAACCTGAACAAGTAGGATATCCTTTTTGTCTTTCTTAATGAACAATGTTTTATCAATGGTTCCTCTGCAAAAACCATTGTTCAACAAATACTTGGATAAGGTGTGATACCAAGCTCTAGGAGCTTGATGTAGTCCATACAGTGCTTTCTTTACTTTGTAGACCCTATCAGGATACTTAGGATATTCAAACCCAGGTGGTTGCATCACATATACCTCTTCAGGAATCTTTCCATACAAGAAAGCACTTTTCACATCCATTTGATACACAGGAAAATTCTTGTATGAGGCATATGCCAAGAATAGTCTGATAGCCTCAATTCTTACAACTGGGGCAAATACCTCATCATAATCTATTCCTTCTTCCTGAGTGTATCCCTGAGCCACCAATCTAGCCTTGTTTCTAATAACTATGCCTCTTTCATCTCTTTTGCATCTGAACACCCATTTAGTACCAATTGCTCTTTTTCCATTAGGCAAATCCACCAATGTCCAAACTTCTTGAAGCTTGAACTGCAGTAACTCCTCTTGCATAGCTTCAATCCAACTTTCATCTTTCATAGCCTTGTGAATGGTTTTGGGTTCTTCTTGAGATAAGAAACAGGCAAACATGCAATTTTGTAAATCCTTGTGGCTATTCCTCTTCTTAAGTGTTTGAGCAAACAATCCCTGATCAAGCAAATCACTCATCCCTTTTGATTTACTTCTGGTCTGCACAGCAGAGTGAACATCACCAATTATCTGCTCCTTTGGATGATTCTTGTGGATTCTGGTTGTTGGAGTGGGACTAACAGGTATATCAGTCTCCAAATTGGATAAATCAGCTTCAGCACCAAAAACATCAACAACTTCATCATCAGTGTCCACATACACTTCTTCTAATTCAGGCATCTCATTAGAAGAATCATCATAAGAATCACCATCTTTATCAGCAGTAGAGTCCTTGGGCATAGCAGCAGAGTTACCAAACCTAACAGCAGAGTGTTTTGGCCTGGCAGCAGAGTTGAGAGAACTGCTGCTTTGTATATTCCCTTGTTGCCCATCAATTTCTGACTCTTCATTCCTTTCCTTATCATCATACTTGTCATCATGAGAAGGTTCATCATCACCTTCTGCATTAAGCTTTGGTACTTCCTTATGAACAGCATCATCATCTGAACTCTTTCTCTCTTTATCTGTTGGAGAGAAGTACTGATCAAACTTTCACTTTTCAATCAAAACAAACTCCTCTGCAGATCCATCCTTCTTTGCTTGTGTACCTGCATTAGGGTTAGTTTGTGTACCTGCAGACATGTTAGTAGTACCTGCAATGACTGGTTGATAATTCATACTTTTGGTTAAAGAATCAATATCAAACATCCATTCAGGACCTTTTCCATCAACATTCGGTGTGGTTTCTCTAATTTTAACATGCAAATTTTCCACCACATGCCCAGTCCTTTGATTGAAGACCCTAAAAGCCTTACTTTCAGTGGAGTATCCAACAAAGTAACCTATGTCTGCTTTCTCACTAAACTTGCCTAAGTGGTCAATGGTGTTTAAGATAGTGACAGGACACCCAAATGGTCTAAAGAAATCTATCAGAGGTTTCCTACCATGCAATAACTCATAAGAGGTCTTATTGTGAGGTTTAACTATCTTACTTCTATTTTGCACATAACAAGCAGTGTTGACTGCTTCAGCCCAAAAGATAGTGGGTAACTTAGATTCTGACAACATTGTCCTAGCAGCCTCAATTAATGTTCTATTTCTCCTTTCAGCAACACCATTTTGCTGAGGAGTTCTAGCCACACTAAATTGTCTAGTTATACCCTTTTCCTCACAGAACTGATTCATTACTTGATTCTTAAATTCAGTTCCATTGTCACATCTGATGATCTTAACTTTGTGATTAAATAGGTTTTCTATCCTTGTAATAAAAGCCTTAAGAATGCCAGGTGTCTCATCCTTAGTAGCTAAGAAGAATACCCAAGTAAATCTACTAAAATCATCAGTGACCACTAAGCCATACATCTTTTTGTTCAAACTTTTCACATAAGTAGGTCCAAATAGGTCCATGTGTAACTTAAACAAGGGTTCAGTAATAGAATTCACCAATTTGGACTTACAAGATGCTCTATGTTGCTTTCCTATTTGACAAGCAACACATACTTCAGGATTCTCAAAAACCTTTGAAGGTAATCCTCTGACCAAGTTCCCTTTCACCAACTTGTTGATAGCCTTGTAGTTCAAATGGCCAAGCCTTCTGTGCCATAGTTTGGATTCATCAATAGTGGCTTTGGCAAACAGACAAGTTAAATCTCTTTTGGGAATAATGTTCTTTATATCCACACTGTATATGTTGTCATTTCTAGGGACTTTAAGAAGTACTAATTTATCATCAGGTATCTTATAGTCGGGAGATAAGACAAGACATTCAATGTCTGTAAAAAGAACAAAATTCTTTCTGTCACACATTTGTGAGACACTAAAAAGATTGAACTTTAGTCCATTCACTAAATACACTTTCTCAAAATCCAATTTTCCAGTTCTGATGATGCCTTTACCAACAATTTTACCTCCTTTAGGATCATTCCCAAAGGCAACATATCCACCATCCAAAGCTTCAAAGTTTTCCAAATTGCTTTGGTCTCCAGTCATATGTGAAGAGCATCCACTATCAAAAATGCATTTATCCTTTAACTCCTTTTGTAGATTGCCCTGCACAAAAAGTAAGAGAATTAGTTTCTCTTTGGGACCCAAGCCATTACTGACTTGGATCTGCCTTGTGCATCAAAGTAGTCAAATTTCTTTAACTGCATTGGTGCACTGCTGTGTCTGAGAACATGATCTATAACTTTAACTTTAGGTTTCCAGACCCAGCAAGCTGAGGCCTTAACAACATAAAAATGGTTGCCCACAACAGTATCAGTAACAACTTTAGGCAAAACAGCAGAGTCTGCCTTAGCAGCAGAGTTTGCCTTAACAGCAGAATCAACTATGTCCTTCTTTATGGGCCCTTTTGGTGCAATAGGTGAGATAACTCTAGAAACACCATCTCTCATCAAAACTTCCTTGGGAACCATGTTTCTTTTGGGATGTGGGTGAGTCTTTCTAGCAAAGTTTCTATGGTTCACCCTTGTGTACTGGTTCCAAATTGGTTTTTGATAGTAGTAACACTCAACTTGCAGATGTTCAAAACTACCACAACTATAACATGCCTTTTTAAGTAATTGAAAATCAGTACCTAATCTTTGTGAAACTAGGTTGTTCCAATTTCTCTGGTTTCCTCTAGGCAAGTTATTGGTTTTCTTAGGATATACTCTAGGTGTGTTTTCATACTCAGCCATCTTCCTAGAGATACCTTTACCTAACTTAGGCTTAATAAACTCAACCTTTTTAGCCTTAGGTACTTTAGATTCAACAACAGCAGGAATTTCTTCCATTTTATTCTTAGGGGTTGAATCAGATTCCACAACTTCATCATCACTGTCAGACTCCCAATCTTCAATAAGGGGTGCATCAGACCACTTTTTCTCAACCTTAGGTGACTCTACTTTAGTTTCACTAGTTTCACCTACAGGTTTGACCTCAGACTCAGGTATGAAAGACAATGTCCTAGTAGGAGGGGCATTGGCACTAAGTTTCTTAGGGTGAGCAACATAATTATATCCTAGACCACTTCCTGAATCTGCAAAGTGTCTTCCTATTGGTTTACTGAGAATGTCAGTGGCAAATTGTTGTTTTTCCACCCTAACAATATGTTTTTCAGTCTCACTTATAGCTGAATCTTTAGCCTGTTCAGCCTCTTCTACTTTTCCCATAAGAACCTTAATCTCACAATCTTTCTTAATAAGTTCATTTTCTAGAATAGTGATCTTATCAAGATATTCAATTTCATCCTTTTTATAAAATTCAAGCTTCTCTTCTAAATTCTTTAAACCATATTCATAACTAAGATTGTCTAGCTTAAGTGTTTCATTCTCCATTTTAAGGTTTCCATTGCTAGACTTAAGTATTTCAATTGTATCAGAACATGATTTAAAAGAACAAGATGATTCATTGGATACCTCAGAGTCTGATCTAGAGGAAGAGTAGGCCATGAGAGCAAAATGTTGTACTTGAGGTTCCTCTTCAGCTATCAATGCACAATTTGGACCATCTTCAGCATGATCACTCCAGTCATATTCTCCTAACCCATCACATGACACCATAGCAGTAGTAGGATTTGGCTCTTCATCAGTAGACTTCTTGACATTCTCATTGTTTCTTTTTGGTGCTCTGCACTCTCTTGCAAAGTGTCCCTTCTTATGACAGTTAAAGCATTCAGCCTTTGATTTGTCAAATCCCACATTCTTGTTCCTTCTGAACTTCATCTCTTTACCAGTTCTTTTAAGAAACCTTCTTGCCCTCATAGTAAGCATAGCAAACTGCCATTGCATATCAATCTCTTCAACATCATCAGGATCAAGTTCATCCAGATCTTGAGGCATAACTGAAGTACTTGTAGTAAGTTCAGCCAAATAAGCACAAATGGCAGCATCACTGATGGTGTTGGTGTTGGTAGAGTCAGCAGCAGAGACATGTGAACCAGCAGCAGGAACAAAAGTACCAGCAGCAGAGTGCTGTTCTTGATGACTACCAGAATTCTTGTTGCTTGAGGAAACAAAAGCAAGATTGTTTGTGGTAGAAGATGAACTTGACAATCCCTTAACTTCAGATTCATACACTTTCAAGTTGTTATACAGATCATCCAATGTCATCTTCTCAAAATCTTCCTTGTGCCTCCAAATCACTGTGTGAGTGTTCCATTTAGAAGATAGACTTCTCAGAAATTTTAGATTGACATCTTCTTGAGGTACATCAATCTTCAAAAGAGCCATCTGACTGGTCAACTTATGAAGTCGATCATAAGTTCCCTCAAAATTCTCAGAACTCAAAGCAGTAAAAGTTTCAAACTGATGCTTCAGTAGATTCTTTCTTGATTTCTTGGTAGCTTCATTCCCACCAAATCGAAGTTCAATTGCTTCCCATAAATCCTTAGCAGACTCAATATGATTAAAACTTAGTTGATAATCATTAGGTATTCCCATCATGAGAATACTGTGAGCCTTGACCTCCAATCTTCTCTGTGCTTTCTCCTCACTTGTCTTGAGAGTCAAGACTAATCCAGTAGCAGTCTTGGCTGGTTGACTGTCGCCATGTAGAACAACTTCCCAAAGTGAGTAATCAACCATTCTCATGTATTGTTGAATTCTCATCTTCCAGATCTCGTACTCTCCAGTCTTGAGCATGGGAACTCTTGATGCAGTAACCATGTGATGAAGCGAAAAGTGTACCGCTTTTAAGGGGTCATTTAAGCCTTAAATCGTATTTATTTGATCAAATATTGCCCTAAATCGTTCCTTTTGTCATTTTAGGTACTTTTGAGGAGAAATCTGGAAAAGGAGGCATTTTGGACGTTTTTGGAGCATAAAAGTGAAGAAAACGACAAAGTCTCAAAAATCGGCTGAAAGTTACCTTTGACGGCGTCACAATTAACTCTGGACGGCATCATGCCTTGGCAAGAAAAAGTGGACGTGAAATTTACTCATGATGAGCCAGTGAAAATAGCATGTGAATTCTGACGGCGTCACGCTTTAACTTGATCAAGGGCGTCACGGCTTAAATCATAAGGGGACGGCGTCACGTTCAAGGTTCGACGGCGTCAAGCCTTGATAAGCCAGAATGGATTTTTGAAGAGCTAAAGAGGGACGGCGTCAAGAAGGTCATCCGGGAACCCTAAAAGCGGCGAGGTGACGGCGTCACAATCCATAAGGTGACGCCGTCAGATCCAAAAGTCTATATATAGTTTTCTAATTTTTTGTCATAAAGGAGAGCTTAGTGTGTGGAATTTTGGGAGAAAACCCTAAGACGATTTTAGCTACTTTTTCAAGGCTTTTTGCCTTGAGATCTTCCATGTTACATTGAAGATAAGTTATCAATTAATCATTCAATATGTCTATGTGTTGTTTGATTTTATCTTATTCTTGTCTTTTGATTAACATGTTAGGCTAAATTTATCTTGTGTTTGCTTAGATCTAATGAAACCTAGCTATTGATTATTGGTTATTAGTGTGTTGTTAGTTGTATTGGATGATTGTTTATCTATGTTAGGCTTAAGAAAACTGGCTAACTTCCTATTCGGTAACTTGCTTGAACGTCTTAAGAAACATGAACCAAATGCGTACTAAAGGTTTTTATGGTTGTATTTAATGCACAAGCGAATTCTAGTGATCCCATGTTAGGAGCTTCCTAGCCGGCTCGACATAGGAGTGAAGTAGGAGCTTGTAGAGTTGGGGAAGTAAGTACGCCACCCCACGAATGGTATTAAGGAATACACCCGTCATCCACGCGACTAATACACACTAATTAACCGGTAAAAGATAGTTAGGGAGTAAGGAAATCTAAGTAAACACATTTCTCTACACATAAGTTTCTCACCACATTTTCATTTCAGTTATTTATTTTATTGCATTCGTAGTAATTTGGGTTAGTTGACTAGCAACTAATTCCGCCCACTCTTTCAAAACCGAGATTTTACTTGCTTTCATAAAAATATAAAAACATAAAAAGAATCTTCCTCAACCCTTAGACCTAATTAGAGTAGTCTTTCACACCTAACGAACACTATTCCCTGTGGAGAACGATCAATCCCCCGTACTTACCACTACACTATACTACATCGGTCAGGTACACTGCCTGGTGGGGTTGTAAGCCTTTTGAGATCCCTCGAGAGGTAAAACCTGTTGTAAGGTTGCAAAACCCACGCATCAAGTTTTTGGCGCCGCTGCCGGGGAATAGTTATTGTTTAGGTTGAATTTTTATTTCTATTAGGTCTACTCACTAGATTCCTTTCTAGTGAGATTTTTATTTCCTTTTTCTAGGTTTTCTTTAGTCTATCTTATTTCTTTGTACTTTTGTTTGTGATACCTTCCACTTACCTCATGAGTAACATTGGTCATTTGATCCCTGTTATTCGTGTTTTTCGCCGTGCAAATTTTCAACTACCCGTTCCCGCCCCCATAGTAGCAAACAACAACCTTTCACCCAACCACCACTTTGGTAACAATTCTGAGATGGAGGAGTCTGACCATGAGAATGACTATGTTAGTCCATTTTACTATTCAGACTCCGATGAGGATGCTGATGATGGAGAAGTAGTTAACGAGGAATGGGGAAAAGAGGAAATTGATCCCTTTAAGTATGTTGACCCTAGGACTAAGATCGAAAAGGATAGCCTCTTTAACATGCAATTTCCGTGTAAGATTGGTTATCATGATTTTTATGCTTATCTTAACTCATCTTTGCCTATGAACATTATCTCTCGCGCTAATTATAATAAAATCATGGTAGATGAGCTAGAATATCAAGGTGATAACATCGTTGCTAGGACTAAGCCACTACACGTATTCGTTGGAAGTTTTGTGTATTTGGTGGATTTTATGGTTATGGAGAACTTAGGAGAATTCATTGATAACAAATTAACCCAAGTCATTTTTGGAAAACCCTTCAAAAGGTTGACCAACCTTGACGAAAAACTTGTGGACGGGTTAATTACATTCTCGGATGGGGATGAAGATTTTGTCTATCAAATGCCCCGAGCACATCCTAGGTTTAAGAACTACCCCATTGAATCTTGCAATAGAATTATGCCTATCGACTTGTTAAGTGAGAATGATAAGAGGAAGGGGCTCAAATATCCACATGAGAAAAATAAAAGATACTATCATGGATGTTTGGAGCTAAATGATGAATACAAGAAAGATGAGGCAACAATTAGATGGCTCACACTCGGGTACGTGAGCATAAGCGATACTAGGTAGCGTGACTTTGAGTCTAGCTACAAGACTCGTTAATAAAGAAAAGCGCTTCTTGGGAGGCAACCCAAGCTTTATTTGTTTTATTTGCTTTGTGTGCTTATTTATTTGTTTGTTTGATTTTATTTTCCGTATGTGTGTTTAATTTTTATTAGTATTGATTCATGTTCAAAAGTAATTTGTGAAAATGCTTTATGTTGTTTTTAACTTCGTCTTAACTACATATAAAGGTATTTTGCAAAAGATAAGTGTAAGGGAAATCCAAATCGGTTTATTAGAACACAAATGAACATGAATCATAATAATACTAAATTAACATACATATTAGTGTTTGTTTGAGTCAAATGCTTGTATCGAGTCATAATGATGTTTTGCAAGATTTCCAGGAAGTAAGGTAAAGGTTTTTCCAGAAATTTTCCGGAAACTTAAAATGAAAATTTTTGTCAGGTCATTTCTGACGGCGTCAGGGTTCATAACCTGACGGCGTCAGATTTAATTTTCAGAAATTTTTGAAAGTTTTGTTTTTAGAAAAGTTTTTATTAAAATCTCCAACTTATAATCTCCAGGAATCTGCAAAATTATCATTCCACAAGCATTATATCCTTATATATAGATTTTTTCCCGCCGATGTTATGCAGGTTTTCGTGTTTGTTTTCTCAGGTTTAACAGGTTATTTTGGACAAGGAGATGTTTTTGGATCAAGCTTGTGGCGATGCATTAGTCATGGAGCTTCTACATTACTTTGGAGGAAGATTTAACCGTGTAATTTCATTATCCACCGAGCGAATCAGGGGAGTATTTGATTTCATTCTTTTACTTTTTCTTTTACATCTTGTTATTTGAACATTGGGGACAATGTTCATCTTAAGTGTAAGGGGAGGGTAAAAGTACGATTTTAGAGAATGCAATTACGCTTGATTTTTGTTTGTTTAATGGTAGATGTGTAATAAAACTGAGATAAATACTTGTTAGGGTAATTTTAGTGCCAAATTTAAATTTTTTTACAACATATAGGAGTGAAACTTTGATCTTAATGAGCGTCTCATGGATAGGAGTTATATGACTAGCACAAAAACCGTACCACTAAAAAATTTTCCACCCCAAATATGTGAGGTTCGCCCCTAGAATTGGTAGGAAAAGCATTTATGCTATGATGTGTGTACCGGTAGCACTTAGATTCTAGAACTTGCGTTAGGACCATTCCAAGGCCACAAGTGAGACTACATTCGTGTAGTTAGATTTACTACATGATAAGAGGCATTAGGATTAACCCATTGTTTTACACCTGTGTTTTTGTTATAATTACATTGGCTACATTAGTCAAGTAATTCTCCCACACCCTTTGCGTTGTACTCATTTTTTGTACACGATACCCCTAGTACACCCCTGAGAGCCTATCTTTTCGTTTCGACCTTTAAGCATTTTACTTAAAGGAAGAATTTGTTACACCCCACTTAAAATGTACACCCAAATCGCCTTAGCCTACCTTGTATGCACTCATTTTTAGTGCATTATTGTTACAACATTTGTTTAAACCCAAGTTAATTATCTAATTGATTACATGGTTGCTAAGTCGAGTCATATCCTTGTACATATTGTTTTGGGACGATTGGGACTCATGGGTAAAGTACTAGTGTAATGGAGTAATGGGGAAGAACATCATTTATTACCCCCATATGTGCTAAATATTTTAAAAGTACTCCAAGTTTTTCAATAATCTTAATTCGAGTCATTAGATTAGTATTTGTAAAGTTATGTAAAAGTTCAAGTGTAAGGGGAATGCAACGCCCCTATGATGTATTATTTTGGATGGTAGGGCAAGAGTGTATGAAAAAAAAAAAAAAAAAAAAAAAAAATCGAAAAATCAAGAAAAACACAAAAAAATGAGAAAATGAAAAATAGAAAAAACATACGGACTACCATCCCGTTTCATTTTATGTTTGTTTTATGTTTTTGTTATTTTGTTTTTAGCTTAAGATCGAGTCTAGTCTTGGCTTAGCAACATTGTATAGTACATGTAATTGATCAAGATCTTTAACTCGCCACCAGTAAAATATCCCTTATCCAACAAAACCGTATTTTCCTTTTCCCTACACCTAACGTTATAACCCATTTAAAAGCCCTCTTTGATAGTTTATCTTAGGTGCTTACGCCTAGTGGAGGAGGTTATCGATCCTTTCCCAAGCCTATGGTAATCTATTTGCTATGACAGGTAGTGAGAGATATTATCCGTTTTCATTTATGAGATTTATTTTGATGACACTTGAGAGATGTGAGTATCTAAACACTACTTGTGAGGTGCTAGTTTGTAATCTCCGTGCTTATTATGATTGAAGTGGAACGAATATTTGTTGTAATTACTTTTATGTTTGCATTAAATGACCCCTAACTTGTATTTTGATTAGAATAAAAGCGCATTTGCTTGAGGACAAGCAAATCTCAAGTGTAAGGGTATTTGATGAAGCGAAAAGTGTACCGCTTTTAAGGGGTCATTTAAGCCTTAAATCGTATTTATTTGATCAAATATTGCCCTAAATCGTTCCTTTTGTCATTTTAGGTACTTTTGAGGAGAAATCTGGAAAAGGAGGCATTTTGGACGTTTTTGGAGCATAAAAGTGAAGAAAACGACAAAGTCTCAAAAATCGGCTGAAAGTTACCTTTGACGGCGTCACAATTAACTCTGGACGGCATCATGCCTTGGCAAGAAAAAGTGGACGTGAAATTTACTCATGATGACCCAGTGAAAATAGCATGTGAATTCTGACGGCGTCACGCTTTAACTTGATCAAGGGCGTCACGGCTTAAATCATAAGGGGACGGCGTCACGTTCAAGGTTCGACGGCGTCAAGCCTTGATAAGCCAGAATGGATTTTTGAAGAGCTAAAGAGGGACGGCGTCAAGAAGGTCATCCGGGAACCCTAAAAGCGGCGAGGTGACGGCGTCACAATCCATAAGGTGACGCCGTCAGATCCAAAAGTCTATATATAGTTTTCTAATTTTTTGTCATAAAGGAGAGCTTAGTGTGTGGAATTTTGGGAGAAAACCCTAAGACGATTTTAGCTACTTTTTCAAGGCTTTTTGCCTTGAGATCTTCCATGTTACATTGAAGATAAGTTATCAATTAATCATTCAATATGTCTATGTGTTGTTTGATTTTATCTTATTCTTGTCTTTTGATTAACATGTTAGGCTAAATTTATCTTGTGTTTGCTTAGATCTAATGAAACCTAGCTATTGATTATTGGTTATTAGTGTGTTGTTAGTTGTATTGGATGATTGTTTATCTATGTTAGGCTTAAGAAAACTGGCTAACTTCCTATTCGGTAACTTGCTTGAACGTCTTAAGAAACATGAACCAAATGCGTACTAAAGGTTTTTATGGTTGTATTTAATGCACAAGCGAATTCTAGTGATCCCATGTTAGGAGCTTCCTAGCCGGCTCGACATAGGAGTGAAGTAGGAGCTTGTAGAGTTGGGGAAGTAAGTACGCCACCCCACGAATGGTATTAAGGAATACACCCGTCATCCACGCGACTAATACACACTAATTAACCGGTAAAAGATAGTTAGGGAGTAAGGAAATCTAAGTAAACACATTTCTCTACACATAAGTTTCTCACCACATTTTCATTTCAGTTATTTATTTTATTGCATTCGTAGTAATTTGGGTTAGTTGACTAGCAACTAATTCCGCCCACTCTTTTAAAACCGAGATTTTACTTGCTTTCATAAAAATATAAAAACATAAAAAGAATCTTCCTCAACCCTTAGACCTAATTAGAGTAGTCTTTCACACCTAACGAACACTATTCCCTGTGGAGAACGATCAATCCCCCGTACTTACCACTACACTATACTACATCGGTCAGGTACACTGCCTGGTGGGGTTGTAAGCCTCTTGAGATCCCTCGAGAGGTAAAACCTGTTGTAAGGTTGCAAAACCCACGCATCACCATGTGTGTTGAATCGGATTCCATTGCTTACTTTGATGATTAACAGATCTTGTATTCAGTAATTCTTCTTGGTACCAGTTTCTAGATCAGAAGCTCTGATACCACTTGTTGATCCCAGTTGAGCTTCACGATCTTATTAACTACTTTAGATATAAACCTAAAGCAATCGGTATAGAAACTGATCTTGAGTTGTATATCAAATATTATGCGGAACTTAATATTTGATCTTAAGAAGAATTAAACACAAACGAATTATCAAACAACACTTCAATATATTAATACGATTGCTCGATAGCAATAGGGTTACAAGAAACCTTGAAGTGTAAAACAATAATGATACGTATATCTAACCTAACCCTAGATCCTCCTTTTATAGCGTAAGGAGTCCTAGTCGGTTTACAAGACTTTCTATACAAGAAAAATATCTTTACGTATCTTTTCTATACTTATCCTTAACATACTATACATATCTAATAAGCAGCAGAGTAACTAGTCTAGCAGTAGAGTCTTCGTGGGCTAGCAGCAGAGTTACACTTTGCTTATTATCTCAATCCAGCAGAGTTACAAAACAGCAGAGTTATATTCTAATCAGCAGAGTAACACTTAGTGTATTTCTTGAACAGCAGCATCTTTAGACCCAACAATGATGGATCTGTTTTGTGTGTAACAGGCAGTCTTTACTGCTTCATTCCAGAAGTGTTTGGAAAGGACTGATCCATTTAGCATTGTCCTGGCTGCTTCAATGAGGGTTCTATTCTTCCTTTCAGCCACACCATTTTGTTCAGGTGTGTAAGGTGAGGAAATTTTTTGGGAAATTCCTTTCTCATCACAGAAACATTCAAGTTCATAATTTTTGAACTCTGTTCCATTGTCAGTTCTAATCTGTTTGACTTTGATGTCATTTTGATTTTCAATATTCCTGACAAAGGACATGATTGTTTCAGCTGCCTGACTCTTTTTGATCATGAAGTATACCCAAATGTATCTTGAGTACTCCTCCAAAATGACCAGATTATACTTCTCATGGTTAATGGATCTAGGACTGATTGGTCCAAATAGATCCACATGGAGAAGATGTAGGCAGTTCCTGATGGAAAAGTTGGTTTTGGTTTTAAAGGATGCTCTGTGATGTTTACCTTTTTCACAAGCTGAGCATGGTTTATCCTTTGAAAATACAAGAGATGGTAAGCCAAGAACCTTGTTTTGTTTCACAAGGTTGTTTATGTTTTTGAAGTTCAGGTGGGAGAGTCTCTTATGCCAAAGCCAGTTGAGAGTATCAGTGGCCTTGGTAAAGAGACAAGTTCCATTCTGAGTCAGACTGGACATGTCCAACACATAAACATCATGTCTTCTTGGTGCAATAAGGACAAGTTCCTTATTAGCATTGAATATGATTCCTTGTTTATCATCTAACTGAACTATGTATTTAGCATCACATAGTTGACTGACACTGATCAAATTGTATTTAAGACTATTTACATAAGCTATCCTAGTAAAGACTATACCATTGTAGTTTACTGAACATAACCTTCAGTGAGACATGATGAGTTATCAGCAAATATCACTTTGGGTTCTGATTTATCAACATACTTGTGCAGATACTCCTTCACACCAGTCATGCTTCTTGAACATCCACTATCTAGATGCCAAACAGGATCCCTGGCATGTTTCTGCACAAATTGTAAACTGGGTTAGTTCTTTCTAGGACTCCACTTCTTGGAGGGCTTAGCTTTGGGGGTCTTTTTAACATTTACAATTGATTTATGGTCAGTGGTGGAGTGGACTGAGCTACCAAAAATTATGCATTTGATTGCTGATGTAGACTCAGTAGACTGAGAGGCTGACTTTGTCATACCTCTTCTGGCCTGAATGACCTTATCACGTCCTGAGGTGTCATGAGTGGGACCTCCACTATTTTCACAACAATTGTCAATTTGACAATCCTTAGGATGGTGGTCATTGAACCCACAGTAGGGGCAAGGTGCAAAAGGCTTGGCCTTTTGTTTCTGTTTCTGTTTAGAATCAGAAGGGTAGTTTAAAGACTGAGCTTTAAGGCTTGTCATCTTTGATGTGACTGAGTGTGTTTTGTGATCAAAGGTCCTGTGATCATCCTTTTTGCAAATCATGCAATAAAGGATTCTATAGCAATCATCAGTGAAATGATTGGTATAGTTACACAGCTCACATCTTTTCAGGGGTTTTGAGGGTTTGGGTTTGGTGATTGAGGAAGCTGGTTTTTGTTCCTTCTTCTTGGATTGAGAAGGTTTCTCAGAAGATGCAATCTTCTCACCCAACTGATCAAATTTTGAGTCAGGGCTTTGGGTTATTTCTTCAAAAGGGACTGAAGTTGATGAGTCATCAGTATTTACTGAGACTTCAAGGGTTGGTCTTTTCAGGATTGTTTTTCCCATTCCTGACCTCTCCTTTGGAGAGTGTTGGGAGTAGACCATTGGTGGGAGGCCTGAGTTTGGTGCAGCACCCTGAAGGGTATTCAGTGGAGGGAGTGGTGGATATGAATCTGATTCAGGCTCACTTACTAACTCAGTACTACTGAGTTGGTCAGAGAGTCCAAGCATATTTTTCAAGGCTTGACTTTCAGGAAGCAAGATCTTTCCAGTCTCGAAGTTTGGTTACTTACTGACTGGGTTGTCCCTGACTATCCAGCCATTTGACTTGGGTAGCATTTCTTGCTCAAATGATATGCCAGCTGGAACAAAGGTCAATTCACTGGGACTCACATTGGGGTTAACCATGAGATGGTTAATTCCAATTGTTTTTCTAGGGATCAAGCCCACAGTATCAAAGACCTTGGGGTTCTTTTTGGTCCAGCCTTGGATGACAGCCTTTTCTTTGTTAAGTTCAGTTTGTAGGGCTTGGTTTTGTTTCAAAATTTCAGTGTCTGAATTTTTAGAGTAATTGTTTCTAATTTGGCTTGCTTCAGTACAAGCAATTCATCTCTACATTTATTCAATCCTGACACTATATTGTTATATTTTGAAAACAGGTTAAACCTTTGTTCCTCAACAAACTTAAGATCTACACAAATATAAACCATGTAAGACTGCCAATCAGAATTATCATCCATAGAAAGTAAAGTGTTTACCTTCTTCATGGTGATGTTTACCCACTCTCCATTCCTTGAATGGCTTTTCCCAACAACCACCTGATCACCTTCAGAGAGTGCCATCAGTGCACTCACTCTAATTTCCTCATCTGAGGAGACCTCTTCTTCATCCCAGTCATATGCTTCAGCTACTAAAACCTTGTTCTTTGTTTGAATAGGTTTGGATGTTTGAGTAGCCTGAGACATAGAGGGATTAGTTTCAAGAATTGCAAGTCTAGCCTTAGCTTTCCTATATTTTGCTTCAAAGTCTTTTTGACCCTTGTTTTGAAGTTGTTGGGTAGACTGAAACATTTTAGGTTGAAACTTGCTAGTTCCTGAGGAACTATTTCATGCGAAAATTTGTAAGAGGGTTCTGAGATGGTTTTAGAATAACAGTCCCTAGCAAAATGACTCTTTTTACCACAATTTAAACATTCAGTGGTTTCATTTGCTTTTCCTTTTGAAAAGTTGGACTGGTTTCTTTTGATGAAACGTTTTGAACTAGCAAGGAGTGCCCTCTCTTGGAATTCCAAGTTTAAATCTGTTAGGTACTCATCACTAGTCCTTTCATCAATTTCATCCTCAGAATCCTCTTGAAAGTCCTGCACAACACCATTAGTATAAAAAGCAGTTGATATGGGTGTGGAGGTTAAGGCCTTTTTGGACTCAAGAGCTTTTGAGTCAGGGTATCTCCTTGAGATTAAGTTGTCTTCATAGACAAACTTCCCATAGATCTCAGGGAGCTCAAGAGTCTAAATGTGATTAGAATTTCTCAGGCCTTGTGAGAAGTTTAGCCACTTCTCAGGGAGACTGTTGACAAAACCAACATTTGTCTCATGCTTAGACAACACTGCACCATCATTTGATAGTTCGTTTATCAAAGTCTTGTATCTGGTGTAAGTCTGAGAGAGACTTTCAGAGTCTTTTGCCCTGAAAGTATTATACTCAAGTTTCAGGTCCATGACCCTGTTTTCCTTGGTCTCTGAGGGACCCTCAAAGCTATTGACCAAGTCATCCCAAGTTTGCTTGGCTGCTGAACAGTTGATGACTGATTCCATTATATCGTCAGGAAGACAAGATATAATGATGCTTTTCAGGCGTTGGTCTTGATTGACCACCCTCCTCTCATCAATGGTCCATTGAGCCTCAGGCTTTTTTAGCCCTTCAGCAGTCTTTGGTACATAGGGACCATCTTTGGCACAAGAGATGTAGTATGGTTCCATACCAGTTAAGTAGCAAAGCATTCGCTTTTTCCACTTGCTAAATTTACCATCTTCAAGTCGTGGGGCAACAGCTGAAAAGCTTCCACCCTTTTTGTTGAATAGCTGGGGCACATTTATATCAGTCATAGTAGGATATTGGTTTTAAAAACCTTGAGCACTCTTAGTTATTTTTGAATGATTTTATTAACCAGAGGCTCTGATACCACTTGTTGTTCCCTTAACACGCTTAGAGTTAACTATAAAGTTAATCTATTTGTGTTTATGACTAATACAATGTATTGATTAATTCTAACAGTTAATAAAACATAAATATAAAAACAGAAAGTATTTTCAACGTTTAAATTCTTATTAGAAATGAATCAAAGAATCTATTACCTAAGTGTTTTACGGAACAAACACTTGGGATTGAATAGACAAGGTATGGTGTCTCCTATCTAAACTTAAGCAAAGCTTTAAGTGGTAACAATTCGACCCACTGAGCTATCTCGGGGATACGTTACTCTTTGTAGGAGAAAAGGGGTATTGTGAAAGTCTAAGTTTTAATTGCACAAAAATACCTAACCCACTTTTCTCCATCTGTTTGCTATTTATAGGCAAACATGTTAAGAGTACTGAAGATTAAAACAACATAAACAAATAGGAAGCGTGTCTGAAAACTACAACAGCAGTTGTCATTTCCAAGAACCAATAGGATTGCTCCAAAAAAGTCTTCGAGTGTCAGTCCTGACACTTTTTCGACTTTTAGCCACTTGAGGGATGGTTTGTCTGACCCCGATAAGACTTGTTCTTATCTTCTCAAAATCTTCCCGCTTTATCCCGCCTTTTATTCAGGTTTCAGGTTCTTCAGTCATTTGCCTTCAGTCTTCAGTCTTCGGTTATTGTTGTTGAGGAGACTTAGGGTTCATTGAGCTCTTGTCTAACGCTCACTGATCCCATTACCTTCTTCTTCGTCTCAAGTAACACTTCAGGGAGAACCGCCTTCCTGAATTGGTGAGTCTTTCTTCTTAGACTCGTCCTGAGCATCTTGAAGGTAACTCACTGAGTGACTGTTCACTCAGTGACTTAGAATGTTTTTGGTTTAATTAACACTTAGCTTAATTTGTATTCAAATCCTGTTTTAACGACTCTTGGGTACTTAAGGACCCAACATATCTCAATCCCTGATGATCTCTAACCCTGATGATCTCTAACCCTGATGATCTTCCAACTCTTTATCCTCCAATCTTCTTGAACTTTCCAATCAATAATAGGATACATAGCCTGTAGGGCTTCCACATTCATTCCTTCTTCAGGAATAACAATCATCATTTGTTGAAGCTGTTCTTCAGTCAATTCTACTTTTTCTTCTTGTTCTTCAGCTGAGGGTAGATCTTCACTGATTTTCTGCTTCTTAGAAGATTCTGATTTCAAATAAATTCTAGCTCTTTTTCTTCTGTGTTCTTCTTCTTCTGTATCCATACGGATAAAAGCTTGAACTTTCTTGTAGGCCTTTCTATATAGATTTGCAATCTCTTCATAAGTCCTTCCTTTAAGCTGACTAGCAGTCCAATCATCTTGATTCTTTAGATATTCCTTCATATACTTCATCATCTCTGCTTGAGTTGGAGGTTTGTTCTTTCTAGCAGCAACTTTCTTTGCACTCTGACTCTTTCTAATAACTTCAAGCAGATCATTCAGGGCATTTTCTCTTTCTTCTGCATTGATGGTTGCCCTGTCTTCTTCATAAATCTTCTGAGATAGAAGCTCATCTGCCTTTTCTTGTGCTAACCTTTCTGCTTCTTCACTTGCAAGCTTTTGTTCCACCAGAATTCTTGCAGTTCTTTCTTCTTATGCTAATTTAGATTGTTCTTCATCATGAACCCTTTGAGCAATTTCTACATCAAAGCTTATCTGAGCTTAAACTATCTCTTTGACCTTCTTTGGTTGCTCAGACTCTATCATTATGCTCTTTCCCTTATCTGCAGCACTGGTAGTACTAACTTGTTCAGCAGTATCTCCTTTAGCAGCATCTTCAACACCTATATCAGAATCACCCATATCAGCATCATCAAACCTCCCCTGAGTTTCTACATCTTCTTCTACCAGTGTGATGTTTGGATCTTCATTTATTTCAGCAATTTTCCTCCCCTGTTTGGAAGGATCCTCCAAATCATCATCTGAATCTTCTTCTGAACTATCAGACTCCACAATGTTTGCCCTCCTTTTTGCTTTACTAGCCTTGAGTTTTTGCTGCAACTTCTTCACTTTCTGAATCAACTTGGTATAAGCAGCACCATAAAGTTTCTTTGTCTCTTTCAATTCTTTCTCCAAGTCTGCCCTCATCACTTCCAAGTTTGTTAACTCTTGGGAGAGGTGAATCATAGGGCATGTCCCCCATAGTATCCTGTTAGCTGGGGTATCAATCACCTGAACCATGTTCATGTAAACTTGACTCATGAGATGTTGCCATGGGTTGGGTCTTATCAATGTTACCACTGGCCTGCCCAGCTTCTAAGCCAGAGATAGTAGTGGTAGCCCTCACCATTCTGTCAGAGATAGCCTCATCTACTACACTAGGATAAGTAGGAGATCTGGGCTGAGGAACCACAGATTCCTTTCTGATTCTCCTCCTATATGTTTGAATGATTTGTGGTTCTAAGGAAGATGGAGCACTGATGGGTATGTGATGGGACTCAACTGTGAGAGTTGATCCTTCACCCTGAATGTTTTGCACAAGCATTTCTGGAAAAAGTGGTACTTCTATCCCATTATAGCCCTTAGAAGCCATCCTCATATTACTAAAAAGTTTTTGAGTAAGGCAGGGAGTTGGATAAACAGTTTTGTGAGATTATATAAAGAACACTTAGGGTTTCGATTGGACCGACTTGAATAAATCTTTTCGTTATCGAAAATAAAAACTTTTAAGTTAAAGAAATTATGTGAATTATCCAATTTAGGAAACCTATAAGCAAAGTAAGTAACGAAAATCTCTCAACGCCTATATTCAAAAAATGGTTACTCCCAAACAGCACTAACAGTTACCCAGCAATACTAAATTTAGCCTAGCAGTACAAACTTTTGCTTAGCAGTACTAAATTTTTGCAAAAACTTTTTCTCAGCAGTATGAACTCAATTTTCTTTTAAAAACAATAACTGCACTCAAACTTTGGAAGGGATTAAGTGTAAAGGAAGACACTTTATCATTTTTGGTGCATTTAACCTCTGGTTGTGTGAGAACCAATGATTTCAGTATATATACTGCCTGTGATCAGATATACTCATTAAAATAGCCTTCTTGACAGGGTTTCCAGCTCGTGTAAGATGTTACCTCTAACACAAATGTATTAGATTCACTTTTGCTCGCTGTTCTTTAAACCAGATGTCTTTAGACTAACACACTATACTTAGTATAGAATGGTAAAGAGTGAGTTAGATCAGTTACTATCTTACTAACTAAAAACCATCAATTCATGTTCAAAATACCACCTGATAAACATAGGTTTATTTCAAGAAAGAGATTTTAAAGAACCTCCCAACTCAGGTGTAAAACAGTTGTCAAGTGATCCCCAAATCCTCTCTATCATGAATCAATTTCACCAGCTTTTAGCAACAACATTGCAAACATTCCACCACTTTTTCTTCTCACACAGCATCAATACCAATAATACTGCCTGCTTATCCTGCAAATGTTAGTCTAAAACCAAGAAAACACAATCCAGAGTATTTTTTATTTAACAGTATTAATTTTGACTAACAGTTTTAACTTAGCAGTACTCGTTTGTACTAGCAGTATTAACTCAACAATCTAGCAGTATTAATATCTAACAGTACTAATCCTTTACAAAACTTCACAAAGACACAAAGATATTAAAACTTTATGGATTTAGCATTCCAATACTTGCAACCAAGTACTGAAACCTTCCAACATCAAAACCTTTTGTAAGTAAATCTGCAAAATTGTTATCTGTGTGTATTTTAACAACTTGAATTAACTTTTTGTCATTGCAGTCTCTTATAAAATGATGTCTAATCTCTATGTGTTTTGTTTTAGAGTGTAAAACAGGATTTCTAATAATACATATAGTACTGTTATTGTCAATGAAAATCATGGTGTGCATAAAATTATACCCATAGTCCAGCATTTGATTCTGAATCCAGAGTACTTGTCTACAGCAACCACATATTCAGCTTCAATTGTAAAATTGGCAACCACAGTTTGCTTCTTACACTGCCATGAAATCAATCTGCATCCTAGGAACTGACAACCACCTGTTGTTGACTTCCTATCTAAACTTGCACCAGCATAGTCACTATCACTATATGCCACCAGATCAAATGGAGATTCTCTAGGATACCAAAGACCTAATTTGGGTTGGCCTTTTAGATACCTAAATATCCTTTTCACAGCATGTAAGTGTGAAACCTTAGGTGTGACTTGAAACCTTACACATGCACATACTGCAAACATAATATCTGGTCTAGATGATGTAAGATACATCAATGATCCAATCATTGACCTGTAGAGATGAACATCAACATCATCACCATCTAAGTCATTGAGCAAAGGTTTGACTGGATCCATTGGGGTGCTAGTTGTCTTGACATCAGTATACCCAAATTTCTTCAAGATATTAGCTACATATTTATCCTGACTGATAAATATACCATCTTCCTTTTGCTTAACTTTTAGCCCTAAGAAGAAATTTATTTCTCCCATGAAACTCATTTGAAACTTGTCATGCATCAGTTTCTCAAACTCAGTACACATCTCCTTCTTTGTAGAGCCAAAAATAATGTCATCAACATAGACCTGGACAAGCAAAATATCCCTTTTTTGCCTCTTGATAAAAAATGTCCGGTCTATCTTTCCTCTGTGAAACCCATTGTCCAATAAGTACTTGGCCAAGGTTTCATACCAGGCTCTTAGAGCTTGATGCAAACCATAGAGAGCTTTCACCACCTTGTAGACTTTGTCTGGATAGTCAGGATCTTCAAACCCTGGTGGTTGAGTAACATAAACCTCTTCATCAATTGTACCATACAGGAAAGCACTCTTCACATCCATCTGATACCCCATGAATCCCATAAAAGAAGCATAAGCTAAAAACAGCCTTATAACCTTAATTCTTGCTACAGGGGTAAAAACTTCATCATAGTCTATGCCTTCTTATTGAGTAAAACCATGTGCAACCAACCTTGCTTTATTCCTAATTACAATGCCTCTCTCATCTTTCTTGTTCCTAAACACCCATTTTGTACCAATTGCCCACTTTCCCTTAGGTAAATCTATTAGAACCCAAACCTTTTGAAGCTTAAACTGTAAAAGCTCCTCTTGCATTGCTTCTACCCAAGATGGGTCACTTAGAGCTTTGGCAATTTTCTTGGGTTCTTCCTGAGATAGGAAACAAACAAATAAACAAGTATAAAGGTCTTCATGAGTTTTCCCTTCATAAACAACACTTATAAAACCTTGTTCATTTTTATCCTTTGTCATTGTCATTCTTCTTGTCTTTACACCAGACTGTACATCACCATTCACAAGATCAAGTGAATGATCTTTGTGAATTCTTGTATTTGGAGTTGTAGAAGCTAGATAAGTGTTAGGCATGTTGTTCATATCCACTTCATCATCAGAGAAATCAGCAATAGTAGTAACTATTGGGCTAGCAGTATTATCATTTGGCCCAGCAGTACTAACATTTGGTCCAGCAGTACTAACATCATTAGTACTATTTTTAGAATTCTCTTGATCATCAACTCCACTTTCTTTATTTCCATCTCCAGAACCCTTCTTTTCAGCATCATGAGAAGGTTTTGGTTCATCATTGCCAACATCCTTTGAAGATAAATCAAACAGTGAACCATCTTTCTATAGTAGCATCATAAAGTAGTCTTGGCTAGCTCCTGCCCCATGCTAGATTGACCTGCATCAAAACTATCTTCGGTACCTACAAAATTATTAGAGTTTGTACCTGCAACAACTGACACATAATTCATTGATTCTGTTAGCACATCAATATCAAACAACCACTTAGGACCTTCTCCTGCAACACTAGGCTTATTCTCCAAGAACTCTACGTGTAAGTTTTATTCTACTTTCCTGGTTCTAATGCTGTATACCCTAAAAGCCTTGCTATTCATAGAGTACCCTACAAAGAATCCATCATCAGACTTTCCATCAAACTTGCCCAAATGATCTAAGGTATTCAGAATTGTAACATGACATCCAAATGGTCTCATGAAGCTTAGAGCAGGTTTTCTACCTTTAAAGAGTTCATAAGGTGTCTTGTTGTGAGGTTTGACTACTAATACCCTGTTCTGCACATAGTAAGCCGTATTAACTGCTTCAGCCCAAAATGTAATAGGTAACTTAGAGTCTGCTAACATAGTTCTAGTTGCCTCAATCGGTGTCTTATTCCTCCTTTCAGTAACACCATTCTGATGAGGAGTTCTAGCTACACTAAATTCCCTCGTAATACCTTTTAGATCACAAAACTCATTCATAACTCTATTCTTAAATTCTGTTCCATTATCACATCTGATTACCTTTACTTTCTTATCAACCAGGTTTTCTATCTCAGTAATAAAACTCTTAAGAATGCTACTGGTCTCATCCTTAGTTGCTAAAAAGAAAACCCAAGTAAACCTGCTATAATCATCAGTGACAACAAGACAATGTTTCTTATTCATTAAACTACTCACAGAAGTAGGACCAAACAAGTCCATATGCAACATGAATAATGGCTGAGTAATAGAGTTTTGAGTCTTGGACTTACAAGAAGCTTTGTGCTGCTTTCCCTTAAGACAAGCCACACAAGTTTGGTCATTTTCAAAACATTTTAAAGGTAAACTTCTTACAAGATTATCCTTAACAAGTGTATTAATGTTTTTAAAATTAACATGACCAAGCCTCCTATGCCATAGCATTGATTCATCCAATGTGGCATTTGCAACAAGACAAGTTAAACTTTCTTTAGGAACAATGTTCTTCATATCAACACTGTAAATGTTATTTTTTTTAGGAACTTTAAGTAAGACATGACTTTCATCAGTCAACTTAAAGTCAGGAGACAAAACAAAACATTCAGTTTTAGTAAAAAGAACACTGTTCTTTTTGTCACACATCTGTGAGACACTAAACAGGGTAAACTTTAACTCTTGAACAAAGTACACATCTTCAAAATCAAGCTTACCAGTCCTGATTGTACCTTTACTAGTAATTCTTCCTCCTCTGGATCCTCCCCCAAAGGCAACATATCCTCCATCAAATGCAATGAAATCTGTGAGATAAGACATGTTTCCTGTCATGTGCCTGGAGCATTCACTGTCAAAATATCCCAGATCTTCTTCTTCCTTTTGTGGATGTTCCTGCACATAAAATAAAGGAAATTAGTTTCCTTTGGGGACCCAAGCCATTACTGACTTGGATCTGCCTCGTGCATCAATATAATTATGTTTCTTCAATACAATTGATGCACTATCAAGTTTGGCAGGTCACCAAACCCAACATGTTGACTCCTTAACAGCATTGTGCCCATTTGTCCTAACAGCATTTACAACTGCTGAATTTGGCCTAGCAGTATTAACTTTTTTATTAACAGTATTAACCTTTTTCTCAAAACCCCTATTGGTAAATGCTGTTTTCTTATAAAAGGGCCTTTTAACAGTTTGTTGTGCTGACTTAGAAAAACATGATGTTGGTTTAGCACTAAAAACTGTTGATTTGGGGTAAGCAATATTAACAGGCCTAGCAGTACTATGTGGTTTAAGGCCAGACTTCATTAAGACAGCTCTTGGAGCCATGTTTCTGTGAACACTAGGGTGAGTTTATTTAGGAAAATAATTGTGATTCACCCTTTTGTAAATGTTCCCAGATGCCCTTGTATTCCCAGATACCATCCTTTCCCCATGATGGTAATTGCTATAAGCCTGCAAATGGTCAAAACTAGCACAAACAAAACAGGCTTTATTGTACATTACAAATTCACTTCCTAGTTGTTGGAACTTCTGATTATTTCAATTTCTCTGATTTCCCCTAAGGACTATGCGACCTGTACATCTCTGCATACTTAACTGTTTTCCTAGCTGGTTTATCTTGTTGTTTAGGTTTAACAGATTCTACCTTAGCAACAGCAGGAAAGACAGTTTTATTCTCTACCTTATCATCTAACACCAATTTCTCAACTAATGGGGTATCAAATGATTCACTAAACTTTTTAAAACTCCCTTCACTATCACTTTTACATTCAGTCTCAGGCTTTTTGAGCTCCTCTACACTAGTATTTGACAAATCAAGTTTTGGGGGGTAGAAATAACCCAGTATGAGGAGGTGCAACAGCCTTATATCCTATACCAGTCTTGAATTTATCAATAAGCTGACACCGAATAATCTTATTTATATTTTTAGATGACCTGCATATCTCTCTATATTTACTTCAATGCTGTCTTTTTCCAGCTTAATCTTTTCCCATTCACTTTTAATCTCATTAATTTCTAAATATTTAAATGACATATCTTTTTTCAAAACATCAATGTCCTCAGTAAATATAGTTTCATTTTTTTTGTAGAATACAAGTTGTTTTTCTACAACAGCTAACCCTCTCTTATAATTTGCGAAATTAAATTCAGATTGGTTAAGCTCTATTCTTAAGTCATCATAATGCTTTTTAAGAGTTTCATAGCTTTTTAAAGCTACACAAGATATTGAACAAGCATTGTTTGTATATACCTTAGAGTCAGAAAGTGCCATCAGTGCCATGTTGGTAGGAGCTTCCTCTTCTGTCATAAAGCTCCAGTCAAATCCAAGCCCATCAATGGCCACCATAGCTTTTGAAGAAGTCTCTTCCTCACTTACAGCCTTCCTGGTGCTTTCTTGATTCATGGAACCTCTGCTGCCTTGATTTCTGCTCCTGCTGTCCTGGTTTCTAGGCCCTCTGCACTCTCTTGCAAAGTATCCCAACTTATGACAGTTGTAACACTCTACCTTTGACTTGTCATACCCAGCAGTATCACTTCCATTGATAGTGATCTTCTTTCCAGTCTTCTGGAAAAACCTCTTTGCCCTCATGCTCAGCAAGGCTAACTGCCACTTCATAAAGCTTCCTCTTCTGTCATAAAGCTCCAGTCAAATCCAAGCCCATCAATGGCCACCATAGCTTTTGAAGAAGTCTCTTCCTCACTTACAGCCTTCCTGGTGCTTTCTTGATTCCTGGAACCTCTGCTGCCTTGATTTCTGCTCCTGCTGTCCTGGTTCCTAGGCCCTCTGCACTCTCTTGCAAAGTATCCCAACTTATGACAGTTGTAACACTCTACCTTTGACTTGTCATACCCAGCAGTATCACTTCCATTGATAGTGATCTTCTTTCCAGTCTTCTAGAAAAACCTCTTTGCCCTCATGCTCAGCAAGGCTAACTGCCACTTCAAATCCATCTCCTCCAAATCATCTTCATGGATTTGTATAAGGTCTTCATGAATAAGCTGAGACCCATTAGCTTGACTGGCTAAAAATGCATAGACAATATCATCACTTAAACTAGCAGTACTAGTTTGTGAACTAGCAGTACTAACTTTAGGGTTAGCAGTACTAACTCCATAGGCAATATTAACCTCCTTAGTACTGCTTGTGCTTGGAGATGATACAAAAGCCATATTCTTAGAGTTTGAGCTTGAGCTTGCAGGCCTTTTCACCTATTGTTCTACAATCTTGAAGTTGTTGTATAGATCATCAAAGCTCATAGTGTCTAGATCAGGCTTGTTTCTCTAGACCACAACATGAGTATTCTATACAGCAGGTAGACTTCTCATGAACTTTAAATTGAGATCTTCTTGTGAAATCTCTACACCCAATACAGCCAGTTGGCTAACAATCTTTTGAAGCCTGTTGAAGATAGAATCAAGAGATTCAGTGCTTGGAGCACTAAAATTCTCATACATATGCTTCAGAAGAGTCTTCTGAGTCTTCTTAGTTGCTTCATTACCACCAAACCTTGATGTTATAGCCTTAAACAAGGTCTTAGCATCCTTGTCCTTGCTAAAAGTCAATAGTTGTTCATTGGGGAGAGCCATCAGCAACATACTTCTAGCCTTTACATCATTCTTCTTCTGAAGCTTCTCTTCTGCAGTAACAGGACCTGATACAGTTTGATTTGCAGCATCACCTTCACTTGTACTAGCTTTGATTGTAGGTTTGAATGAGTTACCATTCTCTTTGATATCCCATAGAGCATAGTCCTGCACTTGAAAGTATTGCTCAATTTTGAGCCTCCACATCTCATAGTCACCATGCTTGAGAATAGGCAGTTTAGCAGTGGTAGTGGTTTGAGTTGTTTCAAGATCCATTGCTTCAATGAAAGTAGAGAGTTCTTCAGGTATATTTCTTCAAGATCAAAGTTTCAGAACCTAAGCTCTGATACCACTTGTTGATCCCAAACACAGATCGATTGAGCTTGTATTAGAAACTTTGTAGAATATCAAAGAGTATGCAGAATCTACTCTTGAACACTTAGAAGAATATCAATGTAACAGTAAACGATGAAATAGTAAACTGTATTGAACACAATATCACCAAAACACTTCAATATTATTAGCTCAATAATACGAGTACTCTATGTAGTACTAGGGTTTACAACCTTGAAGCTATATATCAAAAACATACGTATAAACATCTAAACCTAGGACCTCCTTTTATAGATTAAGGAGTCCTTCACAAGATAACTACAAATCTTCTAGAATATACAGATAAGTCTAAACATATAGAATATACACGGAATATAATATAAACTTATCACATTACACGTCTTTATCCCATAGCAGTATCAATCTTCATCAGCAATCTTCAGCAGTACAAAGTTAGTCTGGCAGGACTAACTTTTACTCTAGCAGTACAAACTTGATTAGTACTGTTGGTTGTAATCTTCAGCAGTTTCATCTTTGGCTTGACAGTACTAACTTAGCTTGGCAGTACTAAGTGTGTAGACTTGTAATTCCCAACACTATTGCTTCATCTAGCCTTGACATCTAGCCTTGATGTCCTTTTGGTTTACCAGAGTTGACAGCACCGATTTCCCATGAGCTTCTTTTGTATGTTGGGAAGGAACAAAATTTATCTTCCCAAGAGTTTTCCCGCTTAAACTCTATAGTCTTCACCTAACCTTCTTGGTCTTTGATCAGAGAGCTGATAGATCATCAAGGTATTCTTGCCCTTGATGATCCCCTGTTCCTGAGCTAGAGTTCTGTTGTACATACTGGCTGATGAGCACTTAGGAAGTTTGTAGGAACTCTTTGACAATATCTGAGGCATGAACTACTGCTGTTGATTTTCAGTGAATGTGTCTTCTTTAATCAGTTCATCCAAGATTCTTGATGTCTCTGATCTTGAGCCTTGTTTCAGGGAGTCATGTTGATCAGTCATAACTTCTTGATCATTTATATTTAAGGTTGGTGAGGTAGTAATTGTCAATGAGAGAAAGGCCATCAGGAATAGAGAGACATTTTTCAGATCTCAGTGTCCCTGATGTTTGCTCACTGACCTTAGTCACTGAGACTACATCAGTGATTAAAGCGCTAACTTCAGTTGATCTTATTGCCAACTCTTTGAAGTATGCTATTGAGGTTCTCCCCTATATCATGGGGATGACATTCTCACTGATCATCAATGGGTTAGATGATCACTAATATTCCGTCAGTGAGTGTCGAGGGGCTATTTTATGTTCAAATCTTTGTCAGGGACATTTGGTTAGTTACTGACCCAACACTTAATGACTGAACTTGTCAAAAAAAAAGTTCAGTGACTAAATGTGAAAAAATCGACAAACCACAGTGACCATTTATGTAATTTACTCTTTATTTATTTATTTATTTATATATGTTAGCTTTAGGTTAAGTATGTGGTATGATGTTGTTACAACCCGGTTTTATGGTTTTGTTTTACTTTAAAATCAAATGAGGTTTTTCTTCTTCTTTTAGAAAAAGAGATTACCCCGGTAAAATATATTAACCACAAAAATTAAGTACAATGAAATATGACTGAAGTACAACATTAATCTCAAGCAACGCATGAACAACCACTAAAACGTTTGTGACATGCCACAAAATGGAAACAAACAAGCTACATACATTGTAACAACTCGTAAAATTCCCTAGTCATTAGTATACGTTAATCTAGTATTAACACATCGTTACTGCTTACCAAACCATTTTTACGAGCAAATTTGAACTTTTGTTTATTACATTTTTATAATTCAAACATTGCTACATTATTCACGATACGTTGGAACGAGCTCACACACGAGTCACGAAAATCTAAAACACAACTAATAACCAATCGGAGCCTCAAATCCATTTCTACCAGTTTACTATTCATTGGCCCAACAAAATCCAGCCCAACTCGTTATTATTCCTTATGTCCCATTCGACTAAATCCCCACTTACTTGGCCTCGTTTAATTGAAAATTCGACACATAACTTATTCAAATTTTTATACAACTCAATTCTTACAACTACAAGGAATCAAGATCAACAACTTTCATGTTCTATCTCGAAGATTTATCCTATTAACAAAGCGAAAAGTAAATGGTGTTCGAGACATACTTAAATCCAAACAATATTAATCCAACATAACCAAACTCAACAAAACGAGTTCTAACCTATGTCTTATGTTTTTATTAGTCGAATATGAATTCTTAGGAACATTTCTAACCATCTCTAAGCTTATAGTCACGTTAAAAATGGTTTTGGACCCTTTAAGGGTCATACGACATACATAAATATATATGGTTTGATCCTAACCGAAACCAACAAGCAACCCCCCCCCTTTTGATCACATTTAATGCATCTTATCCCTGGAAATCTCACAAGGATCTTGGGAAGGAATATAATCTTCCCACTTGGTCATTTTTAAAACATATAAACTTATGTGTTTATATAAACAACTCGACACACACTCCCCTTGGCTCATACATTCTCAAACACACTCAAACTCCAATTCTCTCTAGTTTTACTCCTTTACTGAATCCACAAGAAGGCCAGAAGGAATCCTCAACTCATTCGAATCAATAACAAGTCGCCTACCATGTCGTGATCAAACATAAACACCATTTCGAGTTCTTGATCATATCTGACATCTAACAAACCATTTAAAGGTGATTGTAAGTCCCTTTCTATTCATTTACTACTCGTATATCTCAAATCCAACATAACATGCATCATTTATTTCTTGTTATTCGATCATATATTGTTTCTATTTCGTTATTACATTTCTTATTTATTTATTTTCGTACATTATTGACCTCCTATGATGGATGGCAAGAATTTTATTATACACGCTCATTTTACGTTTACATAGTCATTATATTGCTAATCGAATCTCATTTTAAATCTTCCACTTTGTCGCATAACATATTACATATCATTAATTTATTAGACCATGTCTCGACTAACCTAAGAAACAACCAATTATAATCGAAAGTATACGTACAACATATTAATCTTATTGCTCGACCTATTTCTTTACATGACCACCTAACGAATTCGTGTTTTGAGTTTCCCATGATAAGATCTTATAATCCTTCTAAAAATGCTCATCTTATCGCTACTCGAACAGTTTTCTTTATATATATGTTATTCGGATTGGGCTTAATCCGAATAATAAGCCCATTAAGCTTTTGCAAATAAGCCATGAAATAAACAGTTTGAAAGTGTTTTTGTGATGATAAAATAAGCCTAAAGAAAGGCCCAAACACCTCTTAAACCCAACGGATCAGATTTTATTAGTGGGCCTTAAAGTGTCTCGTTAAAAGCCCAATATACGGAAAATTAAGCACTTTTGATAATAAGTAGTTCAATAAGACTTTATTAAGCTTTATAAACTGATTACAACTTTCGGAAATCATTTCCAACTCTTTTTGTGATTTTTGGACTAAACTTGCAAACTATTTCAATCTTAGGGACCAAAACTGCCAACTTTGTAAAACAAGGTTCTAAACTGCCAAAACAGAAAATTAAGGGTAGATATTATTAAAACAGTAAACTTAAGTCATAAAATGCAATATTTGAACCTTTGGGGAGTTATTATGTAACATTTATCTAAAGGGGGACTAATGGTGCAAAACCTACACCGTTTGGGTATAAATTGTATATTCTGGGAAAGTACAAGGACTGAACAGTAACGTTTATTCATATTTATTTTATTCCATGTTTTACACGCTTTCAGTTAAACATGTGCATTTTATTATTCGTTTCAGTATATTTATATTCGTTACGTTTATATTTATTTAACGAACTTTTAACGAATAAACTTAACATGTTATTCAGCGACACTCGAGGAAACGATAATTGTGGAATCATTATTCACATCCAATCAAACTTGGACCATCAAAATCTCAGACTTCCCTATTATTCAGGTCGTGTGTGGAGCCGTTCCCGTGATACTATTGACATAACATCAGAATACTTTGACCTTACAACTAAGGTGAGTCATAGCCCCACCGTTTCTATCATTAAATTGTTTAACAACTCTTTGGAGGAGATACATGCTCAAACTCTACTTATTTACTTTTTCAAGTACTCAAAATACTTATTACATGATTCGTATTTATATACATATCTGTTCTCTTATACCTTATGCATTTTTAACATGTTTACATTACTTTACTCGTTTATCCAAAATACTTATGACATTGATACGTATTTCTATACACATCTGTACTTGTCATATTTATACATTGATACGTATTTCTATACACATCTGTACTTTTCATATTTATACATTTATACGTATTTCTATACACATCTGTACTTGTCCTAGTCATACATTGATACGTATTTCTATACACATCTGTACTGTCCTATTCATATTATGTTAGCAGTGGGTTGTAGACACACAGGTTGCAAGTCTTGTATGGGCGGGACTTGGGACTGAGTGGATTTACAATGCCTTTGCGGGGAAATCTTTATTCAAATGCTTTACAATTAAACTAAACTCTATGAACTCACCAAACTTTGGTTGACACTTTTTAGTATGTTTATCTCAGGTTATTAAGGCGATAGTGGATGCATGGATTCTAGAGTCAATTGCATACTTGAAGACTCATATCTTATTTTTATCATTCGATACACTTTGAAAACTTTTATGTAATCTTTACTTTGGAACTTATTGTCATAACTCTTATTTTAATAATTCGAATGATAACATTTCAAAACGTCTCATTTAGATGTCGTTTTCTCTACCTTGATCTGTATTATTAAGTAATAGCCCCTTGACTCTACTGTTCCGCTACGGTAATTTGGGGGTGTTACAGATTGGTATCAGAGCCTTGGTTATAGAGAACTAGTTTGCATTTAGGAGCCTAGACTATAACTACTATATACATTGAGACTCTCATCCCTATCGCCTTGCTTACGTAGAACTTTTCCCATTTATGTGTACTCTATTAAATGTTATAGTATCTGCGCTGATAGAGGAATCTCAGCATTTAGTCGAGTCATCAAAGGTGTGGAGCTCAAGTGATAACTGGCTATTTAACTTAATCTTGTGACAGTTCTTGTTTGATGAGACATGAGATTAAGTTAAATAAAGGTTATCATTTGGCCGCAGAGAAATTTGATGATTTTGATCAAAAAGGGGATTTCTCTTGAGGATACTATTTAGGGGAAATCTCAAATCTAAATCGAGACATCAAAAGCGTGGAGCTCAGTGATAACTGGCTATTTAACTTAATCTCGTGACAGTTCTTGTTTGATGAGACATGTGCTTAAGTTAAATAAAGGTTATCTCTTAGCCGCAGAAATTTGATAAGTTCACTCGAGGATTTTTTGAGAGATAATCACCCTACTTTTTCACCATTTAAGTAATGTCGATCGCTGAGATATGTGTGTTTGGTGATATGTACACGTGTGAAAGGAGGCAAGTATAGTTATGGTGTACAACATAATTATAAGTGCTTCACGACTCACGTGGACATATGTAACCATGCTTACATCAATCGGCATTGGCATCCCTTTAGAATAACAGCTAGTAACGAGGTTTTTGTAAAGAACGTTAAGTATAAATCGATAAATCAACGACTTTTCTCTCATCTCTAACATTCGCTAAATGTCCTTCATTGCAGAGAGGCAATGGCAACAAGGAGATCAGCTCGCAACGCTAACCGAGGAAATGCCACACAAAGAGGTGGAAGGACTAGTGAACGTGGAGGTAGTGGAGGCGGTCGAGGCATCAGTAACAACAACAACGACGGTGGAAACCCTGATTTTTCCACCATCATCGCTCAACAGCTTCAAAACTTACTACCTGCTATTATCACTCAAGTTGGGAACCACATCAACAACTCGGAAAATCACGGAAGCAGAAATGACGACACCAATGGTGTGGGTGGAAATGACACTAATAACCACGCAACTGGATGTACGTATAAGGAATTTACAGCATGCAAGGCCACGGAGTTCAATGGTAATGGAGGTGCTTTGGAGTATACCCGATGGATCGAAAAGATGGAGTCAGTGATCGACATCAGTAGCTGTGGAACGCATCAAAAGGTGAAGTATTCAGCGTGCTCGCTGTCAGGAAATGCGTTAACATGGTGGAACACGCATATTCAAGCTAGAGGATGAGAGGCCGCTGTGGGAATGACATGGGACGACTTCAAGGCATTACTGAAAGAGGAATACTGTCTGGAAAATGAGATGCAGAAGCTGGAAGGTGAACTCTGGAATCACGCTATGATAGGGGCAGGCCATGCAGCCTACATAGATCGATTTCATGAATTGGCAAAACTAGTTCCTCATCTGGTTACCCCTGAATCAAAGAGGATTGAGAGGTACATCTACGGTCTTGTTCCCGAAATTCGTGTAACTGTGAATGCAACTGAGCCGTCTACAATTCAGAGTGCAATACTAAGAGCTGGAACTCTAACAGACGAGATTGTGGAAAACTAGAAGGGGGGTTGAATAGTTTTACGTCTTTTTAAATTTTATTTTGAAAACTTTTTTTTACTTTTAAAAAACTTCGATTCGATATTATGTGACTTCAATTCTTAAACAATATGAACAAGTATAGATAAATATAAGTAAGTAATGCAAGTAAAGTAAAGTAAATCAAATGAAAGATAGAGATGGAAAGATCTAACCGAGACACAAGAGATTTATAGTGGTTCGGCTACAAGGTCACCTTCCTTGCCTTACTCTACTCCCCGAGCACGTAACTCGAGAGTTTTCTTCACTATGTCAACAAGCTCCCTTATGGCGGAGAAAACCTTACACAACTTTAGCTTACACCGGCTTAACGACACAAAGCTAGATGTCGGGTTCTAATCGTAGCTAGAACCAATCTCACAACTTGTACACAACTTAATCACACCTTCTTCACAACTTCTTCTTCACGACTTCTTCTTCACGACTACTTCACGACTTCTTCTTCATGACTACTTCTTCAAGACTACTTCACGACTTATTCACAACTTCTTCACAACTTATATACTACGGCTTCACACCTTCTTCACAACTTAGCACAACCTATGTACACTTCTACTTCTTCACACCTTCACTACTTACACACCTTAACTACACAACTTCACTACTTACACACTAACCTATCCCAAATAATTATACACACAACTATCTAACAAATATACAACTTATATACAAATGAATGATGACACACACAACTTAGATAGCTAAGTTGCAATACTTCTTCTCTAGATGTTGAAGGAGTATTCTTCTTTTGCACTTGAATGTAGGAAGCTTGGATCACTTAGAAACCAATGCTTAATAAGATATGATCAAAGGATTTTGAAATGTATATACAAGGATTTAAAACAGAAAGTTTTAGTGTGCAAAAGGTGAGTAAAAATTCAGGGGAAGGCAGGTATTTATAGGGAGAAAAACTGGACAGCTGGAGCCTACTGGAGCGGGGGCGGTCCCCTTAATTTTAAGGGGGCCGCCTAGCAAAATTAAGGGGGCCGCCCCTACTGAACGTTGGCCAATTTTGTCCTTTTGTGGGGAAGGTTTTTTTGGAACATTTTAACTGATTTTGGTTAAAAATTTGAATTCATATTTTTATAAAAGATTAAACATTTTTATTTAATACCAAAAATGTTTTTCAAAAATATATAAAATGTTTTTGATGTTTTATAAAAAATCTAGTTTTTAAGGAAATGTTCCTTTGATCATATAATGCATTAAACATTAGTTCATTCATACCTTAAGTGATTTTAGTTGTAGAAGTGAATATTTACAACTAAATACTTGTTTAATTTATAAGTTTATGTTTTAATGAGTTTACATTTTGTGATCATCAAAACATAGAGATATGAATAAATATTGATAATGTTTTTAGGCATTTATTTATGTCAACAGAGATGGTTAGAAATTGTATTTTGAGAAACGGTGACAAGAGGAAGGGAACAACTGAGTTAGACAAGCAGATAGTCCCCATGACTGAAAACAAGAGAACAAGAAATTTTATGGACACTGGGTCTGGTCAGAAAGGATATTCAGGTCCACTTCCTAAGTGTGCTAAATGCGCTTATCATCACCTGGGGTCTGCGCCTTGCTGTGAGTGTACAAACTACAATCGATCAAGTCATTTTACGAATCAGTGTAAAGCACCAAGGAATGCAGGCAACATAAGGAATAATCAAAGGACATGCTACGAATGTAACAGCCCGGATCACTTCAAGAATAAGTGTCCAAGGTTGAATGGACCACCAGGACAAAGACTAGGAAATCTAGCTCTAGCAATTGAAGGAAATAACCCAACCCCTGGAGTCCGTATTGGTCCAGCTCGTGGTAGAGCATCCTATATGGGTCATTTGAATGCAGCAAACGAATAAAGGGTACGTTTTCCCTAGTTAAGTCATATTCTACCCTAGATACGTAAGCTTTAGCATGATTGCTCAAAACTTTACACATCGACTATTCATTAGCATCATTTAACAGATAACGCAGACTGAATCTCGGGACGAGATTCAAAAATAAGGGGTAGGTACTGTAACAACTCGTAAAATTCCCTAGTCCTTAGTATACATTAATCTAGTATTAACATATCGTTACTGTTCACTAAACCATTTTTACGAGTAAATTTGAACTTTTTGTTTATTACATTTTTATAATTCAAACATTGCTACATTATTCACGATACGTTGGAACGAGCTCACACACGCATCACGAAAATCCAAAACACAACTAATAACCAATCGGAGCCTCAAATCCATTTTTACCAGTTTACTATTCATTGGCCCAACAAAATCCAACCCAACTCCTTATTATTCCTTATGTCCCATTCGACTAAATCCCCACTTACTTGGCCTCGTTTAATTGAAAATTCGACACATAACTTATTCAAATTTTTACACAACTCAATTCTCACAACTATAAGGAATCAAGATCAACAACTTTCGTGTTCTATCTCGAAGATTTAACCTATGAACAAAGCGCAAAGTAAATGGTGTTCGAGACATACTTAAATCCAAACAATATTAATCCAACATAACCAAACTCAACAAAACGAGTTCTAACCTATTTCTTATGTTTTTATTAGTCGAATATGAATTCTTAGGAACATTTCCAACCATCCCTGAGCTTATAGTCACGTTAAAAAAGGTTTTAAACCCTTTAAGGGTCATATGACATACATAAATATATATGGATTGATCCTAACCAAAACCAACAAGCAAACCCCCCCCCCCCCCCCTTGTTCACATTTAATGCATCTTATCCCCGGAAATCTCACAAGGATCTTTGGAAGGAATATAATCTTCCCACTTGGTCATTTTTAAAACATATAAACTTGTGTGTTTATATATACAACTCGACACACACTCCCCTTGGCTCATACATTCTCAAACACACTCAAACTCAAATTCTCTCAAGTTTTACTCCTTTGCCGAATCCACAAGAAGGCCAGAAGCAATCCTCAACTCATTCGAATCAATAACAAGTCGCATACCATGTCGTGATCAAACATAAACACCATTTCGAGTTCTTGATCATTTCTAACATCTGACAAACCATTTAAAGGTGATTGTAAGTCCATTTCTATTCATTTAATACTCTTATATCTCAAATCCAACATAACATGCATCATTTATTTCTTGTTATTCGATCATATATTGTTTCTATTTCGTTATTAGATTTCTTGTTTATTTATTTTCGTACATTATTGACCTCCTATGATGGATGGCTAGAATTACATTATACACGTTCATTTTACGTTTACTTAGTCATTATATTGTTTATTGAATCTCATTTTAAATCTTTCACTTTGTCGCATAACATATTACATATCATTAATTTATTTGACCATATCTCGACTGACCTAAGAAACAACCAATTATAATCAAAAGTATACATACAACATATTAATCTTATTGCTCGACCTGTTTCTTTACATGACCACCTAATGAATTCGTGTTTGGAGTTTCCCATGATAAGCTCTTGTAAGCCTTCTAAAAACGCTCATCTTATCGCTACTCGAACAGTTTTCTTTATATATATGTTATTCGGATTGGGCTTAATCCGAATAATAAGCCCATTAAGCTTTTGCAAATAAGCCATGAAATAAGCAGTTTGAAAGTGTTTTTGTGATGATAAAATAAGCCCAAAGAAAGGCCCAAACCCCTCTTAAACCCAACGGATCAGATTTTATTAGTGGGCCTTAAAGTGTCTCGTTAAAAGCCAATATACGGAAAATTAAGCACTTTTGATAATAAGCTGTTCAATAAGACTTTATTAAGCTTTATAAACTGATTACAACTTTCGAAAATCATTTCCAACTCTTTTTGTGATTTTTGGACTAAACTTGCAAACTATTTCAATCTTAGGGACCAAAACTGCCAACTTTGTAAAACAAGGTTTTAAACTACCAAAACAGTAAATTAAGGGTAGATATTATTAAAACAGTAAACTTAAGTCATAAAATGTAATATTTGAACCTTTGGGGAGTTAATATGTAACATTTATCTAACGGGGGACTAACGGTGCAAAACATACACCGTTAGGGTATAAATTGTACATTATGGGAAAGTACAAGGACTGAACAGTAACTTTTAATCATATTTATTTTATTCCATGTTTTACACGCTTTCAGTTAAACAAGTGCATTTTATTATTCGTTTCAGTATATTTATATTCGTTAAGTTTATATTTATTTAACGAACTTTTAACAAATAAACTTAACATGTTATTCAGCGACACTCGAGGAAACGATAATTTTGGAATCAAAAACATGAAAACAAGATAATATTATATATAATATTATTTTTGAACTTTAAGCATTTTAAGCATATCATTCATTCATATTACAGTCAGATTCGTTATCCGATATTCTTTCCCAATCATTATTCACATCCAATCAAACTTAGACCATCGAAATCTCAGACTTCCCTATTATTCAGGTCGTGTGTGGAGCCGTTCCCGTGATACTATTGACATAACATCACAATACTTTGACCTTAAAGCTAAGGTGAGTCATAGCCCCACCGTTTCTATCTTTAAATTGTTTAACAACTCTTTGGGGGGGATACATGCTCAAACTATACTTATTTACTTTTTCAAGTACTCAAAATACTTGTTACATGATTCGTATTTATTTACATATCTGTTCTCTTATACCTTATGCATTGTTAACATGTTTACATTACTTTACTCGTTTATCCAAAATACTTATGACATTGTTACGTATTTCTATACACATTTGTACTTGTCATATTTATACATTGATACGTATTCTATACACATCTGTACTTTTCCTAGTCATACATTAATACGTATTTCTATACACATCTGTACTGTACTATTCATATTATGTTAGCAGTGGGTTGTAGACACACAGGTTGCAAGTCTTGTATGGGCGGGACTTGGGACTGAGTGGATTTACAATGCCTTTGCGGGGAAATCTTTATTCAAATGCTTTACAGTTAAACTAAACTCTATGAACTCACCAACCTTTGGTTGACACTTTTTAGCATGTTTATCTCAGGTTATTAAGGCGATAGTGGATGCATCCATTCTAGAGTCAATTGCATACTTGAAGACTCATATCTTATCTTTATCATTCGATACACTTTGAAAACTTTTATGTAATCTTTACTTGGAACTTATTGTCATAACTTTGATTTTAATAATTCGAATGATAACATTTCAAAACATCTCATTTAGAGGTCGTTTTCTATACCTTGATCTGTATTATGAAGTAATACCCCCTTGACTCTACTATTTCGCCGCGGTAATATGGGGGTGTTACATACACTAACTAGAACACCAATAGGGAAAAACCACTTCAACGTACATGTATCACCAATCTGATCCCTCGACTGCACATACGGTGTATAGTAAGCCAACTGAGACTGCCTCTTTAAAAAACCTTCCCAAGTAAAACCCAATGGGAAAAACATAGGAGAAAAAAAAGAGTACATCCCTCAAATGGCACTCCGAACAAGGAACATCCACGATCAAATGATCACTAAAAAACCTGTATAAGCAGCCGACGAGCAACTCTTCAACCAAGAATCAAGGAAAACACAAGCCATTAATGAAAGCCCAGGAGAGGAGTGTTAGGCAACTTTCAAAGATGTAGAAAAACCTCCACATTATGCGTCTTCTTGAATTTACACGAAAGGAGCTTGAGACAAACTGTGGACTTTATCACATCAATAACCTGATCTTCCGACCTCTTCTGATCGTTGAAAAGCCTATTATTTCGTTCTTGCCAGATAAAATAACTAGAGGCCGCGAAAACTAGCTTAGCAATAATACTTCTAGCCGACCTTTTCCTCGACATAGGGATACGGAAATTCACGAGCGGAGTCAAGGAGGAAGGAGCAATAGACAAGCAAGCATATAACAATAAACGATTCCAAACCTGAAATGAGAAAACACATTCAAAGAAAAGATGATCATGGGAATCAGGTTGTGATTCACATAAGGGAAACTGAAACACGTTTAAGTTAGTATTATTATTAACATCCCATTGTCTCAGATTATCTCGAGTCTTCAGTTTACGTTTAATAACCAACCATAGATGGCGAGGAATACAATAGGAGAACCACACCAAGTCATACCAATTTATCTCACTACTTCTTTGCAGAATACATTCCCACACTGTAGCCACCGAAACCTCTTTATCCACGTCTTTAAGATCTTTCCAAACCAAACGCTTCAAATAATTAAGAACAACGGAAGGTACAGTAAGCCAACACATCAAAGGGGATTTCGTATGCCATTCATTTGGCCAAGCCCAAATCATATTATCGATAACATCATTGACCATAGACAATAGCTTAAAACTTGCTCTATAGATAGCACAAGTAGTAACCATATGCGAAACAGGACTTAACTGTGACAAATCGTAAATTTGAAAATTTACTATTTATAGATTACTATTTATCATTTTTGAAGTCAGTTTGTGACTTTGAAACGTTATCAAAATTTTTACTATTCATGAAATACTATTCATTCCTGAAGGGAAATCACTATTCATGGTTATCATTCATCATTTCGTAAACTAGGTTTACGGGTATCCAAAATTTTCGTAATCGTAAGGGTTTAGCTACGTATTCATGGAACATCACTGAGGACACATCATATAGACTAGAGTAGTCTACATATCATCAGTAACATCATCTTCATATTAGGTTATTCACGGGTTTGCATAATTTCAATTCACGTATATTTATTTATTAAATAAACGCTATCACTCAATCATTTACTACGAACAATATACCCGACACTCCCGACTATGATCCTAACATATTTTCACACTCATTACAGTAATATAAAAATTATATTACAAGTTTACCCGGTGTTTTGAAATTATTTACTATAAATACCGTTAAAAGTTTATAACTACGACGGTTTGCGAAATTTCAACACGATAATTATTTGGACACTCAATACTTGCGAGAAATGTGATTTTATAATTTTTACGACTTCGTAATACTTTATCTTGTTCCATTAAAATTTATTTCTAGCTAACTCAGTACCCGATAACACAAGATATCCTAGCTAAATCTATCTTAAATACACCAAGTACAAGGGTAATTATGAAAAATCACCACCTCATCCACCTTTCCCCCATTTCACGCCCCATCACTACAAAAAAAAGGCTTTCAGAGACTGAATTTCTAGGGACTGATGTATCAGTTGCTGATACATAGCATCGGTAACTGAACCATCAGTTACTGATACTTTTAAGGACTGACCTTTTATTGACTGATTGCGGCGACTAAAAATCAGTCCACGATTCAGTGACCCTATATCTGAGACTAAATTTCAGTTACTAATATGCCTGTACGGGAAAAAAATTTGGAGGAAAATTTGTTAGTGACTGAATAAAGGTGACAATTCAGTCCCTAGTACATGTACATCATATCTAAGACTAAATTTCAGTTACAAATATATTTGTTCAATAAAAAGATGAGGCGAAAAGTGTACCGCTTTTAAGGGGTCATTTAAGCCTTAAATCGTATTTATTTGATCAAATATTGCCCTAAATCGTTCCTTTTGTCATTTTAGGTACTTTTGAGGAGAAATCTGGAAAAGGAGGCATTTTGGACGTTTTTGGAGCATTAAAGTGAAGAAAACGACAAAGTCTCAAAAATCGGCTAAAAGTTACTCTTGACGGCGTCACAATTAACCCCAGACGGCGTCATGCTTTGGCAAGAAAAGTTGGACGTGAAATTTACTCATGATAAGCCAGTGAAAATAGCATGTGAATTCTGACGGCGTCACGCTTTAACTTGATCAAGGGCGTCACGGCTTAAATCATAAGGGGACGGCGTCACGTTCATGGTTTGACGGCGTCAAGCCTTGATAAGCCAGAATGGATTTTTGAAGAGCTAAAGAGGGACGGCGTCAAGAAGGTCATCCGGGAACCCTAAAAGCGGCGAGGTGACGGCGTCACACTCCATAAGGTGACGCCGTCAGATCTAAAAATCTATATATAGTTTTCTAATCTTTTGTCATTAGAGAGGGCTTAGTGTGTGGAATTTTGGGATAAAACCCTAAGACGATTTTAGCTACTTTTTCAGGGCTTTTTGCCTTGAGATCTTCCATGTTTCATTGAAAGATAAGTTATCAATTAATCATTCAATATGTCTATGTGTTGTTTGATTCTATCTTATTCTTGTCTTTTGTTTAACATGTTAGGCTAATTTTATCTTGTGTTTGCTTAGATCTAATGAAACTTAGCTATTGATTATTGGTTGTTAGTGTGTTGTTAGTTGTATTGGATGATTGTTTATCTATGTTAGGCTTAAGAAAACTGGCTAACTTCCTATTAGGTAACTTGCTTGAACGTCTTAAGAAACATGAACCAAACGCGTACTAAAGGTTTTTATGGTTGTATTTAATGCACAAGCGAATTCTAGTGATCCCATGTTAGGAGCTTCCTAGCCGGCTCGACATAGGAGTGAAGTAGGAGCTTGTAGAGTTGGGGAAGTAAGTACGCCACCCCACGAATGGTATTAAGGAATACACCCGTCATCCACGCGACTAATACACACTAATTAACCGGTAAAAGATAGTTAGGGAGTAAGGAAATCTAAGTAAACACATTTCTCTACACATAAGTTTCTCACCACATTTTATTTTCAGTTATTTTATTTTATTTGCATTCGTAGTAAATTGGGTTAGTTGACTAGCAACTAATTCCGCCCACTCCTTCAAAACCCGAGATTTTACTTGCTTTCATAAAAAATATAAAAACATAAAAAGAATCTTCCTCAACCTTAGACCTAATTAGAGTAGCCTTTCATACCTAACGAACACTATTCCCTGTGGAGAACGATCAATCCCCCGTACTTACCACTACACTATACTACATCGGTCAGGTACACTGCCTGGTGGGGTTGTAAGCCTCTTGAGATCCCTCGAGAGGTAAAACCTGTTGTAAGGTTACAAAACCACGCAATCAAGTTTTTGGCGCCGTTGCCGGGGAATAGTTATTGTTTAGGTTGAATTTTTATTTCTATTAGGTCTACTCACTAGATTCCTTTCTAGTGAGATTTTTATTTTATTTTTCTAGATTTTCTTTAGTCTATCTATTTTCTTCGTGCTTTTGTTCGTATAAGGTTTCCATTGACTCTTCCGTTCACCATTATGGAGAACGCGAATCCACCATACCACCAACCACAAAGGCCATTCTACCCTATTGACATCTCGAATTTCAAACAATATCGAGATGAACCCATATATGATGCATGGACTCGTTTTAGAAATTTACTCCGAAAATTCCCTCATCATAGTTTCGCTTTAGCATCCCTAACCCGAACCTTTTACTATCGTGTTGGCCAATATGACCAAATGCGCATTGAGGATTTTGCCAATGGGGACTTTAGGGAATTAAGTGCTGAAGAAGCATGGGATGCCATAGAAGATTGTGCCCAATATTATTATAGGGTAGACAACCCAACAGACGTTAGTACAAGTCAATTGAATATAAATTTCCTGGATCATGAAACAAGTTTGTTTGGGGATGAATACATTAGTGTTGAGATACCTAAGTGGTTGTCATGTAATGCCATAGTACAAAACAAACACTTAGGTGATCTTGACGTGATGGAGGATTTAGCCGAACATGATCACATTGATCAAAAAGACCTAGGTTTTATGATCGATGACGTTGAATCTCAAGAAACACATGATGAAACTTTTAGGCAATTTGAATATAGCAGTCAGAATATTAAGGATGATCCTTATGATTCGGACATAGAAGTTGAGATGCCTAGAGAAGCACTTGAGATACTTGGGAAAATGTTAGGGTTAGATCCTACTAAAACACATGATGAGGATATAGGTGGTCTTGACACAAGGAATGATGAGGTAAGTAACATAAGCCTACCAAGTACCCCACAAGTCCTACCATCATTTGAGGCACACACACCGCCGGTGACTTACCCGGAAGAAGTTGAGGAGACTATAGGAACCCCAATAGAGGTAGAGCCCTTTGACCAAACACAACTAGAAGAAATAGGTTTGAATGCTTTTAGTGATCACAACCTTTCTTTTAGTTCTATGGAAGTTCCTAGTTTTGATGAGCCGGAGCCTCAACCAAAACCGTTACCTAATCTTCCATCCTTGGATGAAAATTTAGGAATTGAATTAGGTCCCGATCCACCCATCAAACCATGTAGTCCGGGTAATGTTAAAATTAAGGTAGTAGACTCTAGGCCTTGTAGAGAGGAAGCTAACATAGGAGTGAACTATGACCTTACATACTTACATCACCCATTTATGATTGATCACAAGAAACATTATGGGTTTAAACCGGGTTTATTAGGTCAAAGTGGATTCTTAACTTGGAATCTCTCGAAGTTGATAGAAGATGATCCCTTTCTTGGAGAAAATCTTAATCCGCCCACTAACCCAATTAAATTAGGTAAGGTTATGATGATAGGATCCCGAACCTTTGAGTATATAATTCATCCACCACTCTTTCCTCACGTGGCATACTCCTACCGAGCTGGTGTGTATCGCTACTATCACCCGCACTTAATCCTAAGTGTAGAAAAAACCTCTCCTTTATCCGTTAAATAAGGGTAGAGTCAGGCTCGTGACTCGAACAAAAACAAGCGCTCTTGGGAGGCAGCCCAAGCTTTATTTGCTTTGTGTGTTTATTTATTTGTTTGTTTGATTTTATTTGCTTCCGTATGTATGTTTAATTTTTATTATTATTGATTCATGTTCAAAACTAAAATTGTGAAAATGCTTTATTTTGTTTTTAACTTCGTCTTAACTACATATAAAGGTATTTTGCAAAAGATAAGTGTAAGGGAAAGTCAAATCGGTTTATTAACACAAATGAACATGAATCATAATAATACTAAATTAACATACATATTAGTATTTGTTTGAGTCAAATGCTTGTATCGAGTCATAATGATGTTTTGCAGGATTTCCAGGAAGTAAGGTAAAGGTTTTTCCAGAAATTTTCCGGAAACTAAAAATGAAAATTTTTGTCAGGTCATTTCTGACGGCGTCAGGGGTTATAACCTGACGGCGTCAGATTTAATTTCCAGAAATTTTTGAAAGTTTTGTTTTCATAAAAAGTTTTTATTAAAATCTCCAACTGATAATCTCCAGGAATCTGCAAAATTATCATTCCACAAGCATTATATCCTTATATATAGATTTTTCCCGCCGATGTTATGCAGGTTTTCGTGTTTGTTTTCTCAGGTTTAACAGGTTATTTTGGACAAGGAAATGTTTTTGGATCAAGCTTATGGCGATGCATTAGTTATGGAGCTTCAACATTCTCTTTGGAGGAAGATTTAACCGTATTACTTCATTATCCACCGAGCGAATCAGGGGAGTATTTGATTTCATTCTTTTACTTTATGCTTTTACATCTTGTTATTTGAACATTGGGGACAATGTTCATCTTAAGTGTAAGGGGAGGGTAAAAGTACGATTTTAGAGAATACAATTACGCTTGATTTTTGTTTGTTTAATAGTTGATGTGTAATAAAACTGAGAGAAATACTTGTTAAGGTAATTTTAGTGCCAAATTTAAAATTTTTTACAACATTTAGGAGTGAAACTTTAGTTCTAATAAGCGTCTCACGGATAGGAGTTATATGACTAGCACAAAAACCGTACCACTAAAAAATTTTCCACCCCCAAATATGTGAGGTTCGCCCCTAGAATTGGTAGGAAAAGCATTTATGCTATGATGTGTGTACCGGTAGCACTTAGATTCTAGAACTTGCGTTAGGACCATTCCAAGGCCACAAGTGAGACTACATTCGTGTAGTTAGATTTACTACATGATAAGAGGCATTAGGATTAACCCATTGTTTTACAACTGTGTTTTTGTTATAATTACGTTGGCTACATTGGTCAAGTAATTCTCCCACACCCTTTGCGTTGTACTCATTTTTAGTACACGATACCCCTAGTACACCCCTCAGAGCCTATCTTTTCGTTTCGACCTTTAAGCATCTTACTTAAAGGAAGAATTTGTTACACCCCACTAAAATGTACACCCAAATCGCCTTAGCCTACCTTGTATGCACTCATTTTTAGTGCATTATTGTTACAACATTTGTTTAAACCCAAGTTAATTATCTAATTGATTACATGGTTGCTAAGTCGAGTCATATCCTTGTACATATTGTTTTGGGATGATTGGGACTCATGGGTAAAGTACTAATGTAATGGAGTAATGTGGAAGAACATCATTTATTACCCCCATATGTGCTAAATATTTTAAAAGTACTCCAAGTTTTTCGATTATCTTAATTCGAGTCGTTAGATTAGTAATTGTAAAGTTATGTAAAAGTTCAAGTGTAAGGGGGATGCAATGCCCCTATGATGTATTATTTTGGATGGTAGGGCAAAAGTGTATGCAAAAAAAAAAAAAAAAAAAAAAAAAAAAATCGAAAAAATCAAGAAAAATACAAAAAAAATGAGAAAAAGAAAAATAGAAAAAACATACGGACTACCATCCCGTTTCATTTTATGTTTATTTTATGTTTTTGTTTTTGTTATTTCGTTTCTAGCTTAAGATCGAGTCTAGTCTTGGCTTAGCAACATTGTATAGTACATGTAATTGATCAAGATTTTTAACTCGCCACCAGTAAAATATCCTTTATCCAACAAAACCGTGTTTTCCTTTTCCCTACACCTAAAGTTATAACCCATTTAAAAGCCCTCTTTGATAGTTTATCTTAGGTGCTTACGCCTAGTGGAGGAGGTTTTCGATCCTTTCCCAAGCCTATGGTAATCTATTTGCTATGACAGGTAGTGAGAGATATTTTCCGTTTTCATTTATGAGATTTATTTTGATGACACTTGAGAGATGTGAGTATCTAAACACTACTTGTGAGGTGCTAGTTTATAATCTCCGTGCTTATTATGATTGAAGTGGAACGATTATTTGTTGTAATTACTTTTATGTTAGCATTAAATGACCCCTAACTTGTATTTTGATTAGAATAAAAGCGCATTTGCTTGAGGACAAGCAAATCTCAAGTGTAAGGGTATTTGATGAGGCGAAAAGTGTACCGCTTTTAAGGGGTCATTTAAGCCCTAAATCGTATTTATTTGATCAAATATTGCCCTAAATCGTTCCTTTTGTCATTTTAGGTACTTTTGAGGAGAAATCTGGAAAAGGAGGCATTTTGGACGTTTTTGGAGCATTAAAGTGAAGAAAACGACAAAGTCTCAAAAATCGGCTAAAAGTTACTCTTGACGGCGTCACAATTAACCCCAGACGGCGTCATGCTTTGGCAAGAAAAGTTGGACGTGAAATTTACTCATGATAAGCCAGTGAAAATAGCATGTGAATTCTGACGGCGTCACGCTTTAACTTGATCAAGGGCGTCACGGCTTAAATCATAAGGGGACGGCGTCACGTTCATGGTTTGACGGCGTCAAGCCTTGATAAGCCAGAATGGATTTTTGAAGAGCTAAAGAGGGACGGCGTCAAGAAGGTCATCCGGGAACCCTAAAAGCGGCGAGGTGACGGCGTCACACTCCATAAGGTGACGCCGTCAGATCTAAAAATCTATATATAGTTTTCTAATCTTTTGTCATTAGAGAGGGCTTAGTGTGTGGAATTTTGGGATAAAACCCTAAGACGATTTTAGCTACTTTTTCAGGGCTTTTTGCCTTGAGATCTTCCATGTTTCATTGAAAGATAAGTTATCAATTAATCATTCAATATGTCTATGTGTTGTTTGATTCTATCTTATTCTTGTCTTTTGTTTAACATGTTAGGCTAATTTTATCTTGTGTTTGCTTAGATCTAATGAAACTTAGCTATTGATTATTGGTTGTTAGTGTGTTGTTAGTTGTATTGGATGATTGTTTATCTATGTTAGGCTTAAGAAAACTGGCTAACTTCCTATTCGGTAACTTGCTTGAACGTCTTAAGAAACATGAACCAAACGCGTACTAAAGGTTTTTATGGTTGTATTTAATGCACAAGCGAATTCTAGTGATCCCATGTTAGGAGCTTCCTAGCCGGCTCGACATAGGAGTGAAGTAGGAGCTTGTAGAGTTGGGGAAGTAAGTACGCCACCCCACGAATGGTATTAAGGAATACACCCGTCATCCACGCGACTAATACACACTAATTAACCGGTAAAAGATAGTTAGGGAGTAAGGAAATCTAAGTAAACACATTTCTCTACACATAAGTTTCTCACCACATTTTATTTTCAGTTATTTTATTTTATTTGCATTCGTAGTAAATTGGGTTAGTTGACTAGCAACTAATTCCGCCCACTCCTTCAAAACCCGAGATTTTACTTGCTTTCATAAAAAATATAAAAACATAAAAAGAATCTTCCTCAACCCTTAGACCTAATTAGAGTAGCCTTTCATACCTAACGAACACTATTCCCTGTGGAGAACGATCAATCCCCCGTACTTACCATTACACTATACTACATCGGTCAGGTACACTGCCTGGTGGGGTTGTAAGCCTCTTGAGATCCCTCGAGAGGTAAAACCTGTTGTAAGGTTACAAAACCACGCAATCATTTGTGCAATAAAAAAATTTGGCGGAAAATTTGTTAGTGACTGAATTATAGTCACAGTTCGGTCCCTAATACATGGAGATCATAGCTAAGACTAATTTTCAGTTACAAATATGTCTACACAATAAAAAGGTTTGGAGGGAAATTTTTTAGTGACTGAATTTCAGTCACAGCTGCGTCCCTATTACATGGACATCATACCTAGGACTAAAATTCAGTTACAAATATGTTTGCGCAATAAAAAAAGTTTGGAGGGAAATTTGTTAGTGACTGAATTTGAATCACAACTTAGTCCCTAATACATTGACATCATAGCTAAGACTAAAGTTCAGTTACAAATACGTATGCAAAATAAAAAAACTTTTGAGAGAAAATTGTTTATGACTGAATTTTAGTCCCACATAAACCTCTTATACATGGGCAACATATTTAAGACTAAAATTCAGTTATTCATTGGAAACGTGGACTTATATTGTGACTGGTATATATTTAACTCCGTTCATTAGCAAGGTTATTGACTTTTACCTATTATCACGAGTAACTAATTCACAAATTTCAATGCTTTTGGCCCAATCCATTTTCGTTAATTTATCGCTTGTAGCTGCATTAATAAATTTCAATGCTTTGTTCCATCACCAGTAATCTAGCCATAACGCGATAGGCAAAATTGTAATGAATCAAATGCCAATCATGTGCCACGAAGTCAGGATAAACCATTTGGTGATTAAGCATTAGATATACATGGTACCAAAAGAGTCCTTATGAGAACAACATGCCGAAAGATGAACTAAATTTTGGAGATTTTTTCCCACAAATACACGACTCTAAAAAACAATAATATTATTTAATATGTATGTTTCTATCAAGGCATCAAGCACAAACTCATCATTCCAGATTATCTAAACGTGATTAGATACAAGGAGATTATAAACTTATTGCAATACATTCTGATCGAATAGAACAATCTATATAAGTGTGAATACACTTGACGTATGTATGTTGTCAATTGTGGATTCAACTAGTCTAGTTGACCTAATCAGAAAGAAATACAATACATAACCAAACAACCAAAAAAAAAAAAAAAAAAGAAAAAAAAAAAAAGGTTTATTTAAAATAATGTAAACGAACTGGATGACTACAACAGGCCTTACCAACTTCATATAAATGGCTTTCCTATTGTAAAACATTGATAGCAACAATCTTTTCTCTATTATGACTAGCATAGTTGTTAAGATCCCGATCCTGATCTTAGGATCTTACAATTTTACGATTCTACAAAGCAAAAACGATCCGGATCCTACGTAGGATCTTAGCAAGCTTAAGATCTTATAGGATCCCGATCTTGACCATAGTATCTTAAAATTTAATCCGATCCGATCTTGTGTTTCTCGAACCGCAAACTAAAAAACTACAAAATTATGGATTATCTTTTAATAGAATTTAAAAAACAACATATGATTCTTCTTAAACATTCCGTATTCTTAATTTAGCACAACATTTTCATGAAACATTCATATAATTTTTTGTCTATGATATATAATAATTTGTAAATTTGAACAATATTACAAAGACTATTAAAAAATGTCGTTGTAGTAGGATCTTAGGATCTCGATCCGATCTTACGATCACGATCTTGCAAAGACGAAAATGATCCTATGTAGGATCCCGATCTTAAAAACCTTGATGACTAGTCTTTGCAAAATCGGAGATGCCTTTTCATGTATAACTGAAGTATGGCCAACGTATTAACAATTGGAATCAAATTAACTATAGATGGTAAAATCCATAGAGCCAAGTTACAAAACAAGTAAAATCAGTAGTACCTACATGAATAAATAATAAATTAGTTATGTGGCAACAAATTCACATATAAGAATTGATTCCTTAAATCTATTTATTTCGTATTCTGCTATAATGTGAAGCGACAAAATAACCAAATGGAGTAGAAATTAATGTAAGAAACTTCTTACATGAGAATTGGTAAGCCGATGATGTGCGCCTCCCCTTTGTATTAGATTAGGGATTTCGATAAAATTTAAGGGAGGCATGGAGGGATTCTAATAAAATAAAACCGCCCAAATCTATTAAAGTGAATTTGGATTAGGGATTTCAATAAAATTGAAGGGAGGCGTGGAGGGATTCTAAAAAATAAACCCGTCCATATTTTTTAAAGTGAATTTGGATATTAGTGGCACACTTACGGTATGTATGGCACAAAGCGGTGTGGAGCTTTTTTGGACGATGAATTTTAATGGTCGTTAGGCAAAAGAGCGGTGAGCTTTGCTAATTTTAGGAAAGCTAACTTTACAATGCTTTTTTAAGAAGCGGTGAGTTGTGGCTACTACTCACTGCTACTTTTAACAAACATACCTTTACTATTATAAGTTTATTTTAAAAGTGAATTTGGGGGTATGTTTGGCGCGGAGCGATGTGAAACTTTTTTAAGGCGGTGAGCGGTGAGCAATGAGCATTTTGGATTTTAATTGTCGTTTCACAAAAGAGCGTAAAGCTTTGGCTAATTTTTAAGAAAGCTAATTTTCAAGTGCTTGTTTGAGAAGCAGTGAACGGTGAGCTGTGACTACTGCTCATAGCTCACATCCTACAGCTACTCCTCACTCCTACTTTTAGCAAACACACTCTCGGTATTGGTGTCACAATTATTATAAGTTTAAAAACATATAATGGAAGAAATTATTTATGTACCACAAATTCTACCTTTTTAACGGCAATTTTAACTATTTTAAAAAATTTACACTACAAATCAAGACTTGAACTCACAACCATCTGGTTGGTGAGATTCTCGCGCAACACGGGGTACAATTGGCACACAAGCCATTTGGTAACACAAAGAAGAGAAAGAGAAGGGGAGGAACCCATATCCAATATTCGCGCACTTAGCCTCATACTTGATGTGTTTATGTTGTGCGGCCTCAATCACCGCACGACCTGGTACAAAATCAACCATCCCAGTTTGCGTCAAGGGCCATGATCTAGTCAAATCAACACATATATCAAGCCCTCCATCCCAATAGTAGAGCACCATATCAGTTGGTCGTAAGGATTTGTCCCTTTCCCCACAAAGCCCAATATCAACCTTTTTACGAGCCAAAATCCCCGACCGAGAACATATGTCAACATGAACATCACGTACCACGTTATTGTTATTGTTATTGTTATTGTTATTGTTGTTATTATTATTATTATTATTATTATTATTATTATTATTATTATTATTATTATTATTATTATTATTATTATTATTATTATTATTATTATTATTATTATTATTATTATTATTATTATTATTATTATTATTATTATTATTGCTCATGCGATGCATGGCTTTGTTCACCGTAAAGAATCATTGGTTTTGCAACGGTTATGCGTATTTAGTTATTATGCTTAGTTTCGATCGGGGGTGCTCGACTGAATATACGGAGTTTGTTTAAGTAAGTTTTTGTAAATAGAATTGTTTCAAGGTGATGTGCGTGTGTATTGCTCTAATTTTATATCAACGGTGTGTCGTTGTGGTTTTAGCAGTATTCAAGTTTTAAATTTATATTTAGCCGACTTATCAATATAACACACACTTTAACGAGCAGTGTACCCGGTCAGTATGAATATAATGGTAAGTAGAGTGTCGATCACTAAGAGTGGAACGTATTATCTGGTTATTTTAATCAGTATTTTAATATCTTAAGTTAGCTATACAACCTAATCTAACGCAAGGGGGGGGTTCAGCCTGAGAGACTGGCACGGTTTGGTTATGATTAAATATAAACTAAACTAATAGGCACGAATCAGCGATTAGCACACACGTACACAGATAGATACTTGAGACAAATAAGAAGACCTGTCCTGATAATTAAGTAGCTTGTCTCTTGTTTTATTGCTAGTTTTATATGAAGTGTATGTAATTAACCCTTTCTCGTTGGCTCTAATCTTATCGGCGAGTAAACCCTTAATGATTACTTATGTCTATCCTATTTATTTAGCGTCTCTTAAATAGGCGAGGAAGGGGCATGGTGACCCAAGCAATGCTCAGCTAGACACAGAGGTTATCAATGCACTAATAAAAGTCACCAAAGACATCAACATATAAACTTTAATTAATGGGAAAGCAATTTTAAGGGGTGCCCATGGTTTTCCGTAGTCACATGGAATCGGCCCATCAATCCTGATGAATTAAAGTGTACTAATACAATAAAACAAAACTACTTAATGAATTGAATACATGCAGGACCTTCTTACAGCTCTTGTATCTTCGTTCAAGGTGTGTCTTGTGCTGCTAATGCGTCTGACTTCGTCCTAGGGCTTCTGTCTTTCGCTAAGTCTCGTACTCCGTATATTGCACACAAAATTCGTCTGACTTTGGGGTATTTATAGTTTCTGTCTGAGGGTTAGATACGGTGCATTGAATAAGTAGATGCGGCGCATTGACTTAACTTCGCGTGGGGTCCAAGATTAATATATTCAGGAATATTCTTACATCGCCAGAAGATGCGGCGTAACTTCATTTCTCTATGCGGCGCATGTACTTTTCCGTCTTGGATTATAACTTGTGAAATATTGATATTGATGCGCCGTATGTACGAAGTAGGATGCGGCGTATCTGGAGCAGTATGATCTTGATCTTGTACATTTCAGTAGACTCTTAACATCTTGCTTGTTTTGCTCCATAATTAGTCCAAAATCGCCAAGTTTCACATAATACTTGTTTTTACCTGAGAATTACAAAAGTAAACATTAACGTATCAATTCTCACAGATAATATAATAAAACAAGTCAAATAAATAGGATAAATGATGGTAATAAAATGTACTTATTTGAGTTCATCACAAGAAAAAGGTATCAAATACATTGATTCAGACATGTGCGTTGCACATGTATTGTCTAATTTTAAAAAAATGGTTAAATGTATAAATAAAAAAATTGTTTAAATTGTTAATTATTTGATCGAGTATGGTCGAGTCACACCAAATGTGACAACCGGTAATTTTCGAAAATATTTTTATGCCTCATTATAATTATTAAAGAGTTATTTTATACACGAAAACGGTTTTGATTATATATGGGATTGATATTGGGATATTATTACGTGAAATGAGAGACTTTTTCGTAAGACGTTAGAATTTAGCACCACGCGTACCGTTACGAGTCTAACATACGATACATTTATTTAATGATTTATGTCATTTTACGCAAAATAGTCGTGTGATTAGTCATTTTTATTGGAAAAATGATTTTAAAAATAACTGCGCAAGTTTTAAACTCTTGGAAAATTTTTATCGAGCCCAAACGAGTCCCGATCGATATTTTTACAAAAGATAGTTGAAATTACGCTTTTGGTCCCTGGACTTGTATTTTCACCCGTACCCCTTGAGTTTTAGAAAAGTGTCACATAGTTTTTGAAAGTTTTGATTATATACGAAATGGGATTAGGGTTGATTCATTATTCAAACCATAAGTCTCACCTCCTTCCTTTCTCTAGCTCTGGCCGCCGCGCCACCCACTCACCACCATACGCCGCCGTCATCATCATCGTGTACAACCATCTCCATCATCTCCCTAACGAAGATTCAAGGTGTTTTGAAGATTGTTACAAGTGTAGATCGTGTTTGAACATGGGTTTTGGTGTAGTATCCGTCTCTCATCTCGTTTTCATTCCTTTTGGTATGTTAAACAAATCGAGTTTTTTTATTTTTCTTCATCTCCTTTTTTTCGAGCGTAAAATGGATTTTTGGTTAATGATTTTTAAATAACGAGAACATAACCTTTAAAAAGGTTATGTAGGTATCATCGTGTTTGTTCTCGGATTGGGTCAAGAAACTCGACTGGGTCTCGTTTTGGTTGTGGTCTTACTTAGTTGATATATATTTGACTCATGTGTTCATGATGTGACTCATGTGTTCACGATGTGATTTACCTTTTTATTGTTTTAGGCACTCGATTCGGATTTGGATTTGCTGATTTTCTTGGAATAGTCTCGATCGAATATGGACTTACTTATTAAATTGTTATACTCATCACTGTTTATGGAATTAAAATATGGGTGTCGGTTTGTTTATTGGTGTTCAGTTATAAGATAAAACCCACTGAGGGGTGTGTTTGTTACGATTGGTTCAAAGAGAAACACTCACAAAGTTTGTTGCGTCATTTTCAGACTTCGAGAGCACTACTGAAGGTGATGGTAACGGTGATGGTATCGATGATCCATTCACCGATAGTGATATATAGGACGTTCAAATTTATTTATATTGAATTTGGTTTTATTTTTAAACATATTGAATTGTAAACTCTTATTATTTGGATCGGTGATTATTATGCTTTAAAAAAATATTGTTATTATTATTGTTTATGGTTTGGAGTTTTATATACTATTGTAAGGGGTCATGTATGCATCGTGAATGGGGACTGAATTAAATTGTATTTGCCACTAACTTTTAGTTTATAATAGAAATATAATGGAACGACGCCATCATATTGGAAACTGATTTGAATGTTATTTTGTATTGATTAACATATATTTTGAAACTAATTTTCAGTCACTAGAAAAACAAATTAAAGACCAATTCATCTGTTTTTTGCGACTCATAATCAATCTTTAAATCCGTTTATCAGATACTAATTCGAGACTAAATTTTAGTCTTTAAGAAGCAATTTATGGACTGAAAATGTTTATTTTTTGTGACTAATTATCAGTTTTTAAAGCCGTTTATTAGAGACTGGTTTGGTGACGATTTGAAACTATTTTTTAGTCTCAAAAAGTAACAATTTATGGACTGAAATCGTCCGAATTCTGGGACTATTAATTAGTCTTTAAATCCTTTTATTGCAGACTGATTTAAAACTAAATTTCAGTCTCTAAAAAGATAAAATTAAGGACTAAAATTGCCTAGTTTTTGGGACTAATTATCAGTTACCAAAGCCTTTTAACAGAGAATGATTTGGTGATGATTTGAAACTAATTTTCAGTCACCAAAAGTAGCAAATCATAGACTGAAATCGTTTGTATTCTGTGACTAACAATCAGTCTTTAAAGCCTTTCATCGGAGACTAATCAGTTTTTAAATCCTATTATTAGAGACTGATTTGGTACGGTAATCTACAAAACAACGAAACGTATTAGGGACTATAAACAATGTTAGTAACTGATCTAACATAGTATTGGCGACTGACTTTTCAGTCGCCGATAATATGCATTGGGGACTGAAATAACATGATACCAACCCATAGAAATAAGGACTGACTTTTTTATTTTGGAGACTGATCTCTGGTCCTCGTTGGTTCGATACAACAAGGACTGAATTTCAGTTGATAACGTCACTTTCCGTAACTAAGCTTCTATCACTGATTAGTGACTAGCAAAATCAGTCCTTGATAGACCATCCGTAACTGATCATGGTGTATCGGAGACTGATTTTTCAGTCTCTGAAAGCCTGTTTTTTTGTAGTGCATGCCCACCCTCCTAAACCTACTTTGACTACTATTTGACCAAGACTAATTATATATCTCATTTCACTACACATACTTCTCATTTTAGACTTCAAGTAACAAAAAAATAAAACACACTACTCTCCCATCATCCTTGTGGTTCGGCCAAGAAGAAGAAGAAAGGAGAAACCATAGAAAATTCAAGCTCAATTATTTTTCTAGTTCTATTAGTGCTTCTATTTAGGGTTTTGAAATAAAAACCTTGAAGTAATTAAGTTATTTACCTCAAAAACTCTTCTTCATCAAGTAAGTGTCCTAAATAAAATTTTCTACTCTTACATACTTCTATTTGATCTATTTTTATGTTCTAGTATCAAAACATGCAAGTATACTTATGTTACATACAACTTATCACTTGTTTTTGTCGTTAAAATGAATTTAAAGGATCTTATTAGTGTTCTTATGAACTCTAGCATTTTTGGTGAAGATTAGAAACCCATGACACCCTAGGAAGGTGTATGGTAGGTTTAGAATAGCTTTGGTGTTGATTGGAAAGGATTTGTACAAGCCTTGAACTAGTAAAACTGGTTTTTGACAAAATATAATAAGGATCTGTCCATTTTTGCAAAATCTGGAAATTTCAGTAAATGATGGGTTATTTTGGTTTACATATTTAGAAAATACACTCAAAAACGAAGCCATGGCTCCTGGAATGAGCAAAAACGAGCTTACGACGAGAAAGATACGTTAATTCCAAGTTTAACGACTAAAAACTATTTTCTGAAAATTAACAAGCGGTCACACGATTTTCAATGGTTAAAACGAGGCGTTGAACGCGAACTAGACGAGCTAACATATCAAAAATCTATTAGTTCGCTGTAATACGAAGCCGAGGACATAAAGAACGTAGAAAACGAGCTTATGATGACCGAGATTCAAGCGTTTGAAACCCGACGTTCACAACACATTTTTCATCAGCTTTTACTTAAATATTTATTGTGTTAAAACTGTCGTTACAAGTGACCAAGTTTGGAGCCGTTTTTCTCATTGATCGAGTCAGTTTGAGACATTAACACCTTGAGGTAAAATCAAGTACTCCCGGCCTATTTTTCCAAATTGACTAGCCGTTCGCCAACCAGACTTGTAACGAGTAAAATACGACCTTTCTAATATACCCGAAAACTACACAAAAACAGCAAATTTAGCCCGACTATCTAACTTGACTATTATTTTTCTTTATGATCGGGACTCGTATGGAAGAAATTTCGGTGTTACGAATTTAAGATATTGTCACAAGCTTTCTAAAACCACTGAGTTCGTTTCCTAACATTCAATATTCACCAACTTACGACTAGCTTTGCGAGGCCACTTAGTCATTTTCAGAAATTTATCAAAGTGTTTTAATTGCGACGAAAAACTATATTTTTCAATAAATCACCAAATGACGATCGTAGAATGTCGTTACAACATATATACGCGTAAATTGTTTTATGACTTAACAAGACGTCAAAAATATATTTTTCGATGATAAACATTATTTCCAAATTTCACGAGTGGTATCGATAACATACGTATTTGCATGTGTAACATCATTTCATGACTTACATTAGATCATATCATTCATATTAGGTTGCGGTTAGAGATCGCGCCTCATTTCAGTGTATCCACTTTTGTCATCATAACCATTGCATCAGGTGAGTTTTCATAGCCCCGTTTTTCAAGTTAATATTTCATTTCAAACCTATGGGAGAGAATACATGCTCGTTTTCAGCTAAATGCTATACTTGATTTACTTGAATATGCTACTTGTTTAGTCAAACCATTATTTGTTCTACTTATGACTTTGTTATTCACTCGAATGCGTTGTATATTCAATTGTTTCATACTTAATTCTTATTACTCATGGACACAAGCACTTTGAACGATTATTCATACATGACCAAATGGACGGGTCACATAACTGAATGTACTGGTAATATGACCGAATGAACTAGTCACATGACAGAATGAACTGGTCACATAACCGAATGAATTGGTCACGTAACTGAATGTACTGGTCAAACCAACTTTAAATCTTGGTCCATATATTACTTTTGTTTACATAAACCAAATCTTATTTGGCAGTGGGTCGTAAACACACAGCTTGCAAGTCTTGTATGGGCGAGACTTGGGACTAAGTGGATTTACAATGCCTTTGCTGGGAAATCTTTATTCAAATGCTTTACATTTTACACTAAACTCTATGAACTCACAAACCTCGTGTTAACACATTTTAGCATGTATTTTGAGGTTCTTAAAGTGTCAGCTCACCTTTGGCGGCTTTTGGCATGGCATGGCATGGTTATAGGATTAAGATACTCTGATATCCATTTAGGGACCAATTTATTTCTTTTATGGGCCTATATTTCCGCATTTCATTGAACGATGTAAAACAACATACTTTTGAGTATAAAAATTACCTATCGTGTTAAACCATTACTGATATCGTTTTGTATGTTAATTTTTCTTTGGGGACACGTTTTGTTTTAATTATCTTGATTATCGAGATGGAGTGCCTTGTATTGTACTTTAGTCTCTTTCGAGGTTCTCAATAATATGTTGCCTTTCTGAAAAAAAATTATTAGATGATTGATGGTCTAAGTTCGTTTGTGTTGCTTTGGATCTGTTAGAGTTTTTAGGGATTCTAGTATGTTCGACGTAATGGCATTAACTGTTCACTATTTCGATCGTAACTCCCAAACCTAAGAAGTTAACAGACCCCATCAACGCCAATGGCTTTGTATTGAAATTATAAAGAAAAATTATACCAAAATCGCTATCATAGCCTCTACCACTCGCCGTCACAAGCCGTAACAAGCCGCCACATATAAAGAAAACAATTGTTTTGCTTATAACTCTCATACCGCTTAGAGTTAGATGACATCGTCAGCGGCTGTGGATTTGTATTAAATTCCGATGAAGATGTTGCTAGAATCGCCGCCTCCACCGGTCAGACGTGCCGTCACTTACCATTTTAAGTACAGATGGTCATAAAAAAAATATATCTTTTTTAGATTACGTTTATCCGCTGTGATTGGTTATTATCAAAGTCTTGATTCGGTAACCATCTTTAGTTTAGTTTTATTTGTATTAATCATTGTTTATTCTCTAATTCGAGCTTTCACGATTTACGAGAAAGTATTTAAGGATAAATGGCCCAAGCATGGTTGTGGGCTTTAGGTTCGTTAGGGTTACTAGGGTCTCTATTATGTTCAATGTAATTGTATTATAAATATTGTATCAATAATAAAATATATCATACGGGGATTATTCATCGTCTAACTAACAATAAATTTTATCTTTGTTATACAAACCGGCCACTCAACCATCTACAAATTATTCTCCAAAAAGAAAAAAAAAACATTTACAAATTGTTTTCATTATTATTATTATATTATTATTATTATTATTATTATTATTATTATTATTATTATTATTATTATTATTATTATTATTATTATTATTTTTATTATTATTATTTTTTTTTTTTTATTATTTCTTTTAAAGAAAGTAGTCATATATCTACTCTTTATAATCTATTTGAGACCTTACATCTTTAGAAGTCTCAAAAAATTATTTTAACACACCTTCTATATTTAGTAATTATTAAAATAAAATTAAAAATACACTAATTGCACAGTAAATTATGATATTAATTGTATATTACAATAATAAAATATAATTAGATTTAAGATCATTTGAGAACCAAATTTTTTTTACATACCAAAGGATTAATCTTCACCCTTCATCTTTATTTGATCTAATGAATGAAATTAATCACAACAATTTAAAAAACCCACTTTCAGCTAAATGTGTCACACCCCCAAATACCTGATTTTGCAGCGGAATGGAATACCTGGGGCGTGACTGCCATAGCATCACAGTTACAGTTACATTGAACGACCTAAAGTGTCGTTTTAAAAGTACATCGTTTGATTTCATAAAACATTCAGAGTTACAAAAGATAGGTCCCAAAAGATTTGCCGAAGTTGCGGAAATAAGTTTGTTACAAACCAAACGATAGTTTAAAGTGCATATAAATACAAGTGAGACGCGTCGTCACCGCGACTCTATGATATGTCCACATGCAGGCCATGGTGCGAATGTCTTAATTTCCTGAAAATACATTGCTAAAATGGTCAACAATAAAGTTGGTGAGAATCATAGGTTTATGTAAATGATAAGTCTCTACGGTAACCACAAATATAAAGTGAAATGACAAAAATGCCACATAAAATAATACATTGGCTCTTAAACTCATGACCCCGAAGCTAGACTGAAATAAATGCCCCAAACTGAGTGTTTTGCCAGACACTCTGATATGATTCAAATGAAATGCGTTCGTAGACTAGTTGGCGCTACCAACCGGACGGAGGAGTCACCCTCAATAGATCTATTCACTCACTCTCGCTTACTCGTAATTAACGGCTCATGATAAACTGGGGACTTTAACGTGGCAATGAGGTAACTTAAGCAATGTAAATGAATTTGATACTTTGGTCCGTATGATAGATGGTGCAATGTATTCTCCCCCGTAAGTTTAGAAATGAAATAATAGATTGAAAACGGGGCTATGAAAAGTCACCTGATGCAATGGTTATGATAGCAATAGTGGATACACTGAAATGAGGCACGATCTCTAACCGCAACCTAATATGAATGATATGATCTAATGTAAGTCATGAAATGATATTACACATGCAAATACGTATGTTATCGATACCACTCGTGAAATTTGGAAATAACGTTTATCGTCGAAAAATATATTTTTGACGTCTTATTAAGTCATAAAAAATTTTACGTGTATATATGTTGTAACGACATCCCACGATCGTCGTTTGGTGATTTATTAAAAAATAGAGTTTTTCGTCGCAAATAAAACACTTTGATAAATTTCTAAAAATGACTAAGTAGCCTCGCAAAGCTAGTCGTAAGTTGGTGAATATTGAGTGTTAGGAAACGATCTCCGTGGTTTTAGAAAGCTTGCAACAATATCTTAAATTCGTATAATTGAAATTTTGTCCATATGAGTCCCGATCATAAAGAAAAATAATGGTTAAGTTAGTTAGTCGGCTAAATTTGTTGTTTTTGTGTAGTTTTCGGGTATATTTGAAAGGTCGTATTTTACTCATTACAAGTCCGGTTGACGAACGGCTGGTCAATTTGAAAAATAGGCCGGGAGTACTTGATTTTACTTTAAGGGGTTAATGTCTCAAACTAAATCGATCATTGAGAAAAACGGCTCTCAACATGGTTACTCGTAAAAACAGTTTTACACTTAGAAACATTTTTAATAAAAAGCTGATAAAAATGTGTTGTGAACGTCGGTTTTTCATCGTTTGTATCTCGGTCGTTATAACCTCGTTTTCTACGTTCTTTATGTCCTCGGCTTCGTCTTACAGCAAACTAATATATTTTTGATATATCAGCTAGTCTAGATCGCGTTCAACGCCTCGTTTTAACCATTGAAAATCGTGGGACAGATTGTTATTTTTCAGAAAATAGTTTTTAGTCGTCAAACTTTAAATTAATGTATCTTTTTCGTCGTAAGCTCGTTTTCACTCATTCCAGCGGCCACGGCTTCGTTTTTGAGTGCATTTTCTAAATATGTAAACCAAAATAACCCATGATCTACTGAAATTTCCAGAATTTGTAAAAATGGACAGGCCCTCTTCTATATTTTGTTAAAACTATTTTTACTACTTCAAGACTTGAACAAATCCCATCCAATCAACACCAAAGCTATTCTAAACCTACCATACACCTTCCTAGGGTGTCATGGGTTCATAATCTTTTTAAAAAATGATGGAGCTCATAAGATCACCAATAAAATTCTTTAAATTCATTTTAGTGACAAAAATGTTGGGAATTATTTAAGAACAGACTTAAGTCTGCTGATGTACTCGTTAAGTCTGTTAGTCTTAGTTATGTCTGCCAGTACAAAGTTAAGTTTGGCAGACATAGTTACATAGTTAGTACTGGTCATTCGTATTAGTTAAGTCTGTTCATGTTTAATAGCAGAGTTAGTTAGCTATATGTTAGGAAAGGATATAGACGAATTAGTTATCTTATTAGAAGATATGTTTATCCTTTCACACGTTTTGTAACATTAGGGTTTCCTTAGTGTATAAAAGGAACCCTACAACATTATGTTTAGTGTGACAATTGTGACATTAGTGAAAATTGAAAGATTAATAGTAATACAAAGTTAGTTATTATCATTGTGTTCTTCATACTTGTTGGTTGTTAAGATTCCGCATTAACAATCAATTCATTGTTAAGAGTTTCTCATATAGATTAATTTGGATTTATTCAAGTTATCTATTGTCTTACAAAGGCTACTTAGATCCATAACCGTTGGACCTACAAGTGGTATCAGAGCCTATAGAGGGACTCTGAGTAAGAAGAAACACAAACCAAAAACACTCATTCACACAAGAAATTCTGCGTAATGTCTCAACAAGCCAATGATGAGTACTCAACTCATATCAGTGATGATGAAGTTTCAAACCATGATGATGATGCATCAGACACCAGTAGACCTAAACAACAACAACAAAACATCCCTACAACAACCACTATCTCAAACATCAAACTCCCTATTCTGAAAAAGGAAGAGTATGATATCTGGGCTATGGAGATGGAGCATTACCTTGAGTACATTGATAATGATGTATGAAAGGTGATTCAGAATGGAAACTCAAAGAAGAGGATCTCTGTTGGTAAGGATGGTGTTGATAGAGCACTTCCACCAGTCTCTGCTGCAGAGATTCATGCTGTGGAGAAGGAAAGGAAAGCAAGAACCATATTACTGATGGCTCTTCCCAAGGAGCACTTAAGAAGATCTCTTGGAATGGATGATGCTAAGGAGATTTGGGAAGCAATCAGAACAAGGTTTGGAGGGAATGCTAATTCGAAGAAGATGCAGAAAGCTGTTCTCAAACAACAGTTTGAAGCATTCACTGTGACCAGTTCTGAAGGATTGGAGAAAGGGTATGATAGATTCCAACATCTCCTCTCACAGTTGGAAGCTCATGGTGCTGCTGTATCTACTGAAGATGCAAATCATAAGTTTCTCAGATCTTTGCCAAAAGAATGGTCAAATCTGGCAATGAGCATGAGAATGAAAGAAGATGTTGACACCTTGTCAATTGATGATTTGTACAATAATCTTAGGGTATTCAAACATGAAATCAAAAGTGTTTCAAAGACATCTTCAAGTTCAGCTAATGTTGCTTTTGTCTCCCAAAGCAAGAGCAGTACTAGCAAAGTTAATTCTGGTAGCTATAATTATGGTACTTCTTCAAGCAATATGAAAGAAAGAGAAGTTCCTGCTGGTTTTGCTGATGAAGTCATCTATTCACTGTTTGCAAAGAGATCAGAAGAGAAGGACCTCATTAATGAGGACCTTGAACAGATAAATGATGCAGACATTGAAGAGATGGACATAAAGTGGCAGATAGCAATGATTGCTCTAAGAGTGAAGAAGTTCTACAAGAAAATTGGTAGAAATATCAGATTTGATGGAAAGGCACCAGTTGGGTTTAATAAGAAGAATGTCGAATGCTATAGGTGTCACAACACTGGTCACTTTGCTAGGGAGTGCACATCAAAGGTGACTACTGATGGGAAGAAGAAGAAAGATTCAGACTCTCAAGAAGCAGACAAGCTGGAGAAGAGTCAAATGGGTATGCTGACTTTGGAAGCTGGTGCTGTTAAGTGGGGAGAGCACACAGATGAGGAAACATAACCAAATCATGCATTCATGGCTATTGGCTCTAGTACTGAGGTATCCTTGTGTTCTAAAACATGCATGAAATCATATAATAGTCTTAAAACATTGTGTGATGAGCAAATGCAACAGATAGGTGATCAGGAAGCTAAAATACTTGCTTACACTAATGCTGTTAAGACCTTAGAAGCTTAAATTGTCACTTATCAAAAACAACAATTAACCTTAAATGAAAAGCTTACATTTCAAGCAAATGAAATCTATGAAAAAGATGAAAAGCTTAAAAGATATAGGAGAATTGGAATGAAAGCTGTAAAAGATAAGGAAGAATTGAAGAAAAGAATAGACACATGGACTAAGTCTGCTAAAAATCTGGATAGATTAATAGATTCTGGTATGAGCTCAACTTGCAAAAGTGTCTAGGATATGAAATATAATCAGATAGTGAGATTTTAAGTTATGTGGAAGAAATGGAAAGAACTGTGTTCACTAGTACAAGTGATGACTTTGCTGGTAAACCTGTATACAATAGATTCCCAAAAACTGACAACTTCAAATGGAGTTTGATGAGTCTTTGTATGTTTATGGTAAGAAGGGACCTCAAAAGCCTGAAACAAGTATCTCAGATGACAAATCCAGTAAGTATTCTACCTGTCAATCTGATGACAGTGAAGGGTCCATTGGAAATGTCTCTGAGCATTCTGAATCAGAACCAGAAAATGTACTAAAAGAGGTATCTAAGTCTAAACCATTTAAGATTAATGAACCAGTTGTGTTAGCACCAAAACCTAAAACAGTTGAACCTAGTTGTGTCTTACACATAAAAACTCCTAGGCAACATGTTAAAAGTCAAGAGTCACCTAAGGTTGATAGAATGAAAAGAGAGCCAGGAAAAGGTTACTCTTTTGCCCCGAAAAGATGTTTTATTTGTGGTAGTCTTAGTCATTTATTTAAAGATTGTGATTTTCATGAAAAGAGAATGGCTAGAGAGGCTGAGCTTAAGAAACAAAGAAGTGTTAATACTGGTAATGTGATGGCCAAATCAGTGTGGAACAATGTAAACAGAGTTAATCATGCAAATCAATTTGTTCCTAGATCAGTACAAGTTAATACTGGTAGATCACATGTTAATTCTGTTAGGCCAAATGTAAATACTGGTACGCAAAATATTAATTCTGTTGGGCAAAAAGTTAATTCTGTTAGGCCCAAAATTAATTCTGGGTATGTTAATCCATTTAGAACCAAACAACCAGTTGCACATAGACCATAGGTGAACAAATCTAATCAAAGAAATAATTTTGCTAAATCACACTCACCTGTGAGGAGACCCATTGTTAAGAATACATCAAAAATGTCAAACTCTAATGCTGTAAAGGGACATGGGGGGTCTGCTGTTAAGGCCTCAGCATGTTGGTCTTGGGATCCATTTCAAAATGAACTTACTTATAAATCCCAAAGCAACAGTGGATCATGTTCATATAAGACATACAAATATGTTGATCCACAAGGCAGACCCAAGCCTGCTCAGGCCTGGGTCCTTAAGAGAAACTAATTTTCTCTTCTTTATGTGCAGGATCATCTACTCAAGAACATGGGAGATAGAGGCATATTTGATAGTGGATGCTCAGGGCACATGTCTGGTAACAAGGATCACCTAAAATATTTTGAAGAATTCAAAGGAGGTTCTGTTACTTTTGGAGGTAGCAAAGGCTACATTACTGGTAAAGGTAGAATAGTAGTTGTCAATTTAGAATTTGATAATGTGTCTTTTGTGAAAAAAACTTGGGCAATTTAATTTTTTTCTCAATATCACAAATTTGTGATAAGCAGCATAAGGTGCTTTTTACTGAAACTGAATGTTTTTTGTTGACTTCAGACTTTAAGATGCCTGATGAAAGTCAGATATTCCTAAAAGTCGCAAGACAACACAATATGTACAGCTTTGATATGAAAACACCTGAACCTGCAAAAGGTTTTGCCTGTTTGATTGCAAAAGCCACTATTGATGAATCTAAATTGTGGCATAGAAGGCTTGGTCACATCAATTTTAAGAATCTAAACAAACTTGTGAAGAATAACCTAGTTAGAGGCTTACCTTCCAAGGTTTTTAAGAATGACCATACATGTGTTGCTTGTCATAAGGGTAAACAGCATAGGGCTTCATGTAAGGCTAAATTAGAACGGTTCATCACTAAGCCTTTGCACACCTTGCATATGGATCTTTTTGGCCCTACTTCTGTGTAAAGCATAAATCATGCTAGTTATTGCCTTGTCATTACTGATGATTGCACTAGGTTTTGTTGGGTATTCTTTATGTCTAAAAAGGATGAAACCACTGGCTTACTTCAAACTTTCATTAGGCAGATAGAAAACCAGCTTAATCATAAGGTTAAGATTATTAGATCAGACAATGGCACATAGTTTAAGAATAGATGCATGCTTGAATTTTGTGGTAACAAGGGAATAAAACAAGAGTATAGTAATGCTAGAACTCCACAACAAAATGGAGTTGCTGAAAGAATGAACAAGCCCCTCATTGAGGCAGCTAGGACCATGCTAGCAGACTCACTCTTACCAACCACTTTTTGGGCTGAAGCAGTCAATACTGCTTGCTACATATTTAATAGGGTGAGAGTGACTAAACCTCAGAACAAAACTCCTTATGAGCTTTTATTTGGCCATAAACCAGTTATTAGTTACATAAGACCTTTTGGGTGCCATGTTACCATTCTAGATACTCTTAGTGTGCTTGGCAAGTTTTAGGGAAAATCTGATGAGGGGTTCTTAGTAGGATATTCATTAAGTAGTAAAGCCTTTAGGGTATACAACTTAGAGACAAAAAAGGGTAGAAGAGAATCTCCATGTTGACTTTCTTTAGGAGAAACCTAATGTGAAAGGAATAGGTTATAGATGGATGTTTGATATTGATTATCTGACTGATTCTATGAATTATATTCCTGTCTCTAAGGAGAATCAAGCTAACCCTCATGCAGGTTCCATAGAAGTAACTAACAATGCAGGTACTCAAGTTACTTCTGATGCAAATGCTTCTGACCAAGATGAGGAGACTGAGGAACTCATTGTTGTTCCTACAATAGTAGTCAAGATTGATACAGCTCATGAAGGCACAAAGAAATCTTCTACAATTTCAAAGAAGAAGGAGACTGTTCCCAAGCCTCAAGCACAAGGAAAAGAGGCTTCTCCTACAAAGGTTTCAGAAGATACTCCATCTTTCAGAGATGAATTGAATGCATTGGCTGACAAGCATCTTGGAAAGAAGGCTACCAGTACTTCCCCACTTAAGTCTGGTAGTGACTTTGTTAATTCTGCTGAGCCTGATCCGACTCAAACTGAAGTTCTTGATGATTCTGAGATGCCAGAGCTTGAATTCTTTGACAAGCCAAGTGAAGGGATCTTTGATGAAACTTCTTATGATGATGAAAGAGTGATTACTGATTTCAACAACTTACCCACAGAAGTGGATGTAAGACCAGCTCCTACACTCAGGATTCACAATATTCATCCAAAAAGTCAAATACTTGGTGATCCTAAGTCAGCAGTTCAAACTAGAAGCAAAGTGCAGAAAAAATCAGAAGCTCATGCACTTCTCAGTTTTGTTAAAAAGCAGCAAAGGATCAATCACAAAGATCAACAACACTGTCTGTTTGCATGTTTCCTTTCTCAAAAGGAACCTACCAAGGTTTCTGAAGCATTAGAAGATGAGAGTTGGGTGGAAGCAATGCAGGAAGAGTTGTTGTAGTTTAAGTTGCAAAAAGTATGGGTTCTGGTAGATCTACCACATGGAGCAAAAATAATTGGCATAAAGTGGGTCTTCAGAAACAAAAAGGATGAAAGAGGAGTTGTGGTCAGAAATAAGGCAAGACTGGTTGCCTAAGGATACAGACAAGAGGAAGGGATAGACTATGATGAGGTTTTTGCACCTGTAGCTAGAATTGAAGCTATCAGGTTATTTTTGGCCTTTGCATCCTACATGGGATTCATAGTTTATCAAATGGATGTCAAGAGTGCTTTTCTGTATGGCACTATAGAAGAAGAAGTGTATGTTCACCAGCCTCCTGGTTTTGTTGATCCTGCTCATCCCAAGAAGGTGTACAAAGTTATCAAAGCTTTGTATGGATTACATCAAGCTCCCAGAGCTTGGTATGCTACACTTTCTAAATTTCTTGAGGAACATGGATACAAGAGGGGTGTCATTGACAAGACCTTGTATATTAAAAGGAACAAGAAGGATATCATACTAGTGCAGGTGTATGTAGATGATATCATCTTTGGATCTACAAAAAGGTTTTGGTGTGAAGAATATGAGGCACTAATGAAAGGAAGATTTTAGATGGGTTCAATGGGTGAGCTCACATTCTTTCTTGGACTGCAAGTGAAACAAAAGGAAGATGGACTATTCATTTCTCAAGACAAGTATGTTGCTAAGATGCTAAAGAAGTTTGATCTTGCAAATGTGAAGACAGCAGTCACTCTAATGGAGAACAAGGTGCCATTAACAAAAGATGAGGATGCTGATGATGTGGATGTGCACCTATACAGATCTATGATAGGTTCTCTTATGTATCTAACTGCCTCTAGGCTTGATATTATGTATGTAGTTTGTGCTTGTTCTCGTTTTCAGGTTACTCCCAAGACTTCACATCTTCATGTTGTGAAAAGGATCTTTAGGTATCTAAAGGGCAAACCCAATTTGGGTCTTTGGTATCCTAGAGAGTCATCATTTGACCTGGAAGCCTATTCAGATAGTGACTATGCTGGAGCAAGTCTTGATAGAAAATCCACAACTGGAGGTTGTCAATTTCTTGGCCGAAGATTGATTTCATGGCAATGCAAGAAGCAAACCATTGTGGCTACATCTACAACTGAAGCTGAGTATGTAACTGCTGCTAATTACTGTGGACAAGTCTTGTGGATTCAGAATCAGATGCTAGATTATGGTTTGAATTTCCTGAATACTATAATTCACATTGATAATGAAAGTACTATCTGTATAGTAAAGAACCCAGTGTATCACTCTAAGACTAAACACATATAAATAAGGCATCACTTTATAAGGGATTGCTTTGAAAAGAAATTGATTAGGGTGGAAAAGATACACACAGACTTTAATGTGGCTGACCTATTGACCAAAGCTTTTGATGGACATAGGTTCAATTTCTTAGTGGTTAATATTAGAATGGTAAACCCATAGCTACATTTAAGGGGAGGTTAAATGTATAGTTTGTATAATAGTACAAGTATTAAGTAGATTTAATTCTGGTAGAAGTTAAATCTGGTAGCTTTAGAGTTAATTCTGGTAGTGAATAGGTTTTAATTCTGGTTGCAACAACATATGGTTGTATATTTTCTTGGTTTTAGACTAATTTTTTCAGGAAAAGCATGGATTGGTGGTGATTGGAAACTCTGCTAATGGTTTTTATGTGTGTTTATCTGTTGTTTTTGTTAAATCTGGTGGATTGATGGTTAAGTCTGGTTGACCAATGTTAAGTCTGGTAGTGTTAAACCGTAATTAATTTTTTTACCGTTAGGTCTGGTCGTGTTTAAATAATACCGTTGCTTTTTTTTCGGTAAAAAGAGTAATATATGGATAATATTTGATTCATTTTTCATCTTTATCCATTATTTACTTCTATTTTTAAAATTTTTATTCTCGGCCAAGATTTACTCTGTTTTTCAACTACCAGCATAAAAACCCTAATTCGCCAGTCAACCAGTACTTACCAATCATCTATGGCTCAACTCAAATACTGTGATAAGCATAATCAAGTGGGTTTCTTGAAGAAACCAACCAAAGGCGAAGGTTCTGAACAGATAGTGGATTTTTTGAAAGGCTCACACATTAGGTATGCCTTAACTCACAATCTCAATATCTATGATTCCCTAGTAAAACAGTTTTGGGGGACTACTACTTCCGAAACTCTTGCTGATGGGACTCTAAATTTAGGAGCAACTATTGATAACAATGAATATTCAATCACTGAAGCATCCATTGGAAGTAGTCTTCAATTGGATGATGCTTCAGGGGAAATTATGTTATCAAATAATATGATTTTAAAGGGAATGGGTAATATAGGATATCCCACTGATGGTACATTCACATTTTGGAAAAGCCATTTTTCACCTTAGTGGAGATACTTAATCCATCATTTGCTACACTGTCTAAGTTCTAAGAGTGGAGGATGGGATCAATTTGGAAGTAATATTGCTTTTGCATTGGTTTTTTTCACTTGGCAAAACTTTTAATTTTTCCAAATTTATATTTGATGGCATGGTGGTAAATGTGAAAAGTAAACATAAGTTTTTGATGTACCCTCATTTTCTGCAAATGGTTTTGAATATTGAAGCTGAAAACAAAGTGCCTTACTTGTTTGTGTCTTTCAAGGATAAAATTTTTAGCAACATGAAAAGGGGATTTCAAGGAACACATAAACCTTTATTGCCTGCTATGTTGCCTGTCAGTACTAACATTGCAGGTACATCATTGTCCTCACCTGGAAGAGAAGCACACTCATCATCACCTACAACTAAGGAGCCTACAGATGTACCTAGATCACCTACACCACAACCACCATCACCTACACCCACACCACCTTCACCTCAGCAACAAACCTAGGTTGAACCTCTAATTCATGAGGAGGAATCTGCTCAAATGTCTGTGGATGCTCTCTTACAGCTGGTTCCGCAATTAGTTCAAAGGATTACTGTATTGGAGAAGGCCAATAAAACCATGGGCAGTGCTATTGTGACTTTGGTCAGAAAAGTCAAGAAGATGGAGAAGGTTATGAAGGAAAAAGCGGTTGAATTTAGTGATCAAGAAGGAGCTGCGGATGAAAATTCTTCCAAACAGGGGAGGAATTTGGGTGAAGAACAAGTTTTTCAGACTCCTGCTCAAGAAAAATCATCTAGAGATTCTGACATAAGTCCAGAGGGATTGGAAGCAGCAGAAACTTTAGCCAAAACCCTTAGTCAAATTCAACAGAAGAAGAAGAGAAGGCTAAAAAGGAAGTTGGTAATTGATGAAGTTAATCCTGTTAATGATACAGTTAAGTCTGCTGGTGATAAGTCTGCAGAAGATAAGTCTGGTGATCAGGTTAGTACTGGTAGAGAAGACAAGTCTGCTGCAACTCAAAGAGAAGGAAAGAAGATACTTGTAGAAACTCCTCAGCCTAAGAAAAAAAGAGGCAACAAAGAGAAGAGGAAGCAAGTTAAGCTAAAATTTCAAGGATTCAAGCAGAAGAGGAAGCTGAAAAGGAAAAGCTTGAAGAGATAAAGAGATAGGATGAATTCTATGCAAAGAAGTTGCAAGAAGAGTTTGATAGTGATCCTTTCATGTCCATGATTAAAGATGATGATGAATTAAGGGCAAAATTGGAAGAGTTAAAGGCTATTGAAGGTCTGACAATGGAGGAAAAGGCAAAACAGCTTGCAGACTTCATTAATGCTAGAAGAAATACAGAAACACTTGGGGACATGATGGAAAAGATCAAACAGACTCAAAAGAAGAAGAATACTACCAGTACTACTAAGAAACTCACAAAGCAGCAAAAGATGTCTGATATAAAGATATATTTGAAGAATCAGATGCATTCCACTTTTGAAAAGATGAGAGGAATGTCACATGAAGAGATTGAAGGAATGTACCTCAGAGCATATGAAAAGGATCAGAATTACAAACCTATTGACTATGAAGATTCTATTAGAAGAAGTTTCACAAGGCAAAAGGTGACTGAGGCTGAACAAGTGACTGAGGTTGAAAAGGTATATGAGGTTGTAAAAGAAGAGGTTGAAGTTAAGAAGCCTATTATAAGGTGGACTAGAAGAAAGAGAGCAGCTAAGAAGGGTAGATCAGTTTCTAAGGAGGATGTGCAAGAGGAAGAAGAACCCTCTTTTGAGGAATTCACCATGGGTTCAATTCCTGAAAGTTCAGCTCAACCTACCAAGATTGTTAGATGGCAAATCATCAAAACTGGTAAGAGAGTGGCTTATCAGATAATCAGGGAAGATAACACAGATGTTATTCATGTGAATTTTCCAGGTTTACTAAATGATTTGAGCAGAGATGATCTAAAGGAGTTGTATAATCTGATGATGATCAAGCATGGAGATAACAGACCAGAAGAAGAATTTGAAAGAGTTCTTTGGGAAGATTTGAAGACCATGTTTGATCCACCATCCAGAACTGACAAGATTCGGAAGCTGCCCTATCAACAAGAGATAGTAAGATGGAGGTATTTTGATAGCTGTCAAGTACATTGTTTGACTTTGCAGAGTGCACACATCTATATGTTGGCAGAAGTTGAGTATCCTCTACATCCTAGGGTATGCAAGTAGATGCTTGAGAAGAAGTTGTTGGGTGATAAGAAGGATGAGGTATATTATCAGCTGTTGGAACTAATTAAAATGCAATCCCAAAAGGAAGCTGTTTGGGGTGTTTGAAAGAATTTTCCATGTCGATAAGTGAGATTAATGGAAGTTCTCACTTGGTGAAGGTATTTTGCAATAACACAACAAATGGTTATCAGTCCACCATGTCTAATCCACATAAGGACTGGCTAATCCAGAGCAAACGGCTCTGGTAAAGATACCTCAAATCCGTTTATGGCTGACAATTTGCCAAAAGTTGTATGGTAATCAACTCATCATATCTGTGATAGTGAAGAGTTGACTAGCCCACAAGAGTATGGCTTTTGGTAATGGCTATGGAAATCCATAACTGGTTATCAATTCACCATGGTGAGGTCTGCATTCCACCAAAGAATTGGCTAGTCCAAAAGCAAACGGCTTTTGGTAAAGACAAATCAAATCCGTTGATAGCTGATGATTTGCTAAAAATCATATGGTATTTCAACTCACCATGTTTCATGTACAAAGAGTTGAAATGGTTATCAATGTACCATGGTTTTACACCAAACATTGGCTACTCCAGAGTTAATGGCTAACTAGTAAAGAGACATCAAATCCATTAAATTTTCAATGATTCACCTCTCACAGGAGTTAACACACCTGAAAGTGATGAGAATAGTATGAAACTTTATGAATTGATGTACAAACAGTCAATGTTGCTGCACAGATCTGATGGTGTAAAGATTGATGATAAAAGATGCTGCAAAAGATAAGATATGATGATTTGAAGAGCTGAAGTTCAAAATAATTCCAAAAGATTAGAGTTCAACATCCTCAGGAAGCTTATCAAGAAAGGAACTTGAAGTTCATGGAGCATGAAGATCAAGTTAGGGGAGGATTGTTGGGAATTAATTAGCTTGTACTTGTGGGTTGAGGTGATGGTTGTTATTAATTAGATTGTACTTGTGTGAGATTTAGCTAGGATTTAGTTAAGATATTATGCTACCGGGTATTGAGTTAGCTAGAAATAAATTTTGACGGAACAAAATAAAGTATGAAGAAGTTGTAAAAATTATAAAATTACATTTCCTTGCAAGAATCGGGTGTCCAATTAGTTATCGTGTTGAAATTTTGTAAACCGTCGTAGTTATAAGCTTTTAACGATATATATAGCAAATAATTTCAAAACACCGGGTAAACTAGTAATATAATTTTTATATCACTGTAATGAGCGTGAAAATATATTAGGGTCATAGTCGGGAGTGTCGGGTATATTGTTCGTAACAAATGATTGAGTGATGACGTTTATTTAATAAATAAATATACGTGAATTGAAATTATGCAAACCCTTGAATGACCTAACATGAAGATGATGTTACTGATGATATGTAGACTACTTTAGTCTATATGATGTGTCCTTAGTGATGTTTCATGAATACGCAGCTAAACCCTTACGGTTACGCGAATTTTGAATACCCGTAAACCTAGTTTACGAAATGATGAATGATAACCATGAATAGTGACTTTCCTCCGGGAATGAATAGTGTTTTGTGAATAGTAATTTTTTTGATAACGTTTCAAAGTCGCAAACTGACTTCAAAAATGATGAATAGTGAAATGATGAATAGTAATTCATGAATAGTAATTTTTGAAGTTTGGAAAATCACCTGAAATTACGATTTGTCACAGTCTTCCACCCTAAAAGGAATTCAGTCGCTGAATTCAGTTAGCGTTGGTCTCTGGAGTGAAGTTGGCGAAAAGATGTGGATATTTGAGTCGCATCTGGTCCTCCCGCTCTCAAGTAAACTCAGGACCTCTTCGAGAATTCCAGCGAACTTTCACGATAGGAATTCGACTCTGCTTCAACTGTTTGACCTCACGATCCATGATTTCTGCTGGTTCCTCCATGAAGTTGAGCTTATCGTCGAGTTGAAATTCGTCTAATGGAATTACGAGTGATTCATCTGAAAGACAGTTCTTGAGGTTTGAAACATGAAATGTGTTATGTACGCTGTTGAGCTCTGACGGAAGCTCAAGTCTGTATGCCACTGGACCAACTCTATCCAGAATCTTAAATGGCCCAATGTACCTTGGGTTTAATTTCCCACGCTTTTCGAATCGTATCACGCCCTTCCAAGGCGAGACCTTCAGCATAACTCTGTCGCCAACTTGGAATTCTAATGGTTTGTGTCGAATGTCAGCGTAACTTTTCTGTGGGCTTCTGGCTGTTTGGAGTCTTTCTCGGATCTGGATTATCTTTTCTGTTGTCTCGCGAACCATGTCTGGACCAGTGAGTTGTGCATCACCAACTTCAGCCCAGCAAACAGGGGACCGGCAATTTCGACCATAGAGTGCCTCGAATGGTGCGGCTTTTATGCTGGTGTGATAACTATTGTTGTAAGAGAATTCGATCAATGGCAAATGGTTAGCCCAACCGTTTCCAAAGTTAATCACACATGCTCTGAGCATATCTTCGAATGTTTGAATCATTCTCTCGCTCTGACCGTCGATCTGAGGATGATAGGCAGTGCTCATGTTTAACTTGGTTCCAAATGCATCTTGTAGAGACTGCCAAAATTTTAAAGTAAATCGACTATCCCTGTCGGAAATGATGCAAATTGGTGCACCGTGTTTTGAGACTATTTCCTTGACGTAAAGTCTGGTAAGTTGATCCCATAATTGTAACACCCCAACCCGACAAGGGTAGAAGTGTCACGCAAATGGTGACATATCAAAGGCAAGCATAACATACGACTTAAATAATACAATAGAAATTCAAAGGTTACAAATGGGAACAAAACTAAATACTACGTCTGTCAATGCAAATCCTTATAAAAAAAACTTCTACTTCGGAAAATCTATCAAGGTCTTCTAAGTCCAAAGGTCTCTTCACTCATACCCAGCTTCCAACTAAAACCTGCCGCACACGAAAAGAAAACGTGCGGCTGAGCTTAAAAAGCCCAGTGAACAGATATATAATGAACGGAAACGAAAGTAAACGGAAATAATCAGATATAGCATAATGAATGAGATATAAACAAGGTACAAGAGTAAAGGTTTAGGATAGTCATCCACCACGAGCCCAGAAACTCAAAGTCATAATCTCAAAGTCATATCTCAACATCATAGTCTCACAATCAGAGGGGATACCTCTCAGGCAACCAGATAATATGAGGGGTGGCCTCATGTATCAAATGGGGTGGAGTAGCTAGCTCCCAGAAATGTGAAAGGCGTGTAATGCACACAAGCACCAGTCACCTCAAAGTCATACTCAAAGTCATAGTTAAATCCACTAAACATACATGCCTAGGATTGCAATCCATACGCCCCCACTCAAAGTCAATCTCAAAATCATAATCTCAAAGTCATCATGGCCATATCATAATATAAAAGGGGACGGCGTGAGAAATCACTCCCCCACACAGGAGTCATGCCAGTGGTGCATCACAGACACGGCCAGGTTACCTTCCTGGCTAGGAAACAGAAAGGTGGCTCGGGTATCAAACTAAGAGTCATATCTCAAGGTCATCTCAAAGTCATATATCAGAAATGCATCTCAACGTCATATCAAAAGGTTCATACATAAGGAAACATAGAAATGGCCTGGGAAATCTTAACTGAATCATAACTCATAATCATAATCAAGGTTCATCTCAAAAGTTCATTTTAAAACTTCCATCAAAGTCCATTTTAAACAATCCTTTATTTGTGCCGTTAATAGAACGATTCTTTAAAGTAATTTTCATAAAATATTCTTTCAAAACGGTTTTTCATAAAAATTAGTCTTCCAAAATAGCCTTCATAAAAGTTAGTAACATTTATATAAAATAGTTTTGCCTCATTTATAAGCACCCTTTTAAAAATAGTTTTTCCTCAAAACATTTTCAAGATATAATTAGAAAAGGTTTTCATAGCATAGCTTCAGATCAGAATTCATATCAAATGGAGCTCAACTGGGGAGGTTCAAGCAAAGGGAAATCATAGCAATCGAATCAGAAACTAATGGATTCAGAATACGAGAGAGATCATGAGAAACTTTAAAAGAAAGGTCAGAATATCTGTACCTTATTCCAAAGCAAAGCACAAACCAAAAGAATAAGATGCAAAGGATCATGTCCTCTCCTTCTTCACACCTAGAGGGGTAGAAAAGAATTACAACCCTTTCCATTTTAGGTATTACAGATGATCGTATTCATAGTTTAGGATTCATAATGTCTTTTACAAAGTTTTAGTGTTCATATAGTAGTTTTCATAATTTAGGGTTCATTAAGTAATTAGCATAAGTTTAGGGTATAATATGAAAATATCATCAAGTTACAGATTTTACAAGTCATGACCTTTGGTTTTAGCCAGATATCCATTTACACCCTTTAGGTTACACAATAAACACATCACATCCTTTAGTTTACAATTTTACCCTTTTATAACTTATCACAGTTTTATATACGAAATTGTTAGGTTTTATATAAATCATAAACCATACAAGATCTCAGTAATAAAATACGCAAAAATTCCCAGAGGTGCCCACATGTCTTAAGTATTTTATCAAATTTTTCCAGATTTTACTATGTAGTATAGGTACGTATTAAAATTCACTTAAACCAACTCGTCCAGATTTCTGAGTAATTTTACTATACGAAAAGTTATCAATTAGAAACCCTTTAAGAAAAATTCATAAAAATCTATAAAAATTCCAGGAAGTAGTATACATCTTATAGATTACCCAGTTCAAAGGAAACCTTCTAACTCGACACGGTTTGAAAATTAAAAATCATAAACCCGGACTGATTTTCCAGACTCACAAATCCGACCAGACACATAATTTTCTAAAAATCAAAAAGTAACCTTCCAGGCCTCTAAAAATTACAAACTAAATTTTCCCAGGTAGCTATTTCAACGAACTTAGTTTTAGACTCAAAAACCATCCCAATACCCGTTCACATCATTGAGTTATAGCCGGTTAAAGTCGAACGAAATTCCAACTCAGAATCAGACCTCACAGAAACATGTCCATTTTAGGGTTTTTTTATCATTCAAATCATTAGTTCTTTACTCCCAACGATTTTGGTTGAGTCCATAACATATTTAGGTCCTTCTATATCAGTTCATTACATATTTAAATCGAATCAAACACAACCTAACAGCCATTCGATTCACATAATAGGTTTTTAGGGTTTTTAGGGTTTTTATGATTTCATGTGATTAATTTTTTGATTCATAATTCGAATAGAACACATATAGGCGAATGAATGATGGAACAAGTGATACTATACCCTTGTAGACCACGAAGAACACGAACACAATGGATCAAAAACACCACACGAAAGCCTTTTTCTCCTCTCCTCTCTTGGATCGATCGGCAAGGGACAAAACAAGGGGATTAGGGTTTTTGTTGTTACAAATCAATTCACAAGGACTAAAGACATTGAAGATATGATACCTTAAGAGGAATAACACAATAATGGAGCAAAATCAAGCCTCCTTTGGCCTCTATGAAGTCTCGACAGCAGCCCCTAGGGAAGACAGCAGAACAAGTTTTTGTTTAGGGTTTCCTTTTGATGGTTTTGATGAGTTCGGCACATATAATGGGTAAAAGGAAGTATGGGCTGCAGTAAACATGTTGGGTCGTGGGTTTTGGAGGAGAGGAAAGGAGCTCGGGTCGGCCTATAAGCCCAAACACACAACACATATGCCAAGTTTCATTTTCTTCCTCGTTTCATAACCGCGACTTACACGTAACCAATTTTTAGAACAACATAATTATAACTCGTTGGGTTTTTGGTTCAAATGACTAAGTAACGCTTATAAATATTATTGGTAGCTCGTAAAATTATTTTATGGTGCCTCATAATTATTCCATGTCATGTTTGTTTCGTTTTCATATGTTTTGTGATTTATTTGCGAGTTGTATATGTTTTACTTAAATTTCAAATTATGAGGGCATTTTGGTCTTTAAATACGTTTTAGATTTTCGGGTTTTACACCAAAGCTCATGATCCATAGAATAAGTCTCTCTGATTGGTATGAAATGGGCTGATTTGGTGAGACGATCAACGATTACCCAGATAGCATCGTAACCGCCTGATGTCTTGGGAAGTTTAGTGACGAAGTCCATTGTAATGTGTTCCCATTTCCACTAGGGAATTTCTGGTTGCTGAAGTAATCCTGATGGTTTCTAGTATTCGGCTTTTACCTTAGAGCAAGTAAGGCATTTACTAACATACGTAGCTATTTCTGCTTTCATATTTGGCCACCAATAAAGTCTCTTGAGATCCTGATACATCTGATCAGAAACTGGGTGAATGGAATACTTCGATTTGTGCGACTCATGCATAATCAACTCTCGTATCCTGCCATAGAGAGGTATCCAGCTTCTATCCTTGAAGCATAATACTCCGTCTGATCTCTTTACAAAACCATTTGCATTCTCTGGCATTCCATAGAGTTTCTCACTTGGTCGATTTTGTTCCTTGAGTGCCTCCATTTGAGCCTCGAGGATTCTTGATGGTAGGGGTGAACTGATCGTCATTCCTAATGATCTGACTCTCAAAGGCTTGAGTCGTTCTTTCCGGCTAAGGGCATCTGCCACAACGTTAGCTTTCCCCGGGTGATATCGAATTTCACAATCGTAATCACTAAGTAATTCCAACCAACGACGCTGCCTCATATTAAGTTCCTTCTGATCAAGTATATATTGTAAGCTCTTGTGGTCGGTAAACACTACACACTTAGTACCGTAGAGGTAGTGCCTCCAAATCTTGAGAGCAAAAACCACGACACCCAACTCTAAGTCATGAGTGGTGTAATTCTTCTCATGAATCTTGAGTTGTCGAGATGCATAAGCTATCACCTTCTCGTTCTGCATTAATATAGCTCCAAGTCCTTTATGTGATGCATCACAGTATACCACGAAGTTATCAATGCTTCGGGTATTGCCAAAATTGGCGCACTGCAAAGCTTTTCCTTCAATAAATGAAAAGCGGACTCTTGTTTCTTTCCCCACTCGTACTTCTGGTTTCTTTCCCCACTCGTACTAACAGTAAACCCAATACTCTCGACAATGACCCTAATACATTTTCAAGCTAATTATAATGATATAGAAATTATATTATTACTTTACCCGGTGTTTTTAAACCAATCGCTACATTTTTCGTTTGACGCTTATAACTCCGTCGGTTTACGAAATTTCAATCTGATTATCATTCTAACACCCGATTCTTGCAAGGAACATGATTTTACAATTTTTACAACTTCGTCGTATCTCATTTCACCTCGTCACGAGTTATTTCTAGTTAACTCGGTACCCGATAACACTCAATGTATTCACTAAACTAGCTAATATCTAATTAAATGGGGACAATTGCATTAATGAACATCAAATCCTCTTCTTTTAACCCATGTGTGCCGCCCCCCCCCCCCTCATCCCCCTAATTCTCTATACCACTTGATTACAAGTACACTAGCATTAAATGAATTTCCTTGATTTATTTACCCATCCACAAACTCTAACACATACATACATAACATTTAGCTAACAAAAGATCAAAACCCTCTCCATCTTCATCCCTATGATCGGCCAACCCAAGAACACCACCCAAAATCCATAGATTTGTCAAGAACAAAGCATAATCATACTCCATTTGCCTTCCTAGTTATGGATTTGTGATCAAACCACAAGTTTATTGCTCATTTCTCATCAAAACTCATCCAATCATCAAGTAAGTTTCAAGAACATGTTTTGATCATTTATTACTTTCATTTGATATATATATTCATGTATTTTCAAGTTATATTAATCATCCATGCAAGATACTTATGTTTCACATACCACATTTGAACATAAACTCTTTAAAACACTAGATCTATAGGTTTCACTAATGATCTCATGAAATCCACCAAGGTTGGTGATTTTTAGGATCCCATGACACCCTAAGAAGGTGTATGGTAGGATTTGCGAACTTGTGGAGTTGATTTGAGGTTGTATGATCAAGTTTAGAACCAAGAAAGTGAGTTTTTAACAATCTAAAATAGCTACTGTCCAAAAACGTGTAAACTGGAAAACTCAGTAATTTTTGGCATATTTTGGCCTTCATATTCAGAAAGTTCTTTCAAAAAAGAAACCGTGGCCGCAAGAATCACCAAAAACCGACTTATAACGAAGGAGATATGATCGTTCGAAGTTAGACGACGAAAACTAATTTTCTGAAAATTTAGTTACTGATCGCCGAGATTCAAAGGACAAAACGAGGCGTTAGACGTGATCTAGACGACCCGACCCATTGAGATTATATTATTTCATGTTTATACGAAGCCGTGGATGCAAGGAACATAGAAAACGAGCTTGTAACGGCCGAGTTATTCACATTTAAAGCCGACGAACACTAATTTATTTTGACAGCCACTATTAGAAAGTGTTTTAAATATTAAAACTAGTGTTTTTGCAAAACATAACGTTGTTGGCCGATTTTCTAATTGATCGAGGCATGTACAATCGGAAGTTAAAGGAAACGACATTTATACATGGTTACAAGGTTTTCTAAAACGTCGAGTTTGATCAACGAACACTTAACGTGCAATATTTCGTGACTAGTTTCACGAAGTCAATTGGACATATTTTTACAAGCTAAGTAAAATATTAAATTGCGACGAAAACCTTATATTTGCTAATAGAATACCAAACAAGGGTCGTGGAGTACCGTTTCAACATGTTTTCGCTTAAAGTAGTTTATAACTTAACGAGACGTCAAAAGTGTATTTTTCGTCGATAAAAGTTATTTTCAAAACTAACAAGTGGTATCGTTAACATACGTATTTGCATGTGTTGCATTGTATCATTGCTTACATTGGATCACATCATTCATAATAGGTCGTGGTTAGAGACCGAGCTTTGTTTCATCATATCCATTGTGATCATTGTTGCTTTATCATATCAGGTGAGTTTTCATAGCCCCGTTTTAAATTGTTTATTGATTTCTAAACTCTCGGGGGAGAATACATTGCACCATTTTTATATGCGGACCAAAGTATAAAAACTCATTACATTGCTTAAGTTACATCATTGCCCAGATTAAAGTCCCCTTATATTATCATGAACCGTTAATTGTTAGCAAGCGAGAGTGAGTGGATAGATCTATTAAGGGTGATTCCTCCTGTAATACCTGAAATTCAGATAACTTGTAAAATGACTAAATTACCCCTGAAGCCATAAAACTAAATAAAATCACTTATAACAATTCTGAATTGATTCCAAACTTCTGAAAACAAACTACATATCAAGTAAATTAATTTCTGGGACAACAGTACATTATTTTGAATGTCCAAAAAAATTATTAATTCACACTTGTACATATAAATAATCCGAAATGTATATTTATTTATTTTAATTATATTTGTAAAATCATTTAAATATGGATAACATCAAAATAAATTAGGAAAAGGTGTACAAAAATCAAACTCTTGATTTTATCTTGATCTCCAGCCCATTCCCTCCCCCTAAGTCGGCCTATTCCCTTTATTTACCTAAATTCCATTTATTTTTCTTTTTAAAAATTTCCGAAACCCTTTTAAACCCTAAAGTCGACAAAACTAAAATCCCAAACCCTTCCATTCGACTTCTGGGCCAGAAAAAATAATTTTCTGTTGTTCTTTGGAGTGTAAGGGAGCCATGAAAAATAGGAATTGGAGTATTGAAGCCTTGATTTGAACGTGGTGATTTATTTTGTTCGGTTCATATGTACGAGAGGTATAAATTCCCATGACTTATTATTACGTTTTAAAAATTATCCAGCATTTTTCTAGTGATCTATGGGTCGAATATAACCTAAGAAAAATAAGAAACATGAATCATGCAAGATGAATAAGGCGTACGAAGTTTTATGAGCTAAAACACACTAAAATCCCAAATATATTAATACAAATTTTCTGAGGTGCTTTTATATTTTTCTCATGTTCTTTGATGTTTATAAAGGTTTGGAAAAATAGCCATGTGATTTAATGAAGCTTATATTAATTGATTTGGAATTTGTTTACAATCGGATTTCATGGAAAATAAAGAAAAATTAGGAAAAAACCCTAAATCGAATTAGGGTTAGGGTTTTGTGGGATAAATCTGATTAAAAAATGCATTTAATGATTGTGTCATAATGGTTTAATGATTTGTTAAAGTTAGGGTTTGGTTTTGTATTTCTAAAAGTATATACGATTGGATTTAGAAAGTATAAGGGTATGTTTTGCCTACTTTGAAACTTCTGGGATATTTTTGTAATGTCATATACATCTGTAGGAATGTGGGAAAAATATAACTTTGGGGTCCTAAGTGTAAATATTGCAAGATAATGAATTAATTATATTTAAATGGTACGAATTGAATATAAATAAAAGAGAGGGACTAAAAGTGTAATTCTGGAATCTTGAGGTTATTTTGAGTAAATAATGATAGTCAGAGTGTTTTGTGTAATTTTGAGTATTTATGGGCTTAATATGTAATTGTTATGAAATTATGATTTAATTATAAGTTTTGTAAAGTTAAGGGACCAAATGTGTAATTAATAAATTCTGAGGGATCTAATTTGTAATTCATATAAGTCTGAGGTTATGTTTTGTAACTTTGTAAAATAAGGTACTTGTTTGGAAAATATGAATATTATAAGGATTAAAACATGAATCATGTAAATGTAGGGTTTGTTTTGTAAACTATATAACTAAAGGGGTTTAATCTGTAAATGGTGAAACTAAAAGGATTAAGATGTCATTTTGAATAAAATAAGTATTTAAGTCAGTAACTTAAAGTATTTTCACTTTATGCCTTTGAATTAGATGAATTTACAATTAAAACCCTGAACTATGAAAATCTGTCATAATAAACCCTAAACTTTTGTAACCTGCTAGCAGATACCTTAATACCATAATAAGCCTTAAATAAGGACTTAACTTAATATGAGATATTAATATCTTACTAAATGTGAAAAGCTGTTAATTCGGGAAACCTGCCAAAAATGGAAAGTTACTAAATCTGGAAAGTTACCAAAATAGAAAGTTACTTAAAATGAAAAGATAACTAAAACCTACTTGTCATTTTGTCTTCTACTCCCTTAGGTTCGAGGAAGGAGTAATCTAATCTCTATCAGCGTTTATCTCTGTGTTCTTGAATTCATAATAAGGTACAGATATTCTGCCCTTCTCTAGTAAGGTGCCTTCGTTTTCTTTTGACTTCATATTTTGATTCGTTTAGGATTACCTATACCATTGCTATGTTCCCTCCTGTTTGTGCACCTTTCATGTGATCTTTTGTTTGTGAACCCTTGATGTGTTCCCTTTGTTCTGAATCTTTATTGAATCTCCTTGTTTTGACCTATTGTCCTGAATCCTGATCTGTAAATCTTGTTTTGAAACTTAATCTGACATACTTGTAGAAAACTTGATTTGATTTTTGATATAAACCTTAATCTGTTAAATCCTTATTTGAACATAATTGATTTTGGAACTATCTTTAAAATACATATGAAACCGTTTGAGAAAAGCTATTTTAAAAGAAGCAACACTACTTTTAAATGGAAGTTAATAAAAGTTTTGGAAGACCATTTTTATGAAAACTATTTTGTAAGATCAGTTGTCATGAAACCGTTTGTGAAGGATTGTTTAAATGGACTTTTAAATAGAAATCTTTTTAAATGAACTTTTGCTATGACCTCTAATTATGAACTTGTGAAAACTCTTTTCTAAAAACCTTTTGATATTGCCCTTAGGAACTGAACTTAAACTTTGATATAAAAACTTAATCTGATAAACTCCGACTAAAACCTTTGATATTAAATCCTAAAAATTTCTTGATATGAACCTTATGCCATGAACCCTTAAGATTTGACTTTCTAATTATGCTAGTACATTTGACCTTTGTCCTGACAGTTGATATCCGAGCAAATCACTAGGCATGAGGGTTTCATGTCCATGTCATTGACGCACCTCTGACATGACTCTAGGGCAGGAGAGTGATGACCTGTTCCGTCCCTTATTTATTATTTGCTATGGCCAATATATTTATGATTATTGATTTATCTGTGGGGCGTATGGGTGCATCCTAGATTTGACCTGTTATCTGTATATGTTATATGATTATGATTATTATATCTGGTGACTGATTGTGTGTGCGATACACGTCTTTCACTTTGTCTGAGAGCTGATCACTCTACACAGGTTTGTTTTATTATATTAGTAATGTTATGGTATTGTCAGTCATCTGGGCTCGTGATAGATTCCTGTGTTCCTGTTTTTCTTAAATCTTATTCACTTTTGTGCTTTTCTTTTATTCATGATCCATTTCTTATTCCTTTCATTTTGATTTCGTATCGGTATGATCTGCATTCCTGATTTCCCTTGTACTGCTATCCATTATCGTTTCTTGTTATCTATATATCTGTTCACTGAGCTCTCGTAGCTCAGCCGCGTTTTCTTTTTCACGCGGCAGGTATTAGTAGGAAGCTGGGAATGAGTGAAGAGTGTACCTTGGACTTAGAAGATTGGATAGCTATGCTGGGTTAGAGTTGGATTGAAGACATTATGTTTTAGAATTAGTTTTGGAAGTTTTAATTGTAACCATTTAGATTCAATATTTCATTTTTAATCCTTGAATTTTTGTATTACTGTATTAGTATGCTTTGTTTTGATCTGATATGTATCCATTGTTGTGATATCTTTACCCTTGTCGGGTCGGGGTGTTACAATTTATGGTATCAGAGCTAACAGGCTGCGACTCATAATACATTTACCCTTGACCTGTGAATCCTGGACCACTAAGTTTCCACTGTAGGCGCTCGTAGGACAACCTTTGAGAATTTGCTTTAGGATTTCCCTATAGGAACTTAAATCCTGACCAGTGAGGAATGAATAGATTATAAGGCATTTTGTTTAAGTAGTATTGCTTCCGCATCACTCTGATTCGTGCCTTGCTTTTGGTTAAAGCCTATTGAAATCACACTTGGAAATTTAGAGCTTATTCCTTGCACCACCTAAGAATTGAACCTAAATAAAACCTGAAGCATTGAAAATTGCATAGTAGTCATCCGACACTATTTGATCCTTGCTTTCAGATTCCGACTCCAACCTCCGAACCTTTTGTTAATCATCCTGATGCCTCTTCGGGCATTCTGAGAATTCCCTTGACAATGATGTACTTGATACATTCCGTCGGTTGTTTCTTGCTTCCGATGATCATCTATGAAACTTTTGACACTATTTAATTTCGTCTTAACCATCCCTGTGTCCATAAGAAGTCTAGTGTTCTTATAAGGATTGATTGACTGATCATCTAATATTGACGACTATCCTCTTATGTCTCACCTTTGGCGTTTAAAACAATTTTGAAACCCCTACCATGATTACCGATTGTTAAATCTTGCTACCGCTACCTGATTTTGACTTTCACTTCCAATCCGTTTGATAAACAGTTAATATATTCCGACCATTCTGAGGGCCGTTTAACCCTAATGTGGTTGACACCTTCTATAAATCATTTTCCATGCTGGATATAAATGTATCATCCGATACTATTCTGTCTTGCAAATTCCACACTACTCCTATGAGAACTCTAATGAATATTAACCATGAATTTAGGAAGTTTATTCCTTGAATGACAAATCTTATTTGCCAATCAGTTTTCCTTTGGAAGGATTTGATGCAAATACTATCTCCGTAGGAAATTGTTAAAAGAGCATGATGATGCTGATAACTGATAATTCTATACGTCTCACTTTGACAGTATACGATGTTCGTATTAATGATTATTCGCAACCTACCTGCCATTTGTGCTAAATAGCTAATAAGGTTTCAACACCTTAAATTGTTCGCCTATAAATCTTCACACTATACTGAACCATGTACTCGACTTTGACATATGAACTATCCGTCTGGTTTAATAACCATATTCGTCCTGCATAACTGTTTACTATTGATATACCTGATTTTGGAGATCTTTTGATTATTGATTGGCTGGCTCTTCGTAAGAGCTACCATAAGACTACCGTAATTGAAATGTGATCCTTAAATCTGCTCCACCCTACTTTTGCTATGATAACCTTTAACCGCTCAGATATATTAAGCTTAAAACTGCTATGAAAATACTTACCCTGATCTCATTTGATCGTCAAATTCTCCTGAAACCTATTAGTATCCACCATTAGAAGTTTGGGCATTGGAAGTTTTGTTGTACAAATTTTCTGGTGCTTCTAATGAAACTTTTGGGTATCTCTCCTGATTGAGAAGTAAAATTGGCTTTGAACCGATATCAGCTGACGAACCATGATACTGTTGAAATTGAGAGATTAAAGAAGCTGATGTAATATGTTTTGTCCACCTCGATGTTCCCTTTTAAATACTCTATTAATTTATGAAGAAGAAGGAAAAAATTTTTGCGTCTGCATATCAACTATCGTAAACCTAACCTTAATTTTAACCGTAATCACTTTTCAATTCTACGTGTCACTGATTAAATTGTTCTACCTTGAAACCCTGTATCAGACAACCTCATTTAATGTTTGAAGGACTGAAGAAGCAACCACGAGAACTCCTAAGATGGGAGATGACTAACTGAGAGCAACTTCCGTAAAGTATTTCAGTTTTATTCGTAAAGGTGGGTGATGTGAATTAGATATGAAGTTTTCCCTGAAATGATTCATGAAAACTGTTTTCGTACTCATTGTGATCATTGTAAGTCTTAAATAATGCCAATAGTATTGGGTAATAAGAATCATGTTTGCACGAGTAATTGGACAATTGTCATAGTATGACAACATGTTTGTGCTCTAAGACGAACGAGGAAAATGTAGACCATTTTCATATTAAGGAATGACCCTTTGTTCTGGACGAGTAAATTTGCTTGGCTTTCAGAGATTGTAGCAGACAATACTACCAGGCATCCGGTGACGACAGCAATCAGAGTTGGCGAATTTCGATTTGTGCTAGGAGACCTGTCAAAGACACACATCCTTACTTCTCTATTCATTTTAGTTGTACTAAGATGAATTGAGAGTAGAAGCAGGCTTGTAAATGGGTAATACACAGCGACTAGGTCAGAGATTCATGTTACTACACCACGGTCCAAGAAGAAGTGCCGAAGGCTTGAGGGATCAGACTCAAGTTATAATTCCTTTTCACCCGATGATCATATGGACATACATAGACAGACTGCCTGGAATCGAGAGAGATTTAAGAGCATGTATTGAAGGGATGACGTAGTTCACTTCCGTTTGACCTATTTAAATTTCGGTTACCTGATGATAAAATCCTTTGAATGGTTTAGGTTCTCTATTAGTAATTCCGCTTTGTGTTCATTCTGCGTATGTAGGACGATGGCTTTGATATGTCAAATTTGACGAATGATGGATGACCTGATGCTTTTGATGATGTGCCCAAATTCTGATAAACATTCTAGATCGGTTCCGTTAACTCCTTCGAGTGATTCGTTCTCCTCTTAGTTAAGGTATTTGATTTTTGTGACCTCTGAGACCGTAGGAAGACTAGGTGGATTAAGATAAGTTGTTCTGTTCACGACTTGAGATAAAGTATGACCATCATGAGGGCATATTTATATGATGCCAGTATTATGACGTCTGGCCAACGTGATAATACTTACATCATATAACGTGCACTTGTTGTGGGCATCGGATATTTCGAGAAGTGCCTTAGAGCTTTAGAAATTCTGATAACTGTTTGAGATCATCTGCGTTAGTGATACTTTAAGTTCATTCTACCTATACGCGTAATCAGCTTTCACCGTCATGCGAATTGATACGTCTGGATTCTCGTCACGCAGTCTGCTGACCCCCGAACTTCCGATAATAATCTTAGGTCCTGTTATAGAATTTCTGCCAATCGATGTTATCGATAATCTATTTTCTGTATGTTCTCATCTGATTTGTCAAATCAAATCCGGTGGACGGCATATCCGTCAAAATCCTATGTAATTTTTACGTCTCTTCCGAGAGAATACGATCATCATCTATTAGGTCTGGTATGTCCTTGTTTTGTGTTCCGTTCTCTTTTCTTTCTGCTTCCTGCAAATTTCGAGGACGAAATTTTTTTGTTAGTGGGGAAGAAGTTGTAATACCTGAAATTCAGATAACTTGTAAAATGACTAAATTACCCCTGAAGCCATAAAACAAAATAAAATCACATATAACAATTCTGAATTGATTCCAAACTTCTGAAAACAAACTACATATCAAGTAAATTAATTTCTGGGACAACATTACATTATTTTGAATGTCCAAAAAAATTATTAATTCACACTTGTACATATAAATAATCCGAAATGTATATTTATTTAATTTAATTATATTTGTAAAATCATTTAAATATGGATAACATCAAAATAAATTAGGAAAAGGTGTACAAAAATCAAACTCTTTATTTTATCTTGATCTCCAGCCCATTCCCTCCCCCTAATTCGGCCTATTCCCATTATTTACCTAAATTCCATTTATTTTTCTTTTTAAAAATTTCCGAAACCCTTTTAAACCCTAAAGTCGAAAAAAAACTAAAATCCCAAACCCTTCCATTCGACTTCCGGGCCTGAACCAATAATTTTCTGGTGTTCTTTGGAGTGTAAGGGAGCCACAAAAAATAGGAATTGGAGTATTGAAGCCTTGATTTGAACGTGGTGATTTATTTTGTTCGGTTCATACGTACGAGAGGTATAAATTGCCACGACTTATTCTTACGTTCTAAAAATTATCCATCATTTTTCTAGTGATCTATGGGTCGAATATAACCTAAGAAAAATAAGAAACATGAATCATGCAAGATAAATAAGGCGTACGAATTTTTATGAGCTAAAACACACTAAAATCCTAAATATATTAATCCGAATTTTCTGAGGTGATTTTATATTTTTCTCATGTTCTTTGATGTTTATAAAGGTTTGGAAAAATAGCCATGTGATTTATTGAAGCTTAGATTAATTGATTTGGAATTTGTTTACAATCGGATTTCATGGAAAATAAAGAAAAATTAGGAAAAAACCCTAAATCGAATTAGGGTTAGGGTTTTGTGGGATAAATCTGATTAAAAAATGCATCTAATGATTGTGTCATAATGGTTTAATGATTTGTTAAAGTTAGGATTTGGTTTTGTATTTCTAAAAGTATATACGATTGGATTTAGAAAGTATAAGGGTATGTTTTGCCAACTTTGAAACTTCTGGGATATTTTTGTAATGTCATATACATCTGTAGGAATGTGGGAAAAAATAACTTTGGGGTCCTAAGTGTAAATATTGCAAGATAATGAATTAATTATATTTAAATGGTACGAATTGAATTTAAATAAAAGAGAGGGACTAAAAGTGTAATTCTGGAATCTTGAGGTTATTTTGAGTAAATAAAATATTAAGAGTGTTTTGTGTAATTTTGAGTATTTATGGGCTTAATATGTAATTGTTATGAAATTATGATTTAATTATAAGTTTTGTAAAGTTAAGGGACCAAATGTGTAATTAATAAATTCTGAGGGATCTAATTTGTAATTCATATAAGTCTGAGGTTATGTTTTGTAACTTTGTAAAATAAGGTACTTGTTTGGAAAATATGAATATTATAAGGATTAAAACATGAATCATGTAAATGTAGGGTTTGTTTTGTAAACTATATAACTAAAGGGGTTTAATCTGTAAATGGTGAAACTAAAAGGATTAAGATATCATTTTGAATAAAATAAGTATTTAAGTCAGTAACTTAAAGTATTTTCACTTTATGCCTTTGAATTAGATGAATTTACAATTAAAACCCTGAACTATGAAAATCTGTCATAATAAACCCTAAACTTTTGTAACCTGCTAGCAGATACCTTAATACCATAATAAGCCTTAAATAAGGACTTAAATTAATCTGAGATATTAATATCTTACTAAATGTGAAAAGCTGTTAATTCGGGAAACCTGCCAAAAATGGAAAGTTACTAAATCTGGAAAGTTACCAAAATAGAAAGTTACTTAAAATGAAAAGATAACTAAAACCCACTTGTCATTTTGTCTTCTACTCCCTTAGGTTCGAGGAAGGAGTAATCTAATCTCTATCAGCGTTTATCTCTGTGTTCTTGCATTCATAATAAGGTACAGATATTCTGCCCTTCTCTAGTAAGGTGCCTTCGTTTTCTTTTGACTTCGTATTTTGATTCATTTAGGATTACCTATACCATTGCTATGTTCCCTCCTGTTTGTGCACCTTTCATGTGATCTTTTGTTTGTGAACCCTTGATGTGTTCCCTTTGTTCTGAATCTTTATTGAATCTCCTTGTTTTGACCTATTGTCCTGAATCCTGATCTGTAAATCTTGTTTTGAAACTTAATCTGACATACTTGTAGAAAACTTGATTTGATTTTTGATATAAACCTTAATCTGTTAAATCCTTATTTGAACATAATTGATTTTGGAACTATCTTTAAAATACATATGAAACCGTTTGAGAAAAGCTATTTTAAAAGAAGCAACACTACTTTTAAATGGAAGTTAATAAAAGTTTTGGAAGACCATTTTTATGAAAACTATTTTGTAAGATCAGTTGTCATGAAACCGTTTGTGAAGGATTGTTTAAATGGACTTTTAAATAGAAATCTTTTTAAATGAACTTTTGCTATGACCTCTAATTATGAACTTGTGAAAACTCTTTTCTAAAAACCTTTTGATATTGCCCTTTGGAACTGAACTTAAACTTTGATATAAAAAATTAATCTGATAAACTCCGACTAAAACCTTTGATATTAAATCCTAAAAATTTCTTGATATGAACCATATGCCATGAACCCTTAAGATTTGACTTTCTAATTATGCTAGTACATTTGACCTTTGTCCTGACAGTTGATATCCGAGCCAATCACTAGGCATGAGGGTTTCATGTCCATGTCATTGACGCACCTCTGACATGACTCTAGGGCAGGAGAGTGATGACCTGTTCCGTCCCTTATTTATTATTTGCTATGGCCAATATATTTATGATTATTGATTTATCTATGGGGCGTATGGGTGCATCCTAGATTTGACCTGTTATCTGTATATGTTATATGATTATGATTATTATATCTGGTGACTGATTGTGTGTGCGATACACGTCTTTCACTTTGTCTGAGAGCTGATCACTCTACACAGGTTTGTTTTATTATATTAGTAATGCTATGGTATTGTCAGTCATCTAGGCTCGTGATAGATTCTTGTGTTCCTGTTTTTCTTAAATCTTATTCACTTTTGTGCTTTTCTTTTATTCATGATCCATTTCTCATTCCTTTCATTTTGATTTCGTATCGGTATGATCTGCATTCCTGATTTCCCTTGTACTGCTATCCATTATCGTTTCTTGTTATCTATATATCTGTTCACTGAGCTCTCGTAGCTCAGCCGCGTTTTCTTTTTCACGCGGCAGGTATTAGTAGGAAGCTGGGAATGAGTGAAGAGTGTACCTTGGACTTAGAAGATTGGATAGCTATGCTGGGTTAGAGTTGGATTGAAGACATTATGTTTTAGAATTAGTTTTGGAAGTTTTAATTGTAACCATTTAGATTCAATATTTCATTTGTAATCCTTGAATTTTTGTATTACTGTATTAGTATGCTTTGTTTTGATCTGATATGTATCCATTGTTGTGATATCTTTACCCTTGTCGGGTCGGGGTGTTACACCTCCGTTCGGGTTGGTAGCACCAACTGGTCAAACGAACTCATTTCATTTCTGTCATATTTGATTGATTGGTAAACACTCGGTTGGGGCATTTCATTCAGTCTAGCTTCGGGGTCATGAGCTTAGAGCTAATGTATCATTTTTATGTGGCATGGTTTTGTCATACACTTTATACTTGTGGTTTCCGTACAATATTTCATTTACATAAACCTATGATCTCACCAACATTTTTGTTGACCATTTTTAGCAATGTATTTTCAGGTAATTAAGGTATCGCATGTTGGGTTGCATATGGACATCATGGAGTCGCGGAGTCGACTTGTCTCACTTTATATTTTATGCACTTATCCATCGTTTGAATTGTATGAACTTGTTTTCTGAAAACTTGTTTCACCTTTTGGGACCTAGCTTTATAACTCTGAATGTTTTTAAATAATCAAACGATGTATTTTCTAAACGACACTTTAGGTCGTTCAATATAACTGCAACTTTGGTGCTATGACCAGTCGTGCCCCTGAATGACTTATTCTGCTGCAAGTCACGAAATTTGGGGATGTGACATACCACCTCGGTTAGTGCTACGAGTTACTCTCTTTGGTCCCGTGATTTCTACAAGAAAGGTCATTTGTCGACGTCAGATATGAGGTAAATTCCTGGACTACTTAGTCTTAAATTGTTACTAACTTGAGTCAATGCCGATTAATGCAAGCATGGTCACATATGTCCACGTGGGTCATGATGCATTTATATTTATGTTGGCCACCATAATTATAATTGCTTCCTTTCACACATGTACATATTACCAGACACACATATTTCAGCAATTGATACTACATAATTGGGTAGACTTTCTATCGTTCGCTCTTAAGTTGTAAAGGGGTAATGTAGTGTGGGTATCTAGAGAGGGTGACATGACTTTAAAGGACTAGTTACGTTGGTAGAAAGGTTCGAGTGTCGTACTTGGTACATAGGAATTTCCCTTTAGGTATTAAAGATCATATAAAGTAAGCATATATAAAGACTGCATGTTAGGAATTATAATTTGAGTTGATATTGACAAAATATGAAAGATGGAGGAAACTATTGAAGACAAAGATAAGGGATTTATTATGTATTATTTAATTGTATTTGTAACCCTAGTATATCTATTATATAAAGAGATACAGGGAATACGTTTTACATAGGTCTTCCCAATGTAGTCCAGAAAAAGGTATGTGTGTGTAACTAGGCGTTAAGTCTTAGTGTAGACGCCTAGGGTTAGGGTTTGTAATCGTTCGACAAACCTTGATTGATAATAATGAAGCTTATATTCCGCTGCATATTGTTCTTGTTCATTATTATTGTGTTAATCCTAGATATGAGGTCTAACAAGCCTCGAGCAAACGATCGCCACACTGCACACATAGTTCTCTAAGGTGTTCTCAAGAAAACTCCCATCCTCGAGCAAATCATCAAATCTCTACAGCTAAATAATAACCTTTATTTAACTCAATCTCATGTCTCATCAAACAAGAACTGTCACAAGATTAAGTTAAATAACTAGTTATTACTAAGCTCTACATTTTTGATGACTCGATTATAGTCTGGGGTTTCCCATAAACATATCATCCAACAGCGTAGACCTAAACAAACAATTAGCAAAAAGCATAGGCGTATGAAGTGTGTGTAAGGAAAATAAAGAGGAGAGTTTTAATGTATATAGCAGTTATAGTCTAGGTAACATATGCAACCTAGTTCTCTATAACCAAGTCTCTGATACCAATCTGTAACGCCCCCAAAATGTCGCAGCGGAAGATTGTGTCACTGGGGTGCTACTTCATAATACAAAGTAAAAGTTATATAAAACGACCTCTAAATGAGACGTTTTGAAAAGTTACCATTCGATTAATAAATTCCGAGTTACAAACATGAGTTCCATAATACAATACATAAGTGTTTTAAAACATATCGATGTTCGGTATTTAGAGATAACACTGATTTGATTGCTTGATTGATATCATGACATATAGATGACATATATACACATAATAGGAATGGTCTAGAAACGGGCTTGAGCCCGATACAATAATTCATAGCAATATGGGCTAACAATCCCCCGCAGTCGAAGCGAGAGGACACCGGACGCTGAGGCTAGAGCGAAATTCTTCAAACAGAGCAGATGGTAAGCCTTTCGTGAAAATATCTGCATACGGGTAACGTGAGGGAACATGGAGAACCCGAACTTGACCAGTAGCAACTAAGTCACGAACAAAATGGATATCAATCTCTATGTGCTTCGTTCGCTGATGCTGAACAGGATTACATGATAAGTAGACTGCACTAACATTGTCACAGTAGACTAGCGTAGCGGAAGATAAAGGTGTGTGCAGCTCACGAAGTAAATTCCGTAACCAACACGTTTCGGCAACAGCATTTGCAACCCCACGGTATTCTGCCTCGGCACTAGAACGAGATATAGTTGGTTGTCTCTTAGATGACTAAGATAGGAGATTGTTGCCAAGGAAAACACAGTAGCCGGAAGTGGATCTCCTAGTGGTGGGACAACCAGCCCAGTCCGCATCCGAATATGCTACCAAGGATGAAGTAGAAGAGGCAAACAGCTGTAACCTATAGTGTAATGTGCCCCGGACATACCGCAAAATCCATTTAAAAGCTGATAGATAGGGCTCTCGAGGATCATGCATGTGAAGACAGACCTGCTGAACTGCATATGATATATCTGGGCAAGTGAATATGAGATATTGAAGAGAACCTGCAAGACTCCGATATAAAGTAGGGTCAGAGACCGGATCACCATCATCCCCCAGTTTGGACTCAGTGTCAACAGGAGTCCGACTGGGATTACAGTTAACCATATGAGCTCTCTCCAAAACCTCAAGAGCATATTGCTTCTGAGATAAAAACAACACTGTAGAATCACAAGAGACAGATATGCCCAGAAAGTAGTTAAGTGGGCCCAGATCGGTCATAGCAAACTCCTGATGTAAGGAACTAATAATCCGCTGTACCAAACGCTCAGAAGAAGCTGTGAGAACAATATCATCCACATATAATAATAGATAGGCAGTGTCCATCCCCTGTCTGTATATAAATAATGAAGAGTAACAGCGACTATGTGAAAAACCAACCCGAGTGATGTAAGATGCAAATCGCTGAAACCAGGCTCTAGGAGCCTGCTTGAGCCCGTATAGAGATCGCTGCAATAAACACACATAATCAGGATGCACAGAGTCTCGAAATCCTGGAGGCTGATGCTTATAAACAGTTTCAGTCAAATCTCCATGTAAGAAAGCATTCTTGACATCAAGCTGGTGAATCGGCCAGTGTCGAGAAGTAGCTAGACTTAGGACAGTCCGTATAGTGCCCGGTTTAACCACCGGACCAAACGTCTCATCTACATCAACCCCTTCTAATTGATTACTACCATTGGCCACAAGTCGAGCCTTGTAGCGACTAAGAGTACCATCAGCCAAATACTTGTGGTGAAAAAGCCACATACAACGAATAATGTTGGTGTCTGTAGGTCGAGGCACAAGAGTCCAAGTTCCATTTTTAATGAGTGCAGTGTATTCATCCCTCATAGCATTTTGCCAATTTTGATCAGAAAATGCGTCAAGATAAGTTTTTGGTAAAGGAGAGACAGAAGACACAGGCATGTTTAGACGCTCAGTCGGACGATTAGTCCCGACACGATATCGTGTGACCATTGGATGAATTGAGACAGGGTTTGGGTTTTGAGGGGGATCTGGGATAATGTGTGGGTGAGGATTTACGGGTGGAGGTGGAGTTGGGTTATGTGGTTGGGCGGTGGATGGGGATGGTGATGGGTCGTGGGGTGTGTCATGATTGAGTGTATTAGGACTGGTGGTAATTGGTGTTGTTGGTTCATTTGTTGGGTGGGGTATAGTGGGGTTGGATGGAATGACTGAGGGATTTATATCAGGTGAGTCATCCAAAAAACTGTAGGTTACATATATACACATAATAGATTACATATATACACATAATAGGAATGGTCTAGAAACAGGCTTGAGCCCGATACAATAATACATAGTAATATGGGCTAACAATCGAATGGTAATGATAAAAGCATAAGTCTTCAAAATATGCCGAGCGACTCTATGCTCCATGCAACAGCTATCACCTTACAAACCTGAGATAAACATGCAAAAAGTGTCAACACAATGGTTGGTAAATTCATAGAGTTTGTTTTACAGCAGTTGAAAATCCTTTAAAGAATGTTTTCCATAGCAAAGGCATTGTAAGTCCACTCAGTTACAGATCCCGCCCATACAAGACTTGCAACCTGTGTGTTTACAACCCACTGCTAATAATATAGTATGATTAAAACATATGTGTATACGATAGATGCACACTTAATGTAAAGTATAATAGCCTAATGTATAGGTGATGTATGATAAAATAACATATTAAACAAATAAGCAAAGCGGAAAACATCACCATACAAGGATCCATATAGCCATATGATCAATCTAAATGGAAAACAAATTAAATAAATATGTTTTATACCTTTGTAGCGTGATCTGGGTAACACCACCAATATCACCACACGAATGGAATGAGAAACCCAAGTGATCAATGGAGATCACCTCTATGTGTATCCACACTACACTTCCTCGATCACCACAATGATGCTAGTCGAACCGGTGTAACAACCAAGAACAATGCATACAATATGAATTGTTAATTTAGATGGAAAAAACACAAAACCCTAAAGAGTGTGTGTGTGTTGCCGTGAGATACAAAGGGAGAGGGAGAGGGAGTTACTCCTTGATTAGTGGTAAAATTAAATGTAATTGATAACAATCAATATCATTGATCTTATCACATTATACTTACACTTAGCACCCTAATCAACTTCAAAAGTCTCCCAAAGCCCTTGTATTTGGCCGGCCATAAGTGGGCCCACAATGGGCTTGCCCATTGTTGGTCCAATCCAAAAAACGCTAAGTCTAACTTAGTATTTTATGGCCCGTTATAGTTTCCTTGTTACATAGCCGTTTACATATTGTAAATACGATAATTACAATCTATAAATGATGTCTCAGTGTATAAGTGTGTGACCCCAAAGGCTCACATATGTCTAGCCATATAATTAGTGATTATGACACGAATATACTCCAACAACTCCCACTTGCGACGTCATAATAATCAAGTAATTATACAAGCAATGGTTAGCGTCTAGCAACACGCCAATGCCCCTAGAAATATGTGAGGTTAGTTTCTTAAACGTCTCATTTCAGATGGTTTATATGTCATCTATCCTTTTGTTACAGATACCGTGTTGAACATTAGACATGGATCAAATGTCATTCTAATAGTTCAACTATTCTGTTTCTCGATATGGATATTGAACAAGATTACCAAGTGGATTTAAGATTCATCTTAATCCCAGTTGGGTACGGCCATACAAACATCTGTTCAATTTATTGAGGGGCCCAATAGTATCTAACTCCAAAACAAGTGGAGGAACAAATCCCGTTTTGACTACACGTGTCATTCACATGCTTCATATCACTCCTGATAATGGCTTTTATAACTACCTTATTCAGGACAGCGTTTAACCATATCAAGGAATGAAATTCCACACATGCAAGACCTGCTTGTATCTCATGTCTAAGGATAAGAGACATAACCACTTGCGAGATTCACTATTGACGACGATCCATGTAGTGAATTCTCGTAGGTTGGGTCAATCCAATGTTCATAATAATGAACAACATGTGAGTTTGGCAAATGAATCACCAACACGCTCACATTTGCCTTAATTTGATGATACTCCCGTATCGTCAATCGACAATGGATAATTTTAGAATAAATAAATTATTCATGGATTAAACATGCAAATATTGAACACAGTTGATATGAAATGAAAACGATCATAACCATTACATCAATTCATCAAAAATATAAACTGTTCAATGTTCCAATTATTAAAATACTAAAAATACAGATCTACATGAGACTACCAGCTGGTCTAAGTCCAATGCTCCTAGCATGTTCGACATGTTTGGCACAAGGCATTGGTTTAGTAAAAGGATCATCTATGTTGTCATCTGTGTGAACTTTGAGAAGACGAATATCACCACTTTCGATTACTTCTCGAATGTAGTGAACTTTCCGACGAAAATGTTTGGCACCCTTTTGAACACCTGGTTCATTGGCTATGATAATGACACCTGTATTGTCACAGTACATATCCATAGGTCGTTCATTGCTGGGGACAACGCCAAGCCCAGAAATGAATTTACATATCCAAATCGCCTCCATTGCAGCTTCAGAAGCAGCTATGTATTTAGCTTCTGTAGAGGACATCGCGATAGTGCTTTGTTTGGCACTCTTCCAGTCAACAGCACCTCCGTTCATGATGAAAACATATCCCTTTTGGGATTTTGTGTCATCACGATCCGTCTCCCAGCCTGCATCAGTGTAACAAGTAACACTGAGCTCACGCTTGACATCACCACCATAAACAAGAAACATATCTTTAGTATTTCATAAATACTTTAATATGTTCTTAACAGCAGTCCAGTGACATTCACCTGGATCCTGTTGAAATCTACTCGTTAGGTTCTGAGAGAACGCTACATCAGGTCTAGTGCACCTAACCGCATACATTATGGATCCCACAGCCGAAGCATACGGGACTCCCTTCATCCTCTTCACCTCAGCAGGTGTGGAGGGTCCTTGAGATTTACTCAATACTGTATTTGGTTGCATTGGAAGATTTCCACGTTTGGAATCTTGCATCTTAAATCGCTTTAGGATTTTGTCAATGTATGCACTTTGACATAAGCCGATTAATCGTTTTGATCTATCACGATAGATTTTAACTCCAAGTATGTACGCGGCTTCTCCTAGATCTTTCATGGCAAAGCAATTTCCAAGCCAGGATTTTACATCTTGTAGCATTGGAATGTTGTTTCCCATGAGCAATATGTCATCGACATATAAGATTAGGAACACGACTATACTTCCACTAGTTTTCATGTATACACATGGCTCATCGAGATTTTGAGTGAAACCAATTTTCTTGATTTCCTCATCAAATCTCTTATTCCAACTTCTGGATGCTTGCTTTAATCCATAAATGGATCTTTGAAGCTTGCATACCTTAGTTGGATGTTTAGGATTCACGAAGCCCTCGGGTTGCACCATATAAACGTCTTCGTTCAGGTGGCTGTTCAAGAAAGCTGTCTTGACATCCATTTGCCAAATCTCATAGTCATAGTACGCTGCTACGGCTATAAGAATCCTAATTGCTTTAACGTCTGCAACAGGCGAGAAGGTTTCTTCATAGTCAACCCCGTAGGTTTGAGTGAAACCTTTTGCTACCAGACGAGCCTTGTAGGTGTGTACATTTCCATCCATGTCGGTCTTTTTTTTGAAGAGCCACTTGCTCCCAACGGTTTTAGCGTTAGGAGGTAGGTCAACTTCGACCCAGACATCATTGTCTTTCATGGATTTCATCTCCGCATTCATAGCTTCGATCCATTTATCGTGTTCAGGACTCGATAATGCATCTCGATAGTTAGCGGGTTCACCATGATCCCCTAACTCATGTTCCTCATCATCGACATAGAAACCATATCGCTCAGGTGCTTGAGGTATCCTTGCGGATCTACGAATGGGAGCAACATCTTGATGAGGTTCAACATTTTCATGTTCAATCTCATTTTGATGCTCACTAGTGTTACCAGAAGGTTGTGCATCTTCCTCTTGAATTTCATCAAGGTCTACTTTGCTCCCACCTGCTTCTTGTGAAATGAGACTGTTCTCAAGAAAATCAGCATACCGAGCAACAAATATTTTGTTCTCGGGTGGGTAGTAGAAGTAGTAACCCATTGTTTCCTTTGGGTACCCTACAAAGATGCACTTGATTGCTCTGGGCTCAAGTTTGTTAGGTGTGTCTCATTTCACGAGAGCCTCACAAACCCAGACTTTCAAGTAAGACAAATTAGGGACCTTCCCATGCCATATTTCGTATGGTGTCTTGTCTACCTTCTTGGTTGGAACCATGTTGAGAATGCGTGCAACAGACTCTAGAGCATAACCCCAAAAGGACATTGGCAATGTTGTTAGACTCATCATAGATCGAACCATGTCTAGAAAAGTTCGATTTCTCCTTTCAGATACACCATTATGTTGTGGTGTATATGGAGGAGTGAATTGTGAGACGATCCCACACCTTTTTAGATGATCTAAAAACTCTTGACTCATATATTCACCTCCTCGATCGGATCAGAGGGCCTTTATGGTCTTGCCGAGTTGATTTTCTACTTCATTTTGAAAGACTTTGAACATTTCAAAGACTTCATGTTTATGTTTAATCAAGTAAACATAACCATATCTACTGTAATCATCAGTAAAAGTAATGAAGTAGTTAGCTCTTTCCCTAGACGTTGTTCTAAATAGGCCACATACATCAGTATGTATAAGTCCAAGTAGATCTTTAGCTCTTTCTCCTACATGGGAGAAAGGCTTTTGTGCCATTTTACCAGATATACAAGAGATGCATTTATCAAACGACTCATGGTCGGTTGACTCTAAAAGCCCATCGCGTTGCAGCTTCGTAATGCGTTTCTTGTTTATGTGACAAAGACGGCAATGCCATAGAAAAGTGGAATCTAAGTTCCGTTTAGATTTCTTATTGCTAACATTATATATAGAACTAACGTTTGAAACAGAATCATGCATATCAATTTCAAAAATGCCATCACGAGGAATAGCATTAAAATAAAATACATTGTCCTTAGAAACTGAAATACCATAATCCGTAGAAGTATGAATAAAACCATCATCTTTCAAACGTGAAAGTGAAAAAACACCTCTAGTGATAGTAGGTGCAAAATGGCAATTATTTAAAACAATAACTAAACCATTAGGGAGGATGAGATCAAAGCTCCCTATCGCTTCGACAGCTGCACGGTTGCCATTACCAACGTACAGGTTCAAAGCTCCTTGCTTCAACTTTCTGCTTCCCCTAAGCCCCTGCACATTATTACAAATGTGAGTGCCACAACCAGTATCATATACCCAGGATTTGTTAGGAAAAGTATAGAGCTCTATAGTGAAGATACCTGATGTGCTAGCTGTGCTAGCTTTGTTCTTCTTCAACCCTTCTAGGTAGGACGGACAGTTCCGCCTCCAATGCCCCTTCACTCCACAATGGTGACAGGGAGAGTCCTTTGCCGGGTGCTCCTTCTTGGCAGGTGGGGGGATCTTTGGTTTGGGGGCGTAAGCAAGCTTACCCTTGCCCTTACCATTGCCCTTGCCATTTGACTTCGGCTTCTTTTTATTTTTCTGGATATTCCTGTGCCTGATAGCTAGGACCATTCTGACAGTGTCAAATAGTTGTTGCTCAGTTGGCTGTCCAAACATGGTTTTTAGTTCTGCCAGCATGTCAAATGCTGCAAGGTCCTCTAAGTCCATTTGGAGCTCAGGGATCATGCTTGTAAGCATGAGACATGCCACTTCTTGTTGCTCTTGTACCCTACGTGAGTAGGCGGTACGCACAGCAAGAGTAGCAGTAGCAGCAGGTTCTTCAGGTAAAGGTTGTTCCAGATGGTAAAACTTTTGTGTAGCCTCAAGGACGATCCTCAGGTTTTTATACCAGTCCAAAAAGTTGTTACCATTCAATTTCTCTCTTTCAAGAAATGATCTGATGTACGAGTTGTTCATGGTTTGATTAGGAGTTGTCATCTACAAAACAAACAAAGTTCAAATTTTAGTAAGTTTCAATAATTAATCCTTTTTAAAATTAACTACCCAAGTTTAAGCATATTAAAACAATTAATTTTACGAAAAGGCTAAGATCCTCATTGAGGTTCCACCATCACATCAGTTGATCTGCTAGCAATGATGGATTCAATAGGTAGGTAACGTCGACCAATTGCATTACATGTGCAACTCTTAGAACTTTATGGGACTCATGGCACTAGTGAACAAGCAACTAGTGTCAAGCTGGCATGTTTAGTCCCATCTTTGCCTCGGGTCAAGGTCTAACCGCTAAACTCGATTAAGTCATCCAATTTGAAAACGTTTCATAATATATCTAGGTCTCACGCATAGAGAATAGTCATCTTGGGTTACAATTCAACCTAGGTCCCACGCATAGGCAAAAAGTAATTGCAAGTGTCCTCAAAATTGGACGGCACGACTTAAATTTTGACGGGTAAAATATTTTGATATGGATCAAAAACGTGTACGAAAGAAGCATGCATTCATTCTTCGTAGCACAAGTTAAAAACTTTTCTTAACTTAAGTCTAATCATTGTTTTAGTTTATGTGTGTCAAGTTGTCCATTTTCAAGACTAATATAAATCCTAAGTGGATTATTAAATTTGGACAATACAATAAATGAATAAACAACCTTAACTTGTTTAAGTGTTTATTTAGAAAACAATGATTTTTAAGTTTCAAATCATATTTAAACTTAGTTAAACTAAATCATAAGACTTAGTTCAAAATGGTTTATGTCTTGTTTCAAGTTTTATGAAAACAATTTTCGTTTTTCATGTAGTCACAACCATACAAAAAACAACCAAACAAACATACAACCACAATATGCAAAGCCTCAACCGATGAAAATCCTATGCTTGGTCTTGTGAGCCATCACAAGAACCAAGAATCAACTAGGGACATATATCACAACCACATGGAGGGCTCCCACTTGCCTCAAGACAATCATGAGCAAGTAAAAAGCTCATTATGCACATGAACTTCAGATTCTGTCAGCCCAGTTTTTCTGTTTTGCAAGGCCCAAAGCTCCTAGAAGACGACCTCCTCATCGTTCGGCCCAGTTGACAAAGTTGTAGCCATATGTCTTGTGGACCTGCACCAAAAAATTTAGCCAAAAATACCTTACCAATCAATAGGAAATCGTATTTTCCCAACAGGTGTCCAGCAGCTACTTTCGGTCTACAACTCTTCATTCTTTCGCCATTTGCTTCCAAGCTTTCGGTTACAATATATATAAAGTAAAATACATCTAATCTACTTTGTATCTACTATAAAAATGCCCAAACAATGGCAAAACCAAAATGAAATACATTACAAAAGTGCCGAAACAATGGCAAACCCCAAAACAAGAAAAACAACCAACAATCACAACATCACAATGCACAAGTGGTCTAGGTTTTCATCGGCTTTGCATATACACATAATAATACATTAAGATTATGATCATGACAAGGTGTTGGCTAACTCCATGGACAAACATGCATGTATTTTCCATGGATAACAAAATAAATAACAAGAATTAAATTGTTAGCCAACGAATCGAAGAAATAATTAACAAGAATTAAAACCCCGAATGGTACGCGTGACAAATGGCCATAGACTCATAACCCACTGACATTAGGACCTTCTTAACACCATTTTACCACAGAAAAATAAGCCTCATGGGCTGATTTGAAATCTAGTTAAAAATCTATTAAAAAACACGTTTTTAGGCCATTTTACGGGTACTGAACAAGTAAACAATCAACGTATGCATAACAAATGGCTATAGGATCAAAATGTCCAGATATTTAGACCTCATATAGGTCGACTTATATTCATAAAATAAGCCTTAGGGGCTGTTTTAAAATTACACTTTTAAATCCATTAAAAAACCACGTTTTTAGCCATTTTTACGCATACAAGATGATCATATGACAACATATGATGGCTCGTGATACCACTATAGGTGATGTAAACATAAATTAAAAATTAATATTATAAACGCAGCGGAAAACATCACCATACAAGGATCCATATAGCCATATGATCAATCTAAATGAAAAACAAATTAAATAAATATGTTTTATACCTTTGTAGCGTGATTCGGGTAACACCACCAATATCACCACACGAATGGAATGAGAAACCCAAGTGATCAATGGAGATCACCTCTATGTGTATCCACACTACACTTCCTCGATCACCACAATGATGCTAGTCAAACCGGTGTAACAACCAAGAACAATGCATACAATATGAATTGTTAATTTAGATGGAAAAAACACAAAACCCTAAAGAGTGTGTGTGTGTTGCCGTGAGATACAAAGGGAGAGGGAGAGGGACTTACTCCTTGATTAGTGGTAAAATTAAATGTAATTGATAACAATCAATATCATTGATCTTATCACATTATACTTACACTTAGCACCCTAATCAACTTCAAAAGTCTCCCAAAGCCCTTGTATATGGCCGGCCATAAGTGGGCCCACAATGGGCTTGCCCATTGTTGGTCCAATCCAAAAAATGGTAAGTCTAACTTAGTATTTTATGGCCCATTATAGTTTCCTTGTTATATAGCCGTTTATATATTGTAAATACGATAATTACAATCTATAAATGATGTCTCAGTGTATAAGTGTGTGACCCCATAGGCTTACATATGTCTAGCCATATAATTAGTGATTATGACACGAGCATACTCCAACATACTGAACCTCATGACAAGAATAAGCAAGAATGCTTCATAGCTGGATTATATTCACCCAAGGCCATGAATCTGGGCCAAAGGGTGGGGGTGTCAACCCGATAGTACTATCAATACCTCTCCGTCGGCTCCATCCAGGAGTTAAACAGTGGTTAAAGAATATAGCGTATAGAATAGTTTTCACACATTAAGTAACATATCGTAATAAAACTACACATCTTGTTTAAGAGTATGAAAGTATAGCATAGCATATAAGTAAAATTGTCTCGCGTAATAGCAAATAGTTTAAGCATGTATCTCCCCCAAAGAGTTTAAAAATAATTATTAAAGAGTAAGAGTGGGGCTATGACTCACCTTGAACTAATGATATCACAACGTATAACGGAATCGATGGATGAAGCTAGGAAGTCTCTACGTACAACCTAGAAATATGATATCGTGTCTTAGGTTCTAAAACAACGAAGTGAATATTTAAACATGCCTTATATAGTTTATATATCTCGTACTACTGTTCAGGCCATCATAATCCAAAGGTCATGCAGTAAACGTTCGAGGAGCTAGGACACTTTAATTCGTAAATCCAGCAACTCGTCGATACGTTCACCCCAATGAAACCCCTCACATGAAGCTCCCTACTAACATAGTATGAAACACATATTTTGCTTACTTGATTATATGACATATTGAGAGTTTATAAATACAATAAATAAACAAACAAAGTTTATAAGTATTTAAATAATTTTGAGTCTTATAATTACTTACCTTTGTTTTGAATGCTTGAGTATTATAGAAAAAGGGAATATAAGCGGAGCTTCGACGTGAAATTTGTAATCTTCGTAAACCCGAGGCTACTTGAATATTATAACATCGCCTTCTTGAAAACCCGAAGCTATTTGAAGATAATAACAAAGTCTTTTTGGAGACTTGAAGTTATTTGAAGATTATAACGACTCTTTCTTGAAAACTCGGAGAAAATAAGATCAAATGCTAGCTTTTCTCAAGAACATATGAACTTTCTAACAAAATATAAGAGAAGTGCCTTTGGTTTTAGGTCTTTGAAGATATAAGAAGGTGTGGTGCAAGAATTTATGAAGTTTTTAGCTTGGTATTTATAGGAAAAATTTAGGAGTTAACTATATATTAGGTTAATATTTAACCATGGTTAAGTTTACACATGTAAACATCCTAGAGATCAATGGTGAAGATCAAGCCAAGTGTCCTTGGTGGCTTCCTTGACAAGCCTCATGAGGCTTTCATGAGAAGCTTGATAAGTTTCTTGCATTATCTTGCTTTTACGGAGTCAATTTTGTCCCGGTAATCGCTAACTATAAGTCATAATGTCACGAAACTTAAAATCGTGTATCCTAAAAATATGAAACTTATAAAAATGATTAAAACTTATTAATATACTCTATATTAACATATTAAATGAGTGATGGGTTCTATCGGGATGCTTAAAGTCGTGAAAACCTAGAAACATAGGCTTAAATCGCGTAAAATGCGTAAAACGCAAAACCAGAAAATGTAAAATTCCAAAATTCTTGAAAATGTCATGGAAGGTGGAAAACATATATTTCTCTTGTTGGTAATGTTGTGTGGACATATCGGGATGCCTAAATGATGTTTAAACCTTAAAGTAAATCATGGATACGGTTTCGTGATTCTTGCAGAAATGATCCGACGAGTGTCAAAATCTCGGATTATCATTAAAATAGTTTAAGTTACGAGAATATGAAATAAAAATTTCAGGAATAAATAGTGAAAATGAATAGTAAAAGTAAATAGTAAAAATGAATAGTAACCCAAAAATGTAAATTGTTACAAGTTTGAGTGAATATGATTAAGTATGCGGAATCTACTTAACCACACTTAGAAGGATATTGGTTATGGAAATGGAACAGTAATGCTTTTGTGATGAACAATGAACACAGAAAGTATAACACCAAATGATTCAATATTATTGAGAATAATACGAGTGATCTTCACTATCACTAGGGTTACAAACCTTGAATCTCTATTACAAAGAAAACTATTTCTGTTTTGTTCAACTCGATGCATATATTTTCTAAGCTCATGCACTTCTCTAGACTCTATTAATTTCTTGGCTAAGATCTCCCTTTTATACAACAAAGGAGATCTTTACAATATTGTTAAGTCTTGTCAACTACTTGCTTGTTGAGTGTGTCATTCCCTAAGATACAACTTGTTCTGTGTATACAACTTGTAGATTGATCACTTATCAAAGATATTCTTTACCGTATATACTTGACTTTTATACACAAAATATCTTTTTCATTCTTATCTAATCAGCAGTAGTATACGTCAACAGTTATCCACTCAGCAGTAGTATGAGTCACTCCAACAGCAGTATTCAACCAGCAGTGCCTTTGTTTATACTAGCAGTACTAACTTATCAGTTAGTACTGTTAGTTATAACTTGAACAAACTTTAAATATACACTAGCAGTTAGTACTGTTAGTGTTTTCATCTCAGCAGTACTAACCTTTAGAACATTTACTTTCCAATACTTATCTTCAGAACATTTAATTCCCAACAATCCTCCCCTAAACTTGTGATTTATCCCAAATCATCAAGTTTCTTCTGAATTAAATAAGGATTGTGAGAGTCTTTCAAACACTACATAGTCAGACTCTTGATCTGAGCTTTTCTTTGTTCTGCAATATTAACTATCTTTCTGTCTAACTCATCTGCTATCTGTGAATCACTTTCAGCCATTTTCTTTGTCTTTAACACTAGCAGTACGTTGCGCATGCTCCAAGAATTTCCTAAAAGATGGTGCAATTTCCTTGGATGGAGGAATTATAAGAGGTAATGGTGCTGTGTATCTTGGATGCTTGAAGACTGATATTATATTCCCTGTTATCGCTCTAAGAAGTCAAATCATCTCTCAGCAAGCCATGCAAGTGATGAAAAAACGTAGTGAACTGAAATTGAAACTGAAAGAACTTAGAAAGAACTTTCTCCATTTGAATATCATCAATCGAAGAAGAGTGATGAATTGCTTCATTCCTTCTGAATATGTATAATACTCCAGAATCTTGTCCAAATTTCCAACATGATCTCGAGACAGAGCTTTATCATTTTAAGTCAAAGATGTCCAAACATGAAGAAGAGAGATGAAAGAGCATATTCCCAGCATCCATCAACTGAAACTGGAGCTTGTTCTTATTATTGGCTGAATAATAAGACATGTTGGCAATGATGATGCTTTTACTGGACTCATGCACTTCTTGAACCAAAGAAACTCCTGGGTCTTGATCAATTTGGGCAATCGTCCTCCCCAATCTTTCTCTTCTGTTTGATCAATTTAAACTTCCTCCTCTGTTTCTGAGCATACACATTCACAGTTTTTCATCCTCTGATAATCTTCCTCCCCAATATTTTCATCAATTTAGGCAATCTTCCTCCCCTACATTTGGTTAATCTTCCTCCCCTGTTTGGAAGATCTCCCACCATCATCTGAACTAGACTCCTTTGATGAACTAGAAGAAGTTCATCTTCCAATTTGGATACCTTATCAGACGATATTGTACATAAAGCCATCAATTCCTTAAATTTCACTCTGCTGCCCTCATCACTTCCAGGTGTGTTAACTCCTGTGAGAGGTGAATCATGGGGTAATAACTCATAATCCATCATTAGATGGGTTTCTGAGCCATTATGAATTCAAAAGATTTTAAGAAACTTTTGACTTAGCAGTATGAACTTGATTTTAATTTGAAAAATCATACTGCTAACAACCATTTTGAAGGGATTAAGTGTGATAACAGACACTTAATCAAGATTTCGGTTTAAATTAACCTCTGGTTGTGTGAGAACCAATGTATTCAGTTATAAATAACTTCCTGTATACAGATAAACCCATTCAAAGGGCTTTCTTGACAGGTTTTCCAGCTCGTGGCAGTTCTTGCCTCTAACACAAGTGTTAGATTCACATTTGCTCGATGTTCTTTCTATCAGATGTCCTTAGACTTGCTCATTATACTAAAAAGTATAAAATGATAGAAAGTGAGTTGAGTCAGTTACTATCTGATCAACTAAGCCATTAATTCAAAATGAAATATCATAATAAGTTTCAAGAAAGAAGTTTTAAAGAATTTGTTAACTTAGGGATAAACTTTTGTTAATGAATTCCCAAACTCTGACTATCATTAACCTATTATGTCAGTAATTTGAATCACCAACTTTTGTTTGTTCATACTTTGCGCTTGAAACTTCCTTTGTGCTCAGTATTCCATACCTGAAATTGTTAGTCCAAAACCAAGAAAACAAAATGCAAAGCATTTGTCTTATAGCAGTAGAAATATATGACTAACAGTATGAACAAAACAATCCAAATTTGTACTAGCAGTACAAACTTTTCAATAACAGTACTAATTGATAATGCTAGCAGTACAAACCTTTTTATATACAAAAACCACACAGATTAAAAATTAAGGATTAAGCATCCCAATACTTGCTACCAAGTATTGAAACCTTCCAACATCAAAAGCTTTTTTGAGAAGATCTGCAAAGTTGTGATCAGAATCAATTTTAACCACTTGAATCAACTTTTTCTCATTGCAGTCTCTAATAAAATGATGTCTAATTTCAATGTGTTTTGTTTTAGAGTGTTGCACTGGATTTTTAATTATGCAAATTGTACTACTATTATCAATATATATGACAATGTTTATGAAATTGTACCCATAGTCAAGAAGTTGGTTTTGAAGCCATAGGACTTGACCACAGCAACTTGCAGCAGCTACATATTCAGCTTCAGTTGTTGAAGTAGCCACAATTGTTTGCTTCTTACTCTGCCATGAGATAAGTCTACACCCAAGGAATTGACATCCTCCAGTTGTTGACTTTCTGTCCAAGCTTGCACATACATAATCACTATCTGAATATGCTACCAAGTCAAAAGGTGATTCCCTAGAATACCATAGACCCAACTTAGGTTGACCCTTGAGATATCTAAAAATCCTCTTGATTGCTGTTAAGTGAGAAACCTTAGGAGTTACTTGAAATCTTGCACAAGCACAAACAGAGAACATGATATCCGGTCTTGATGATGTGAGATACATCAAAGAGCCTATCATAGATCTGTATGTGTGTACATCCACATTGTCTCCATCTACATCTTTAAGAAGAGGCTTCTGAGAGTCCATTGGTGTGCTTACTACCTTTACATCAGCAAATTGAAATTTCCTTAGAATCTCTGCTACATATTTATCTTGGCTGATAAATATGCCTTTACTTGATTGCTTAACTTGCAGACCCAAAAAGAAAGTAAGTGCCCCTATGGAACTCATCTGAAACTTATCATGCATAAGTTTCTCAAACTCTAAACACATCTCCTTCCTTGTAGATCCAAAGATGATATCATACACATACACCTGAACTTGCAAAAGATCCTTCTTGTGCTTCTTGATGAATAATGTCTGATCAATCTTGCCTCTTTGAAATCCATTTTCTATTAAATAGGAAGCCAGTGTTTCATACCATGCCCTTGGAGCCTGATGAAAGCCATAAAGAGCCTTGACAATCTTGTACACCTTGTCTGGATGTTCTGGATCAATAAAACCTGGAGGTTGTGAGACATAAACCTCCTCTTTAATAGTACCATATAAGAAAGCACTCTTGACATCCATTTGATAAACTGTGAAGCCCATAAATGAAGCATAAGCCAAGAATAGCCTAATTGCTTCAATTCTTACTACTGGAGCAAAAACTTATTCACATTCTATTACTTCCTCTTATGTGTACCCTTGGGCTACAAGTCTAGCCTTGTTTCTTATCACTATGCCCCTTTCATCCCTTTTGTTCCGGAAAACCCATTTAGATCCAATTACCCTTACACCCTTGGGTAAATCAACTAGCACCCAAACCTTCTGAATTTTAAATTGGAAAAGCTCCTCTTGCATAGCTTCTACCCAGCTTGAATCATCTAAGGCTTTGAGAACATTCTTGGGTTATGCTTGTGAGAGGAAACATATAAATAAGCAAGAGTGTGCATCTTCATGCTGCTTTGATGCATAAAGAGCATCAAGTAACCCTTGTTGGTCTAAAGATATAAGTTGCTTCCTTGTCTTCACTCCTGATTGCACATCACCAATCACATTGTCCAGGGAGTGGACTTTGTGAATCCTTGTGTGTGGTGTAGAAGGAACTTGATAATGAGGTGGGAGATTGTTGAAATCCACTTCATCTTCTGAGAAATCTGCTTCATTTGAGTTTGATGAGCCAGCAGTAGGATCAATTGGCTCAACAGTAGAAACTTTTGGCCTGGCAGTATCAAGTTAGGTCTCAGTAGTACTATCATCATTAGTACTGTTAACTAGATTCTCTTGTTCCTCAGTTCCATCTTCCTTGTTTTCACCTTCAATCCCTTCTTTAGCTTTATCAGAAGAAGGTTCATCATTTATTGAAGTTGAATCCACACTTGTCCATATTGGCATCAACACATAATCTTGATCTTTCCCTTTTCCTAACCCTGCCTCATTGGTTGCATTATCAGCTTCTGAACCTGAAAAATCATTAGTTTCTGCAACAATAGGCACATAATTCTTTGATTGGGTTAGTGTCTCAAGATCAAATAGCCATTTAGGACCTTCACCTGCTACATTGGATTTATTTTCTAGAAATTCCACATGCAGGTTTTCCTCAACTCTCCTAGTTCTTGAATTGTATACTCTAAATGCTTTGCTATTGAGAGAATATCCAACCAAGAATCCTTCATCTGCTTTACCATCAAATTTTCCTAGATGGTCTAAGGTATTCAGAATTGTCACATGACATCCAAAAGGTCTAAGAAATCCTATTGCATGAGTTCTACCTCTAAAAAGCTCATAGGATGTCTTATTGTGAGACTTAACAACCAAAACCCTGTTCTGGACATAGCAAGCAGTACTAACTGCTTCAGCCCAAAAAGTGATAGGCAACTTAGAGTCAGCTAACATGTTTCTAGCAGCTTCTATGAGTGTCCTATTTCTCTTCTCAGCAACTTCATTCTGCTGAGGAGTTCTAGCAACACTAAATTCTCTTCTAATACCCTTTTCTTTGCAGAAATCATCCATAACTCTATTCTTGAACTCTGTCCCTGATGACGTATAGTCCGTATTCGGGTCACGAACCCGACCCATACTTAAGTCCATCACGAATGGACTCTAGCCCGTCACGATATGGGCTATTGTGATAACGGTTTGGGCTTACGATGGCCCAAACCCAACGTTATTTATGGCTGCGATAATATATCTTCTATTTATGGGATATATATCGACTAACCGCCCTACGCGGGATAGACCGAAGATTGGGGAACACGAAACCAATAAGGATTTCGTGTCCATATATAGAGGGCATCTCAACCCTCACAAAGGTACGACTTACAAAACCCTAACTCTTCTACAAACCCTAAATCGATTACTTACTCTCCCACGATAAGCCTAACGGTGTCTTTTTGTTTTCTTAGTGCGCAGGTCTCAAGCATTAAGATCTGATTGGTACGGAATCAAGGAACGCCCAACTTTTGTATCAACAAGTGGCGCCATCCGTGGGACCCTACACTAAGAGCTTTGCCAAGAACTAGAATGACGAAACACGGAAGTCACAAGAGTCCGCATGCGAAGAAAACGCATGACGACCTACTAGGGAAGAAGCAGCAAACTGACGCGGCCTCTAAGCAGGCCTCTGGGACAACCAGCACGCCTAGAAGCTTAGGAGCGCACTCAGATCTGGTCTTTCCTACGGTGGAATCACTTACCAGGACTACCCCCGCTATTACAACAAGTACTAGCGCGATAGAACTGGAGCGCACTCCTCTCGCCATGCCAGAGGTGAACTTCACTGAGCCTCCCAATGCGCCTATCCGAAACAAGGATCTTGTTTTGGAAACAGACTCCATCGCGCTAGAAGGAGTCACTCCTGAATTGGCGCCAAGTGACTTCGTATCTCAAAACTACGAAGCCTTGGCTGCGCTCATGCGAGAGGAGGCAAAGAAGAGGTCAAGCCAAAGTCTGCACGCCAGGCTCAACTTCGACACTGAGTATGAAGCATCCCCACCGCGCTACCGAAAGGAAAAACGCGAGAGGGATAGCCGAAAACACCCAGTGTTTACCAGGATTGGAAGGAAGGTTGTGGATGATGAAACAGCCGACTTTCAGCATCTGGAGGAGCATGAAGATGGGGAACGGCGCGCCAATTTCCACGCTAGGCTTGGCAGTCGCAGGGTTCAGGATAGGCTTGGGCGACGGTGCTCCCCAAGTGAAAGCCCTTCAAGCTCTGATTCCGAGGATAGTCGGCGCAAGCGCCACAAAGGAGCAAGCTCAGATTCCGATGATAGTCGACGCAAGCGTTGCAAAAGAGTAAGCCCATCCTCAAGTGATTCCTCGGACAACGAGGACAAAGAAACTGGACACTGGAAATCAAGAGGAAAATACCGCGACCAGGAAGATTAAGACATGTCTCTTCCCTGGCGTCGTCAAAAAGTTGATGCGTTTACTAGGCGCATCAGCGATTTTTCAAAAAATAAGAGAAGGCGCATGCCTGCTAATGTCAAAACATATGATGGGACAGGTGACCCTGATGATCACCTAAAAATTTTTGAGTCAGCAGCTACTATCGAAAATTGGCCACAACCTGTGTGGTGCCATATGTTTAACTCTACATTAGTAGGGAACGCGCGCAATTGGTTCAATAAGCTTCCACGCAGAAGCATCGGTGGGTTTGAAGAGTTGCGAAAGGCGTTTCGTTTAAACTTTACTCAAAGAAAAAAGTGCGCCAAAAACCCTGTTGAGCTCGCTAGGGTAAAACAGCGACAAGGGGAATCCACAAGCGCTTTCATGGAGCGCTATAAGGACGAATGCATGCAAGTCAAAGCGTGCCCAGAGATACTAAAAATATCGGGTTTTATGAATGCAATCAATAACCCAGATTTAATAAAAAAGTTAAACGATAGGGTTCCCCACACCTTTGACGAACTCATGAAGCGCACGAGGTCCTTCGTTCAAAGAGAAGCAGCCGCTGCGGATAGCAAAAAAGGCTACTCGAACCATAGGTCACAAGAAGAGTCAAGGAGACAATCCAATGATCAGAGTGGCAATCGTAACAAAAGTTATCGCACCCAAGGAAGCGGAAGGGGAAACGATAAGTACACCCCACTAACAAAAACTCCAAAGGAGATATTCGCGACGGAAGGTGCGAACTTTCCAAGACCCCCACCTATGCGCACCCCGGAGGACCGGCGCGTAGGGAACAGATACTGCGAGTATCACGCACAGAAGGGCCATACCACTAATGAGTGTGTCCAGTTACGCCAGCTAATCGAGAAACTAGTGAAAGAAGGCAGATTGGACCACCTCGTTAAGAATATTAAGGAGGGGAAAGACAAGCAGAGAACCGGAGGCAAGAAAGAAGCGCCTAAGGAAAAAGATGATACTATCTACATGATACAATCATGGCAGCGAAAGACTAGGCAAAAGGTGAGCCAGAAATTCTCTCATGGAAGCGAAATCTCCTTCCCCACCTTGACTGCGGACAACGCAGCGGCAGAACCACTTACCATTGAAATAAATGCGGGGGGTCACGACATCCACCGCATGTATGTCGATGGGGGCACATCAGCGGATATAATGTATGAACATTGCTTTAAGAGATTGAGTCCTAAAATACAAAGACAGTTAAGTCCAGCCACGACTGCGCTTACTGGCTTTACAGGAGAAAAGATATGGCCTATGGGGTAACTGCGCCTACTAGTCGCTGTCGGTAATAAGGAACACTCCACGACAGCCTGGATGAACTTCATGGTGATCAAATCTCCTTCGCCATACAACGGCATTATTGGAAGGTCAGGAATCTCGGCATTGCGTGCAGTACCATCCACAGCGCATGGAATGCTCAAATTCCCAGTAGAAGGCGGCATCGTCACCATTTACAACAACGCTGCGCCACCAGAAGAATGTAACACGATTACATGCGAGACGACGCACGTCCCAGAACAGAGCGCAGCGAAAGTTCCAAACTTGAAGGTCGCAATTCACCCCGATTACCTAGAGCAAGAAGTATCAATCGGAGGATCGTTGTCTGACAAAGGCAGAGCGGCAGAAAAAGCACTCTTACAGATGAATCTAGATATCTTTTCCTGGGAACCAAAGCACATGACTGGTGTGCCACGCTCGATCGCAGAACACAAGCTAAAAATCCGACAAGGATATTCCCCAGTGCAGCAGAAAAAGCGCGGCCAAGCTCCAGAGCGCGTAAAAGCCATTCTGGAGGAAGTACACAAACTTGTGGACGCAGGAATCATGCGTGAAGTCTATAACCATGACTGGCTCTCTAATCCAGTCATGGTCAAGAAGGGTGATGGCAGTTGGCGGATGTGTGTGGATTTCACTGATCTCAACAAAGCATGTCCACAGGACTGCTATCCGCTGCCAGAGATAGACTGGAAGGTAGAATCTCTGTGTGGATATCCATTTAAATGTTTCTTAGACGCATACAAAGGATACCACCAAATCCAAATGGCCAAGGAAGACGAGGAAAAAACAGCTTTCCACACTAGCCAAGGGGTCTACTGTTACACAAAGATGCCTTTTGGCCTGAAGAATGCAGGCGCCACCTACCAGCGATTGGTAGATAATGCATTTGAAAAGCAAGTGGGCCGCAACTTAGAAGTTTATGTGGATGATCTCGTCATAAAAAGCCACACTGAAGACGAAGTGGTGCGCGATATAGAAGAAACATTTAGAACGCTACGGGCAATCAACATGAAGCTAAATCCCAAGAAGTGCACTTTCGGTGCTACAGAAGGCATGTTCTTGGGATATCTAATAGAACCAGATGGCATTAAGCCATGCCCAGAAAAAACAGAGGCTGTCATCCAACTTCCTTCACCACGCACGCTGAAAGAAGTTCAGTCTCTAAACGGGAAACTAGCCTGTTTGAACAGGTTCCTGTCCAAATCAGCGGATAAGTCACTCCCTCTTTTTAAAACACTCAAGAAGTGTACAAAAAAGGGAGACTTCCGTTGGACTGCGGAAGCGGAATAAGCTTTTACACAGCTTAAGCAACATATAGCAGCGCTTCCTAAGCTTGCCGCACCCCGACCAGGGGAGGAATTAATCGTTTACTTATCTGCGACTCATGGAGCAGTCAGCGCAGTACTACTGACAGAGAGGAACTCTGTACAAACACCGGTATACTTCGTAAGCAAAGCGCTCAAGAAGACAGAGATTAACTACAGCCCAATGGAAAAGTTGGTCTTAGCATTAGTGTTCGCCGCCAAAAGATTGCGCAGATACTTTCAAGCGCATCCAATAGCGGTAATCACAGACCAACCAATCAAACAAGTTATCTCTAAACCTGACGCATCGGGGCGATTACAAAAATGGAGTGTGCTGCTAGGCGAATATAACATTTCCTATAGGCCACGCACTGCGGTCAAGGGCCAAATACTAGCAGATTTCATCATCGAAAAGCCAGACACCGATGTCGCACCTCCACAAAACAAGGTAGAACTACAAGAACCATGGATCTTATTCACGGATGGATCTTCATGCGTGGATGGGTCGGGCGCTGGCCTTATACTCACTAATCCAGAAGGAATGGAGTTCACTTACGCACTGCGTTTTGAATTCACAGCCACGAACAACGAGGCAGAATATGAAGCCCTAATCGCTGGATTGCGCATTGCAACTCGAATGGGTGTACGCAACCTAGAAGCAAACGTGGATTCTCGATTAGTAGCCAACCATGTGTTGGGAGAATACGCGGCTAAAGAGGACAACATGGTTCAATACCTTGAAAAGACAAAGTCACTAATTCAAAGTTTTGATAGGTTTACCATCAAACAAGTTCCTAGAGGGGAAAACAAAAAAGCAGACGCACTTAGCAAGATTGCATCTACAAGCTTTGCGCACCTGTCAAAACAAGTATTGGTGGAAATTCTAAAGAACAAGTCCATCTCGGAGATGGAGATATCTACGGTGATAGAAGAACAGGATCCTACATGGATGACCCCTATTATCGATTTTATAAACAAGGGCAAATTGCCCGAGGAGCAAAAAGACGCTCGACGGATACGGCGCACGGCGCAGAGGTTCGAACTTAGAGATGGTATCTTATATCGTCGCTCATTCCTACAACCATGGCTTCGGTGCGTTAGACCTCTTCAGGCAGATTACGTGCTCCGAGAGATCCACGCTGGTTCATGTAGTATGCATTCAGGACCACGGTCCGTCGTAGCACGCACATTGCGCTCAGGATACTACTGGCCTACTATGCACCGGGATGCGCGCGATGTGATAAGGAAATGCAATGACTGCCAAGTTCATAGACCCATCCCGCGCAGACCACAACAAGAGCTAACGCCTATTACTTCTCCATGGCCATTCTATAAATGGGGCATTGACATTGCGGGTCCCTTCCCTGTCGCAGCAGGAGGACTGAAATTCCTTATTGTGGCAATAGATTACTTTACTAAGTGGATTGAGGCAAAAGCAGTTGCGACAATCATAGGAAACCAAGTAAAACGATTTGTTTGGGAAAATATTGTATGCCGCTTTGGACTACCTGGGGAAATTGTTTCGGACAACGGAAAACAATTCCGTGATAACCCGTTCAAAGACTGGTGCGCGGAGTTAAATATCACACAACACTTCGCATCAGTTAAACACCCACAAACCAATGGTTTAGTTGAGCGCGCAAATCGCAGTTTAGGCGAAGGAATTAAAGCGCGCCTGGACAAACACAAAGGAAGATGGGTGGACGAGTTATCGCATGTCTTATGGGCGCATCGCACGACGATCAAAGTTAGCAATGGAGACACTCCTTTTTCCCTTGTCTACGGGACAGAAGCTGTTATACCAGCTGAAATTGGGATGCCAACTATCCGCACTGCGGAAGTTAATGTCGCGGCCAATGACAATGAACGACGGATAGATTTGGACCTGCTGGAGGAAAGGCGCGAGCGCGCAGCCATACGAGAGGCAAAAACCAAGTCAAAGATGAAGGGATACTACGATGCTAAAGTTCGAAGCACCTCATTCAGACCTGGCGACTTTGTGTACCGCGCTAATGATGCAAGCCACGCAGAAGACACAGGTAAACTTGGACCAAAGTGGGAAGGACCCTATGAGGTCATTGAAGCACTAGGACAAGGCGCGTACAAGCTGCGCGACATGGAAGGCCGTGAGCTACAACGCACATGGAATATCCGCAATCTCAAGAGATGCTATCTTTAGGAAAGCTTACGACCCAATGCATGGACACATACGCACTTTAGTAAGTGCCAAATAAATATCCGTGTATTTACATTCTTTGTTTCATTTAGACAAATGTTTTTTACCTTTTTTACAAAAACTTGCAAGTATTAATAAAATGTTGTGGTTTCTAGTTAACTCTGTGACACACTTTACTTTATTGCTTACATATAATTTATGTCTCAATATTGTCTGTTATATTATCTTTTGCCTACATGGCGTGCATGCACTAATTAAAAACCCACGATGGTAAAAGGATGAGTAAACCTAATAAATGACTCGTTGAGTAAGAGGGTTGCAAACCCATCAACATCGGATCACGAATCCTTGTTAAACACCTTACTCTCAAGACGTTGGAGTAAGTCCGATGCGCATCTCACGACGGATGCGCAACTATGCATACTGCGCGCGTTTAACAAATTAGGAGTTAAGACAATTATCCCCTTAACATGGTATTCGCAGTACGCTGCAATCCATACACTTGTGCATCCCACGATGGATATACAACAACTTGTGCACTTCATATACAATTATGTTATACACGATAATGCCATATACGACTATGTCATAAATTTATACACGCTTATGTCACAAATCTCATACACGATTATGATACAAGTGATTATAAACTCTTTAAATGTGTCTATACAAACAGCCAAATTTGATATAATATGCATACAATGGTATTATTCAAAATCAACGCTTCATTATAACAAGTTCATCAAAAGTACACATCCAACAAGCATATGTACAAGGAAAAAGTGGACATATAACAAAATACCACTACACCAAAACTACCAAGACATGCTACGAGTACGCCTTAGCCCTGAGCTACCTGCCTGGTGCGCCACATGACCAGCATCTGTAAGCATCTGCAACAACTCAGCATCCTTGGGCGCTACTGTTGGTACGCTAACAGGCACCCCATCAGATCTAGGAATGTGGGCTGCGCCAAGACCACACAGGATAGCCTTCCCCTTCTGACCCCTCTTCTTGGCAAGTCTCATCTCATGAGCTTCCAAGGATTTCTTCAATGGAATTTCTTTCTCAAGAGCAAAAGGGTTGAGGATATCACGAGGGCGCGCGAAAATGGGCACATGTAGCTGCGACACATCCGGCTTCAAAAAATAGTCAAGCTGCTCCTCAGCACCCTCGGATGAATGCCTAGCCAAGGTCAAACCCTCCATAATCACACTGATAGGGAAATCCTGGTCACGCTCCAGCTGCGCTATATGAGGAAGCTCAAAAAGTTTTAACCTCTCCATAGCAGAAACAAGCTCACCATAAGCATTCTCATTATAACCAGGCACTTCTGAGGGAGACATCGCCAAAACCTTGGCCGCGCACAGTTCCTCTACTGCTTCCGCCTTACCACGCGCTAAGGCACATTGAACCACATTCCCGAAGGACTCCTTAACCTCTCGAGACTCCAGCGTGGTCATGGCGGCAAGACGCAAACCATGGCTGATAAGCCACCTGCGCTCAGCTATAGTTGATACCAAATGAGGATACAACTCCTCATCATACTCAATGCTGAGTTTGCGCAGTTTGCTCTCCTGATTCTCCAGCAAGCTCTCCACAGCCTTGCGAAATCCATCCAAATCAGACATGAGCTTCCCCTTGTTCAGCTCCATATATCTCATGGCCCAAAGGCAGGAGGCCTTGTACTCCTTTGCTCCAGTGCGCTCTTTAGCCAGATCAGCCATGAGCAACATCTTCTCATCAGCAACCTTTTGGACATACATAGCGGATGTTCTCAATTCAGCCTGCGCCTCAGCCAACTGCGCCCTTAGAAGCTCAATCTCTTTATCCCTCTGGGCAACCAGGCTGCTCTCACCAGCATACTCAGCCTGTTGCCGCGCAACCAATGAAGCCTGGTGCGCAGCAGCCAACGCCAAATCCTCAAGAAGGCTACTTCTTGGCGCATTTCCAGCGGATTTTTCCTCATCCACTGGACTCTCAGGCCCAAACTCACCAACATCAGTCTTGGGAGGCGAACTCTCCACATGCGCATCATCATCAACAGCAGTCTCAGCCCTACACGCAAATAACAAAGTTACTCTATCATACTAATAGCGAAATAAAGGACTGAAGATCTAAAGACACAAACGCTTACGTGGGGGGAGGAGTTTTATGCGATGACGCATCCTCTTCGGTGGGTCGCTCGACAAAAAGAGCAGGGCGCTTACTTGATGTCCCCGTGCCATCATCACCAGACGACCTCTTGCATTTCCGCACCAAGCCTTCCTCTCCAGACTCGTCCATCGCACTCTCCGACGAGTCTACGTGCAACAACTCAACAGGGATCTGTGACCCAGCAGAGGGAAAGCTACGCAGGGAGTTGCCATAGTGACACCTGCAGGAACCTCCCCTATCTCCTCTGTCTCTTCTGTCTCCTCCTGCGCAATCAACATTGTGCGCCCTGCAGTAGCCTCAAGCAATGGCTGCTCCCCATCTCTTAAGGGGCGCACCCCTACAATCACCTTTGTGGGCTTCGCCAAACGAACAACATCAAACAAGTCCATCTCTGCGCAACAAAGCAACAAACAAGTAGCAAAGGTGTTAGATAAACTACAAAGGAAAGAATGCTTACAACTACTAAGTGAAGAGGAAGGAAGAGACAAGCACCCACCCCGGCTGTTTTCATCCAAAAATGTTGGCACCTCTTCCGGACTACCAAAGTAGTTGCGACTGATGCCCATGTGCACCAAAAATTCCTCTGGATACGGTTCAATAGGTATGCGATTGGTGTCTATCGTATCTGCATCCACCACATTATACAATCCGGGGTCTGGGCGCTCATCTCTCGGTAACGATTCTTGAGTATAGAACTTAAATACCCAGGGAAAAAATGCACTATCAATCCAGAAAAAAATTTCCCTCCATACCCTCAGTGCGTCTAATTTCTTTGTATAACACTGCAGAGATCCCGCGCGCTTAGCAAAAGAGACCCACCCGTTTGACCACGACGTGTGGTAAAACGCGCGGAATAGATGGACTGTGGGTTCAATCCCCAACAGGCGACAATTTACCTCAAAATTGGTAACTTTCGCCGCACCTATACAGTGCAGTTGAGAGATATGCAATCGATAATGGTTTAAGATATCGCACAAAAATAGGGAAATGGGAACACGCTGGTTCGCAAATTCGAAGAAGCGCGTATAAACCCCCACCTTCCCTTGCGGGAAATTCGCTATTGACGCATTCGCGGCCGGAACTACCGGATGCAATGCAAGAGGGATATAATAGTCTGAGGTGAACTGACGAAGTTCATCCTCAGATATATCGGAACTAATCTCAGATAATTGAAGAACCATGATACCTATTATCGGCGTACGCGCTATTATCTTCGCTTTTGTTGATTTGTTGATCGCTTTCTTGAAGGTTTAACAATGGCGAAAAATGATTATTTCTTTTTACTGTGGTAACCACAGTCAAATGAGGGCTACAGTTTATATAGGGTACACATATTCATGGATGCACGACATGTGTACCCCACTTGCTCCAATCGGATGGTTGGGAACCCAAAAGGTAAAGCACTTTTTCACCCACCCTCACGATTTTCGAAGAAGATACTTGGACTAGATTAACTTGCTAATTTTGGCGGGAAATACTTGAAACTTCCCCGCTACGCATCAAGGAATATTTTTTAGTTAGTCTAGCATCCGCAATTTCGCATTGCGCACACTAGACTGGGGGGACATGATGACGTATAGTCCGTATTCGGGTCACGAACCCGACCCATACTTAAGTCCATCACGAATGGACTCTAGCCCGTCACGATATGGGCTATTGTGATAACGGTTTGGGCTTACGATGGCCCAAACCCAACGTTATTTATGGCTGCGATAATATATCTTCTATTTATGGGATATATATCGACTAACCGCCCTACGCGGGATAGACCGAAGATTGGGGAACACGAAACAAATAAGGATTTTGTGTCCATATATAGAGGGCATCTCAACCCTCACAAAGGTACGACTTACAAAACCCTAACTCTTCTACAAACCCTAAATCAATTACTTACTCTCACGCCGGAGGATAATCGTGGGAGACAATCCCACGATAAGCCTAACGGTGTCTTTTTGTTTTCTTAGTGCGCAGGTCTCGAGCATTAAGATCTGATTGGTACGGAATCAAGGAGCGCCCAACTTTTGTATCAACAGTCCCATTATCACATCTAATGACTTTTACCTTCTTGTCTACTAAGTTTTCTATCTATGTAATGAATGTCTTAAGAATGCTAGAAATCTCATCCTTAGAACCTAAAAAGAAAACCCATGTAAATCTGCTATAATCATCAGTAACAACTAGACAAAATCTTTTATGCTTTATACTACTCACAGAAGTAGGTCCAAATAAGTCCATATGAAGCATAAACAATGATTGATCAATAGAGTTAAAAAGCTTGGGCTTACAAGTGGCTTTATGTTGTTTGCCTTTGAGACAAGCAACGCATGTTTGGTCATTTTCAAATCTTTTCTGAGGCAAGCCTCTTACCAAACCATCTTTGACAATTTTATTTATGGTTTTAAAATTAATGTGACCAAGCCTCCAATGCCATTTCATAGATTCATCCAATGTGGCCTTTGCAGCAAGACAAGTAAGGGCCTCTTTAGGAACAATCTTCTTCATATCAACACTGTACATATTGCCCTTTCTTGGAATTTTAAGAAGTACTTGACTTTCATCAGGCATCTTAAAATTAGAAGAAAGCACAAGACATTCAGTATCAGTAAAAAGAACTTTGTTCTTTTTGTCACACATTGTGAGACACTAAACAGGTTATACTTAAGCTCTTGCACATAGTACACATCTTCAAAATCTAATTTACCGGTTTTAAGAGTACCTTTACCAGTAATTCTTCCTCCTATTCCTCCACTAAAGGTAACATATCCTCCATCCAATGATTGAAAGTATGAAAGATAAGACATGTTGCCTATCATGTGCCTTGAACACCCACTATCTGAATATCCTTGATCTTCATCATCTGCTTGTGAATGTCCCTGCACATAAATATGGAAATTAGTTTCCTTGGGGAACCCAAGCCATTACTGAATTGAGTTTGCCTCGTGCATCAATGTAATTAAATCTTTTGAGAACAGTTGATGCACCATTGGATTTAAGAGGTCTCCAAATCCAAAATGCTGAGGCCTTAACAACATTAGCCCACTTTTTCCTAGCGGCAGTATGAACTGCTTGCCTAGCAGTATGAACTGCTAGCTTTGCAGTTGTACCCTTTAGTTTCCAAATTTGTTTATGGACCACTGCTTTTGATTGAAAAGGCTTTTGAGTAGTTGTGGATGCATATTTGAAAGTTGTTTTTGCATTTTGAACTGCTGGTTTTGGGTAAACAGTCTTAAATGGTCTAGCAGTACTAACTGCTTTTCTAGCAGTAGGAACTTGTTTTAGGCCAGATTTTAATGAAACTGCTCTGGGTGTTGTTCTAGTAAAATTAGAGTAACTTTTAGTTGTATGCCTTTTTAAATTCACCCTAAGGTTTGAATACCCAGATACCCTTAGGTTGCAGAAGGCTGCAAGATGGTCAAAACTTCCACAAGTGAAACAAGCTTTGTTATAGAAGACAAAGTCATCACCTAGTTGGTGAGACTCGAGGTCATTCCAATTTCTTTGGTTACCTCTGAGCTTGTTTGTGGTTCTATATTGCTCACAATATCTTACTGGTTGCCTAATATGTTTAACATTTGTTTTAGGCCTAACAGTATTATTTTTGACTAACTTAGGAACACTTGTTCCTACTATCTTAACAACATCAGGTTTAGACATAACCTGTTCTTCCTTATCATCATCAGATATCCAATCCTCAATGATTGGACCATCTGATTTCCTACCAGAGGACACCTTGTCCTCAGGAAGTGAAGTATTACTTACACATACAATTACTTTTATAGGTTCATCAACAACTACATTTGCTTTTGGTTGAACACCATTTTCTAATATAGGTTGTTGAAATTCAAACAAGCCTGTGTGTTCTAGGTCTATCCCTGGGGGTGCAGGGATTCCTCTGTAAGGAGGTGGGACATTCTTATATCCTAACCCAGACTTGGCTTTGTTGATCACTTGACATTCAATTATTTTGTTCACACCTTTAGAGGCATATTCTAATGTTTCTACACTTAATTGAATGTTTTCTTTAGCCTTCTTAATCCTATCTAACTCAGCTTTCAAATTATTAATTTCAACATTTTGAATTAGTATTTCCCTGTTAAGAAGGATTTTGGCATTAGTAAAAGTAGCTTCATTGTTCTTATAGTGTATGATCTGCTCCTCTAGGACAGCTAAACCTCTCTTATGATTTGCTAAGTTATAAATTGTTTTGGTTAGTTCTATCCTTTGATCATCATAATGTTTTCTTAAAGTTTCTAGTTCTTTAAGAGCAGTGCAAGTATTAGAACAAACTTTATCATTTTGTACCTCAGTAGCAGAGAAGGCCATGAGTGCCATCTGAGTAGAAGCTTTTTCTTCTTCTGCCATAAAACTCCAATCAAACCCTAAGCCATCAATAGCTACCATAGCTTTTGAATTTGGCTCAGTAACCTCCCCTGCTTTGGACTTGCTTCCAAAACCTTTGCTTTTGCCAACCTGATGCCTTGGTCTTCTAAATTCCCTTGAGAAGTGCCCCATCATGTGGCAATTATAGCATTCTATCTTTGATTTGTCAAAACCAGCAGTATCATTGCTGCTGATAGTGATTTTCTTCCCTATTCTTTGATAGAATTTCTTAGCCCTCATGCTAAGAAGAGAAATTTGCCATTTTAGGTCCATCTCCTCCAAATCATCATCATTGATTTCCTGGAGGTCTTCATGAGTAAGCATAGACCCATCATTCTGGCTTGTGAGAAAAGCACAACATGTTTTCTCATCCATAATACCAATAGTACTGCTTGATGAACTAGCAGTACCAACTCCAACATCAACCTTCACATCTTCAACTGGATTTGAGGTACTAGGAGATAACACAAAGGCCATGTTCCCAGCACTTGAACTAGATCCTCCAGACTTCTTCACATCTTGTTTCACAATTTTGAAGTTGCTATACAAGTCCATTAGGTCCATTTGGAATGGTCATCATCAGCATACTTCTGGCATTGAGGTCATTCTTCTTCTTTATCCTCTCTTCTCCAGTCAATGGATTGATCAGCACAGTTACCTCATCCTTACCCTCTATTAGGAACATGTTTTTATTGTAATTCAAGTCTTAGTCATATTTAGTTTATTTGGTTGCTTAAACAATATGGGCTATTGATGCGTGGTTTTGCGACCTTACAACAGGTTTTACCTCTCGAGGGATCTCAAGAGGCTTACAACCCCACCAGGCAGTGTACCTGACCGATGTAGTATAGTGTAGTGGTAAGTACGGGGGATTGATCGTTCTCCACAGGGAATAGTGTCGTTAGGATTGAAAAAACTACTCTAATAGGTCTAAGGGTGAGAGAAGATTCTTTTTATGTTTTTATATTTTTTTATGAAAGCAAGTAAAATCTCGGGTTTGAAAGAGTGGGCGGAATTAGTTGCTAGTCAACTAACCCAAATAACTACGAATGCAAATAAAATAAAATAAATGAAAATAAAAAGGTTGATGAAACTTATGTGGAGAGAAATGTGTTTACTTAGATTTCCTTACTCCCTAACTATCTTTTACCGGTTGATTAGTGTGTATTAATCGCGTGGATGACGGGTGTATTCCTTAATACCAATCGTGGGGTGGCGTACGTACTTCCCCAACTCTATGAACTCCTACTTCACTCCTATGTCGAGCCGGCTAAGAAGCTCCTAACATGGGATCACTAGAATTCGCTCATGCATTAAATACAACCATAAAAACCTTAGTACGCATTGGTTCATGTTTCTTAAGACGTTCAAGCAAGTTACCGAATAGGAGGTTAGCCAGTTTTCTTAAGCCTAACATAGATAAACAATCATCCAATACAACTAATAACACACTAATAATCAATAATCAATAGTTAGGTTTCATTAGATCTAAGCAAACACAAAGAAAACCTAGCCTAGCATGTTAAACAAAAGACAAGAACAAGATAGAATCAAACAACACATAGACATATTGAATGATTAATTGATAACTTATCTTCAATGTAACATGGAAGATCTCAAGGCAAAAAGCCTTGAAAAAGCTGCTAAAATCGTCTTAGGGTTTCCTCCCAAAAGGTTACACACAAAGCTCCACACTAATGACAAAAAATTGCAAAACTATATATAGAGTTTAAGGGCTGACGGCGTCACGTTGTAGATCCTGACGCCGTCACCTCGCCGCTTTTAGGGTTCCCGGATGGCCTTCCGCCGTCCCTATTTAGACCTCCAAAATCCGCTCTGGCTTATCAAGGCTTGACGCCGTCAGATTAGTGCTTGACGCCGTCCCTCTTTAGCTTAAGCCGTGACGACCTTGATCACATTAAAGGGTGACGCCGTCAGATTTTTCATGCAAAATTCTCTGGCTTATCATGAGTAATTTTCACATCCACCACTTTTGCCAAGCCATGACGCCGTCTGGACCAATTCCTGACGCCGTCAAAGGTAGTTTCCAGCATAATTTTGAGACTTTGCCGTTTTCTTCACTTTTATGCTCCAAAAACGTTCAAAATGCTTCCTTTTCCAGATTTCTTCTCCAAAGTACCTAAAATGACAAAAGGAACGATTTAGGGCAATATTTGATCAAATAAATACGATTTAGGGCTTAAATTACCCCCTAAAAACTGTACACTTTTCGCTTCATCAAATACCCTTACACTTGAGATTTGCTTGTCCTCAAGCAAATGCGCTTTTATTCTAATAAAAATACAAGTTAGGGGTCATTTAATGCTAATATAAAAGTAATTACAACAATTAGTCGTTCCACTTTAATCATAATAAGCACGGAGATTACATACTAGCACCTCACAAGTAGTGTTTAGATTCTCACATCTCTCAAGTGTCATCAACATAAATCTCATAAATGAAAACGGATATTATCTCTCACTACCTGTCATAGCAAATAGATTACCATATGCTTGAGAAAGGATCGAAAACCTCCTCCACTAGGCGTAAGCACCTAAGATAAACTATCAAAGAGGGCTTTTAAATGGGTTATAACGTTAGGTGTAGAGATATGATAAACACGGTTTTGTTGGATAAGGGATATTTTACTGGTGGCGAGTTAAAGATCTTGATTAATTACATGTACTATACAATGTTGCTAAGCCAAGACTCGACTCAATCTTAAGCTAAAAACAAAATAACAAAAACATAAAACAAACATCAAATGAAACGGGATGGTAGTCCGTATGTTTTCTCTACTTTTCTTTTTCTCATTTTTTTGTATTTTTCTTGATTTTTTCGATTTTTTTTTTTTTTTTTTTTTTTTTTTTTTTTTTTTGCCCTACCATCCAAAATAATACATCATAGAGGCATTGCATTCCCCTTACACTTGAACTTTTACATACTTTACAAATAACTATTCTAATGACTTGAATTAAGATAATCGAAAAACTTGGAGTACTTTTAAAATATTTAGCACATATGGGGGTAATAAATGATGCTCTTCCCCATTACTCCATTACACTAGTACTTACCCATGAGTCCCAATCGTCCCAAAACAATATGTACAAGGATATTACTCGACTTAGCAACCATGTAATCAATTAGATAATTAACTTGGGGTTTAAACAAATATTGTCACAATAATGCACTAAAAATGAGTGCATACAAGGTAGGCTAAGGCGATTTGGGTGTACACTTTAGTGGGGTGTAACAAATTCTTCCTTTAAGTAAAATGCTTAAAGGTCGAAACGAAAAGATAGGCTCTGAGGGGTGTACTAGGGGTATCGTGTACTAAAAATGAGTACAACGCAAAGGGTGTGGGAGAATTACTTGACCAATGTAGCCAATGTAATTATAACAAAAACACAGGTGTAAAACAATGGGTTAATCCTAATGCCTCTTATCATGTAGTAAATCTAACTACACGAATGTAGTCTCACTTGTGGCCTCGGAATGGTCCTAACGCAAGTTCTAGAATCTAAGTGCTACCGGTACACACATCATAGCATAAATGCTTTTCCTACCAATTCTAGGGGCGAACCTTACATATTTGGGGGTGGAAAATTTTTAGTGGTACGATTTTTGTGCTAGTCATATAACTCATATCCGTGAGACGCTCATTAGAACTAAAGTTTCACTCCTAAATGTTTAAAAAATATTTAAATTTGGCACTAAAATTGCCCTAACAGGTATTTATCTCAGTTTTATTACACATCTACCATCAAACAAACAAAAATCAAGTGCAATTGTATTCTCTAAAGTATCGTACTTTTACCCCCCCTTACACTTAAGATGAACATTGTCCCCAATGTTCAAATAACAAGATGTAAAAGCATAAAGTAAAAGAATGAAATCAAATACTCCCCTGATTCGCTTGGTGGATAATGTGGTAACACGGTTAGATCTTCTTCCAAAGGAATGTAGAAGCTTCATGACTAATGCATCGCCATAAGCTTGATCCAACAAACATTTCCTTGTCCAAAATAACCTGTTAAACCTGAGAAAACAAACACTAAAACCTGCATAACATCGGCGGGATAAACTCTATATATAAGGATATAATGCTTGTGGAATGATAATTTTTGCAGATTCCTGGAGATTATAAGTTAGAGATTTAATAAAAACTTTTTATGAAAACAAAACTTTCAAAAATTTTCAGAAAATTAAACCTGACGCCGTCAGGTTGTAAAGCCTGACGCCGTCAGAAATGGTCTGACAGAATTCTCATGTTAAGTTTCCGGAAAAAATTTTGGAAAAACCTACACCTTACTTCCTGGAAATCCTGTAAAACATCACTATGACTCGATACAAGCATTTGACTCAAACAGATACTAATATGTATGTTAACTTATTATTATTACGATCCATGTTCATTTGTTCTAATAAACCAATTTGGATTTCCCTTACACTTAACTTTTGCAAAATACCTTTATATGTAGTTAAGACGAAGTTAAAAACAAGATAAAGCATTTTCACAATTTAATTTTGAACATGAATCAATAATAATAAAAATTAAACACACATACGGAAACAAATAAAATCAAACAAACAAATAAATAAACACACAAAGCAAATAAAGCTTGGGTTGCCTCCCAAGAAGCGCTTGTTTTTGTTCGAGTCACGAGCCTGACTCTACCCTTATTTAACGGATAAAGGAGAGGTTTTTCCTACACTTAGGATTAAGTGCGGGTGATAGTAGCGATACACACCATCTTGGTGGAAGTATGCCGCGTGAGGAAAGAGTGGTGGATGAATTATATACTCAAAGGGGTATGCTCCTTTCATCATAACCTTACCTAGTTCACTTTGGTCAATGGGTGAATTAAAGTTTTCTCCTAAAAAGGGATCATCTTCTATCAACTTCGAGAGATTCCTAGTTGGGAATCCATCTTGACCTAATAAACCCGGTTTAAACCCATAATGTTTCTTGTGATCAATCATGAATGGGTGATGTAAGTATGTAAGGTCATGGTTCACTCCTATATTAGCTTCCACTCCACATGGCTTAGAGTCTACTACCTTAATCCTAACATTACCCGGACTACATGGTTTGATGGGTGGATCGGGACCTTTTTTAATTCCTAAATTCACATCTAAAGATGGAAGATTAGGTAACGGTTTTGGTTGAGGCTCCGGTTCATCAAAAATAGGAACTTCCATAGGACTAAAAGAAAGGTTGTGACTACAAGTATTCAAACCTATTTATTCTAGTTTTGTTTGGTCCAAGGGCTCTACCTCTATTGGGTTTCCTATAGTCTCTTCTACATCTTCCGGGTAAGTCAAGGGCGGTGTGTATGCCTCAGACAATGAAAAAGATAGACTAAAGAAATCCTAGAAAAATAAAATAAAAATCCCACTAGAAAGGAATCTAGTGAGTAGACCTAATAAAATAAAAAATTCAACCTAAACAATAACTATTCCCCGGCAGCGGCGCCAAAAACTTGATGCGTGGTTTTGCGACCTTACAACAGGTTTTACCTCTCGAGGGATCTCAAGAGGCTTACAACCCCACCAGGCAGTGTACCTGACCGATGTAGTATAGTGTAGTGGTAAGTACGGGGGATTGATCGTTCTCCACAGGGAATAGTGTCGTTAGGATTGAAAAAACTACTCTAATAGGTCTAAGGGTGAGAGAAGATTCTTTTTATGTTTTTATATTTTTTTATGAAAGCAAGTAAAATCTCGGGTTTGAAAGAGTGGGCGGAATTAGTTGCTAGTCAACTAACCCAAATAACTACGAATGCAAATAAAATAAAATAACTGAAAATAAAAAGGTTGATGAAACTTATGTGGAGAGAAATGTGTTTACTTAGATTTCCTTACTCCCTAACTATCTTTTACCGGTTGATTAGTGTGTATTAATCGCGTGGATGACGGGTGTATTCCTTAATACCAATCGTGGGGTGGCGTACGTACTTCCCCAACTCTATGAACTCTTACTTCACTCCTATGTCGAGCCGGCTAAGAAGCTCCTAACATGGGATCACTAGAATTCGCTCATGCATTAAATACAACCATAAAAACCTTAGTACGCATTGGTTCATGTTTCTTAAGACGTTCAAGCAAGTTACCGAATAGGAGGTTAGCCAGTTTTCTTAAGCCTAACATAGATAAACAATCATCCAATACAACTAATAACACACTAATAATCAATAATCAATAGTTAGGTTTCATTAGATCTAAGCAAACACAAAGAAAACCTAGCCTAGCATGTTAAACAAAAGACAAGAACAAGATAGAATCAAACAGCACATAGACATATTGAATGATTAATTGATAACTTATCTTCAATGTAACATGGAAGATCTCAAGGCAAAAAGCCTTGAAAAAGCTGCTAAAATCGTCTTAGGGTTTCCTCCCAAAAGGTTACACACAAAGTTCCACACTAATGACAAAAAATTGCAAAACTATATATAGAGTTTAAGGGCTGACGGCGTCACGTTGTAGATCCTGATGCCATCACCTCGCCGCTTTTAGGGTTCCCGGATGGCCTTCCTGACGCCGTCCCTATTTAGACCTCCAAAATCCGCTCTGGCTTATCAAGGCTTGACGCCGTCAGATTAGTGCTTGACGCCGTCCCTCTTTAGCTTAAGCCGTGACGACCTTGATCACATTAAAGGGTGACGCCGTCAGATTTTTCATGCAAAATTCTCTGGCTTATCATGAGTAATTTTCACATCCACCACTTTTGCCTAGCCATGACGCCGTCTGGACCAATTCCTGACGCCGTCAAAGGTAGTTTCCAGCATAATTTTGAGACTTTGCCGTTTTCTTCACTTTTATGCTCCAAAAACGTCCAAAATGCTTCCTTTTCCAGATTTCTTCTCCAAAGTACCTAAAATGACAAAAGGAACGATTTAGGGCAATATTTGATCAAATAAATACGATTTAGGGCTTAAATGACCCCCTAAAAACGGTACACTTTTCGCTTCATCAGCTATATGTTTAGTAGAAAGCCCAAGGCACATTAGTAGCCCATGTGCCAAGGGAATCCAAAGAATAATTCTAGAATATGCTTAGTTTAGAATATACTTAGAATATGCTAAGTGCATGTGGCACCCTAATCCTCTCCTATAAATAGAGGGTTAGGGTGCTCATTCTTGTTGTTGGTTTTCATCTTATGTAGCATAAGCTTTGCTCCTAAATCGTATGAAATGAAATCATCCTAGTTCTCTTCTCTTAATCTCATTTCTATCATGGTCTAATCTCTCATATTACATTACTTGTTATTAATCTCATTCGTAGCTTGTAGTTTGTAGTCGTACGTGTTATTTAGTGTTTAGATAGCTTGTGTTTACGTCAATTCTACAGACCATCAAGTGGTATCATTCGCCTAAGGATAGTTAAGTGTGTGTTTACGAGTAGATTACATCGTTCGTTTCATCGTTTTTTACGTTTGGTTTCAGTTAATTACGTGGTTTTGTGGAAAAAACGATCCAAAATCTCATTTCAATCACTTATCTTCAAGCTTGTAAAGTGAAAAGTTATCATAGTGATTTGAGATTAGATTCTACGTTCGATACTCAGTTTTTTGTTCCAATTTGAATCGTAAAACACTAGTTTTGTTCGTTGCTAGTTGTAGAAATTTCATCAACTTTTGGTTTTCACGTTTAAAGTTGCAAATCTCTTCATAATCTACGTAAAATTAGACGTTCAAAACCAAAAACAATCGAATAGATCTTCATTTTCAAGGCGTAAAAATTAGATCTGGAAAAGTTGGTGAAAAGAGGGTTTTTCGAAATTGTGGTGAAATTTAGATAAAAGAGGGTTTTTCGCAATTGTGGACAAAGAGGGGTTTTCGCAATTCTCAAGGTTTTTTCGCAATCTTCAGCAGCCTTCGGATTGATCGCAATTGGAACTCAGTATTTATCTTGCTTGTATAAGCTTGTTAAAATACTTCGACTTGGCGTTAAATCTCATTTCTTGTATAAGATTTGAGAAAGTGATCGAAATTGTAATTTTTGAAAATCTTTCGAAATTGCTAGATCTTTCGCAATTCTGATTAACTTATCGCAATTGCCTTTTATATCGCGATTGAGATAACTTTTCGCAATTGTTTGATCTTTCGCAATTAGAAAATTTTTCGCAATTATGAATTTCTTATCGCAATTGTTGGAGTTTTCGCAATTCTTTGGATTTTTCGCAATTCTCTGAACTTTCGCAATTTGGAAACTTTTCGCAATTGTAAACCTTATCGCAATTGGCAGTGTGCACAGTGTTTTTGCAATTGGTGTGAACAGTGATCTTTCGCAATTGATCCAAAACATCACTTAACCAAAACCAAACCTCATTACTCATAACACACATCTTAATTATCTTCATGATCAACAAAAACACAAGTTGTCTGAGCCACCATACAATTACAACTTCTACAATCAACAACAGCAACAATACCGTCAACAACCATTTCAGCTGCAATATCCTCAGCAACAGGATCAACCATCATACCAACCACAGTATCAACAACATCAAATGTTCATGCATCAACATCAATTCCCTCAGCAGCAACAACTTCTTCCACAACCAATGCAGAACTATCAACCGTCTTCCAGAGAACCACATTGGTTTACCAAAATGTGTGAAGCCATAAGTAGTCAGCAATCGAGGCATGAAGCAGGTTCTTTGGAAACACCACCTATGCTCACACCAGGAAACTACGTGCAGTGGTCCAGCCATTTTCTGCGATTCATTGAACTAAGGAAACCTCACGGGAAATATCTCAAAAAGGTCATCATTGATAGACCATATCAAACACCTACAACAACCATTCTTGCTGATCCAACTCAAGTTCCTCCAAGAGAAGCGACAACAACCCCCTTTCCTCTAGCTCAACAAACTACTGAACAAGTCCTACAACAAGAGGCCAATGAGCTAGCCATGGCTTACATACTCCAAGGGATCCCGAATCCTATCTTCAGGAGTATTGATGCCCAGAAGACAGCCAAGGATATGTGGGAGCACGTACATCTGTTTATGGAAGGTACTGAACTGAATCAAGAGGACTTAGAATCAAAGTTGTACATGGAATACACACACTTCATGATTGAACCTGAGGAATCTTTGGAATCATACTATCATCGTTTCACTAACATCGTCAATGATCTGGATCGCCACAACATTACCTTACCAAAGATTGCTGTTAACTCAAAGTTTTTGGGATGTCTCGGCCCAGATTGGCAGAACTACGTCACATTCGTTTGTCAAGCCAAGAAGATAAATGACGTATCTTATGGATTGTTATATGATTACCTAAAACAACACCAATCTGAAGTTGATAAGGATTGAGTTGCACGTGGAGGAATCTCACCAGCACCTAATCCAAACTCACTTGCTCTCATGGCTCAATCACATTTTGCACCAAACCAGGAGTTTGTTCCACCACCACCACCACCTCATTCAGGGTTTACACCACAACCGTCAAATCAAATTATCCATTATGAAGCACCTGAACAATGCCCTGATAATCAACTTGTTCCATTCGACAACACTGATTACAACATGTACTCCAATGTTGACACTGATGAAGATGATGCCTTTAATTCTTTAAATGAGGGGTTTGCATTGATCGCCCGTGCATTCAGCAAATTCTCCAACAGGTCGAACAATCGTCTGAGGACATCATCAAACACCAGAAATCAAGCAGTAGTTAACAATGGACGGGTTGAGATTTAGAATCGGTCTTCAGGAAGGTTTGGCTCAGGAAACATGGGAAATTCTGGTGGGCAATGATTCAGTTCAGGAGGAGGTAGTCGAAACAGCATGGGTAACAATCAGAGAAAAAATCAGTTTGCTGAGAAAGAGAAAGGGATTGCTAATACATCCATCACTTGCTACAATTGTTGGGGAAATGGTCATATGGCTAATGCATGCCCTAAGCCGAGAACAATGGGTAGTGCATATCATAAAAAAGCTCTTCTCATGGCATTGAAGGATGAAAAGGCCAGTGGTATTTTGACAGAGAAGGAGCAGAGTTTTATGGCTAATGCATACTCCGATGACGAAATGGAGGATCTGGAGGCTAATTTTGCAGTCATGTTAATGGCCAACATGCAGGAGATGAACATGAGTGAGACAGGCCCGGTATATGACATCGATGGCTTATCTCAGGTATCTTAAGCAGATTGTCTACTTCATGAAATTGCATCACCATCTGTATCTACATCTACACAAGATAATTTTGCTCAACATGAATCATCATTCTCATCTTCAGACAATGATCAAATAAACACAGTGGTTACCTTTGATGATGATCAAATTAACCCAGTAGTTTCATTTGATGATTCTTTTGATGATGACAATTCTGAACATCTTGAGCAAAATGATCTTATGCAAGATTCAGATTCAGAACTCATGACCTTATTGCTTGCCACCCAAGCACAATTAAATGCACATAAATCCCCGATGGACAAATGCAATGACATTAACAAAAACTTAAAAGCCAAAGTTGCACTATTAACAAAGGACCTTGAGTGCTACAAGCAACAACTTTCAAACTATGAAAACCAAGAAAAACGTGAGCAAAGTTTTGAGTCTGCATTCCAAGAGTCATACGTAAAAGTACAAAATTTGAAACATCAAATTCATGAATTGACCATTTCCAAGAATGAAACAATTTCACAAAAGGAACAAGAAATATTTGGTTTTCAAAAACAGGTTGACATTCTCCAAACGAAAATTTTTAAAACCAAAACAGAATTGTCAACTTGTCAAGCAAATTTTTCTGAGCACAAAGAAGCTTCAAGGAAATGTGTCGATTCCTATCTTGAATAAATTGTGACATTGGAAGGCAAACTTAGGGATATTCAAAACGTTGTTTATAAAGCGAGTAATTCTGTAACAGCTCTTCGAAATCTAACTGTCAAACCAAATCCTCGCGAATATGGATTTGCAATCGGATGTGATCAACCTCATTTTTTAAACAAAGCACTCGAGGCACACCCTAAGTTGTACAGTGCCGAATTGTTGTTTGATGATACTTTTCAACGTGTGGTTGTTTATAGTACTGAAGAGGAAGAAGAACATGATATCGAGTGTCGATCAAAGATGAGTCATGTAAAATATAACAAACCATACGATTATTCGAAAGTACCTCATATTAAAGAATCTTTTGTATCTCAGAAAGAAAAATTTGTACAAACGTGCTCTTTAGCTGAAATAAATACTTCATCTGAAGTTGGTCCAGTTACCACTGTTGCACAAACCAATGGTCCTTTACCAAGTCATGGTGTTATTGAACAAATGCCAAAGAAATGTCGCATTCTTAAATATTTTAAAAAATTTATGGAGGACATTCAACTTTTGGAAAATGCCATTGAAAGAAATTCTGAAATCAAAATCTCCACTTTTCTCTCTCCTTATGAGAAAGAAAAGCGAGAAGTTTTTCAAAAACAATTCTTGCCACTTGTTAATCACCTGCGACTTTGTGCAACTCAGTGGGAACAGGAACTACAGTCAGAAGTTGTATCAATGATGAGTATTTTCAAAGCAAAACATCTCAAAATTGCAAAACAAAAATGTCAAAAGAAAGCTTTAGAAAAAGATGTTGATCGACTCTTGACGAATGTTCTCAGTTATGATGTGATATCTATGATAATGAATTATATCTATTTGTCATGTCATGAATTGCTTGTTGATGATCACTATATTGAACTTGAGACAATGAGAATTGAGAATGATAATCTGAGAAGAGAAAATGAGAGGCTCAGACAAATCAATGGTGATGTGGAAATCAAATGTGCGAAAGAAATTTTCAAACTTAACCAAAGGTTGCATTGGGTTCAAACTCAGAGTTCTAACTTTGAATTAAAATACCAGCATCTAAAGGAATCTTTGTCATCTCAAAACGTTCATGTTTCAGAACATCAAGATCTTGCAAAAGAAATTGATGTTTTAAAACATCAAATTTTTGAGTATGAAAAAGATATTGCTGAAGTTTGTGAAAATCGAAATGAAACTGTTCGGTTAAATAGAAAATTAGAATAAAAAATTCAAGAACAAAACCACATCATCATTGAAATGAAAGAGAAACTCAGAGTTCTTGACAAAGGGAAAGCTGTATCAAATAATGTGATTGCACCAGGAATGTACAAAGTAGACAAGGCACCTAAGAAAGCATCATCACAAACTACTAATGTGAATACTTCAACTTCCACATGATTAGGCACCACATCTAAGGCTAGCAGCTCAAAGACCACTAAGAGTCAAAAGAAAAGACAAAAGAAGCTTAGAGTTTGGCAACCTAAGAGTGGATTATCTAAGAATGCAGAAGTAGAAGTTAATGATAGTAGTTTGAATAAGACACATGTTACGTCTAGTTTGGAATCTAGCTTGTCTAAGTGTCATTCTGAATCTGATGTAATGAATGTTGAATCCTTGAATGTTTCTAATGCTATTATGGTTGATGCTTATTGTGTATTCTGTCATAATAGTATGTTGTCTGGAAATCATCAGAAATGCATTGATAAGACCCTTTTGTCAAGAAAACAGAAACGTACTACTGGCATTTCCTATAAGCCCAAAACAGCTGCAAAGTCCATTCTAGGAAAACCGCCTCAATTAGTTTCTGAGACCACCATTGACAAGCCCATAGTCGCCCCTAGGAAAATCCATTCACCTAGCACATTCACTAAGAAGAAAGCACAAACTAGTTGGGTGTGGCAGCGTTGGTTGCAATACAAACCTAGTTTTACATGGATTCCAAAGATGTTGAAAACATGTATTACTAATCCAACTGGATCCACTGGTTCCAACTCTCCTGTGTCCTCTTGTTGTGATGCAGGTAGTTTAAATTGTGCTATGGATTGTTGATAGCGGGTGTTCCCGGCACATGACAGGGAATTTAAAGCTTCTAGTAAACTTCGTCGCAAAGTTCATAGGCACTGTCAGGTTCGTTAATGATCATTACGCAGCTATCATGGGGTACGGTGATTATGTCAATGGGAATATCGAGATTAGCCGTGTCTACTATGTCGAAGGCCTTGGTCATAATTTGTTGTCAGTCAGACAATTTTGTGATGGTGATCTAGAAGTGGCATTTAGGGAGAAAACTTGTTTCATTCGAGATCTTGAAGGGAATGAAGTCATGAAAGGGAAACGTGGCACCAGTCTGTATACCATTTCCTTCGAAGGCATGACAGCTCCTCTCCAATATGCTTACTATCCAAGGCACATCCTACAAAAGCTTGGCTATGGCACAAACGGATGTCTCACCTGAACTTCAAAACTATGACCGAGCTTGCTCGCAAAAAGTTAGTAGACGGTCTTCCAAAATTCGGATACGCTAAAGATCATCTGTGTCCCGCTTGTGAAAAAGGAAAAAGTACTCGTGCTCATTTTCCTCCTAAACCCGAGCACAGTACTGATCACGTACTTCAACTATTGCATATGGATTTGTGTGGCCCTATGCGTGTTCAAACTATTAATGGGAAGCGGTACATACTGGTAATCGTCGATGATTATTCAAGATGGACTTGGACTTATTTTCTTCGCAGTAAAGATCAAGCACCGTCCATGATCATCACCTTTCTCACAAAGATTCAAGTTCAGCTCCGGAACACAGTCAGAAAAATTCAAACAGATAATGGAATAGAATTCAAGAATCAGACTCTTCGGGAGTATTATGAGAAAGTAGGTACTGAACATCTAACGTCCATTGCTCGCAGCCCCGAACAGAACGGTGTGGTCGAAAGGCGCAACCGAACTTTATTGGAAGCAGCTAGAAAAATGTTAATTAATGCTCAGTTACCAGATTACCTTTGGGCCGAAGCCGTTTCAACTGCCTACTACACCCAAAGTAGATGCATGATCACCAAAAGGCACACCAAGACACCATATGAACTAGTTTACCGCAGAAAACCGAATATCAATTACTTTCATGTCATTGGAGCTCTCTGTTATCCAAAGAATGATCTTGATGACCATGGTAAACTCAAAGCCAAAGCGGACATAGGAATTTTTGTTGGGAATTGTGAAAATTCGAAAGGATTCAGAATTTGGAATCGTCGCACTAGAGAGATTCAAGAGACTATCCATGCTAATTTCGATGAGCTTACCGAGATAGCTTCTGATCAAAACAGATTAGGACCCGAAACCAACCGTCTCAACTTTGATGATCCTTCAGCTGCATCTTTCTCTCTAAACCACAAAGATCTAGAAGACTTGTTTGCTCCATTGTTTGATGACACTATAGTTAGTCGTGCTCCTGACGTATCCACAAGCTCCGCTGCACAACCACTCGTCAATAATCAAGTACTTGATACACCAGTGACTATAACCACTGCAGTTGCTGAAGATGCACCTCAACCAGAAACATCATCATCCGTAGATCAAACACCTTCTACCTCTGCGTCTGCAGCTGAGGATCCCCCTCTACATTCTTTTCAAATACCCACTCCAGCAGATTATGACGTCAATGCATTCTTCAATCCATTTGCGCCAGCTCCCACCATTCCTGATGTCGCAGAGTCGTCCACACGCAACTTGGAACCGTTAAATCTGCACCATACCTATCAACATTACCCATCAACACAAAATGGACAAAGGACCACCCCTTAGTAAATATAATTGGAAACCCAGAAAACCCAGTCATAACACGACAACGACTCCACACAGACAGTGAATCTTTCATTTATGCACTCACCGTTTGTCAATCCAAACCCAAAAACATTAAAGAAGCCCTTACCTACGACAACTGGATTGAATCTATGCAAGAGGAATTGGATCAATTCAAGAGGTTGGAAGTATGGGAATTAGTAGAGAGGCCAGATAGGGTTTATGTCGTCGGGCTGAAGTGGATCTGGAAAAACAAGTTAGATGCAGATGGTACTGTCATTCGTAACAAGTCCCGATTCGTCGCAAAAGGATTCAGTCAAGAGGAAGGAATAGACTTTGAGGAATCATTTGCACCAGTGGCAAGGCTAGAGGCTGTTTGAATGTTCCTGGAATACGCGGCTCACAAGAACATTACTGTCTACCAAATGGATGTGAAGACGGCATTTCTCAATGGACAACTCCGGGAAGAGGTGTACGTTACACAACCTGAAGGCTTCGTGGACCCAAAATATCCGACTCACGTATATCGGCTAAAGAAAGCCCTCTATGGCCTTAAATAAGCCCCGAGGGCCTGGTATGACAAATTATCTGTTTTCTTACTTACAAACCATTTCACTAAAGGTTCAGTGGACCCGACTTTGTTTATACAAAAACACGGGGAGGACATTCTCATCGTACAAATTTATGTTGATGATATCATTTTTGGATCAACTCATAAAAAGTACTCAAACGCTTTTGCAAGACTTATGAAACAAAACTTTGAGATGTCCATGATGGGTGAACTAAAATTCTTCTTAGGACTGCAAGTTCATCAATCGCCCCGTGGTATATTCTTGAGTCAATCCAAATATGCTCTGGAAATCCTGAAAAAGCATGGTATGACCAGCTGTGACACCTATAACACCCCCATGTCCTCCTCATCCCCAAAGTTAGATGCTGATCTACATGGCACACCCATTGATCCTACGAAATATCTTAGTATGATTGGGTCTCTCATGTATCTCACAGCTAGCCGGCCGGATGTTGTATTTGCCACGTATCTTTTCTCCTGATATCAGTCAAGACCAACTGAGCGGCATTTGTCTGCCTTAAGAGAATCCTTAGATACATAAAGGGAACCATCCATTTGGGGATCTGGTATCGGAAGGATTCTGGGTTTGAACTTGTTGCATTTTCAGACACTGACCATGCAGGGGTTTAGACACGCGAAAAAGTACGTCTTGGGGATACAATTTTTAGGTGACAAGTTCTTTAGTACAAGAAACAAATTGAATTTTACTTGTTATCAGTAATAAATACGTGCAGTTGCTACTTGTAATGTTACTTTGGATAATTCTCAGTTAAGACAAGATAGGTTAAAAATTAGCGATTATTGGACTCAATGGGCCAAAACGCTATTATATCATACATTGAACACTGAGAAATCAAGACATATCTCTCCGATATCACTTATCAATACATTACGGAAACTTATCATGAACACCAATACGATCATGATACCAAAGCATTGCCCGCAATTTAGTGGAACTGGTTCTACTAAATTGGTATACGATTTACTCCTGATGATATTAAATCTTTCCAAAACCAAGTTAAGTCAAGCAGTCATTCATACTTGTAAATATTTCTTTGATAGAAAAACACAAAAAGATCCATTCTTTCAGAGAAAAAGAATTTAGTCGAAACCTTCAATATTGTTCATTTTAAACCATGACAATTATACAAAGTGAGGGAAAGACACAAACAGTTAAAATTTTTTCAAATGTGTACTTGCATTGTTTTTAAATTGCTTAAAGTTTGATATATATAGGATAGAAAATTTAGTTGCCAATATGTTAAGTTGATCTTGTGTTAATGTGACTAGAAGATTAAAACCGTTAATAATTGCGTGCGTTAACCAATCAAATAAAAGTAACAATGTTGACTGCAGTAAAACAATTATAATCATTGATAACCCTAGCGTAAATACCCACAACCACCAAATCAACGTGCTCCACGTTGAATCTGACATTGGCTAAAGATCTTTCGACATTGTAGTAAATTAATCCAATAACGCCCACATTGAATTGCCACCCGGAAAAATGTTTGAACTAGAACATTAAAGATTTAAAACTATCAATTAAACAATGGTTTAATGATTATCATAATCCACCCGTTGAATTGTCCACAAATGACTATATCTAGTTAGGGTTGTAGCTAATAGGGAATTTATTCCTATTGGGTTTATATTTGTTTGTGTGTTTAATTAGAATACCAAATCGTGTGCAAGCTATGTCCCAGACTGCTAAAATTGCGTTAGGTTAAATAATTTAAAATTACATGTTTAGTAAATAACCATGATAATAGTGTTCTCATTTAGATGAATGTTTGTAACCTTATTAACCAAACATATAAGTGCTAATGACATAGGGTTGAACACATGACACGTTAAGTTTGTTAGATTTATGTGGCTAAAATTTTAAAACTTTAAAAACTTGAAACATATAGAACATGCAAAAAGCGTGAAACACAATCATCAAGGTTAATAATTTTGGCGCATAATCTGAGTGAATAGTAGTTAATTATCAATTTATTTGTTAAGATTTTCGAATTAAGTTTTTCCATTTTCATAAATTTTGCAATTGCAAATTTTCAAATTGTAAAGCTTTTTTCCTATTGACAATTTTTTTTAATGAGTTCATTGTTCAGTCTGCTAGGCAATTAATTCTAGTGAACTAATTTATCTAATCTATTTCATGTATCTGATAATTGGTTTTGTATGTTTCAGAATCTCAAAAATGACTGGCCATCAATAACTCTCCAATTCACCAGGAAAGGTTTTCCCCTGTTTGGAATATAACAACAATGCGAGTTAACTTTGATGAGATCAAATGTGCTGCCAATTGGCTGTTATCTGAAATTCAAAGAAAAGTTGCAATGCGATTAAAATTCGACAGCCAAATTGACTTATCAAATGTCGGCGATCCATTTGTTATACTGATAAAAATACTTGTGCATTGGTCGAAACAGTCAAATCACTCCCAAACTTCGTAGAGCATTATGCTTCTAAACACCAAACGCAACCGATATTCATTACTAAGAAAATTTAAATCGTTGCAAGTATATTATCCAACAATTCACGACGAATCTCGAATCCGCAAAAATCATTCAAACCGGGACCATTTACTACATATTTGGATTTGTTAAACGTATAGGAAAATAGGGCATATACTGTTTACCTAAAATACAAATTTCTGGGGATATCAATCAAAGAATATTGAATATGGAATATATGGAATTCCTATTCCGATCAAGCAATCAAAACATTTACAAGAGTCCCTATTTTCCGATATAAAGTTGATCATAAATTTAAGATCGAAAACAAAGCGTATCCAACTTTTTGGATACGGCGCATCGTCTGCAGATATCAGTAACTTTAATTTTTCGTATTCCGTTTTCGTTATTAATTATCTGATATATTAATTTCTCGAGCATACCCTACTGATATTTTTGTGTTGATTTCAGGAAGTGCATGACCAGGAGTTTCTACGAAGAACTTGATTCAACCTTTCGAAGATCCTGAACGAGCCCTACATTCGCTTAAAAGGCTTTTCAACACAAGAAGCTTTGATCTTTCAAGTTCACTCGAGCTTGATTACTTTTCTGAAGAAAAAGAGGAAGTTGAAACAGAAACAATGGGCGAAAACACTACTATGGAGGAATACATGAACAGTACCCGTGCTGATTACACTTCAGGAGTTGCTAGACCTAAGTTTGATGATAAGTCAAAATTTGAATTGAAGGGTCAGTTTCTCAAGGAACTAAGAGAGAATGCTTTCAGTGGGACGGAACATGAGGATGCTAATGAGCATGTTGAAAAGGTCCTGGAGATTGCAGATTTGTTTACTTCAGAAGGAGTGACTGACGATCAAATCATGCTAAGAATCTTTCCACTCTCACTAAAAGGAGCTGCTAACAAGTGGCTAAGGAATGAACCTACGAGTTCAATCACTACATGGGGAGATTTGAAGAGCAAATTCCTGAAGAGATATTGTCCACCTGCTAAGACTGCTAAAAAGATGGAGGCTATCAATAGTTTCAAGCAAGAGCCTGATGAAACTCTTTATCAAGCTTGGGAACGATTTAAAGATTTATTGGTAAAATGTCCTCAACACTATCTAACCCCTATGCAGGAGATAATATTGTTTTATCAAGGATTGGACGTGCCTACAAGACAGATTTTGGATGCTAAGGGAGCTGTACCTCAAATGAGTGCAACTAATGCTAGGAAAGCAATCCAAGAAGCTGCCGATCATTCTCAAAAATGGCACGATGGGACCTCTACTAGATCTAAGAGCAGCACTAATTTTGACGGGATTGCTGCTATTCAAGCTCAATTGGATAAAATTAGTAGAGAAATGAAGAAGCGTGATGAAAGAGCGTATGCTGCCCAAGTTGGATGTGAAAAGTGCGAAGGACCTCACTACACTAAAGATTGCCCGAATAAGAATGAAAGTAGAGACGTTTGAAGAAGCATATTACACCCAATTTGGACAACCATTCCGACCTTCGGGGAGATTTAGGGAAGCTACACCGGGATTATATCAAAGGAACAACTTCAATCCCGCTTATCAAGAAAGGAGGCAGACTTTAGATGATACTTTAAAGCAAATTATGACCGATGCTGCTAAAAGACATGAAGAGAATACTGCTATGATCAAAGAAATTCGAGCTTCAACGGACACTGCTACAAGAAATCAAGGAGCTTCGATCAAAGCATTGGAACAACAAATTGGTCAAATGAGCAAAGTTCTTCAAAAAAGGGATATGGAAGTTTACCGAGCTCAACTGAAACCAACCCAAGAGATCATGTCAAGGCCATAAGCACCACTGAAGAAGTCACTCCTAATATACCTAGAAGATCGATGAATGGTAATGATGGTGCAAGACCCGAATTTTTCTTTAATTCTTCAATCAGCTTAAGGAGACTACTAAAAGAGAAGACAAAGATTGAAGAGGAGATCAAGGCAACAATGAAAGAAGAGAGCCCTGCAACCGACTCAAATGCCTTGCCTCATAAAGAAAGAGACCCAGGAAGTTTTACTCTACCTTGTTCTATTAATAATATATCTTTCAATAATGTGTTAGCTGACTTAGGAGCTAGTGTTAGTGTTATGCCTCTTAAGACATTCGCTACCCTAGGACTAGGAAAATTAGCACCAACTAAGTTACTTATTGAATTGGCTGATAAAACGGTAAAACGACCTGAAGGGATTGCTAATAATGTGCTAGTTAAGATTGAGCAGTTTATTTTTCCGTAGACTTTGTTATACTAGACATGCCCGAGGATGTTAAGATTCCTTTAATCCTCGGAAGACCTTTCTTGTCTACTGCCCATGCTAAGATTGATGTGTTTTAAGAGAAAAATCTCATTAAGGGTAGGGAATAATAAACTAGTCTATAAGTGCCAAGATCCGGTTAAAAGCATAATTAGAGGTGTTTATGTGCTAGGATTAAGAGAGCGTATGGACCTCGATCTTGAAGCTAGACTTATGGGAGAAACATTGATTCAAAACAACTCAACTAATCCTAATCATGAGAACTTTGAGGAATTCATTGACCTTAATGTACCTACCGAACTTAGACGCAATGTTGTTAATGATTCTGATGATGAGTGGTATGATTGTGTAGTAATTAATAAACGTAGGAGAATAGTTGAGAAAACGAATTTTAATAATGATGTGTTTATTGAACTACCACCCCACCTTGCTTATTTGTGCCTATATGATAATAAGAATTTCCCGTCTATCATTTTGTCATCTCTGCCCGAAAGGGACAGGACTTTGTTTATACAGATATTAAAGAAGAACGGCGCAGAAATTAAGGACGAGCAAGGAGTGTTCAATATTACTGAATTGGCAATGAAGGAGCGCGATGTTTCCGACTCCTTCAATGATCGATATTAAAGAGCTGAACGTGAGTCTAACTTGAAGACTCTGGAATAAAGACAAGTGCTGGCCGGGAGACAACCCGGAGAATTTCTATTATTCTGTTTTCTGTGTCGAGTCAGTCAGGCCCGCATGAGGATACGACGCATCTCAATCCTGAGATGCGACGCATCTCCTGCAATGGTCATATCTTATTTTATTTTTCTGCATTTTTATTTTCGACTTTAAAACTTTTTATCAGTTTATTTTAATGCGGCGCATCCTTGGTTAAGGATGCGGCGCATCTTTATTCTGATCCGTATTAATTCCAGGATCGATACGGCGTATCTTCTTCCATAAGATACGGCGCATCGACTGACCTGATGATTTTCAGTTTTAATTTTTAAGTTTTATTTTTCCTAACTACTAATGTATTGTGCAAGTTTGAACCTTTCTTATCTTAGGTGTGTTTTAAAGTGTTGGTGGTATTAAGTTTCCTGGATTTCCTGTGGATACATCAAGTATGAAGCTTAAACGATCTAATCCACAAGAAAGATGATTTTTGCTCTTATAATAATGGAGGATCATACCGAGCAAATCTCAGGGGAGTTTTCCTGTTCTAATTCTTTTATTTTCCAGTTTTTAACCTTTTATACAAACAACGAGGACGTTGTTTAACTTAAGTGGGGGGATTGGAGAATTAGAACACTTAACAATTACTTGTCCTAAACTTTTTCAAAAATTATGCTTAAAATGTGCTTAATATATCAAACTTAAAAAATTTTAGCATGTTTTTGTTTAAGATCTAAGTTGCATAGCTGCACACATGACGTTATTTTCAAAAATTGTGATTTTTCAAAATTCACAAATCTATGAGTGTGCCGGTGACTTGTAAACTTTAGAACTTGGCTTGTATACTATTCGAGACCACCATAATGAGTATTATTTATATAATTGGAATGACTTGTCTAAATTGGTAAAATTCTAGGATTACACCCAAATAGCCTATTATATGTTATGTGTTATTAACTAACTACACTGGTTAGTTAACCCCCGTATAAACCCTTTTGTTACTCTCATTTTTAGAGTAAGATACCCCTAGAAAAACACTCAGAGCCATTCCTTTCGTTTCTTACACCTATGTTTAAAATGTTTCGTTACACCCTTACACCTTAGCCTACCCTGTAGATTAGAATCCGTGGTTGGTTAATTGCTATAGGCAAAGTGTGTTTCCTTACATTACCTGTGTTCGCGTGCGTAATTCATTATCTTTGGTTAGGTCGGGAAATTGCACAATGCAATTGGAGTGAAAGTAAATATTGTATATCTTTGAGTTTATTTTTCGTGTGTTTACTACTTTCACTATTACCGTTATTTCTGAAGTATGAAAAGTATGGAAAAATTATCCAGAATTATCATTATAGTGATGTGGTGAAATTTTACACATCTATGTCTATGTTTGTAAAAAAAAAAAAAAAAAAAAAAAAAAAAAAAAAAAAAAAAATCGAAAAAAATTGAAAAAGAAAGAAAGAAAAGTTGGAAGTTTGTTTTAACCAACTTATGTAAAGTTATGTAAGTGGTCGATATCACCACTATTTGTTGTACTATATCTATGGATTGAATGGGAATTGGCAGTTATGGGAACGCCAATTAAGGTTTATCTTTGATTAAAATCTTGTTGAGTATAATTCGTGTCTACCTAAAGCGTGTGTTTCAAGTGTTAAAGCGTGAGTTATTCAATGATATGAGTCTTATTCATGGGATGGTTGGGATAGTGATTAACCACACTTAGGATTTTAATTTATTTGTTTTGTTTATTTTTCATTTTACACCTATTATATCCCAAATGTTATCCATGCCCTTTATTATTCTTTATCCAACCGAACCTTTGATTTATTGAGATTAGGGATTTGAGCAATCTTAAGTATCGTAGTGGTGGATTCGGCTATGTATTTATGATTTTGTCGCCCTTTTTGATATATTATTATTGGTGAAGTTTGGACCTATCTTTAGCCTATTCGAGTTAAGGGATTTGAGCAATTGCAAGTATCGTGTTCGTGGATTCGATCATGTATTTGTGGTTTTGTCGCCTTTTCTGGAATTTGAGATCGATAGTGATCAAGAATAATTAACCCTTAAGCCTGAAAAACCTTTTATAACAACGCTTTAGACTTGTTATTCCTTAGCTTTAGTGGAGGAGATGTGTATACTTGCCAAGCTTATGATAGAATATTCGTCACGACTGGACAGTTTAAACGATTAGATTTGCTTTTATCAACTTATTTTATTTTACTTCTGAATTCGTTAAGTGTTTAGTTGTGTGATTATGAAATAAACGAATACATGCTTAAATATAAAAATAAATCCTAACATCTTTTAGGATACATTTTCGTAAGAGAAATTCTAAGGTTTACTTGGGGACAAGTAAAGTTCAAGTGGGGGGATATTTGATGAACTCAAATAAGTACATTTTATTACTATCATTTATCCTATTAATTTGACTTGTTTTATTATATTATGTATGAGGATTGATACTTAATCGTTACTTTTGTAATTCTCAGGTAAAAACAAGCATATGGTGAAACTTAGCGATTTTGGACTGATTATGGAGCAAAACATGCAAGAAGTTAAGAGTCTACTGAAATGAAGAAGATCAAGACTAATCTGCTCCAGATGCGCCGCATCTCACTCATTACATACGGCGCATCTCTATCAAGATATCACCAGATACGATCCAAGATACAAGAGGACATGCGCCGCATCTAATCATGGAGTTACGCCGCATCTTCTGGCGGTGTACGAATATTCCTGAATATTATAATCTTGGACCCCACGCGAAGTTAAGTCAATGCGCCGCATCTACTTACTAGATGCGCCGCATCTTCCCTCAGACAGAAACTATAAAAAACCCCAAGACCAGACGAATTTCGAGAGCAATAAATTAGATTCGAAGACCGAAGCAGCAGAACCCTAGGACGAATTCAGTCAAGGAGGCAGCACAAGACACACCAAACGAAGATACAAGAGCTGTAAGAAGGTGCTGCATGTGTTTAATTCATTAAGTAGTTTTGTTTTATTGTGTTAGCAAACTTTAATTCATCAGGATTGGTGGCTTGTGTAATGTGACAACGAAAGATTGCACTCCCTTTAATACTTGCTTTCCCATCAATTAAAGTTTATATGTTGATGTCTTTGGTTACTACTTATTAGTGCATTGATAACCTCTGTGTTTATTAGTGGCTTGCGGGCATTTGACTGCGGAAAATAATGTGGCTCCCACGGTTATTACTAAATTGATCACTTAGGAATAACTTTTAGACATAAGTAATCATTAAGGGTTTACTCGCCGATAAGAATAGGACCAACGAGAAAGGGTTAACTACATACACTTCATATAAAGCTATCAATAAAACAAGTGACAATCTACTTAATCATAAGGACAGCCCTCTTATTGTCTCGAGTATTTATCTGTGTACGTGTGTGCTACTTGCTGATTCGTGCCTATTGGTTTATTTTATTATTTAATTGCAAACAAATCGTGCCAGTCTCTCAGGCTGAAACCCCCTTGCGTTAGGATATTAAAATACTGATTAGAATAACGAGATAATACGTTCCACTCTTAGTGATCGACACTCTACTTACCATTATATTCATACTGACCGGGTACACTGCTCGTTAAGTGTGTGTGTTATTGATAAGTCGGCTAAATATAAATTTAAAACTTGAGTAGGCATTAAAACTGCTAAACCGCAACGACACATCACGCGCATCACTTGGGGAGTACAATTTTTTGGTGACAAGCTCGTCTCTTGGCAGTCAAAGAAACAAGATTGTACATCACTGTCGTCTACAGAATCAGAATACGTCGCCATGTCTGCCTGCTGTGCTCAAGTCATTTGGATGCGATCTCAGTTGATGGACTACGGATACGTGTTTAACAAGATTCCGATATACTGCGACTCCAAGAGTGCCATCGCTATTTCATGCAACACGGTTCAACACTGCAAATCAAAGCATATTGCTCTCCGATATCACTTTATCAAAGAGCATGTGGAAATGGGTACTGCTGAATTATATTTTGTGGGTACTGCTGAACACCAATTGGCGGATCTGTTCACCAAAGCGTTGCCTCATGCAAGATTTGTGGAACTGGTTCACTAAATTGGTATGCGATGTTTGACTCCTGATGATTTGAAAAACTTTCTCAAAAACAATTAATCAAAGAGTCAAATATCAAAACTATCTTTGTAAATATTTTTTTTGATAAAAAACACAAAAAGATTTTCCATTTCTTCTCTTAAAAAAAAAGGATCTATTTTCAGGTACAAAACCTTCAATATTTTGTTCATTTTAAACCATCATCAATTTATTTTTGAACAAATGTTGAGGGGGAGAACAACATTAAAATATTTTTTTTCATAATTTGTACTTGCATTGTTTCTTCAAAATTGTTGCTTCAAATGGTTCGGTGATAATATCATAGGATAAAAATTTGTGTGCCAATATTGTTAAGTTGAATAACTTAGTGTTAGCATGGTAGGACTTAGAAAGTTAAAACACAAGGTTAGGGGACTAAAGGTGTGCAAGTGGCAAAGTGTAAACAAGTCAAATAAAAAGAGAACAAGTTTGACCGCAGTTAAATCACAATACACATCTCTGACATACACACCTAACGCAGTAAATACCCACAACCACCAACATCAACGGTCCACATTGAATCTGCACATCCGGCTAAAGATCTTTCGAATTTGTGAGTAAATTAATCCAACATCAACGGCCCACATTGAATCTGCACATCCGGCTAAAGATCTTTTGAATTTGTGAGTAAATTAATGATTAATATATGAATCTAAACAATGGTTTTAATGGATTTCATAATCCACCGGTTGAATTTGCCACAAATGACTATTCTAGATCTAGGGTTTATGCGTAATAGGGGAAATTTAATTCTGAATGTATTTGATGTATTTGTTTGGTGTGTTTATATTAGAATGAGTTCCTATAACACGTGTGAATGCTTAATTGTACCAGATTCTCTAAAATTGCTTAAGATTAGGGTTTAAGCGTTCAATTTGGGGAAATCTGATTGTACATGTTGTAGTATAATTAAACCATTGAAATAGTGTTCTGATATTATGAATTGAATGTTTGTAACCTTGGATTAAACCCAGAAACATCATAAGTGCGTAATTGATCAGTAGGGTTTAAGAAGAACACATGAACACGTTCAGTTTGAATTTCAAGATTTTTGTGGCTAAAAGTTGTTAAAACTTGGTCAAAAGACTTAGAAACATCATAGGATTTCATTGGAAAAAGCGTGAAAACAAAATCACAAGTGTTAATAATTTGCGAAAAATCTGGAGAATAGTACGTCTTCAAAGTTATCAAAATTTCTTGTGTAAGAAGTTTTCGAAATTGAAATTACTTTCGCAATTGTCAAAAGTTTTCACAATTGCCAAAAGTTTTCACAATTGTCAAAAGCTTTCTTTCACAAATGACAATTTCTTTCATAAATGACAAGTCAACTTGTTCAGTCATGCTAAGCAATTAATGGATCTCAAGTGAAACTAAAGTTTATCTAATGCTAACTTTCATGTATCCTGAAAATTGGTGTTTGAATGATGTTTCAGGAATCTCAAAAATGACTGCACAATCACAATAACCACTACCAATGCTCACCAAGGAAGAGGTTTTCCCACGTGGCTACATGGCAAAATATGGGAACAACAATGCAAGAGTTAACTTTGATGAGATCAAATGTGCTGAACCAAGTTGCCTTGTTGCCATTGAAATCCTCAAAAGACACAAGTGCAAATGCATGATTGAAAATTCTGACAGTATTCCAGAGTTATACCTTCATCAAATGTGGGATACCATTCTGCTTGATACTGATGAAAAATACTTCGAGTGCACATTGGATCGAAAGCAAGTCAAAATCACTCCACAACACCTTCGTAGAGCATTATCCTTACCTGAACCACCAGAACCTGCAAACCGATATTGGCCCATACCAACTGAAGAAGAAGTCTTGAAATTCGTCATCGACATAGGATATGATCTACCTCCCAACATTTCACTGACCGAAATCTCAAGAATCAACGCAAAAAGCATTCCACAACCCTGGAGAACCATTTACTACATATTGGTTCGTTCTGTCATAGGGAGAGATAGTGGACATGAGCATCCTCGTTTACCTAAAATGCAAATCTTCTGGGGCATAGTCAATCAGAAGAATATTGAATATGCAGAACTCATATGGGATGACCTCATATTCCAGATCCAAAGCCAATACAAAAAACCATTTACAAGAATCCCGTTTGTCCGATATACAAAGTTGCTCATCAGTCTGCTGATAGACGAAAACAAAGACATTTCACCACGACCCGAAGATAGAGAGTTTCACTTGTTAAGGATGGATAAAACAGTCAACCTAATCTACTTCTCTAAAGACAGCTCACACAAACAAGGGTTGAGATTACCAGAAGGACTGTTGACAAAATCAGTTAAGAAGACTCAGGCTTACGAAGACTATGATGATGCTTACAACAAAAGAAAAGTCGGGTTAGTTAAACTTGCAAAAGAGACAATATCCTCAAAGACTCATTCTAAAGGAAGCAGCAAAACAGGGAGTGCATCCAGTGCCTCAAAGAACATAAAACCTTCATTCGCCAAAATCATCAAAAGAAGAGTAAAAGTTACTCCTAAACCTAAAGAAGAAGAAGGAGGGATCCATGCTGAGGATGAGTCTGACTCAGAAGAAACAGAATCTAAGAAAAAGATTGAAATGCAAGTACACCTTGACACAATTAAGGCAATAAAAGCAAGCAAGATTACTGGCAAAGAGGATGACGAAAGAAGAGCAGCATTAAGGGTTGAGGAACTGAGATAAATTGAAGAAGCAAAAGGAGCTGGAGGTGCTGGTACAGTGAAAGAAGTGGTTCCAACCCATTCTGATCCGGTTAATCAACCCGGAGGGTCTGGAGTTGCTGCCAAAGATGCATCTCCGTCACATAGTCCGGTTAATCAACCCGGCAAGAAGAATGAAAAAGAAATCAAGGAGAAGATTGTATTGACAGATGAGGAAATACCTGATGACATGTTTGAAGAAAAAAATGAGGAGAATCTTGATGCGCCTGTTGAATGGTCTACATCAGAGGAAGAAGAAATTATTGGGGAGAAGACTACTAAAGTTGCAAACGAAGTAGAAATTGAACACAAGGCAGAATTAGAAAAGAGGAAGGAAGAAGAGAGACTTGCAAAGGAGAAAGAAGAGGCAGAAAGAGAAGTCGAACAATAAATTTCCACACCACCAGTTACTCCACCTCGTCTAACTTTCACTCCTCAAGAGCCTCAGCAGGAGTCACAACCAAAAGCTCAAACTCCTCCAATCTCATCACCCAATCCCACAACACCTCCTACATCACCACCTAAGACTCCAACACCGCCTTCTGATTCACCACCAAAGGAATCTACTCCTCCAGTGTCATCACCCAAAGTACCAACTCCTCCAGACTCTCCTAAGGCACAAGCTTTATCACAACCATCACCTACCAAAAGAGAAGCAACACTCGAAGAAAAAATTAATACAATCATCAAGAGCAAGCATTCTAAGAAGATTGCTAGGGTAACTCGAGTTGAAGTTGTGGAAAACTAGAATGGGGGTTGAATAGTTTTTACCTTTTAAAATTAATTCGCTTTGTTACTTATCGTGATTTCAAAGTAAAGTAAACAATCAAGCACACAAACAAGTAATGTAAGTAAATAAGTAAAGAGAGGAAAGATCAAACCACATAACTCGGATGTTTATAGTGGTTCGGCTACAAGGACTCTTATCCTTGCCCTACTCTACACCTCGAGCCTCTAACTCGAGAGTTATTCTTCACTAAGAAACAAAGCTCCCTTCTCAGCGGAGAAAACCTTAATACATGTCGCTTACACATTTTTCCGGTACAAAGCTAAATACCGAGTTCTTGTTTTAAGGAAGAACCAACCTGACGTCGCCTAAATGATTACCGAAACTAAGCTAGATGTCGAGTTATTTACAAGGGTACAACCACTCCCGTTTGGTTCTTTGCAAGTGTACAACCGCTCCTGACACTCTATGTGTTTTGAGTACTAAAACACTAACCGGTTTCTACTAAATAAAAGATGCAACTATGATGTGTGAACTGATGCAAGATCACACAGACTCTATACTACAGGATGAAAACAGTATGTTGATCCTTCTATGTTGAGATCTTCTTTGCTACAAAAGAAAAGATCTATGTAATGTTAGTATGCTAAGGGTTAGTGATATGTAAATGAAAGGATATCTAAATTAAGCTATGTTAGTGATGAATTGGCCAAATGATCAGCTTGCTATTTATAGGAAAGGCTGATGAACAGTCCACGGATCCGACGGATCCCTCAAAAAGGATCCGTCCGTGTACCACTTTGGTACCGCCGTGTCAGGCCAGCTAAGAGATCTCCAAATCTTTCCAAATCTTGTCATATCTTGTCATATCTTCAAATGTCAACTCTTTGGCTTGAAGATCTAAACAAAATATCACAAAATCTTACCAAGATTGTGTAGATGATGCATGCCATGATGTCATCCTAATATTTAACTAATAAAATTTTTATTTTAAGAAATAAACATGTAAACTTGTATATGTCATTTCTAGAAAACTTGTGATGTGAAAATGTGTTTATAAAATGCTTATCACTATAAATGTAAAAGACTTAATCTTATTTATGCTTTGCTTAAAGATAAACTTTGTAATTGTCATTAACAAAACTAAGCAAAGATCGTAAAATATAAATAACGTTTTTAGGACGATATTTGTATTAACAATCTCCCCCTTTTTGTTGATGACAAAACATAAAGTGTATTTTTAAGTAGAGAGCTTAAATAAGGGATGAGTCTTTTAAAAATATAGATTAAGTTAGTTTATGCAAGTTTTAAAATCTATTTTAAGCTAAAAATGTATGTACTGTGATGTTTCACAATTGATGCAAACTTAATCCTATCTCCCCCTTTTTGTCGAAACAAAAAGAAGATATGCGTAGCGGAATGCGATTTTGAGAACTTTAAAGCCCCCCCTTGATTTATACTCCCCCTAAATGGAGTAACAAGGATATGATGTATGAACCTACAAAATAAATTGTTAGAGTATGCTATGATGAATGCTCCTACAAAACAAATGGTTAGACTATGATATGCTCCTCCTTGATGTATACTCCTCATTGCTAGAGTACCAACGTATATGTTTCAAGGATGAGAAATGCTAAAAATGATGAGTTAGTATATGATATACTCCCCCTCGATCTATACTCCCCGTTGCTAGGGTACCAACGTATATGAATCAAGGTTGAGAAAAGCCACAAAAGAAAAGTTAGTTACTTCAATCAAGAAGCAATATGCATATGCAATAGTCAACCAAGAAAGGTCAACCCATTTGACTTCTAGAAAGTCAAAATTTAAGTGTCTGATCAAATTTTTGTACCTAATATACATTTGATCAATGCAATATGTTAAGTTAAGACAACCACACTATGATGTTAGTATCCTAAAATGAGATAATATGCTTGATATTGATCACGTACAAGCATAAACATATAACATCCATTCATTGAAAATTTGTTTGTGACATAAGTCACAAAACATGACGTTACAAGAAGGAAATAAATCGTACAAAGAAAATACTAGGATGAATCCTAAGAACACCTATTGAGAAGGATTGGTTGCGTTTGATGAAGATGTGATAGAGGCAAGCCAAATGGATTCTAAGTTCTCAGTATTATGTGGGTTTGAATCAAGTTCCTCATTGCCTTGAATGTTTGGTTGATTGATCCACATTGACTCATCAATGTTTTGGAGTGTGGTAAGTAAATCATGGGGTTGCTAAAATGATGAAGATTTTCTTACTTGACATGATGTGGGTATTGGTGAAGAAGCTAATGGTGGTGATGGTGATCTTGGTTGAGATAGAGTTGGTGATGGTGTATTATCTATTGGAGTTATGGTAGGTGATGGAGACCTTGATGTAGGCGATGGTGAGTTACCTAGTGGACTTATGATAGGTGAAGGTGATCTTGATGGTTGAGTTGAAACGGGTGATGGTATGTTAACCACAGGAATGATGATGGGTGTTGAAGTAGTGGTGGATATGGTATGGAAGTTTACATTAGAGGTTGGATTTACGAGCCAGTATGGTCTGACACTAATTCTGGCAGTCCTTCTGTGTGGTCTGGACATGTGTGAGTTGTTGGTTTTGTGCATTGTTAAGTTGTGCAGGTATGATTATGAGAATGTGAGTTGAAATCATCCTAAGGCTTCTAATTTATACTAATCTAAAGTGCATGGAAATTGATGTTTGAAGAGGTGTTGGTTTCCAAAAACATGGAGCAAGATAAAGTTGTTTGTCCTATTTGTGAAGGTCAATCCATAGAAATGGCGTTGATATGAAGAAATGCAGAAGATGACTCAAAAGAATGGAATATGATTGATTCACGAATTCCAAGGAACCTAGCTAAGGAGTCCTGATGTGTTAGAAAAGGGTAATCTAGACAAAAATTTGAATATTCAAATTTTGGTGGGAATGTTGATTCTATTGTTTTCTAATTGTTCTAATGATTCCTAATCATCCCAATGATCAGTGAAATGCTCCTAAAATGAAGAATCTAATAGTTGTTTAATCGGGAAAGTTTTGAAAAAGGTTACTGTTAGTACCCACGGATCCAATCGACAACAAAGGCGGAGCCAAAGTGTAGGAGCCGTGGAATCCGTGGGTTCTGGACAGGCGGAACCAAATGAAACACTAGGCGGAACCAATTTATGGGATCTGCCAAATCCGCCAGATGGATTTTCAGTTTCTTAACAGAATGAAGGTTAAATTTCGCGTTTCTTGGTCAAAACCCGAAAAATCTCCTAAAACATATGTAATAGCTAATATATGAAACAAATATGCTAAACATATAGATTCTAACACATATACACATAGATTAATCCAATTATAACATCTTACCATAAAGAGGAGTTAAGCCAAACGAGGTCTTAATCTCGGAAAATTGATAACAATATGTGTTATCGACCTGCAACTACAAGTTAGTTCTCGTAGGAGATAAGTACAGACATAATATCTCAAGCACCACACAAGTTCAATATCACATTGACTAAAAAAAATCTAAAACTAAACACACCTTGGTTGTCACTTGTTGCTCAACATCTTGATTATTTTCTTCTGACCCTTCTGAAGTTTCATGATCCATCGACCTAGATTCTTTATCATTCCCTTTGTTTGTCGAAGCTCTTCGGATTCATTTTCAATGGAAGGAAGTTCACTCAAGTATTCGGGTGGAGGAATCCTAGAGTTAGGCAAGCCATCTTCGTCACTAGCTGATGATGATGAAGATGGGGATGGAGAATGAGCACGTTTTCCTCTAGCTATGGCTACCCTATAATCGCTAAGAGGAACAAAGGTGTGTAGGATTTCAGTGTAAAGAGGAAGGAAACCACTCTTATTTCAAGGAATAGGTATAGAAGCTCTAAATAGACAGGTAAGAAGCATCCCGTATGGCATGGCGGTTGTGCTTAAGGCAGGTATATCGGTCATTCTTTTGGCGATATAGTAAGCTAAGTTGAATTGTTGGTGGGTCGATACACAGTAGAGCATGTAGTATAAGCTTGCATTCATGTGATCTGTTAGGAATATAAATATTCAGATGAAGGTTCGGTCACCCCGAGTATCTATTTAGCGTTTAAGTAGCTCGTAGGCTTATTATTATTATTATTATTATTATTATTAGTATTATTAGTATTATTAGTTTTATTAGATTAGTCATATCTATATTTGTGGAGTGGGTCGGGTCTTTACCCACTGTCAGCTCACTCCACAGCCCACTAGGGGCACAATATGTAGCTAGTATAAAAGCGCCTTCCCTCACATAGGAAGGGTTGGAACTCTTGTTACATTCACACACACTTAATCTAATATCTTTCAAGTTTTCCCTCAAAGTCTCTCTCTAGTTCTTCTCTTCTAACCATGGATCTACTCTTCCATGATCCAAGACCACCCGAATCATCCACACAATCAAGATGGTTATATCTTACAACTGGTATCAAGAGCCATGGTTAGGTTCGATTGACTTGATTGTGTGTCGGTTCTATTTTTTTTGGTTCGAACCTTTTTGCTTAAACTGTTTTGCATATGTTTTTGTTCGAATCATTATTTTTGACAATCTGCTCGTACCACATAAATCTGTTATTGAATGCTTGGTTTTAGTTGTATGGGCCTTATACTGTTTGTGGGCCTTGACTACAAACAATCCTTGTTGTTATAAATCTTTTACTGTTATTGAATGCTCGTACCACATATGTTTTGGTTTTATTATTTCACTTAATATGTGTTGTGATTAACTTCAAACAATCCTTGTTGGCTTCACGTGGTGTTTTTTTTGTGGTGGAATTGTCACGGATCTATGTGGTTTCGAAGGGATATGATAGGCTAGATATTGATTGTTCTTGTTTTATGGCTTAAGTCTCGGTCATCTTATGTTTTTCGTGGCCTATTGGTGATTAAAAGTGCAATCTCTTGGTTGAAATTTGTTGTTATGATGTGGCAGTGTTTCTTGTATGCGTTTTGTGTGGCCTGTAATATTGGTATGTGTTGCGTTTTGGGGGTGCTTTTGGCTGCAGTTTGGCTTGTTTCCGGATATGGCAAAAAGTACAATGGTTGTGAAAGTGACTTGTGGTCCACAACAAGTTGCGATTTGTGTTGATAATGAAATGGGGCTGCATGTGTTGCGTTTTGTGATGATGTTGACTCGCATTTTGGATCGTTGCCAAAACGGGAATATGGACAAAAATGGTGAAAGAAACATGCAATGTTGCGTTTTGTATGCAAAAAGGGTAATGATTTGGCTGTTTTCTTAAAATGGCAAAAAGGGACAAAGATGTGATAGTGACATTGGCAGGTTGGCATCTTGTGACATGCGATTTTGGTTTGGCAAGCATATCAATGAAAGCGCTTTTTGTGTCCTAGCGTTTTGTCTTGTGAGAGACATGCGTTTTTGTGGCTTGCGTTTTGTCCTGCTGATGAAGGTTGCGGTATGTGCCTACTCAAGATGAATTATCATACTATGAGAAAGGTGATGCTGCAAAAAATTTTGCAGACCATGCGTTTTGTCTGTCACTTAGTCAAACCAGTCAACGGTCAAACGGTCATATTTGGTCAACATGGTATCGAATATCATAATGAAAGATTAAAACGAGAAGATGCAATCTCTGAGAAAGAATCATTTCACAACACTTTCCTCAAACAATCCAAGATTCAAAACAAATTATAGCAACTAACACAATTTCATTCGATACAACAAATTCATTCAACTACTACATGAGTTGTACAACAACAAATCTTAACTGTATCTGATTACAACCACAAATCCTCAAGAGCCTGAAAATACAACAATAACAGGTTCACATCCCATTCTATCCTAACTACAACAACCACTTCACTCCTATCCTAAATCTTTCTCATAAGAATATCATCAAAAGCATTCTCCAAACTGACAATCGGTTGACTTCAAAGGGTCAATCTCATGAAAGAAGAAGTGCCATCACCGATTAATAACAATTATGTTATTAAAGAGAGATTAATAACAACTATGTTATTATCTGCCTTTGGTTCGATCTAGATCACAAACAAAACAAACAATTAACACCTACCCGAGACCCACCAATGGATCTTGAAGCAATATACATAGTTATCTTGATTCAAATGGAGCAATACATGAAGATCCGGTTCGGTTATGTTTGTATTTGTGATGTTCGATCTCCAGGATCTGTTATATAATCGGTCATGATGATGATAGATGAAGATTGATGAAGGAGAGATGATAGATCGGTTTCATTAAGTTGAGATGAGGTTGGTGTAAAGTGGGGGCGGAGGAGTTGATAAAGAGTGATTACGGTTAAGGTTTGATGAATGTTAGGGTTAACCTAATAATATGTGCCGTGAGTTTAGGGTGAGGATATTATGGTATACACTGGATCGTGTTTAAGCATTAAACCGGGCCTTCACATTCGTTGGTGGACTATTAAGGATATTGGGCTTAAGAGTATTATTAAGATTGGGCTAGAACGAGTATTTTTTTTGGGTCATGTTTAACTGGGTTGATTGTGAGTTGCTATCCCATGGACGAACTTGTTAGTGTTGTTTGTGTTGAATTGTTATTACTCAAATGTATTGTTAATACATTGGGTTAAAATTTTGGTATAATGTTTGGATCTATAAAACTTCACGAAGATGCACACGTCACGGCTGGTATTTGGGTATATGAATGTCTAAGTGATTTCAGAGTTGTGGATTTGTCAGAATTGTCCAATTAGAGCCTACCACTTGAGCGAGCCTGCAATTTGATCTTTGCGATTTAAGTTATAGTTGACAAAGTGCAATTTGATTAATTGCAAATTGACAAGTTGCTATTTGATTTATTGCGATTTGACTGACTGCAATTTGACCAGTTGCGATTTGTCGTTGCGAGTTGACACTTGCGATTTGACTTATTGCGATTTGGTTAATTGCGACTAGACTTGTTGCGATTTGACAAATTGTGACTTGACTTGTTGCGATTTGATCAAGTCAAGATTTGTCTTCTTTGACTTGAATCGTGAAGATTAGTATTGCACTTCACTCTTGGGTATTCTGGTTGATTTCACGGTTTCTCTTGTAGGTTTTAGAAAATCCCGCGAAAGATTCGATTTCTCGGTTTAAATCTCAAGAGTTGTAAAATCCCGTGAAATTAATTTTGGACAAGTAGGCGGGACTTGGATTTAGACATAATATAACTTACGGGGTTTGACCAATTTTTCGGGATAAGTTTGTGCTTCGAGATCGGCAGAAATTGGGAAATCATGGTGATTTGGTTGGTTTGTTAATTCACGAGTTGGTGTACTTAGTGTCACAAACATCTCGGGGTGGATGGATGCACGATGTGTGATGACCCTTGCTCGAGCGTATTTAGGGTGATTAGACTTGGATGTTACGTTGTTGTGCTCAATATAGGTTCTAAATCACAATTTAGTGCAAGTATAAGTCGCGGACTTGTTCTTTATCAAGCTTCATCAAGTGATTGTTGCTTCTCAAGCTTCTAATGGGGTTGTAGTACAAGATCTTCTCAAGAGGTGGTCAGACTTAAAGACGGGAGGTGATTTGTTTAGAGACGTGTTTTAACCTTTTACTCACTCTTAAGTTAAACACATTTCATCAAGCGGTTTTGGCATATTACGAGCTTCAGTGACTTTGTTAATCTACTAAACCGTTGATGAGGAGACAAGCAAGGGGTTACTACAAGAGAGTCTTAATCACCATCTTCTTTGCAGTAGTTTTATGTGTCTTTTTCCATGTAGTGTGCATGACAAATTCACAAACATCACGGACTCTCAGCTTTGGCAAAAAGGTCATTTCATGTCCTTTTTGAGGGGGAGAATTTGCACGAGTTTCCTAGCGGTTCCGTCTCCAGTGATGTGAATTTTAGCGGTTCCAGTTTCAGTGGTTTAGCTTTCAGCGGTTTGGGTCTTAGCAAATTGCTTAAGATTTCAGCGGTTTGATACTTACTGTTGTGCAGTTTGTTCTTGAATTTATTTCTCGGTTAAATCTCAAGAACTATAAAATCCTGTACACAGTACAACAACTATTCCATGCACTGCACCGATAACATCCAAGCAGCTGGGTGTTTGGACTGACTATGAGTCATGGGCACTGCTAAGAATTAGCGCATGTTTCTTCTCCCTTTGACTATTCAACCGCACAAAATGATCACGAAGTTAATTTGGTATTCCTTGTTTGAGATTGAAGTTAAATTTCACGAAGGCGTCTACTTAGTTTATCTTGAAGTCGGGGTTGGTTGGATGCATGACCTTCAATGATAACTTGCTAGTATTTAAAATTATAAGTTGAAGACTTGGGTTATCTAGTTACCAACAGTCGGGGTAACTATCACTTAAGAGTCATGGGAGTACTCAGTGTCACACGTCATTGACATTGTCGATAATCGCAAGAGGTGTTAATGTCTCATACTTTGGTTGGGTATTGAGCACTTAAAGATTTGCTTGGACCATTAATTCTCTACACCGTTCTTCCAACAATTAGTGCAAGCTTAAGTAACAAATTTGGGGACTTCTACTTCAGTTTTCAATATTGGTATATCGGGTTTCCTTCATCAAGTGGTCACACTTAGTTATTTGTGTACGAGGTTGGTTAGTTGGACAAAGGTTTTAAAAGTTGTGATGTGATTTGTAATTCTCACGAGATATTCTTAACCCAAACTGATGTTCACCAAAATCAAATCAGTCATGCCACATTCAATCTGTTACTGTCTCACGGTTTCTTCTTAGTTTTGTAAAATCCCGCGAAAGAACTTATTTCTCGGTTTAAATCATAGATTTGTAAAATCCCGTGATGATGGGCTATGCGCTCTTGACCATGATCGGGTTAAAACCATTATCAAAGTTCAGCTAAAACATCACCAATGGCTGGATCGGGGCATTTAATCAACAAGATGTGACTACGGCGTTAGTTCAGTATTATTTATTTGAGGCTGAAGTGAAATTTCATGGGTGCGTGTACTTAGTATCTGAAGATATCGGGGAGGTTGGATGAAGATTCTTTGAGATCCTTGTTCGAGTTTTCAACATTTACAATGACGAGGACTTGGATATCTAGTTATTTTTTTTCTTTCTCTCAATTGCAAAATAACTATCATTTTAAGGAGTCACGTTGTAGTGCTCAGTGTCACACGAAGTTGTAGATATCCAAGAGGTGATGTACGTCTTATACTTGATGGTTGGTTGGTTGAAGAGTATAGAGTACTTAAGGATTCGATGCTACACGAAGTCTCTACACCGCTCTTTGTCACGCATTAGTACAAGTTTAAGTCACAAGTTCGGGTTATATTACTTCAGTCTCAAGTTCATCATATTGGGTCTTTCTCCATCTGTGGTCACGACATCAAGCCGACAAAATGATAATGGGGTTGGTAACGAGTTAAGATGAGAGAAGTAGTAAAGAGAGAGATTATGACGTCTGAACACATCAGTTCAGGCCTCGTTCTTCATTGACTATGACGTCTGTACACATCAGTGCAGGCCTCGCTCTTCATCATTATGATGTATGTTCATATCAGTTCAGGCCTCGTTCTTCAAAGAAAAGAAAAGTGTACGCTTGAGTGCACTTTATCTTCAGAAAGAAGAGGAATCTTCTTATTTATGGCCATTCTCATCAACAAGTTTCATGCTCTTTCCGTGCTTATTCAGTCTTCAAGTGGATCAGCGCATATTGGAGTATATTTTTATTCACGTATTAAACAAAAAATTGCAGTTGACATGCATATGCAATTTTTGAGGGGGTGGGGGAAAGGGTGAATAAACAACATGTCAGTCTTCAAGAACCGTCAAGCGAAGCCACTTACTGTTGATGGTATTCATATTCACTAGTTCAATCATCAAAAATTGCAGTTGCCAGGCATATGCAATTTTTGAGGGGGGGGGGAAAGGGGGAATATTATTCTACATATTGATTGATGATTGAGAAATGGTCATACGACTCCTGAATACGTCAGTTCAGGAGTCTTGCAAACCATGTTTCTCCAACACTACATCTTCCTCCGTCTATCAAGGTGTTGAAGAACATGGTCATGGAATGCTAATCGACATCGTCTCACGAGCTGGTACAATCAGCATCAAAGGGTTTCTAGTCAATGCTTCATGTACACGTCATTTCGCTGCATGTACACATCAGGATGATGATTCCGATTAATCGTAACCATCATGGGGGAGAGAAATGTGTACACCAAGGACGCACAACAGGTTCACGTGATCGGGCTTAATACTTCTTCTTAGTTGAAGTTATTCCGGGAAGATAAATGTCACAACCGCAGAGAAGATCAGTGGTTCAACTTGTTACCTTGGTATTATCGTTTCACTGTTACGTTATGGGCTGATTAATCGTAACCATCAGGGGAGAGAGAATGTGTACATCAAGGACGCACAACAGGTTCACGTGATCAGGGCTTAATATCCAAGGATGGATACATACTATAGATGATCAGTGGTTCAACTTGTTACTTTGGTGTTATACTAAAGACTGAAGAAGGTCGAGTCGTCAGTCTATTCTACAATCTCTGTTGTGTGTTATCATCTCATGTGTATGTTGCGGGCTGATGGGTTATATGTAAGGTTACTGGAAGGCATTTGGTGAGATGAAGATGGTTGGTATTCTGTTCCTCCATATTGGGCAATCTTGAAGAAGGTCGAGTCTTCAGTCTACTATACATTCTTCGCTATGTGTTAGAAGACTAAAGACGGCATGCAGTTGGTTATCAAAAGCCTTCTTCCTATTATGGGCGTTCATCCAAAGTATTCTTTCTATTATGGGTGTTCATCAGAAAGGTTGTCAGATTGGGGGAGAGCACTAATTAGGGGAGAGTGAAAAGCCTGAATCAATCCCTGATTAAATGTGATCACGTTGCTCTTCAGCAGGTCAAATGAGGGAAGCGGAGAAGATTCAGGATGCTGAGGAGTAATGGTTTTTGGTTCGTATCCTTGTATATATTTTGCTTCTTACATTCTTTTTTCATATCTTATACCATTTTGTAAATAGATATATAGAAATCTTGCTAATTGTAAATAGAGAAACGTAAAATCAGAAAAACCATAAAAATTAAAAAATTAGAAAAGACCAAAAATAGTTTCACCTAGGCATGTCTTCTGTTTATCGATAACATTTACGGACTTAGAAATGTCATTCAATAATGGAACAGGTATTTAAATGAAGCTCGAGCAGAAGTTAAAATGGATTGTTAAAACATGTCTAAATGGCTTGCTATTACTTTAGATAGCAACCCGCGCTTCAAAATGGGGAAAGCACGTCGCCAAAAAGACGGTTGTTCCTCCAACTGGGTGATAGTCACCTGGGCATGGATTACTTTATATCCATGTTTCTTCGATCTGATGTACGTTTCAGTGCATCATTTCTTGTAAAGGAAGAGAAATCTTCTTTGCATACAAATAGTTTTCATTCAATGATTCTTCTGAAAATTATTTGTGAGACACTCGGTGATTATGTGTTGCCTGAAATTCTTTTACTCTTGGATTATGCATAAAATTTGTCACTCAATCAACGACTACAAATCTTTAACTAGAATACGGGTCATTGATTGAGGGGGAGAGTGAATTCAAATTTTATATCATCAAACGGATTTATTGGTTAAATCATACTTTTTAGAAATGGTTTTGTAGTTAATGGGGTATTAGTTGAAGAGGATCTTGCTAAAACTTTATATCAAATGGCCAAACGTGTTAGTTGCTAGAAAGTTTAGGACATTATGTGCAATTTGCATATAGTTTCCTAGCTTTATGTATCTAGAAGGTTCATTTGTGTTACTTTGGAATCCTCGTATAATCCCCTAAACACCTTAAGACTCAAAACCTAAAAGAAGTTAGAAAAACCAGTTGTGTTTGATGTTTTTGAATACTCCAATGACATTTGTATGATCTGAATGAATGAGTTTCAAAGGTTGTTTGACTTTTGTTAGTCGATTGCTGCTTAATTGTTGTTGATATTGTGCATATGTTCTCAGGATTCGCTTAGGTATATAGCTATCATGTTTGAATCATGTTCCTAAGATCCTGAATTGAATATTGAAATCTGTGTGAATTGCCATGTTCATGATTGCTATTTGCTCTTAATGCTAGATAGTAGTTTGACGTATTTCCTGACTGTGGTTTGATTAAATGAATTTGGTATTATAATGTGGCAAGTTGCTGAAGGGTAGCTATTAAGGAATAGTGTATCTGTATGTATGTATATCTGTGTTGATATTCTTATGCAGATTCCATAGCCAAAATGAATGTGCCAGTTCCCATTCTAACCATTTGATCAGACGTTCAAACTCTATTGATTGGCTCGGAATTCACCACAACAACAACGTCGGCAGCAACAAAAAAAACAACACTGTCATCACCACCACCACCTTCACTTCAACAAAGCAGTTCATATTCTGATCTCGCCAAGTGGAGATCTTCAACGTGTGGGAAAGTTTTGTTGGTGGATGGATAATCGATGTTGACCACTGACTCACTCAGAAAAGCGGATGATCACATCATCTGCGCAAAAAGGTCAATATCATTTGTGTAATAAAAGTTATCTTGTGCAAAATGAGCAGTGAATCTCCCTCTTAGATTAAGGGGGAGCAAAGTATGTTTCATCATCAGAACATGTTAAACCTGACCACATTTTCTCCCATGTTTTCTAAATTATTTAAATCAATTGGGATCACAAATCTCAAAAGGTTTGAAATTTTTGATCGGGGGAGAGAATGTGATATAAATATGAAACCTGATGAAAATGTGATGTTTTGGATTTAAGTGTAGGCTCTCCCATATGTGCTAAACTCTTTCGTATATCGATGCACATATTGTGGGGGAGCGAATGGATGAAAAAGGATTTTGGCATAGCATGAGATCGTGACTCAGACTTCACCAATGAATTGACGATAGCTAAAGTCAGTAGTCGAAAGGACATGTCCTGGACGGGTAATAATATCAAGCTGGTCTAACCAGTGATGTAAGCGTGTCTCGCAAAGGACGTGTCTGATTAGAATGTACCAATTTCAAGCAATTTTCCTTGAATGTGATCTGGACGGGTAATAATTTCAAGCTAGTTCACTAGTGATGTAAGCGTGTCTCGCGATGATCATTTTCTTTGAAAATCAATCAATTCAAAAGTGTGAGCTTCACCTGACATGTGCAAATTTATAGAACAATTATTCGAGCACATGTTGAGGGGGAGCATTTGAAAAATATAAAACTCTCAAGTGTTTGCAAAAATGTGTTCCAGAATCATGAACACTTTGAGAGATTTTTCAAAGATTTGGTTTATGGCAATCGTGGAAGTACACCAAAGACCGACCATTTTAATGAATGTATGGAGTTATAAGGATGGTTAGGTTAGGCTCAAGTTCCCACGATCCCGCCAGAGCCGGAGGGATCTACCCAGGGACAATCCACTAGTTAGTGTAGAAGTCCTTAGGTATGATTAAAAAGGAGAAAAGTGGATAAGGGAAAAGTACCGACTGAGATGGAGCTAGTACTGGAACAAACCCAACAAGGTACTAGTAATGAAGTCTTGGTAAGTGCTGAAGGGGTTGAAAAATGAAAAAGAAATGTAAAGATAAAGGGTGAAAAGAAAGAAGCCCTCCTTACACTTTTAGGCAGAAACCGGGTCAATTCATATGCTGTCAGAATCACTTAGTTGATTGCTGACATTGAAGACAAAGTATCATGGACCCAGTGATACGCTGCACAACCCTCCCTAGCCACTCAATGTCCCTTAAAGGACTCTTGTTTCAATTGTCACGGAGTTCAATACATTTCTATCGTCTCTCTCACTCCGAGTTAGATGATATTGAAAAGGTGGCAGTTCTCTCCAGCCTCTGCTCACTAAATCAAAATGCACTATCGAGTCTAGAGCCACGAGATTCATAATAAGATCTCATAGGAACATGTATTACTTCTACATTGGGTGTTCAACATTAAGGACACCAGTTGTAAACTTATGAGTCCTACGCAGATCTTAGCAATCTGCCAGAACATTCATGAGGGAATTTACAAATGTAACTCTCAGTGATTGAATGGAAATTCCTGCCAGGGTCAACATCAAACAGCCCTGAAAGCAGGTCACTTCGGTAATTCCTTGTGGATTACGCTTACTGGTCGCGGCAGTTTCAAACGGTCTACAGTCGTGGAGTGATCTCCAGCGACTCACCTAATCATTGATATACTACGGTACGATCTTAAAAAGCCCTCTGTGGGTTTTCGATTAGGAACGGTCTTGGTAAGGATTAGAGAAAGTCTTCACACTATGCTGTTGACGATTTCGAAGTCCAAACCTGTAAGTACCGGTCGATTTGTTGCTAACTGTCGTATGCAGGAACTTCTGGCGATTGTAGCTGTGGAATGCTGTAGCTGGTTGCTGGTGTAGCTGGTTGCAGACAAGTTGCCAATTCTCTACCACATGTTCACACTACATCAACAATGCAAGTCAACAAAGTCATGATCAACCTAAAAGACCTTCAACACTGCTTCTGCTAACTCTGATGCTGAAGATCATGACCCAGAATAGTGTGAGCATGTCGGCTCAAAGTATATCACATCACATGGAGATAATACTGCAAATGAATGATTGGAAGACATATGTTGGATGGTAATTTCAAAGAATGCTCAGAGATCATCCAAGACAAAAGATCATTTGTCAAAAGTTCGCTGCTGAATGCACAAAGTTTCAAGACATTGAAGAATCGAAGACTACGAGCTACGAAGTCAATCACAGAAGACAGAATGCTAGAATTCAAATTATTATTTCCAGGGTGACCTCCCTTAGGGGGAGATTGTTAGGAATATAAATATTCAGATGAAGGTTCGGTCACCCCGAGTATCTATTTAGCGTTTAAGTAGCTCGTAGGCTTATTATTATTATTAGTACTATTAGTATTATTAGTTTTATTAGATTAGTCATATCTATATTTGTGGAGTGGGTCGGGTCTTTACCCACTGTCAGCTCACTCCACAGCCCACTAGGGGCACAATATGTAGCTAGTATAAAAGCCCCTTCCCACACATGGGAAGGGTTGGAACTCTTGTTACATTCACACACACTTAATCTAATATCTTTCAAGTTTTCCCTCAAACTCTCTCTCTAGTTCTTCTCTTCGAACCATGGATCTACTCTTCCATGATCCAAGACCACCCGAATCATCCACACAATCAAGATGGTTATATCTTACATGATCCCTATTACCGACTGTGCTAATGACATTGGCTCTAAGAATTTCCTCTAGTTTCTTGAATTCGGGTTTGAGTTCATTAAGCTCCAGGGAAAATGGATCTCAATTTACTTGTTCACCTCGGATTTTCTTAGTTTGGTTGGTTCTAGGATTGAAGAGATGGTCTCGAATGATTTCTTTGGAAGTGAGAGGTGTATCATATGGATGTGAACGACCAAGGTTGCATTCTAGAATGGACAAAGAGCACTTGTCTGAATAAAAGCAAGTTCCTTGATCTGGGATACCTAAAACTTCTCCGAATTGATTTAAAGGAAAGCTGAATTAACTTTGGTTTACTTTGAAATGGATGCTTAAAGCTCCAAATTCGTCGTGTGTAAGTTTTACCGAGGCATAAAATTCAAGAATAAACCTAGGAATGATAGGTTCATCTATGTCGAGGAGACACTCAATTTGGATGGATGCTAATTGTTCACAGATATTGGTTTCTTCTAAAAATGATGAGTCTACGGTTCTGCCTTCGTGAACATACCAGTTTTCTAAGGTTTTGAAGACATTAACTTGAGCTTCGGTGAGACCTTTGGTTTTGTGGTGTTGAGGTTGGTATTTTTTGTGTGTGTTTGTGATCGTAATTGGTTGCGGGAGGCATAGTTATCCTAGATATGAAAAAAAAAATATAGTTTATTTGAAATTATCAAGCATACGTATATATATGTCTAGTGTGTGCCTACATGGGGACAATGTGGAGGTGCGGTTATCACGACTCCTTTTGATGCATGAAAATTATATTTATGCAAGTTTTATGATTAAACAAGAGATAACCCAAACGCTCCTACTTCAATGTAGCTACGGTTGAATGTACCCGAAAATACATATTAATTATGTATTCTCTTTAGCATTCAAGAGACATTATGCAAGTGATGCTTAAAACATAACGTTTTTGTATTTGTATGAACAATGTCTAAAAACCGTTTTTCCTAGTCGTGAGAAGATTTTAGCAAAACATTTCTCATGGGGTTTTTGTTGAATGATGACAATGTACTACGAGATGCAATTCCTAACTATGAAAAACATGATTTGTTATGCAATTTAGAAAGTATGCTTCATGATTTTTCAAGATTTATGCATAACCCTAAGTTTTGATTTTGTGCCACAAATAGGAATCCTAGACTCAGATTAGCAATTAGATAGGATTAGGATACTTACAGTGATGAATTAAGCACAAATTGGTTGTTGAGAATGACCTAATTTTTGAGTTTGGTGAATTATGGGTTGAGTTCAGTGAGATGTGTGTTTTGGCGAATATGGTGTACAGTAAAGGGTGTTTGTTTCAATGAGTTTAAAACTGTCTCAGTAACTCACGGATCCGGCGGATCCCAAACAAGGGTTCCGCCCTTGTTGTCGTTTGGATCGAAAGGATCAGAACTTAGGTTGGGTTTTTTTCGAGTTTCATTAATCTTAAGGTTTGAGCTAACGTTTATTCTACTAGGTTTCATTAATCCTAAACTAGTTAAAAGATTCTCTCTTGAGAGGATTTGTGAGGATATCGGCAATGTTGTCCTCTGAGGAAACTTTCTCAATTGAAATGTTTCCCTCCTGAACATTGTCACGAAGGAAGTGATGACGTGTTTGGTTCTAGTATGTTGGACTGGGTTTTTGCTAAGATTGATAGCTCCTTTGTTGTCACAAAGAAATCGTTGAGTAAAATTCCATAGTCATTGAGAGCCTGCTTCATCCATACTCTTTGTTGACACACTTTGCCTTGATAGTTAAAGTTGCGAGGACTGTTTGTTTCTCAGTGAATCATGAAGTAAAACAGTGTCTCACACTGCTTGTACTTTCTTATTAACATAATTACCAAAATGGTCTAAATTGGCATACACTTATGGTTTCTACACCTGTCCCTTTGGGATACCATAATCCTAAATGTGTAGTACCTTTTATGTACCTAAATATCCGTTTAATGGATTCAAGATGGGATGTTTTAGGATCTTCTTGAGAGCGTGCACATAGACAAACACTGAACATAATGTCCGGTCTACTAGCCGTTAGGTAGAGTAAACTACCAATCATTCCTCTATATTTAGTGCTATCTACGGATTCACTTTCGTCATCCTTGGTGAGTTTGGTTTCGGAAGACATTGGTGTTTTCATGGGTTTAGAATCTTCAAGACCAAACTTCTTTAAGCATATCCTTGATATACTTTGATTGGTTGAAGAATATCCCATCTTCTAATTGTTTTATTTGGAGACCTAAGAAAAAGTTTAGTTCCCCCATCATACTCATTTCAAACTGGTCATGCATGATTTTTGAGAAATCATCGCATAACTCTTGACAAGTTGAGCCGAATATAATGTCATCCACATATATGATAACATGTGATCCCTTTTTCTTGGTGAAGAGAGTATTGTCTACTAAGAAAGTCTTAAGTTGATCATACCAAGCTTTTGGTGCTTACTTAAGTTCAAATAATTCTTTCTTGAGTTTGTAGACATGGTTTGATTTTTCAAAATGGGCAAAGCCTAAGGCATTTCTAGGAATGGGTTCGAAGGTTTTATAGAGACGGGTCAAAAGCATCCCGTAGGGTCCTAGCGAGTTCCTTAGATAATAATGACGTGACCTAAGCGTCGATGTCATAGATTTGAGTTATCGTCCAAGGGAGTGAGACAACGATTTTTCTTTAGGTGTTTTATCTACTTTGATAACGTAATCGTTATTCAAAACACCTTTTCTTACGGTTATGCCATCCTTAAGTATTTTACTTCCATTTTCACTAAAAGGATGTTATACTTATTATGGCATAGTTGACTAATCCTAACAAGTTAAATCCTAAGTTACCTACAAGAGCACCACCATTAATAGTGAGAGAGTCATGAGAAATTGTACCTTTTCTGATGACTTGACTATCAAGCTTGCTACCGAATGTGACAATACCTTCGTCGTACACTTGGTAGGTTGAGAGAAAGGCTTTTGCTTCTCATCATGTATCTTGAATACTTACCATCTTTGATTCTCTAATATGATTCTAACTTGACTTTTGAGCATACCTTAGTTCAAGACAAAGCTCAAATGTTTGGTTCCCAATATCTCATGGGTCCGTTTGGGTTAGACACGACATGTAACACCCCAACCCGACAAGGGCAAAGATGTCACAAATATATGGTTTCATATCAGAACAAACATAACATTCAATAATAAAACAGCGGAAGTCTTAACATTAAATCCAAAATAAGTCAACATGACTTATATCAAATGCAAGACAAAATAACTGAAGTACAAAATCCAATATTCAAATGCCTAAACAATGGCATATCAAAATAAATAGAAATCCAGATGGTAAAGCTAAAATCACTAAGGTCAAAACTCCAAATCAGATTGCTCTCATCCCAAAGCTAAAACCCAGCTTCCTAGCTTAAGTACCTGCCGCAGGAAAAGAAATGCGGCTGAGCTACGAGAGCTCAGTGAACAGATATATAGATAACAGAAACGATAACAGATAGCAGTACAGAACAAATCAGGAATACAGATCATACAGATACAGGATCAAAGTGAAAGAATAGGGAAAAGAAATAAGGAACAAGAAAAGAATGAAGAAGAGATAATGAAACAAATCAGGTTTAAGGAAAACAGAAATCCATCACGAGCCCAGATAACAGATAATACCATATAATGCAACAAACCTGTGTAGAGTGGCCAACTCCCAGATAATGTGAGTGACGTGTATCGCACACACCATCAGTCACCAGATATAATAATAAACATATACATAAACAGATAACAGATAACAGAATCAGAACTAGGATGCATCCATGCACCCCCGGTGGCCAGAAACTCCTTAACACACCAGATAAAATAAATCAGGGACGGAACAGGTCATCACTCTCCTGCCCTAGAGTCATGTCAAAGGTGCATCAATGACATGGACATGAAACCCTCATGCCTAGTGATTGGCTCGGATATCAAACTGTAGGTCAGAGGTCAGAGGTCAAATGAACTATCAAAATCAGAAAGTCATGTCTTAAGGGTACATGGCAAAAAGGTTCATGTTAAAGTCCAGAATTATCAAAGGTTCAAATCAGAGTTTTAAGCAAAGGTTCAAAATGGAAAATCATAGCAGAAGGTTCAAACAACGGTTCCAGATAAACAGATCACAACAGAGATTCACAAACAGAGGGGAACATAGCAATAAGGAAAATGAAATACTGAGAGAAAAGGGAAAGAAACACCCTTACTGAAATAGGGCAGAATATCTGTACCTTATTAGCACAGCAGAAAATCAAACAAACACAGAACAATGATCAGGACTTCTCCTTCTTCACACCTAAGGAAGAGGAAGACAGAATTACTAAAGTTTCTTATTCAGATTATTCCTTTTAGTTTATCTCTTCATTTTATGTACTTTCTATTTTTAGTAACTTTCCAGATTTAGTAAGTTCCCATAATTAGCAGGTTTCCAGAATTAACAGATATTATCATTTCAGATTAGGTTTAACCCTTATTCAGAGATTATTATGGAATAACAGTATATTTTATCAAGTTACAGAAGTTTAGGGTTTTAAATGACAATTATACAAAGTTTAGGGTTTTAAATGTAACTTCATTAATTCAAAGGTCTTAAGTGAAAAATAATTTAAGTTATAGAATTATACCCTCATTTTATTCAGAATTACATCTTATTCCCTTAAGTTTCACAATTTACAGATTACACCCCTTTAGTTACATAATTTACAAAACCAACCTTATAATTACATATTTTACAATTTAAACCCTACAATATCCATAATTACCAACCAAGCATATTATCTTTCATAATTATAGAATATACCATCAGAATTTAGTACTTTACATATTTGACCCCTCAGAATTCAGAATTTACATATTTAGTCCTTTAAGTTTACAAAACATATATATTAAGTCATAATTCATAACAATTACATAATTAGCCCATAAATCCTCAAAATTGCACAACAACCTTTTTATATCAGTATTAACTCAAAAAAACTTCAGAATTTCAGATTTACACTTTTGGTCCCTCACTTTTAATTTATTTCAAATCAAAACCCTAATATGCCATTAATTCATTATAATGCAATATTTACACTTAGGACCCCAAAGTTATATTTTTCCCACATTCCTATAGATGTATATGATCTTACAAAATTATCCCAGAAGTTTCAAAGTTGACAAAACAGGTTCTTATACTTTTTCTTTTAGATCGGATTATACTTTTTACAAACAATTACAAACCCTACTATTCACCAATCATTGAACCATCATTAATTCATCCTTAAAACACATTAAATGATCAGATTCATGCCCAAGAAACCAAACCCTAGTAGCCCCGATTTATATTTTATTTTATTTCTTTGTTTTCACAAAATCCGGTTATAGCAATAATTCACCACGTTAAATCTAAGCTTCTAAAAATCAAACTCATATTTTTCCCAGATCATATGACTTATAAGGAACCCAGAAAAAATAATTAGCATGCCCAAAAAAATCGTTTAACATATATTTGATATTTACGTACGTTTTAGATATCAAAATTACCACGACATGATTTAGGCTACTATAATTCGATCTATCATTTTTTCCAGGTCTATTACATCATATGAGGTCTAAATAAAATAGCTATCATGTCCAGAAATTCGGATTACATATTTTTGTGATTTACGTGTTTTATGACCATTATATTTTCATACGCATAGATTAGCATGCATGCTTCGATTCATATAATTTATATGAGCTATATAACATGTAAAGATCACAGGAAAATTGCCATATTAATTTTAAAATGTGTGATTCAGTCGTATGAATTATTACCTTGCGTTAGATCAATTCGACAAGAAAAATGGAACAAGAACGAACCAAAGAAAACACACAGCAACCCTTATTTTTCCTAGCTTCCTTGCACCTCCAAGAACCCCAAAAAAATCCTTGTACACGTCCAGAATTTGTGTGATAGCCTTGGTCGATTTTCTTGTTGTCGCTAGGGTTTTTGTATGTTTTGCGATTTAGGTTTTTGAAGGAAAATAAAAGATTTGATTTAATCTTGTGGAAACCGACTTTGGGGGGGGCAAGGATCAGATTTTCAGTATATAGAATCATGAAATTATTGGGCTTGATTTTATATAATCTTTCCTTAATTTATTTTTACATTTTATTTAATTAAAAAGAATTAAACAATATATTTAGTTAATTGTATAAATTCGGAATTTTATATAAATGTGTATGTTAATTTTTGAACATGTAAAATGACGTAACGTTGTCTCAGAAATTTGTTTGTTTCAGATATAGTTCGATTTCAGAAGTTTTGGAATTATTTCAGAATTTTATAAGTTGTTTAATTAGGTTTTATGTTATCAGGGGTAATTTGGTCATTTTACGGGTTATCTGAATTTCAGGTATTACAACTTCTTCCCCACTAACAAAAAAATTTCGTCCTCGAAATTTGCAGAAAGCAGAAGGAAAACGAGAGAGAGCAGAAAACAAAACAAGACATACCAGATTAAAACGAGAAGTGCGGATAACTAGCTCGTATCGATTCCTCAGTTTCCCAGGTAGCCTCACGCTCCGGGTGGTTCTTCCAAAGAATCTTTACGAACGGAATAACTTTATTCCTCATGACTCGTTCCTGACGATCAAGAACCGCTTCCGGCTCTTCAGACAAGGACATATCAGGTCGGATCTGATCAAGCGGATAAGATACTACATGCAACGGATGATAGTTGTATCCCCTCAGAAGAGATACATGAAAAACATTATGCACATGAGATAGCTGAGGAGGTAAAGCCAGACGATAAGAAACCTCCCCAATACGATCCAGAATTTCAAACGGTCCAATAAATCGAGGACTCAACTTGCCCTTGATTCCAAAACGCTTAACACCACGGAAAGGAGATACTTTCAGAAATACCCGATCACCTACATTGAATTGCAGATCCCTACGGTGCTTATCAGCATAACTCTTCTGACGAGCACGCACCTCCTTCAATTTCTCCCTAGCCACAGCTACCTTTTCATTAGTGATCTCGACCATTTCAGGTCCCTCAATCAGACGTTCTCCTACTTCATTCCAACAAACAGGAGCCCTACATTTCCTACCATACAACATCTCGAAGGGAGCCATACGGATACTCGCATGCCAACTGTTATTATAAGCAAACTCCACTAAACACAAATACTCATCCCAACTACCGGTCCATTCCAATGCACAAGCCCGTAACATATCTTCCAAAGTCTGAATGTTCCTCTCAGACTGACCATCAGTTTGGGGATGAAATGCAGTACTGAACTTAAGATGAGCGCCCCAAACTTTATGAAGTCCTTTCCAGAAACGCGAAGTGAAACGAGGATCACGATCAGAAACAATAGACGAAGGCATACCATGCAATCTAACGATTTCCTGCTGAAAAATCTCCGCCAACTGACTGACACTATAGGTCATACGGATAGGTAAGAAATGAGCAGATTTAGTTAGCCGATCAACGACCACCCAAATCGCATCATGTCTTTTACGAGTAACAGGCAGACCAGAAACAAAGTCCATGGAAATCTCATCCCACTTCCATGCCGGAATCTCCAAAGGCTGTACCAAACCACTAGCCCGCTGATGTTCAATCTTAACTTGCTGACAAGTCATACATCTAGCAACAAATAACGCCACATCTTGCTTCATACCGTTCCACCAGAAATGCTGCTTAAGGTCCCGATACATCTTGGTAGAACCAGGATGAATGGAGAAAGGAGAGTTGTGAGCCTCAGTCAACACAGCCTCACGCAGATCAGAATCATTAGGCACACATAACCGATCCTCATACCAGACAACTCCATCATCGTCAACTCTGAATTCAGTTTGCTTACCCTCTTCAATATTTTGAACAATAGCCCAAAGCTCACCATCATCTTTCTGAGCCTCTTTAATACGTAACATCAGATTTGACTCAATCTTTAAGTTCACCCAGTAACCAACATCACGACGAACACACAACTCAACATCCAGACGCTCCAAATCCTTGAGAACACTCGGATCAATCTCCAAACTAGCAATCATTCCAGATTTTCGACTAAGTGCATCAGCAACCACATTAGCCTTACCTGGATGATACTGGATGTTCGTGTCATAATCCTTGAGGAGTTCTAACCATCTCCTCTGTCTCATATTAAGCTCCTTCTGAGTAAAGATGTATTTGAGACTCTTGTGATCGGTGAAGATATCACACGATTCGCCATACAAGTAATGTCTCTAGATTTTCAATGCAAACACAACAGCTGCTAACTCAAGATCGTGAGTCGGATAATTTTCTTCATAGGGTTTCAATTGCCTCGAAGCATAGGCAATCACCTTGCTGTGTTGCATAAGCACACAACCCAAACCCTTCTTAGAAGCATCACTATAGATTTGGAAACCACCAGATCCTGATGGTAAAGTCAGAATAGGTGCAGACACCAGACGCCGTTTCAACTCCTCAAAACTCTGCTCACACTCATCAGTCCATACAAACTTTTCACCCTTCCACATCAACTGAGTCAAAGGTAAATCTAACTTAGAAAATCCTTCAACAAAACGCCGGTAGTAGCCAGCTAATCCCAGAAAACTCCTGACTTCAGTCACAGTGGTAGGTCTCGGCCACTTGGTGATAGCCTCGACTTTAGATGGATCCATGGTGATACCATCTGCAGACACAACGTGACCAAGGAAAGCTACTTGGTTCAGCCAGAATTCACATTTAGAAAACTTCGTGAATAATTTCTGCTGCCTCAGAATACCCAGAACAATACGCAAATGCTGCTCGTGCTCCTCAGACGATTTAGAATATACCAGAATATCATCAATGAAGACGATGACGAACTTATCCAGAAATTCATGAAAGACCCGATTCATTAAATCCATAAACACAGCAGGAGCATTTGTTAAGCCAAAAGGCATAACCAGAAACTCATAGTGTCCATAACGGGTACGGAAAGCAGTCTTAGATACATCCTGCTCTTTAACCCGCAATTGGTGATAACCAGATCGCAAGTCGATTTTGGAGAACACTTTAGCTCCCTGCAGCTGATCAAACAAGTCATCAATGCGAGGAAGCGGATAACGGTTTCGGATGGTAATACGATTTAACTCACGATAATCAATGCACAACCGCATACTACCGTCCTTCTTCTTCACGAAAAGCACCGGAGCACCCCATGGCGAAACGCTAGGGCGAATAAAACCACAATCCAACAACTCTTCCAGTTGCTCCTTTAACTCCTTTAGTTCGATAGGTGCCATCCGGTATGGAGCCTTAGAGATAGGTTCGGCACCGGGAATCAGATCAATAACAAATTCAACTTCTCTAGCCGGAGGAAGACCAGGGAGTTTCTCAGGAAAAACATCGGCAAAATCCCGAACAATGGGAACATCAGAAATATCAGAAATCTCAACAGATGAATCCTTAACAGAAGCCAAATAGCCTTGGCAACCATGAGATATCAGAGTCCGTGCCTTCATAGCAGAGATGATTTTAATAGATTTCAGAGGGCGGAATCCATGATAAACGAATTCAGGATGGTTCAGATCTCCAAAAATCACATTCCTAGCATGACAGTCAATGGTAGCTCTATGGGAAGCCAACCAATCCATGCCCAGGATGACATCGAAATCAATCATATCCAGGGGAAGTAAGTTAGCCGAACGAATCCGGTCATCAAAGCGCAAAGGACAGTTAACATATACATGATCAAGAAGAACAATGTATTTCATTGGGGTGGAAATAGATAGTTGGTTTATTAATGGTGTTGGAGTCGTTTTAAGTTTCTGAGCTAGTTTTACAGATATAAAAGAGTGTGTTGCGCCGGTATCAAATAATATGAATACAGTATGATCACCAATATGCAGAATGCCAGTAATGGTACCTGATGATTTAGATGCCTGATCCCGAGTAGTCGAAAACACACGGCCTGTATTCAGAGGAGGAGGAGGAAGATACTGCACAGCTGGGGTCGGATTATGCTTAGGGCAATCTTTCACCCGATGTTCAGAAGACCCACATCGGAAACATGCCCCAGAAGCCCTACGACACGGTCCGGGATGACTCTTCCCACAAGTAGTACAGATAGGAGGAGGAGGCAAAGTCTGAGAACCCGATCCAGAACCTCGAGACTGCTGCTGATAACCCTTGGAAGGCTGATCCTTCCACTGCTTCTGACTGTCACTGCGTCCATGACGCTCATTCCCCTGCCTAGAAACCGACCTCGAATCCTGACCCTTCGAGTCATGCCTCTTCTGATCATAACTCCTACCTGACTGACCCTGATAGTCGCATCCACGATCTGACTTACCTCGCTGCTCAAAGTTCCTACCAGAATACCCCTTGTTGTCCCGATTCTGACTCTGATTCTGAACCCTGTCGCCATCACGGTTTCGCTTGAAACCAACTCCCTCATGAAAAATCTCAATGTTGCGAGCTGCATCGTAACATGCTGACGGATCCTGAAACTCATCATTAAGAACACGATCGAGCACCCACCTAATTCAGTAGCAAATTTAAAAGAGCATTAGGGTCTATAGGAACCAAACATCAACTTTATACAGGTTACTAACCTTTTGAGTCCCCATTTGAATTGCTTGGCTTGACGCCTTGAATCTCCAGCAGTGGGGCCCACAAAGCTGACCAATCTCTGAAACCGCTCCAGATATTCCCCTGCGGTCTCAGAATCTAGCTGGTAAATGGTGTTGTACTCCCGAATAAACCTCTGCTGTTCAGAGTCAGGGAAGTACCGATTATAGAATGTAGTGCGGAAATCAGCCCAAGTACACCCAAGAACATACGGATCGCCTCCTTTAGCTGCCTTGTGCACCTTCCACCAGTTAAGTGCATCACCTTCAAGCTTAAACACAGCCAGACGAGTCTTAAACTCGTCCTCACAACCTAGCACCTCAAACAGCTTTTCCATGTGGGTAATCCAGTCCTCTTGTAACACCCTGACCCGACAAGGGTAAAGATATCACAAATATATGGTTTCATATCAGAACAACATAGCATCCATAAACCAAAATAGCAGAAGTCAAATACATAATCCAAAAATAAGTCAACATGACTTATATCCAAAATGAAAGGAAATAAAGGAAGTACATAAGTTCAATGCCTAAACAATGGCAACATAATGTTTAAGGAAAATCAAATAGTAGATAAGCTATAAAGAACAAGCTCCACTCAGGTGCACTCAACCCCAAAGCCATGCCCAACTCCTAGCTTAATTACCTGCCGCGGGAAAAGAAAACGCGGCTGAGCTACTAGAGCTCAGTGAACAGATATAACGTAACAAACAGTAGCATGATGAATAAATAACATGAGTAAAAGGGAATGGAAGCATGAATACATGGTATCAAAAGGAAAGGTAAGAGTACATGGTAAAGGAAATCAGTAATCCACTACGAGCCCATAACATAACATGAAATCATAATCATAATCATAGCCATAAACATGTAGAGGGGAGACCTCTTGGTATCCTGTAAATATGAGGGGTGTCCTCAATCATGGGTTGGAGTAGCTAGCTCCCGGAGTGTGAAAGACGTGTATCGCACACACCATCAGTCACCATGAATAACATAACATAACATGTACATAGCAAATCTAGGATGCATCCATACGCCCCCGATGGCCATAATCTGCCTCTACATAAACATGAATCATAAACATAAACGTGCAGGGACGGGACAGGTCATCACTCTCCTGCCCTAGAGTCATGCCATCGGTGCATCGACTGACATGGACATGAAACCCTCATGCCTAGTGAGTGGCTCGTAGTATCAAACTGAGGGTAAAGGTCAAGTATCATGAATCATGTTTTTTTTTTTTTTAGTTTACTTGCATAGGTCAATATCTTGTTTCATAAGTTCATAATCATAGGTTCATAATCATGGTTCATAAGCAAGGTTCATAAGCAAGGTTCATAAGCAAAGGTTCATAGTCAAGGGTTCATAATTAAAGGTTCATGAATGAAAGGTTCATAATCATAAAAGGTTCAATATCATGATGGTTCAAAAGATCAGAGTTCATGAATGAAGGGAACATAGCAATGGTATAGGGAACCCTAATACGAATCATAATCAGAGAATGAAGGCCTCTTATCAAAGAAGCAGAATATCTGTACCTTATTGCTTGACAAAGGAAAACACTGAATAAGATGATAAAGAGCACAGGTCACTCCCTCTTCACACCTAGAGGAGTAAAGACATGATTACTAAAGATCCCATTTCCATATTAAGTAACTTTCTAATTTTAGCAGGTTTCCATTTTTAGAAAGTTTCCTTATTTAGTAAGTTTCCAAAATTAGCAGATTTCTATAATGAGTAAGATTTAAGTATTATGATTTAGTTAAGTCATTACTTTAGTATCATTATGGAATTAGGGTTGACTTTAGCAAGTTATAAAATTTAGGGTTAAATATGACAAGTTTACATAGTTTAGGGTTTTAATTGTAATTATATCAAATTAAAGGTCTAGAATGAAAATATCATAAGTTACTTATTTAAATACCCCATTTATTCAGAATTACCTCTTTAGCCCATTAAGTTCTATATTTTACACTTTAAACCCTTTATTTATAAAAGTTACAAAATAAACCTTAAAGTTACTTAATTTACAATTTAACCCATATAATATCCTTAATTACACCCTTAACCCTTAGATTTAATTATTTACAGAATCTACCTTCTAATTTGATGTATGGTACGATTTAGCCCTTTAGTTTCACATAATTACACATTTAGTCCCTATAGTTATAAAACTTATATATTAAATCATAAATTCACAACAATTACATATTAGCCCCCATAATTATCCAAAATTACAACGAACCCTCTTAACATTATTATTTACTCAAAATGACTTCAAGTTTCCAGTATTTACATTTTTAGTCCCTTGATTTAATTAACTTGCAAACCGAATTAACAAATATATATATTTACCCATTTAACCTTTTAAATACAAAAATTTACATATAGACCCCTCATTTAACATTTTATACGAATTATAACTGGTTCAAATAACTTACAAAAATTATCCCTTGAGTTTTTAGAATTACAAAACACACCCTTCTATTTATTTATTCAAATCGATATATATTCAAATAACAAAAATCAAAACCCTAACTCTACCAATCATCAAATCATCGTAACCACATCATTTATACACATCAATTTTCCAGATTTAATCATATAATCCTTTGGTCGATTCGCTTTTTAGGGTTTTCCACAATTTTCCTTTTATTTCATTTTAGCCGATACAAAAACAATTTCCACAATAATAGTTTTAGGTCTCCACAATTCAAATGAACATTTTTCTGGTGTTATATGATGATCATAGATGCCATGAAAAATAATAACCTGATCCAGAAAAATCGTATGCATGCATTTTGGTATTTAATTCGATTTTAGGGTTTATAACACAATATTTCCCATACGATTTATATATGATGCATGGGCTGTTTTTATCATTTTTCCCAAGTTATACTTGATCATTAGAAGCTGAGAAAATTACCAGAATAATTTTAGAACGATCGGATGGATTGATTGCGATTTATGTTACACGGCTAGAACAATTTGACACAAGTAAATCACCAAGCCTTCAAACGCGACCAAAACACCTTGCACACATTTTTTGTAGGTCATACACAATGTAAGGATCTCAGGAAAAATAAGGAATGAATTTTATGGAGATCAAATGAATTATAATGGCATTTACCTCACTTTTGTACTCGACACAAGGAAAATTTGAAAACGCTTGAACTAGGCTACCACAATTCGATTTGCTATTTTTCTAGGCTTCTGAGGATTGTGATGAACTCAGGAAAATATGTGTTTGATCTGCAGAACTTCGAATGGGCACAAGGAAAGATTTTTGTATGTTTTAGTTAAATCGGCAATTAGGGTTTTCTAGGATAAAATGTGTTGATTGATTTTTAAAAAGAGAAACCGAGTCATATGGGAGGGCTAATGGGCCAAAATTTCGGAATTTTGTTTAGGAAGTTAATTGCTTTGATTAGCTATGTTTAATGCCTTTTAATTACCCTTAATTACCTTTATTAAATCATAAAATTTGAAATTAAACTCTATTTGGCGCCCAAGGGCATTTTGGAAATTTTGTGGCTTGTATAAATGTTAAATGGAGTTGTTAAAATTATTTGGGATCATAATTTGTTCATTGCCAGAAGTTTGGAATTTATTTGGTGCTTTACATATGTTTTATTTAGATTTTAGATTCCCAGGGGCAATTTGGTCATTTTACATGTTATAGAATTTCAGGTATTACACCTCTGCAGCATGAGGAGTAGCAGCAGAACTGAAAGACAACGGCTTGAGTTTATTGAAACTCTCAAGCCACCCATTAATGGTAGTGGGTCGGCCCCCACCACCAGAAGAACTACCAGCACCTCCAGATGAACTAGCTCCACCACTGATAAGCTGGTTGATCACCGCATCAGTGTTAAGGCCGGGTAACAGATTGGCTATAGCATTAGCCACCAAAGCCTCCAGATTGGGGATTTCAGCATCCCCTCCAGCATTATACTCCTGGTGACGAGTGTTAACCATCTATAGAATTAAGAAGACGATTAGTAAGATCAAGCAGAATATGACAGAGCAGAATAAGGAAAAAGAGTACGCGAAAGAAAACCTAATGTCTACCCAATCCTCACAGGTCAATGGCCTAAGCCTACAGGTTTCGGATGCCTGTTTCTCTGATACCACAAATTGTAACACCCCAACCCGACAAGGGCAAAGATGTCACAAATATATGGTTTCATATCAGAACAAACATAACATTCAATAATAAAATAGCGGAAGTCTTAACATTAAATCCAAAATAAGTCAACATGACTTATATCAAATGCAAGACAAAATAACTGAAGTACAAAATCCAATATTCAAATGCCTAAACAATGGCATATCAAAATAAATAGAAATCCAGATGGTAAAGCTAAAATCACTAAGGTCAAAACTCCAAATCAGATTGCTCTCATCCCAAAGCTAAAACCCAGCTTCCTAGCTTAAGTACCTGCCGCAGGAAAAGAAATGCGGCTGAGCTACGAGAGCTCAGTGAACAGATATATAGATAACAGAAACGATAACAGATAGCAGTACAGAACAAATCAGGAATACAGATCATACAGATACAGAATCAAAGTGAAAGAATAGGAAAAGAAATAAGGAACAAGAAAAGAATGAAGAAGAGATAATGAAACAAATCAGGTTTAAGGAAAACAGAAATCCATCACGAGCCCAGATAACAGATAATACCATATAATGCAACAAACCTGTGTAGAGTGGCCAACTCCCAGATAATGTGAGTGACGTGTATCGCACACACCATCAGTCACCAGATATAATAATAAACATATACATAAACAGATAACAGATAACAGAATCAGAACTAGGATGCATCCATGCGCCCCCGGTGGCCAGAAACTCCTTAACACACCAGATAAAATAAATCAGGGACGGAACAGGTCATCACTCTCCTGCCCTAGAGTCATGTCAAAGGTGCATCAATGACATGGACATGAAACCCTCATGCCTAGTGATTGGCTCGGATATCAAACTGTAGGTCAGAGGTCAAATGAACTATCAAAATCAGAAAGTCATGTCTTAAGGGTACATGGCAAAAAGGTTCATGTTAAAGTCCAGAATTATCAAAGGTTCAAATCAGAGTTTTAAGCAAAGGTTCAAAATGGAAAATCATAGCAGAAGGTTCAAACAACGGTTCCAGATAAACAGATCACAACAGAGATTCACAAACAGAGGGGAACATAGCAATGGTATAGGGAATCCTAATAAGGAAAATGAAATACTGAGAGAAAAGGGAAAGAAACACCCTTACTGAAATAGGGCAGAATATCTGTACCTTATTAGCACAGCATAAAATCAAACAAACACAAAACAATGATCAGGACTTCTCCTTCTTCACACCTAAGGAAGAGGAAGACAGAATTACTAAAGTTTCTTATTCAGATTATTCCTTTTTGTTTACCTCTTCATTTTATGTACTTTCTATTTTTAATAACTTTCCAGATTTAGTAAGTTCCCATAATTAGCAGGTTTCCAGAATTAACAGATATTATCATTTTAGATTAGGTTTAACCCTTATTCAGAGATTATTATGGAATAACAGTATATTTTATCAAGTTACAGAAGTTTAGGGTTTTAAATGACAATTATACAAAGTTTAGGGTTTTAAATGTAACTTCATTAATTCAAAGGTCTTAAGTGAAAAATACTTTAAGTTACAGAATTATACCCTCATTTTATTCAGAATTACATCTTATTCCCTTAAGTTTCACAATTTACAGATTACACCCCTTTAGTTACATAATTTACAAAACCAACCTTATAATTACATATTTTACAATTTAAACCCTACAATATCCATAATTACCAACCAAGCATATTATCTTTCATAATTACAGAATATACCATCAGAATTTAGTACTTTACATATTTGACCCCTCAGAATTCAGAATTTACATATTTAGTCCTTTAAGTTTACAAAACATATATATTAAGTCATAATTCATAACAATTACATAATTAGCCCATAAATCCTCAAAATTACAAAACAACCTTTTTATATCAGTATTAACTCAAAACAACTTCAGAATTTCAGATTTACACTTTTGGTCCCTCACTTTTAATTTATTTCAAATCGAAACCCTAATATGCCATTAATTCATTATAATGCAATATTTACACTTAGGACCCCAAAGTTATATTTTTCCCACATTCTTACAGATGTATATGATCTTACAAAAATATCCCAGAAGTTTCAAAGTTGACAAAACAGGTCCTTATACTTTTTCTTTTAGATCGGATTATACTTTTTACAAACAATTACAAACCCTACTATTCACCAATCATTGAACCATCATTAATTCATCCTTAAAACACATTAAATGATCAGATTCATGCCCAAGAAACCAAACCCTAGTAGCCCCGATTTATATTTTATTTTATTTCTTTGTTTTCACAAAATCCGGTTATAACAATAATTCACCACGTTAAATCTAAGCTTCTAAAAATCAAACTAATATTTTTCCCAGATCATATGATATATAAGGAACCCAGGAAAAATAATTAGCATGCCCATAAAAATCGTTTAACATATATTTGATATTTACGTACGTTTTAGACATCAAAATTACCACGACATGATTTAGGCTACTATAATTCGATCTATCATTTTTCCTAGGTCTATTACATCATATGAGGTCTAAATAAAATAGCTATCATGTCCAGAAATTTGGATTACATATTTTTGTGATTTACGTGTTTTATGACCATTATATTTTCATACGCATAGATTAGCATGCATGCTTCGATTTAGATAATTTATATGAGCTATATAACATGTAAAGATCACATGAAAATTTCCATATTAATTTTAAAACTTGTGATTAAGTCGTATGAATTATTACCTTGCGTTAGATCAATTCGACAAGAAAAATGGAACAAGAACGAACCAAAGAAAACACGCAGCAACCCTTATTTTTCCTAGCTTCCTTGAACCTCCAAGAACCCCAAAAAAATCCTTGTACACGTCCAGAATTTGTGTGATAGCCTTGGTCAATTTTCTTGTTGTCGCTAGGGTTTTTGTATGTTTTGCGATTTAGGTTTTTGAAGGAAAATAAAAGATTTGATTTAATCTTGTGGAAACCGACTTTGGGGGGGGGGGGCAAGGATCAGATTTTTGGTATATAGAATCATGAAATTATTGGGCTTGATTTTATATAATCTTTCCTTAATTTATTTTTACATTTTATTTAATTAAAAAGAATTAAACAATATATTTAGTTAATTGTATAAATTCGGAATTTTATATAAATGTGTATGTTAATTTTTGAACATGTAAAATGATGTAACGTTGTCTCAGAAATTTGTTTGTTTCAGATATAGTTCGATTTCAGAAGTTTTGGAATTATTTTAGAATTTTATAAGTTGTTTAATTAGGTTTTATGTTATCAGGGGTAATTTGGTCATTTTACGAGTTATCTGAATTTCAGGTATTACACGACATTACCATGGTTCACTGATATCTAGCATATAATCAAAGGGAATTGCCACAAAATTTTCCCTAGGCATGGTTTCTTCATAAAATGAGGAGTCTACAATCGTTTTAACCCTATTCTTATTTTGACCTTTTCCTATAGAGACTGATGATTTTTGTTTGCTATTAGTTGTACTCGTGCTGGGTTTTCTAGTGACATTAACAGAATTTGTACGATCTAATTTAATAGCCTTCTGTTTAACTTCTATTTTCGCGGATCCTTTGGATACACCTGACGGAACCAAAATTTTGGATCCGCCAGATCCATGGTTATCAGAAGTAGTTGGAACAGTTTCTTTTTCTTTTGCCGTGTAGGATCGAGTAGTTCGAGCTTGATTGAGCTTGGTATAATCAAGAACCTCTGCAATACAAGTGTTTATGCGGAAACTAAACAACAAGTATTATAAAGAAGAAAAACTCTAAAGGACAATGATCCTCTATGGATCAAAACTAATAAACTATAAATCGTTTATTGAATGTTAATAGATGTTCAAGGCCCGTATAAACTCATAGACGGGTTTATCTTTTATACTAACAAGATCTCCTAACCCTAACCCGTTCTACAAGAAAACGTGTAAAGAGATTAACAACAATCTCTTCTAAAAATAAATCATAACAAACATTCTAAATATACGGATAACAATTAATACTATCCGCAGCAACAATACTATCGGCAGGAACAAAATAACACTGTCGGCAGCAATGAGCTTTCAGCAGGAACCAAAGCTTTCGGCAGGAACCAACTTTACACTGTCGGCAGCAACAATGAATTCTTATTTCCCAGAGATCCTAACAATCCTCCCCTAATCCTGAGGTTGACTAGGTTAACCTGCAAGATTCCCATGTGATAAGGCTTTCATAAACTCAGGCTTGAGGACTGCGACTTAGCAGCAACAATAAGAAGTAACCAGCAGCAACTTCAATAACTTCAAGATTCCAACTTCTATAGCTTCCAGCAGCAACTTCAATAGAGCAGCAGGAACATGAAATCTTCTCCAAAATAGAGTTACTGGTCACCATAACATTACTTGAACTTGGCTGCTACTATGACAAAATGTACATCAAATCTCTTTAAGTTTCATACTATTCTCATCACATCCAGGTGTGTTAACTCCTGTGAGAGGTGAATCATTGAAAATTAATGGATTTGATGTCTCTTTACCAATAGCCACCACTACTGGAGTAGCCAATGTTTAGGTGTGTTAGACCATGGTACATTGATAACCATCTGATTTATTAGCAAATCAGCAACTATAAACGGATTTGACTTGTCTTTACCTGTAGCCGTTTGCTCAGGACTAGTCAATTCTTAGGTTACAGCAAACCTTGGTGAATTGAATACCAAATATGGATACCAAGTGTCTTTACCACAAACCATACTTTTGTGGACTAGCCAATCCTTTGGATCCCATAAGGGTTACATCCATGGTGAATTGAGAACCATTTTCAACTCTCAGAAATGAATCATGGGTGAGTTGAAGTACCCTATAGCTTTAAGCAAGCTATTACAGCTATCAACGGATTTGATTATCACACCAGAGCCGTACTGTAGGGTATTCACAATACATGAATCACTTGTATGAGGATAGTTTGGATCGAATGGAAGAAGGTTTCTAGAGAGAAGTGGGAGCCTTTTTAGTGAGAGAAACACAAGTAATATTAGATTAAGTGAAAAGGTCCAACCCTTCCCATGTGTGGGAAGGGATATATATACTACTACATATTATGTCCCTAGTGGACTGTGGAGCGAGCTGACACTGGGGAAAGCCCCGACCCACTCCACAAATATAGATATGACTAATACTAATAATACTAAGCTACTGATAATATTACAGATATTCCTACGAGCTATGATGATCTAATAAGTACTCGGGGTGACCGAGTCTTCTGCTGAATATTCATATTCCTAACAATCTCCCCCTAAGGGAGGTCACCCCAGAAGTAATGTTCTGAATTTCAGCCCTTCTTCCTTGGATCTTGACATCATAGCTCGTAATCATTGAATCTTCACTGTCATAGACTGTTGTGCAAACATCAGTGATCTGAAGATGACTTCTCATTTGTCTTGGATGAACTTTGAGTAATCTGAGAACGTATCATCCCACTTGAGTCTCCAAGTCATCTTTCTGTAGTACTACTCCATGTGATGAAATATACTTAGAGCCGACATGCTCACACGATATGGTGTCATGATCTTCAGCATCAGAGTTAGCAGAAGCTGTGTTGAAGGTCTTTTAGGGTGATCATGACTTCTTTGATGATGATGTGGTGTGAACATGTGGTAATGGATTGGCATCTTTTCTGCAACCAGCTACAACAGCAACCAGCTACAGCATTCCACAGCAACATCCGCCAGAAATTCCTGCATACGACAGTTAGCAATAATTCGACCGGTGCTTACAAGTTTGGATTTCGAGATCGTCAACAGCATAGTGTGAAGACTCTCTCTAATCCTTACCAAGACCGTTCCTAAACGAAAACCCACAGAGGGCTTTTTAAGATTTTACCGTAGTAAATCAACGATTAGGAGAGTCGCTGGAGATCACTCCACGACTGTAGACCGGTTGAAACTGCCGCGACCACTAAGCGTAATCCACGAGGAATTACCTAAGTGACCTGCTTTCAGGGCTGCTTGATGTTGACCCTGGCAGGAATTTCCATTCAATCATTGAGAATTACATAAGTAAATTCTCTCATAAATGTTCTGGCAGATTGCTAAGATCTGCGTAGGACTCATAAGCTCACAACTGGTGTCCTTAATGTTGAACAACCAGTGTAGAAGTAATTCGTGTCCCTAAGAGATCTTATTGTGTATCTCGTGGCTCTAGACTCGATAGTGCGTTTTGATTTAGTGAGCGGAGGCTGGAGAGGACTGCCACCTTTTCAATATCATCTAACTCGGAGTGAGAGAGACGATAGGAATGTATTGAACTCCGTGACAATTGAAACAAGAATCCTTTGAGGGACCTTGAGTGGCTAAGGAGGGTTGTGCAGCGTATCACTGGGTCCATGATACTTTGTCTTCAATGCCAGCAATCAACTAAGTGATTCTGACAGCATATGTATTGACCCGGTTTCTGCCTAAGTTGTAAGGAGGGCTATTTCTTTTCACCCTTTCTCTTTACAATTCTTTTTCATTCTTCAACCCCTTCAGTGCATACCGAGACTTCATTACTAGAACCTTGTTGGGTTTGTTCCAGTACTAGCTCTATCTCAGTCGGCACTTTTCCCTTATCCACTTATCTCCTTTTTTAATCATACCTAAGGACTTCTATACTAACTAGTGGATTGTCCCTGGGTAGATCCCTCCGGCTCTGGCGGGATCGTGGGAACTTAAGCCTAACCTAACCATCCTTATAACTCCATGCATTAATTAAAATGGTCGGTCTTTGGTGTACTTCCACGATTGCCATGCCAAATCTTTGAAAATCTCTCAAAGTGTTCATGATTCAGAAACACATTTTTGCAAACACTTGAGAGTTTTATAATTTTCAAATGCTCCCCCTCAACATGTGCTCGGTTGATTGTTTTATAAATTTGCACATGTTAGGTAGAGCTCTCACTTTTTGAATTGATCCACTTTCAGTGAACAAGACCGATTCGAGACACGCTTACATCACTAGTTAGACTAGCTTGAAATTATTACCCGGCCTGGTCAAATCCACAGAAAGTTTCTCGAAATGGTACACTCTACTCAGATTCATCTTTTTCGAGACACGCTTACATCACTGGTTAGCCCAGCTTGAAATTATTACCCGGCCAAGACGAATCCTTTCGATTGATGACAGTTCAAGTTTCGTCAATTCATTGGTTAATTCTGAGTCACGGCCACATGAGATGCCAAATCCTTTGTTTTGTAAAAACCATTTGCTCCCCCTCAATATGTGCATTGAAATATGAAAGATTTTCGCACATATGGAAAAGCTTGCGTTTATTACCAAAACATTTTGCTCCCCCTCAATATGTGCCTTGATATACAAAATGGTTTAGCACATACGGGAGAGCATACATTAACTTCCAAATCATCACATTTTATCAGAATTTCCTATTTAAATCACATTCTCTCCCCCGATCAAAAATTTCAAACCATTTGAGATTTGTGATCTCAATTGATTTAAATACATTTAGAAAAATTTTGGAGAAAATGTGGTCAGGTTTAAATGTATTCTGATTTTGGAGCATACTATGCTCCCCTTGAATTGGCGAGAGAGTGTCACTGTTGATGTTTGCACAAATGTGGCAAGGTGTCGGAAATTTGAACACATATGCTCCCCCTCAATTGATGATCCGTTTCCCATTAACATAGTTGTAGTCATTCAATTGAGCGACGGACATTTGTGAAAATTTAGTTCAATTTACCACCTTGTGTAACATCAAGACTCTCTTGAAGAATCAAACAAGATAGAGAATCTTGATGAAAAGAAGACTTCTCTTCTTATATACGAAGTGATGCACTGACACGTACATCAAGTCGGGAGAACATGGATATAAAGTAATCCATGCCCAGGTGAACATCACCCGGTTGGAGAAACAGCTGTCTTTTTGGCGACATGCTTTCCTCATTGTACAGTGCGGGTTGCAGTATGAAGTAACTGCAAGCCATTAAGACATGTTTTAACTGATTAGTATAACTTCTGCTCGAGCTTCATTTAAGAATCCGTGCCATTGTTGAATGACATTTCTAGATACGTAAATGTTATCGATAAACAGAAGACATGCCTAGGTAGAACTATTTTTGGTATTTTCTGATTTTTCGATTTTTTATGGTTTTTATAGGTTTTATATTTTTGTATTTTTCTTTTTGATTTAAGATATATACAACTATGTACAAGGATATAAGAAGACAATCCTTTACTCCTCCTTTTCTTCCTGAAGACACTTGAGGGTTTCTGGAGTCATGCTTTTCATGCCAAGGCGTGGGAGAATAAACTGAAACCTTTCTCTTGGGAGGGCCTTGGTGAATATGTCAGCTAACTGAAACTCTGTCCTCACGAAGTATAGTTCCACAATTCCTTTTTCAACCTGTTCCCTGATGAAGTGATGCCTGATGTCGATGTGTTTAGACCTGGAGTGCTGAACATTGTTACAACAGAGAGCAATGGCGCTTTTGTTGTCACAATATAGGGGAATTTTGTTGTATGAGAATCCATAGTCCGAAAGCTGTGATCGCATCCAAAGGATTTGTGCACAACATGCAGACATAGCAATGTACTCAGCTTCAGTAGATGATATGGAAGTACTCATCTGCTTCTTAGAAGACCAACTAACCAACTTTTCCCCTAAAAATTGAGCTCCTCCTGAAGTACTTCGACGAGTATCTTGACATCCCGCATGATCAGCATCTGCGTATGCCGTTAACTCCATTGCAGTGTCCTTAGGATACCAGAGACCCATATGAACCGTGCCTTGAAGATATCGGAAGATCCTTTTCACTGCTTCAACATGCTTCTTGGTTGGTCTGGATTGATACCGAGCACACATGCACACAGCAAACAGAAGATCTGGTCTGCTAGCCGTGATGTACATCAAAGATCCAATCATGCTTCGATATTGTGTGATATCAACTGGAATCCCTGAAGGATCTTCATCCAGCTTCGTTCTATCAACCATGGGAGTGTCAACAGGTTCACTTGAATGGAATCCAAACTTTTTCAGGATCTCGTTGGCGTATTTGGATTGATTGATAAATATGCCTCCGGGACTTTGAGAAACTTGTAGTCCTAAGAAGAATGACATTTGCCCCATCATGGACATTTGGAACTTGGAATTCATCTCCTTTGAAAAACTATCACATTCACCAGGATCTGTTGAAGCAAAGATGATATCATCTACGTATATCTGAACTAGCAGTAGATGGTTTCTTGATTTCCTGGTGAATAGTGTAGGATCAACGACACCCTTGGAGAATTTGTTTGCAAGGAGGAACTTGGACAATGTATCGTACCATGCCCTTGGCGCCTGTTTTAGCCCATAAAGAGCCTTCTTCAAGCGGTAAACATGAGTAGGGTGTTCAGCATCCACGAATCCTTCAGGTTGACTCACATAAACTTCTTCCTTTAAGTCACCATTCAAGAATGCCGTTTTGACATCCATCTGGTAGACTATCATATTACGACTAGCTGCATTAGCTAGGAAGATTCTTATAGCTTCAATTCTAGCAACCGGAGCAAACGATTCTTCAAAATCAATGCCCTCTTCTTGTCTAAACCCTTTAGCAACTAGCCGTGCCTTGTTCTTTAAGACATCACCATACTCGTCAAGCTTCACTTTGAAGATCCACTTTAAAGCAATGATCATTGCACGCTCCGGAGGAGGCACTAATTCCCATACTTCAAGTCGATCAAATTCATGGATTTCATCCTGCATAGCCTGGAACCAGCAATCTTTAGTCATTGCTTCTTTGGCATCTTTTGGTTCGACTTTAGACAGTACGGAATTGAAGAAGCACCATAGTGCATCAGTGGCTAGTTGATTACGTGTGGATACTGGACGAGAGGGATTGCCTATGATGTTGTCGATTGGATGATCACTGGTCCATTTCCTGAGATGGTCGTGAGGTTGATGGTTATGAACAGAAGTAGCAGTGCTGTGTTCCTCAGGTAAGGATGTGTCTGATGGATGTTCAGGAGCAAATATGTTTTCAAAAGGAACCTCTTCAACAGGAGCAAAAGGATTAACTTCCAAAGAGTTATTATCTGAAGATTCTTGCATTACTGGAGAAGTTTGAGTGTTTGATGACCAAGGCGATTGACTGGCAGCAGGAGCATTGTGACTGACTGATACTGAAGCTGCAGGTCCTTCTGAATCTTGTGGGGCTTGAACCTCATCCATAGGAATTACAGCTGATTCACTCGGGATGGATCCATTTGTTGGCTCAAAGTATTCATCAAACATGGGATCGAATAACTTCTTCAACTCCTCACATGTAGGTGGCACATAAGAATCTTCAGGCGTGGAATTCTGTACAAGTCCTGAACTAATGGGTCCAGGAGACAAAAGGTGAAGATCGGGTCCAAAACTGATTTGTCCTGAAACAGGTAGCTCACTCAGCTCATCGAACGTAACATGAATGGTTTCCATGATTTTACGGGTTCTTTTATTGTAGATTCGATACCCTTTACTGTCTGGTGCGTATCCAACGAAAATACCTATATCTGCTTTAGCTCTTAACTTTCCCAAGTCTTGACTATCGTTAGTTGGATAGCAGAGTGCGCCAAACACACGTAGAAAGGAAAGATCTGGTTTCTTGTTATGAATTAACTCGAAGGGAGTCTTCTCATGAACCGGATGAATTAGGGATCGGTTTTGAGTGTAACATGCTGTTGCAATAGCCTCTGCCCAGAGAAACATCGGGGTCTTTGAAAATATAAGCATAGTTCTTGCAGCCTCCACCAGAGTACGGTTCCTTCGTTCAACCACCCCATTCTGTTGAGGGGTGCGTGGGATACTTTTCTGATGCGTGATGCCAATACTTTCATAGAAATTACGGAGTTGTTGGTTAACAAACTCCGTACCATTATCTGTGCGGATGATTCTGACAGTTTTATCGAGCCTTACTTGCAGCTGTTTTATCAGTTTAATGATAACCTCTGGAGTTTCGTCCTTGGTTCTCAAAAACTTTACCCATGTGAACCGAGAATAGTCATCAACTATCACCAGAACGTACTTCTTTCCATTAATGGTTTGTATTCTCATTGGACCGCACAAGTCCATGTGTAGGGTATGAAGAGCTTCCATGTTGGTGTTGATGGTTTTAGGTTTGTGGGTTTGTTTCTTGCTTTTGCCCAGTTGACATGCAGAGCAGAGATGATCTTTCTCATACTTTAGTCTGGGCATCCCTCTAACAAGATCTTTACGGGAAAGATTATTAATGGTACCGAAGTTCAAATGGTTCAAACGACGATGCCACAGCCATGATTTTGTTTTAGAGGCTTTAGAGAGCAAGCATATGGGAGAGGATTTCAACATTTCTTCAATTGAGATGGTGTATAGATTGGTGCCCCGACTGCCCTTGAGGAGATCTAAACCATCCAATTCTCTAACGAAACATGTATGCTTTCTGAAAGCCACTTCCAGATCTGAATCACAAAATTGACCCACAGAAAACAGATTGTGTCCTAGTCCTTCCACATAATATACCCTTGAGATTACACTGTTACCAAACACATAATCTCCATAACCCATAATAGCACCAAAGTGGTCGTTCCCGAATCTAACTGTCCCGATAAACTTTTTCACGAAGTTCTTGAGCCGTGAGCGATCCCCAGTCATATGTTTTGAGCAGCCTGAGTCCAAATACCACAGGACGATTTGTACGACCTGCATTTGAAACCAGACAACAATGGATAACTGAAAAATGTGGATCCCCACGTACAATTGGGGTCCATTTGGTCAGCACATACATATTCAGAGGCCACAGATTTCACAGATGCTACTGTCTTTGGTGAGGAGACAGAACTAGAGGTAGGACAAGACCTAGATGGAAGGCATTGTGATTCTAAAGGCAGGATTCTACCAGTTGGTCTCCATTCCTTATTCTTCACAATTTTATGCATATTCATTTTAGGTAATGATCTCTGTTTTCCTAAATTGAATTTCCTTCCAGTGGGTCTCCATTCCTTAACTTTCACAATTTTATGCTTATTCATTTTAGGTAACGTGCACTGTTTTCCTAAATTGAATTTCCTTCCAGTGGGTCTCCATTGATAGCCAATGCTAGCAAATGTTTTTCCTGTTGCTTTCCAAACCTTTTTGCATGCTTTAGTTATCCTACCATTCTTAACATGGGATGATGCAGAAGACAACAGAAAAGACACAACACATTCATCATGATTGGCAGAAATTAAACAATTGTCGCAAGTTTTACAGATAGCATTAGAATTCGAATTAATTACAGTACTTTTGATACTAGAATCAACACGATTCATCCTACTCATTGTAAACTTATTGTTCCTAGGTTGGGCTTCTACATTCTTCAAGTGATCATTCTTAGCTGGCGCAGTCATATCCTTTCTTTCATTTCCTCTAGACCTTGACCCGCTAGCTTGGGTGTCACTTTTTACTCCTGTAGAAGCATCGAAGGTAACATTAGAATGTTTTTCTGCCACATGCCTTCCTGATAATGATGTGTTGTGTTCTGATGTTTTGGGTGGTTGGTCAAAGGCTACATGCTTGTTCACAACATTGGATGATGATGCAACAAATCTATCTCTATGGCCTCTAAACTTAGGAATTGAGCCTATGGCATATTCTAAGTTTTCCTGAATCCTTTTCGTGAGTTTGCATGCATAGACAACTGCTTGATCAAGTGGCTTATCATTCCTATCCTCTTCAACTACCTCACGAAGTGTGTCAAGGCCTTCTCTAAGATGATCTAGATATGTTTGATGTGCAAGGCTGTTATTTCTAAGCTTAAACGGAATGTCCCCAACATCAACATCATACTTTTTACTATTAGTAACCTTTGGTGCATTACCATTACAAGTGGTGCATGGCATTTTACCTTTCACCCGAACCTTCAGATTCTCAATTTCATTTGTCAAAGAGGTTATTTGATCATTGTGATTGCTTCTTGTGACTTTAATAGAATCATATAACTCTTTGAAATGTTGTTTAACCTTTGAATTTTCTTCTCGATAACACTCATTTTCATAATGTAACTTATTTATGGTGTTTTGATATTGAAAATTCTGAGAGTCTGAAGACGAAGGTTTATTGGTGCCATATGCTTCACACTTGTTGGATTTCAATTGGGCAATTTGGGCCCTCAGCAGTCGAATCGTGTTCGTGTGAGCTTGAATTGTTTCATCACGTTTGCTTAATTCAAAATATGTATCAAACTCAGGAACATCCGTGGATGTCTTGACATTTGATATTTTGCATTTTTCTTCTAAGTGTTGATGTTTAAGTTGCAAGTTCAAATAATCAACTTCTAGTTTAGAAAAACGTTTAACCATGTTATCATGGTCGTCATTTTGAATTTTTTCAAGCAATTTCAAATTCTCCCCCTCAAGCTCAACAACACGATTCTGGGTGACATTTAATGCAATAGCATACTCATTAAATTGACAAGCAGACAATGCAGAATCAGTGACAGTGTAAAATACATCCTGTGCAATACATTTAGCAATCAAGTTGTCATTAGTAATGAGTATGTTTTTTCTTTCAATCTCTCGACTCTTAATTTCTATTGCATGTTCATTCACCTCATTTTCCATATCTTTAAATACTACTTTCATTTCATTTATTTCGGCTTTAAGGGCGGTTTGCAACCCTTCAAAGTGTTCTTTAAGTAGTTTAAAGAATGGCATGACCTCAGTTAAGTAACACCTTTTTGCATGTTCAAAACACCTTTCCCCCTCAGTGATGCCGGTTGGTGTGATTCTCTTCTTACATGTTTTATCAAAATCAGCAAACAGTTGCCAAAGCACATATAAGCTAATAAAGGTTTTGCATTCAGTGGGAAGAGACAAAGGCACCAAATTCCTAGGTGTATTGGGAGGATACACCGTTATGGACGCAACTTTTCGAATGAGGGGGGTGTTGGCCTTAAGTTTATCTTCCTTAAGTTTTTCACTATCTTGTTTCCAAAATATCTGTTCAGGTGTTAACTTCTTTTGAGGAGCAAACACAGTCAGACGATTTTCCTCATAATAATCATGGGGTTTGATTATTATTCGTCTGGCTATGCACTCGGGATCCCTCATTTTCTCATTCATTTTTTCTTTCGTATTATACACTTAACTCATCCTCTTCATCAGTGTAGATATGCTCAGGTTGGTCATGAATAGGCTTAATCATCACATTACCATCATATAGGGCTGGTTGAAGTACTTGCATGTCCCTAAGTATGGTTGACTTTGGTTCACCTATCATGATTTTACTATGCTTATCACTCAGCTTTCTGTGCTTATGAATCATTTGAGCAGTTTGTATGGTTTGATTTTGTGTGTACAACTTATCTTCAAGCTTATTTTTTAACGTCTTGAGTTTAGAGAAATCATTTAAAAGAGTTGTTTCTTTTTGTTTGAATTCTTGCCTAAGTGTTGTTACACACTTTTGTGCTTCCTGTTTTTGTATGACAGACTGTTCTAGCTGACTTTTCAAAGAACTTAACTCTAATTTTAATGTTTCTTCTCGCACTCTAGACTCTTTAATAAGTGTACTCATTTGACCTTCTAATTTCTGCTCACGATCATTAAGCTCAAACTTAGCACGCTGTTCATACATAGCCACTTGTTCTTTATAGATGTTAAGTCTAGTGATCAAGTTATTATCTGGGACAGGCAATTGGTTCTCATGGTACTCACATGCATTATCTACATTACTAGCATTGTCTAAGGCACATACATTACTCATAGCACACACATCATTATTGACAAAGGATTCACCATTTGGTACATCAGGCGAGTTGTTGCTATTCAAATACTGTTCATATGAGACAATATTGCTATTTTCCATATCAACATCACTTGAGTCAGAAACAACTGCCTGACGTACTTCTACGGGAATCTGATGTCCCTCGACAATATTATATGTGTCATAAATTTTTAGTACCTCAGAAATCACGGATGCATTAGAAGAACCAGCTTGACGAGATGAGGCCAGGGAAGACAAGTTAGCCATGAAGATTGTTTGAGCAGTAGGTTCATCATCCACATCAGAGTCAAATGCATCACAGTCATCTGCCTTGAAGATGTTAGGATCATTAAGTGCCAGATCCTGAACAGGTTTCTCATCCACATCTTCATCAAAAGTATTTCCTCCATCTCCTGCCAAGAACAATAACTCTTCCTCATCCAATACAGCACCATTTTCTTGAGCTTGCATTAACAGCATCTTGTCTTTGAAGTAATCTGAGTTCTGAGGACGTTTAGGTTGATTGCAGTTTCTAGCAATGTGTCCAAGCCCCCCACAATTATAACACTTGATCTGTTTCCCTTGCCCCTGATTGGCATTCCCTGCTCTGTTCTGCACATAACCTCGACCCATGTTTCTACCAGCTCTCCCTTGCACATTCTGGACCACAATTTTCCCATCCTCCACCATTGCTAGATTGCGTGGGTTGGAAGAATTCCTTAACTGATTGTTGGTCTGAGGGAGTGATGCTTGAAACTGTTGAACCAGTAGAGATACTTGATTGGTGAGGTTGTCAATCATTTTGTCGGTCTGAGAGTAGCCTGAGTCAAGTTGTGAACTCATAGCAGGTACTTGTGAGTGAAGTTGGTGATAGCTTGGATTGGATGATGATTGGATTGTTGGTTGTACATTTGTCATGAAAGCCAGTGGGTCATTCGTAGTTGAAGGATTCAACTTTTCTCTCAGCACCCGATCATAGACAGCATGCTTCTCATGTTGTTGCAGGTAAGCATACAGCTGTTCATAGTTAGTCTCCCTTAAACCTTTGTTGAGTTTGACGGCAGTAACAAATCTGTCCCATTCCGGAGTCATGTTGTTCACAAACTTTGAGTTAAGTTGGATGTTGGGCATAGTCATTCTGATCATCCTCATATCATTCACCAACTTATGAAATCTCACATAGTAATCTGTGACATTTTCTCCTGGGTTCATTTTGAAATGCTCGAACTCATCATACAGCTGTGACTCACGATCTTCCTTTGTGAGTTCTGACCCTGCCAACAACATTTTAACGTTGTCCCACACAGCCTTGGCTTCAGTGTTAAAATTGATGAGCTTGTATACATCCTTTGGAAGACCTTGAATAACTATGTTGGAGGCTCTAATATCGGCATCATACCTCTTCTTTTCTTCTTCATTAAGATCATTGTAGTTTCTAGGTCTGTCGATGCCCCAAGTTACAGTACCATCTTCACCAGTTGTAACAACGTCTCTGGTGGTACCCATCTGATAAGGTCCTTCGTCAATTGACTTAAGAATGTTAACACCATTATCTTTTCCCAAGCAGTAAAGTCTAATTCGTTGTGCCCAAGACTCATAATCCGTCCTATCTAGCATAGGTGGACGAGTGTCAGATCCTGCTGCCTGAATATCATCTGATGATGTACTTGATGTAGTAGCCATAGTAACTACGGGATTTTACTGATCTTGTGATTTAACCGAGAAATCGAATCTTTCGCGGGAATTTCTAAAATCACCAAGACACAAACCGCCTAGACAAACCGCGTATATGCCTAAGAGACAAACCGAGTTCACACAGGAGACACAAACCGCGTGTGCGCCAAAGAGACAAACCGAGTTCACACCAAAGACACAAACCGCGTATTCGCCAAATAGACAAACCGCGTTCACACCGGATACACAAACCGCGTGTGCGTCAAAGAGACAAACCGAGTTCACACCGGATATACAAACCGCGTAGGTGCCAAGAGACAAACCGAGTTCACACCAAAGATACAAACCGCGTATTCGTCAAATAGACAAACCGAGTTCACACCAAAGACACAAACCGCGTATTCACCAAATAGACAAACCGCGTTCACACAAGATACACAAACCGCGTGTGCGTCAAAGAGACAAACCGAGTTCACACCGGATATACAAACCGCGTAGGTGCCAAGAGACAAACCGAGTTCACAGTGGAGATACAAACCGAGTTCACACTAGATACACAAACCGCGTACGCACCGTAGAGACAAACCGCGTTGGCTCAAATTTCCAAACCTGTCACTATCAATGCCGTTTGTCCTTTAGCCCAAACAAGTATAAAGACAAACCGAGTTCACGATGCTACACAAACCGCATTCAAGAATCGTCCAAGCAACACAAACCGCATCCAAGAACTTTTGAAAGAAAAGTACTCGAATCACCCACAAACACCACACGAGCCTTAAATCTGTGAATCCAAACACTAACTACCACTCTAATACTAATCTTAATCTAGAAAGTACAAAGAAAAACAACTTCTAATCACTAAACAAAGTACAAATTGAGATTTATACTACTTAATAAAACCGAACTAAAACTTAAAAAAAAACTACAAATCTAACTAAATCTAACCAAGAAACACCTAAAGAACTACACAAATTCAATATAAAACAGCCTCTAATCACAAAACAAAAACACAAAATGAAGTTTAAGCTACAAAACAAACCGAATCCAAGAGAAACTTAAAACCACAATTCGAACCAACAAAAAACCTCAAGAACTACACCAATTCGTGAATACCAACTCTCATGGACCTAACCATGGCTCTTGATACCAATTGTAGGGTATTCACAATACATGAATCACTTGTATGAGGATAGTTTGGATCGAATGGAAGAAGGTTTCTAGAGAGAAGTGGGAGCCTTTTTAGTGAGAGAAACACAAGTAATATTAGATTAAGTGAAAAGGTCCAACCCTTCCCATGTGTGGGAAGGGATATATATACTACTACATATTATGTCCCTAGTGGACTGTGGAGCGAGCTGACACTGGGGAAAGCCCCGACCCACTCCACAAATATAGATATGACTAATACTAATAATACTAAGCTACTGATAATATTACAGATATTCCTACGAGCTATGATGATCTAATAAGTACTCGGGGTGACCGAGTCTTCTGCTGAATATTCATATTCCTAACACGTACCCTCATGGTGAGTCAACTCTTTCTTGTCTGCAAGACATGGTGAGTTGAGCACCATTTATTGTGCAGGTGTAAACACCAACACTGTACCTGCAAGGTGTTACTCAAAACCACTTATTATCACACAAAATATACAAAATTTTTTTTTTTTTTTTTTTTTTTTTTTTTTTTTAATAAACTAAGAATCACACCAAAATAAAAGAAAATAGAAAGAAAGAAATGAAAACTATACAACAACAACAAGAATCAACCTCCCCTTAAACTTCATTCCTCCCCTTAAGCTGCAATCCTTCCCTTAAGCCCTGTAGCTAGGGATTGACCATCCCAATATGAACCACCAAATGCTTAAACCTTGGTCCATCAAAAGCCTTAGTAAGCAAATCAGCCACATTATCATCCGTGTGAATCTTTTCCACCTGAATAAGATGCTTCTCATAAGCATCTCTTATGAAATGGTGTCGAATTTCAATATGCTTTGTCCTTTGATGATAAACAGGATTCTTAACAATACACATAGTACTTTGATTATCAATAAAGATCTTAGTGTTCATGAAGTTGAATCCATAGTCCAACAACTGATTTTGCATCCAAAGAACCTGTCCACAGCAACTAGCAGCAGCAACATATTCTGCCTCAGTAGAAGATGTAGCCACTATAGTCTGCTTCTTGCACTGCCAAGAAACTAACCTTCTACCCAGAAACTGACAACCTCCAGTTGTAGACTTCCTATCAAAGTTAGCCCCAGCATAATCACTGTCACTATAGGCTTCTAACACAAAAGGAGAGTCTTTGGGATACCAAAGTCCCAATTTTGGCTGTCCTTTCAAATACTTATCGGCAGGAACCGATCCACTATCAGCAGGAACAGCATCAGCAGGAACAAGAATACTACTAGTTGTATTGAGTTCCCTTCGAACTTCAGCTTCAGCCTTTCTCAGGATCTCCTCTGTCTCTTTAGAAAATCCAGAACCAAACATCTCAGCAGCTCTTTTGGCATTAAACTCTTGTCTTTGAAGCCTAGCAAGATCTTCTGCAAAACTAGAATCACTTCCAGCCATATCAGAAGAATCTTTGAGCTTTGAACCTGAAATGTTGTTAGAGGGAAAAGAAGGAACAACTATAGGTTGTTCATCACTCTCTGCATCAGAATCATCATCTGAGGTACCTGCATTGTTAGTTTGAGAAACATTTGTACCACCAGACAGATTTGATTTGAATCTAGTATACCCTAAGGTGTCAGATAGATAATCCAGATCAAAGTACCACTCTGGACCAGCACCCTGCAAATTAGGTTTATCTTCAAGATATCTTAAGTTGAGAGTCTCTTCTATTCTCTTAGAGGACAGATTATAAACCCTATAGGCTTTACCATGAGCAGAATATCCAACAATAAACCCTTCATCAGCCTTTCCATCAAACTTGCCTAGATAATCACTAGTGTTCAAAATAGTGACCTGACATCCAAAAGGCTTAAGGTAACTAATGTTTGGAACCTTCCCAGACAAAAGTTCATAAGGTGTTTTATTATGAGGCCTAGTAATAGATACCCTATTCAACACATAACAAGCAGTGCAAACTGCTTCAGTCCAAAACATAGTGGGCATCTTAGATTCAGCTAACATAGTCCTAGCTGCTTCTATCAAGGTCCTATTTTTTCTTTCTGCAACCCCATTTTGTTGTGGAGTTCTAGCATTGCTATAGTCCCTTTTTATCCCCTTAGACCTACAGAGTTCAATAAGATTAAAATTCTTAAACTCTGTGCCATTATCACACCTTATAGACTTAACCTTTTTATTTAGCTGATTTTCTATTAATGCAATAAAATCCCTAAGTACTGGATAAGTTTCATCTTTAGTACTCAAAAAGAAAGTCCAAGAAAACCTGCTAAAATCATCTGTAACCACCAGGCAATAATTCTTATGGTCAATACTTCTGATAGAAGTAGGACCAAAAAGATCCATATGAAGAAGCTGCAAAGGCTCAGAGATGGTGCTCACAGCAGTTATGGCCTTGTATGATGCTTTGTGTTGCTTTCCTTTGTTGCAGGCAACACAATTGTGCTCATTAGAGAAGTTTTTCAAAGGAAGCCCTTTCACCAGACCATTCTTAGCCAGCTTGTTAATGGTCTTGAAATTTACATGTGCCATTCTTCTATGCCATTTATTAGATTCATCCACAGAAGCTTTTGCAACCAGACAAGCAAGTGACCCCTCAGGCTGAACATCACTAAGATTGAAGCTATAAAGATTGTAAGTCCTAGGAACTTTAAGTTCAACCTGACTTTCATCAGGCAACTTGAAGTCTTTGGACAACACAAAGCACTCATTCTCAGTGAATAGAACACTGTTCTTCTTGTCACAGATTTGAGAGACAGAGAACAAATTGAAGTCTTGGAGTTCCTTCACATACAGCACATCTTCAAAGTCAAGCTTGGCAGTCTTGATAGTTCCTTTCCCTGAGATTATTCCATCTCCTCCTCCAAATGTCACAGTACCTCCATTCAAAGGAATAAAATCATGTAACCTTTCCAAATTCCCTGTCATACTCCTGGAACATCCACTGTCAACAATTCCAACATCTTTGCTTCTAAAAGGAAAATCCTGAGATAAAGAATACATATACAACATTAGATACAAGAGAGACTCAAGCCATTGCTGACTTGAGCCTGCCTAATGGATCAATGAGATTTAAACCCTGGAGATTGATAAGATCCACCATTGATCTTGGATCCCATTTTCATATGTTGGTTATTGATTTTCCAAGACCAACCTGCTGAGGACTTAACAGCAGTGTTCCACCTTGTCCCTCCCTTGTGCATTGTGTCAAAACAAACAGGTCTCAAAGCATTTTGAAAGTAAGTACTAGTAGGTCTGAAAGTTCTAATATTATTGTTTTTCCAACCAGCAGAATTGCTCCTGTCGGCAGGAACAGAATAAGCAGCAGGAATAGGCTTATTGGCAGGAATGAACTTTTCAGCAGCAACAGGCTTACCAGCAGAAACTGGTTTGCCATAAGCAACTGAAGTTCTCCTAGCTGCTTGAGGAATATAAGGGGGAATATCATTTACATTTTTCCATACAGACCTATTTTTACAAGCATGGAATCCCATCTGTTTTTCATAGTAGTCACAGTCTTTAATAAGATGATCATAACTACGACACACAAAGCAAGATTTCTTTCTAGGGGACTTTTTCTTAACAATAACATTCTCATTGCAAACAAAATTATTCAAACCAACACATGAAACAGAATTATCCTTAACAGAAACAAAACCACAACCAAAATTGTTTGAAACAAAATCACAACTAGAAACATTATTGTTCTTAAAATTATCAAAAGAAACATCTTCAAATGCAGCTTTCTTTGATTGAGATTCATCAGTAGCTGCTTCTGAGGAGAGGTCTTCTGACATTATTGATGCAGACTTGTCACTTGATCCACATGTGGCATAGTCATCAGTCTTGATTTCTGAAGATTTGTCACTGTAAGAACAAGAGACAAATTCATTAGAGTCACAATCAAGATTAGGCAATTCATTTGCCTTTTTGCCATAGCACATTTGTGAATCATCAAAGTCAACAAAAGGATCAGCAGGTTTAAATGTTCCAGTTATGGGTGGAGGAACATCATTCATTCCTCCCTCCTTTACATACTTAACAGGTTTTTTATAATCTACAGGTTCAGGATTAAAAACACTATACTCATTAGGGTCATAATATTGATTTGTCCCTATTAGGTTACTGAATCCTAAACCCTTTTTAGTTTTAGTAGACATAGAACTATCAATAAGTATGTTAAGATTTTTGGATGAGTCTTTCCACTTATCAAATCTAGCCAATGAGTTATCAAGCTTAGACTGAAGATCCTGATTTTCCAATTCTACCTTAGCTTTTTCTCTTTCAGAATGTTTAAACTCATTAGTGGCATTTTTTAAATCTCTTTCCAAAACCTTTACTTTTACTTCATATGCAGACAGTTGTTGTTGATACCAGACCTTTTGTTGTTCTAATGTCTTAACAGCCTTTTTATGAGCCTTAAGTTGAATAAGGTTATCCTTATTTTCACTTTCAATATCATCAAATTCCTGTTTTAATTTAGCATATATAGATTTACAACCAAATGGACAGTTTTGTACCTGTGATGGATGACCCATCATTCCAAACTGACCAGCCACTTGTTTCTTTTCACCATATCCAGCTACCATCCCAAAGACTTTATCTGATCCACTCCCAGCAGCCTTCTCATGATGCTCCCAATCCACCAGCGAATCCACAGATACCAAAGCCTTGGGGTCGTCTGACTCCAATTCTTGAATTCTGAAAGCAGAATACCGAGCTTTATCATCCACCTTCTTGTCTGGGCATTCCCTGGCAAAATGTCCTGGTTGAGAACATTTATAGCACCTCACCTTCCTTCTGTCAAACCTAGCAGGCTCTTGTCCATCAAAATTGACCCTTCTACCTGCCTTCTTTTCAAACCTATCCAACTTCAACGATATCATAGCCACCTGCCATCTTAAGTCCATCTCTTCCAGATCCAATTCATCAACCTGTTTAAAATCATCATACACAATCTTCTGCTGTGGTGTACTTTCAGCAACAAACGAGTGAAGCACATCCACAACAAGATTATCAGATCTGGACTGAGTTTTTGGTGTAGGAGATGAGTAGGAGATTGAGGATGTTGATGGTGTTGGACTATTTCCATACAATGCTTTGTTAGTACTAGAGTTACTAACAAAAGCAGTATGGGTAGAAGTATAAGGTGAATAGGTGGAATACCCTTTGATATCAAGTTCAAGGGTTTTTAGTTTGTTGTACAGATCATCAAAGCTCATGAAATCCAATCCTCCTTTGGCCTTGAGGGTTATGGAAACCTGTGACCAGGATGGTGGCAAGGCCCTCAGAAACTTGGTATTACAATCTTCATCGTCCGGCCTAGCTTTCAACTGGTTAAGTTGGCTCAAGATCTTGTGGAATCTGTCATAGCCTTTGTGAATTCCCTCAGCCTCAGAAATCTTGAATTCTTGAAACTCTTGCTTGAGCATAGACTTTCGCATCTTCCTGGATTCATCATTCCCTCCAAATCTGGTCTTTACAGCATGCCAAATCTTTCTAGCATCATCCAAGTGATGAAAATCACTCATATGATCCTCTGGAATAGCTTGAAGTAGAAGAGTTCTTGCCTTTGTTTCCCTTTGAACAGCAAGGTGTTCCTCTGCTGTAACTGGTGGCTCTATATAAATATTGCCATCATCATCCCTTCCAATATTCTTCTTGCTATTTCCCTTAAGAATCACATTCCACAGATTATAATCAGTGTTTGTGATCCAATACTCCATTCTCATCGCCCAGACTTCATACTCATCTTTCTTCAGATATGGGAATTTAGCATTGTTGGTGGACATGGTGGTGAGGACTTGTGTTTGGACTTGAGTGGTTTCTTGTTTGGGTTGTTGATCTTCCGGGTTAATGACATTGGTTTCAGGATTATCGTCTGCCATTGAGAGAGGGTTTAGAGATATGAGATCGACCTTTTTCTTCTTTATCAGAGATCCTTACCAGGCTCTGATACCACTTGTAGGATCGAGTAGTTCGAGCTTGATTGAGCTTGGTATAATCAAGAACCTCTGCAATACAAGTGTTTATGCGGAAACTAAACAACAAGTATTATAAAGAAGAAAAACTCTAAAGGACAATGATCCTCTATGGATCAAAACTAATAAACTATAAATCGTTTATTGAATGTTAATAGATGTTCAAGGCCCGTATAAACTCATAGACGGGTTTATCTTTTATACTAACAAGATCTCCTAACCCTAACCCGTTCTACAAGAAAACGTGTAAAGAGATTAACAACAATCTCTTCTAAAAATAAATCATAACAAACATTCTAAATATACGGATAACAATTAATACTATCCGCAGCAACAATACTATCGGCAGGAACAAAATAACACTGTCGGCAGCAATGAGCTTTCAGCAGGAACCAAAGCTTTCGGCAGGAACCAACTTTACACTGTCGGCAGCAACAATGAATTCTTATTTCCCAGAGATCCTAACATGCCGTTTGTTCCTGAAAGTCACTAAAGTTTCCATTTCTCATAAAATCTGGTTTGAAACTACCATGAGGTATTCTTTGCATTTTCATTATGTCATCAGTACAACTTAAGTGTTTGTCAAACCTTTTGAATTTGAAGTTTTGTCTGACAAGACTCTCCTGTGTGGATTTTAATGTGTCTATTTCAAGTTTTAGTTTTTGACATAAATCACATGTTTCTCTAATACCTCTAGCTCTTTCTAACCTTATAGCTTTCTCTTTTAACTGATGAATTTTGTTTTCTAAAAATTCATTTTTGGTTTTTAAGAACTTATTTTTGCTTATGATTTTTAGAGTGATTTCACATAGTTTGTTATATTCTATATCTAATGTGTCATCATCAATAAAAGAGTATGACGAGTCAGAATGTACCTCTTCTGTGTCATGAGCAATTAGAGCAACTTCGTCGTTCTTAGGCTCGTCGTCATCTCCTTCACTATCACTCCAAGCTCCACTGACAAAGGCTCTTTGAGACTTGTTCTTCGGAGGCTTTGGACATTCTCCTATAAAGTGATTAGAATCTCCACATCTAAAACACTTTCTATCTATCTTTCCTTTCCTATCATCATGGTTTTTACGGAAGGATTTCTTTTCTTTATGAGGAGGTCTACCGAACTTTCCTCGTTTTCTAAAGAATTTCTTGAAATCTCTTACAGCCATGGCATACTCTTCATCTTCACTACTAGCACTAGATTCTGTATCACTACTTGATTCTACCCTAGCTTTCAAAGCAATGAACTTCACCTTTTTTCCTTTGACTATTTCTAAATCTTTTTCCATTACCATCTCATGAACTTTGAGATTTCCTATGAGCTCGTCCAGTGTTATTTTTGAAAGATCCTTAGATTCTTCAATGGCTGTCACCTTTGCTCTCCACTTCGGGTGGAGTGCTCTTAGAAATTTCCTGACAAAATTCTTACTAGAAAAAGATTAGCCCAGTGGTTTGAGAGATGTAATAATAGTATTAAACCTAGAAAAAGCACTATCAATGGTCTCATCCTCAGAGATAACAAATTCTTCATATTTGTAGGATCGAGTAGTTCGAGCTTGATTGAGCTTGGTATAATCAAGAACCTCTGCAATACAAGTGTTTATGCGGAAACTAAACAACAAGTATTATAAAGAAGAAAAACTCTAAAGGACAATGATCCTCTATGGATCAAAACTAATAAACTATAAATCGTTTATTGAATGTTAATAGATGTTCAAGGCGCGTATAAACTCATAGACGGGTTTATCTTTTATACTAACAAGATCTCCTAACCCTAACCCGTTCTACAAGAAAACGTGTAAAGAGATTAACAACAATCTCTTCTAAAAATAAATCATAACAAACATTCTAAATATACGGATAACAATTAATACTATCCGCAGCAACAATACTATCGGCAGGAACAAAATAACACTGTCGGCAGCAATGAGCTTTCAGCAGGAACCAAAGCTTTCGGCAGGAACCAACTTTACACTGTCGGCAGCAACAATGAATTCTTATTTCCCAGAGATCCTAACAATCCTCCCCTAATCTTGAGGTTGACTAGGTTAACCTGCAAGATTCCCATGTGATAAGGCTTTCATAAACTCAGGCTTGAGGACTGCGACTTAGCAGCAACAATAAGAAGTAACCAGCAGCAACTTCAATAACTTCAAGATTCCAACTTCTATAGCTTCCAGCAGCAACTTCAATAGAGCAGCAGGAACATGAAATCTTCTCCAAAATAGAGTTACTGGTCACCATAACATTACTTGAACTTGGCTGCTACTATGACAAAATGTACATCAAATCTCTTTAAGTTTCATACTATTCTCATCACATCCAGGTGTGTTAACTCCTGTGAGAGGTGAATCATTGAAAATTAATGGATTTGATGTCTCTTTACCAATAGCCACCACTACTGGAGTAGCCAATGTTTAGGTGTGTTAGACCATGGTACATTGATAACCATCTGATTTATTAGCAAATCAGCAACTATAAACGGATTTGACTTGTCTTTACCTGTAGCCGTTTGCTCAGGACTAGTCAATTCTTAGGTTACAGCAAACCTTGGTGAATTGAATACCAAATATGGATACCAAGTGTCTTTACCACAAACCATACTTTTGTGGACTAGCCAATCCTTTGGATCCCATAAGGGTTACATCCATGGTGAATTGAGAACCATTTTCAACTCTCAGAAATGAATCATGGGTGAGTTGAAGTACCCTATAGCTTTAAGCAAGCTATTACAGCTATCAACGGATTTGATTATCACACCAGAGCCGTACCCTCATGGTGAGTCAACTCTTTCTTGTCTGCAAGACATGGTGAGTTGAGCACCATTTATTGTGCAGGTGTAAACACCAACACTGTACCTGCAAGGTGTTACTCAAAACCACTTATTATCACACAAAATATACAAATTTTTTTTTTTTTTTTTTTTTTTTTTTTTTTTTTTTTTTTTTTTTTTTAATAAACTAAGAATCACACCAAAATAAAAGAAAATAGAAAGAAAGAAATGAAAACTATACAACAACAACAAGAATCAACCTCCCCTTAAACTTCATTCCTCCCCTTAAGCTGCAATCCTTCCCTTAAGCCCTGTAGCTAGGGATTGACCATCCCAATATGAACCACCAAATGCTTAAACCTTGGTCCATCAAAAGCCTTAGTAAGCAAATCAGCCACATTATCATCCGTGTGAATCTTTTCCACCTGAATAAGATGCTTCTCATAAGCATCTCTTATGAAATGGTGTCGAATTTCAATATGCTTGGTCCTTTGATGATAAACAGGATTCTTAACAATACACATAGTACTTTGATTATCAATAAAGATCTTAGTGTTCATGAAGTTGAATCCATAGTCCAACAACTGATTTTGCATCCAAAGAACCTGTCCACAGCAACTAGCAGCAGCAACATATTCTGCCTCAGTAGAAGATGTAGCCACTATAGTCTGCTTCTTGCACTGCCAAGAAACTAACCTTCTACCCAGAAACTGACAACCTCCAGTTGTAGACTTCCTATCAAAGTTAGCCCCAGCATAATCACTGTCACTATAGGCTTCTAACACAAAAGGAGAGTCTTTGGGATACCAAAGTCCCAATTTTGGCTGTCCTTATACTTAAAGATTCTCTTGACGGCAGGAACCGATCCACTATCAGCAGGAACAGCATCAGCAGGAACAAGAATACTACTAGTTGTATTGAGTTCCCTTCGAACTTCAGCTTCAGCCTTTCTCAGGATCTCCTCTGTCTCTTTAGAAAATCCAGAACCAAACATCTCAGCAGCTCTTTTGGCATTAAACTCTTGTCTTTGAAGCCTAGCAAGATCTTCTGCAAAACTAGAATCACTTCCAGCCATATCAGAAGAATCTTTGAGCTTTGAACCTGAAATGTTGTTAGAGGGAAAAGAAGGAACAACTATAGGTTGTTCATCACTCTCTGCATCAGAATCATCATCTGAGGTACCTGCATTGTTAGTTTGAGAAACATTTGTACCACCAGACAGATTTGATTTGAATCTAGTATACCCTAAGGTGTCAGATAGATAATCCAGATCAAAGTACCACTCTGGACCAGCACCCTGCAAATTAGGTTTATCTTCAAGATATCTTAAGTTGAGAGTCTCTTCTATTCTCTTAGAGGACAGATTATAAACCCTATAGGCTTTACCATGAGCAGAATATCCAACAATAAACCCTTCATCAGCCTTTCCATCAAACTTGCCTAGATAATCACTAGTGTTCAAAATAGTGACCTGACATCCAAAAGGCTTAAGGTAACTAATGTTTGGAACCTTCCCAGACAAAAGTTCATAAGGTGTTTTATTATGAGGCCTAGTAATAGATACCCTATTCAACACATAACAAGCAGTGCAAACTGCTTCAGTCCAAAACATAGTGGGCATCTTAGATTCAGCTAACATAGTCCTAGCTGCTTCTATCAAGGTCCTATTTTTTCTTTCTGCAACCCCATTTTGTTGTGGAGTTCTAGCATTGCTATAGTCCCTTTTTATCCCCTTAGACCTACAGAGTTCAATAAGATTAAAATTCTTAAACTCTGTGCCATTATCACACCTTATAGACTTAACCTTTTTATTTAGCTGATTTTCTATTAATGCAATAAAATCCCTAAGTACTGGATAAGTTTCATCTTTAGTACTCAAAAAGAAAGTCCAAGAAAACCTGCTAAAATCATCTGTAACCACCAGACAATAATTCTTATGGTCAATACTTCTAATAGAAGTAGGACCAAAAAGATCCATATGAAGAAGCTGCAAAGGCTCAGAGATGGTGCTCACAGCAGTTATGGCCTTGTATGATGCTTTGTGTTGCTTTCCTTTGTTGCAGGCAACACAATTGTGCTCATTAGAGAAGTTTTTCAAAGGAAGCCCTTTCACCAGACCATTCTTAGCCAGCTTGTTAATGGTCTTGAAATTTACATGTGCCATTCTTCTATGCCATTTATTAGATTCATCCACAGAAGCTTTTGCAACCAGACAAGCAAGTGACCCCTCAGGCTGAACGTCACTAAGATTGAAGCTATAAAGATTGTAAGTCCTAGGAACTTTAAGTTCAACCTGACTTTCATCAGGCAACTTGAAGTCTTTGGACAACACAAAGCACTCATTCTCAGTGAATAGAACACTGTTCTTCTTGTCACAGATTTGAGAGACAGAGAACAAATTGAAGTCTTGGAGTTCCTTCACATACAGCACATCTTCAAAGTCAAGCTTGGCAGTCTTGATAGTTCCTTTCCCTGAGATTATTCCATCTCCTCCTCCAAATGTCACAGTACCTCCATTCAAAGGAATAAAATCATGTAACCTTTCCAAATTCCCTGTCATACTCCTGGAACATCCACTGTCAACAATTCCAACATCTTTGCTTCTAAAAGGAAAATCCTGAGATAAAGAATACATATACAACATTAGATACAAGAGAGACTCAAGCCATTGCTGACTTGAGCCTGCCTAATGGATCAATGAGATTTAAACCCTGGAGATTGATAAGATCCACCATTGATCTTGGATCCCATTTTCATATGTTGGTTATTGATTTTCCAAGACCAACCTGCTGAGGACTTAACAGCAGTGTTCCACCTTGTCCCTCCCTTGTGCATTGTGTCAAAACAAACAGGTCTCAAAGCATTTTGAAAGTAAGTACTAGTAGGTCTGAAAGTTCTAATATTATTGTTTTTCCAACCAGCAGAATTGCTCCTGTCGGCAGGAACAGAATAAGCAGCAGGAATAGGCTTATTGGCAGGAATGAACTTTTCAGCAGCAACAGGCTTACCAGCAGAAACTGGTTTGCCATAAGCAACTGAAGTTCTCCTAGCTGCTTGAGGAATATAAGGGGGAATATCATTTACATTTTTCCATACAGACCTATTTTTACAAGCATGGAATCCCATCTGTTTTTCATAGTAGTCACAGTCTTTAATAAGATGATCATAACTACGACACACAAAGCAAGATTTCTTTCTAGGGGACTTTTTCTTAACAATAACATTCTCATTGCAAACAAAATTATTCAAACCAACACATGAAACAGAATTATCCTTAACAGAAACAAAACCACAACCAAAATTGTTTGAAACAAAATCACAACTAGAAACATTATTGTTCTTAAAATTATCAAAAGAAACATCTTCAAATGCAGCTTTCTTTGATTGAGATTCATCAGTAGCTGCTTCTGAGGAGAGGTCTTCTGACATTATTGATGCAGACTTGTCACTTGATCCACATGTGGCATAGTCATCAGTCTTGATTTCTGAAGATTTGTCACTGTAAGAACAAGAGACAAATTCATTAGAGTCACAATCAAGATTAGGCAATTCATTTGCCTTTTTGCCATAGCACATTTGTGAATCATCAAAGTCAACAAAAGGATCAGCAGGTTTAAATGTTCCAGTTATGGGTGGAGGAACATCATTCATTCCTCCCTCCTTTACATACTTAACAGGTTTTTTATAATCTACAGGTTCAGGATTAAAAACACTATACTCATTAGGGTCATAATATTGATTTGTCCCTATTAGGTTACTGAATCCTAAACCCTTTTTAGTTTTAGTAGACATAGAACTATCAATAAGTATGTTAAGATTTTTGGATGAGTCTTTCCACTTATCAAATCTAGCCAATGAGTTATCAAGCTTAGACTGAAGATCCTGATTTTCCAATTCTACCTTAGCTTTTTCTCTTTCAGAATGTTTAAACTCATTAGTGGCATTTTTTAAATCTCTTTCCAAAACCTTTACTTTTACTTCATATGCAGACAGTTGTTGTTGATACCAGACCTTTTGTTGTTCTAATGTCTTAACAGCCTTTTTATGAGCCTTAAGTTGAATAAGGTTATCCTTATTTTCACTTTCAATATCATCAAATTCCTGTTTTAATTTAGCATATATAGATTTACAACCAAATGGACAGTTTTGTACCTGTGATGGATGACCCATCATTCCAAACTGACCAGCCACTTGTTTCTTTTCACCATATCCAGCTACCATCCCAAAGACTTTATCTGATCCACTCCCAGCAGCCTTCTCATGATGCTCCCAATCCACCAGCGAATCCACAGATACCAAAGCCTTGGGGTCGTCTGACTCCAATTCTTGAATTCTGAAAGCAGAATACCGAGCTTTATCATCCACCTTCTTGTCTGGGCATTCCCTGGCAAAATGTCCTGGTTGAGAACATTTATAGCACCTCACCTTCCTTCTGTCAAACCTAGCAGGCTCTTGTCCATCAAAATTGACCCTTCTACCTGCCTTCTTTTCAAACCTATCCAACTTCAACGATATCATAGCCACCTGCCATCTTAAGTCCATCTCTTCCAGATCCAATTCATCAACCTGTTTAAAATCATCATACACAATCTTCTGCTGTGGTGTACTTTCAGCAACAAACGAGTGAAGCACATCCACAACAAGATTATCAGATCTGGACTGAGTTTTTGGTGTAGGAGATGAGTAGGAGATTGAGGATGTTGATGGTGTTGGACTATTTCCATACAATGCTTTGTTAGTACTAGAGTTACTAACAAAAGCAGTATGGGTAGAAGTATAAGGTGAATAGGTGGAATACCCTTTGATATCAAGTTCAAGGGTTTTTAGTTTGTTGTACAGATCATCAAAGCTCATGAAATCCAATCCTCCTTTGGCCTTGAGGGTTATGGAAACCTGTGACCAGGATGGTGGCAAGGCCCTCAGAAACTTGGTATTACAATCTTCATCGTCCGGCCTAGCTTTCAACTGGTTAAGTTGGCTCAAGATCTTGTGGAATCTGTCATAGCCTTTGTGAATTCCCTCAGCCTCAGAAATCTTGAATTCTTGAAACTCTTGCTTGAGCATAGACTTTCGCATCTTCCTGGATTCATCATTCCCTCCAAATCTGGTCTTTACAGCATGCCAAATCTTTCTAGCATCATCCAAGTGATGAAAATCACTCATATGATCCTCTGGAATAGCTTGAAGTAGAAGAGTTCTTGCCTTTGTTTCCCTTTGAACAGCAAGGTGTTCCTCTGCTGTAACTGGTGGCTCTATATAAATATTGCCATCATCATCCCTTCCAATATTCTTCTTGCTATTTCCCTTAAGAATCACATTCCACAGATTATAATCAGTGTTTGTGATCCAATACTCCATTCTCATCGCCCAGACTTCATACTCATCTTTCTTCAGATATGGGAATTTAGCATTGTTGGTGGACATGGTGGTGAGGACTTGTGTTTGGACTTGAGTGGTTTCTTGTTTGGGTTGTTGATCTTCCGGGTTAATGACATTGGTTTCAGGATTATCGTCTGCCATTGAGAGAGGGTTTAGAGATATGAGATCGACCTTTTTCTTCTTTATCAGAGATCCTTACCAGGCTCTGATACCACTTGTAGGATCAAAGTAGTTCGAGCTTGATTGAGCTTGGTATAATCAAGAACCTCTGCAATACAAGTGTTTATGCGGAAACTAAACAACAAGTATTATAAAGAAGAAAAACTCTAAAGGACAATGATCCTCTATGGATCAAAACTAATAAACTATAAATCGTTTATTGAATGTTAATAGATGTTCAAGGCGCGTATAAACTCATAGACGGGTTTATCTTTTATACTAACAAGATCTCCTAACCCTAACCCGTTCTACAAGAAAACGTGTAAAGAGATTAACAACAATCTCTTCTAAAAATAAATCATAACAAACATTCTAAATATACGGATAACAATTAATACTATCCGCAGCAACAATACTATCGGCAGGAACAAAATAACACTGTCGGCAGCAATGAGCTTTCAGCAGGAACCAAAGCTTTCGGCAGGAACCAACTTTACACTGTCGGCAGCAACAATGAATTCTTATTTCCCAGAGATCCTAACAATATTGTTGAACAAGAAGATCAATTTTGTTATCTTTGACTTGTGAGTTCCCTTGATGAGTGATGATTAGTGATTGCCAAATATCTTTATCCGTTTTACACATGAAAACTCTTTCATATTCCTTTTTAGGTAAAGCATTGTAAAGCATCATTTTGGCTTCATTATTTTTGGCAATCAATTTCTTTTGTTCATCACTGTGACGAGTAAAAGAGTTACCTATATCCCGGCCACCTGAAATATCACTACTTATGGGTTTGTAATCACCCTCTACAATAATATGCCACAGATCTATGTCCTTTGACTTCACATATGTCTCAAAGCGATTTTTTCAATATATGAAACAATTTGGTTCAAATAGTGGTGGTCTTTGCATAGATTGCCCTTCTTTAAAGTTTTCAAAATCCATGATCGTTTCAAGTTTTTAAAATACAATATAGTTTGAAAATCTTGAGTAACACCGCTCTGGTACCAATTATGGAAAACTGGAAGGGGGGTTGAATAGTTTTTACCTTTTAAAATTAATTCGCTTGGTTACTTATCGTGATTTCAAAGTAAAGTAAACAATCAAGCACACAAACAAGTAATGTAAGTAAATAAGTAAAGAGAGGAAAGATCAAACCACATAACACGGATGTTTATAGTGGTTCGGCTACAAGGACTCTTATCCTTGCCCTAATCCACTCCTCGAGCCTCTAACTCGAGAGTTATTCTTCACTAAGAAACAAAGCTCCCTTCTCGGCGGAGAAAACCTTAATACACATCGCTTACACCTTTTTCCGGTACAAAGCTAAATACCGAGTTTTGTTTTAAGGAAGAACCAACCTGACGTCGCCTAAATGATTACCGACACTAAGCTAGATGTCGAGTTCTTTACAAGGGTACAACCACTCCCGTTTGGTTCTTTACAAGGGTACAACCACTCCCGACACTCTATGTGTTTTGAGGACTAAAACACTAACCGGTTTCTACTGAATAAAAGATGCAACTATGATGTGTGAACTGATGCAAGATCACACAGACTCTATACTATAGGATGACAACAGTATGTTGATCCTTCTATGTTAAGATCTTCTTTGCTACAAAAGGAAAGATCTATGTAATGTTAGTATGCTAAGGGTTAGTGATATGTAAATGAAAGGATATCTAAATTAAGCTATGTTAGTGATGAATTGGCCAAATGATCAGCTTGCTATTTAAAGGCAAGGCTGATGAACAGTCCACAGATCTGACGGATCCCTCAAAAAGGATCCGTCCGTGTACCACTTTGGTGCCGCCGTGTCAGGCCAGCTAAGAGATCTCCAAATCTTTCCAAATCTTGCCATATATTTCCATATCTTCAAATGTAAACTCTTTGGCTTGAAGATCTAAACAAAATATCACAAAATCTTACCAAGATTGAGTAGATGATGCATGCCATGATGTCATCCTAATATTTACCTAATAAAGTTTCTATTTTAAGAAATAAACATGTAAACTTGTATATGTCATTTCTAGAAAACTTGTGATGTGAAAATGTGTTTGTAAAATGCTTATCACTATAAATGTAAAAGTCTTAATCTTATTTATGCTTTGCTTAAAGATAAACTTTGTAATTGTCATTTACAAAACTAAGCAAAGATCGTAAAATATAAATAACGTTTTTAGGACGATATTTGTATTAACAATCTTTCCCTTTTTGTTGATGACAAAACATAAAGTGTATTTTTAAGTAGAGAGCTTAAATAAGGGATGAGTCTTTTAAAAATATAGATTAGGTTAGTTTATGCAAGTTTTAAAATCTATTTTGAGCTAAAAATGAATGTACTGCGATATATCACAGTTGATGCAAACTTAATCCTATCTCCCCCTTTTTGTCGAAACAAAAAGAAGATATGCATAGCGGAATGCGATTTTGAGAACTTTAAAGCTCCCCCTTGATTTTTACTCCCCCTAAATGGAGTAACAAGGATATGATGTATGAACCTACAAAATAAATTGTTAGAATATGCTATGATCCTCTTTGATGTATACTCCCCATTGCTAGAGTACCAACGTATACATTTCAAGAGTATGATATGATGAATGCTCCTACAAAACAAATGGTTAGACTATGATATGCTCGTCCTTGATGTATACTCCTCATTGCTAGAGTACCAACGTATATGTTTCAAGGATGAGAAATGCTAAAAATGATGAGTTAGTATATGATATACTCCCCCTCGATCTATACTCCCCGTTGCTAAGGTACCATCGTATATGAATCAAGGTTGAGAAAAGCAACAAAAGAAAAGTTAGTTACTTCAATCAAGAAGCAATATGCATATGTAATAGTCAACCAAGAAAGGTCAACCCATTTGACTTCTAGAAAGTCAAAATTTAAGAGTCTGATCAAATTGTTGTACCTAATGTACATTTGATCAATGCAATATGTTAAGTTAAGACAACCACACTATGATGTTAGTATCCTAAAATGAGATAATATGCTTGATATTGATCACGTACAAGCATAAACATAAAACATCCATTCATTGAAAATTTGTTTGTGACATAAGTCACAAAACATGACGTTACAAGAAGGAAATAAATCCTACAAAGAAAATACTAGGATGAATCCTAAGAACACCTATTGAGAAGGATTGGCTGGGTTTGATGAAGATGTGATAGAGGCAAGCCAAATGGATTCTAAGTTCTTGGTATCATGTGGGTTTGAATCAAGTTCCTCATTGCCTTGAATGTTTGGTTGATTGATCCACATTGACTCATCAATGTTTTGGAGTGTGGTAAGTAAATCATGGGGTTGCAAAAATGATGAAGATTTTCTTACTTGAGATGATGTGGGTATTGGTGAGGAAGCTAATGGTGGTGATGGGGATCTTGGTTGAGATAGAGTTGGTGATGGTGTATTATCTATTGGAGTTATGGTAGGTGATGGAGACCTTGATGTAGGTGATGGTGAGTTACCTAGTGGACTTATGATAGGTGAAGGTGATCTTGATGGTTGAGTTGAAACGGGTGATGGTATGTTAACCACAAGAATGATGATGGGTGTTGAAGTAGTGGTGGATATGGTAGGGAAGTTTACATTAGAGGTCAGATTTACGAGCCAGTATGGTCTGACACTAATTCTGGCAGTCCTTCTGTGTGGTCTGGACATGTGTGAGTTGTTGGTTTTGTGCATTGTGAAGTTGTGCAGGTATGATTATGAGAATGTGAGTTGAAATCATCCTAAGGCTTCTAATTTATACTACTCTAAAGTGCATGGAAATTGATGTTTGAAGAGGTGTTAGTTTCCAAAACCATGGAGCAAGATAAAGTTGTTCATCCTATTTGTGAAGGTCAATCCATAGAAATGGAGTTGATATGAAGAAATACAGAAGATGACTCAAAAGACTGGAATATGATAGATTCACGGATTCCAAGGAACCTAGCTAAGGAGTCCTGATGTGTTAGAAAAGGGTAATCTAGACAAAAATTTGAATATTCAAATTTTGGTGGGAATGTTGATTCTATTGTTTTCTAATTGTTCTAATGATTCCTAATCATCCCAATGATCAGTGAAATGCTCCTAAAATGAAGAATCTAATAGTTGTTTAATCGGGAAAGTAGCTGAACTGCAAAATGAGGTCAAAGGTCTTTCTGATCAGGTAAAAGAGTTGCAGGAGACAAAGAAGAAAATGGATGAACTCCTTGAAGATGATGTCAAAGCTCAACTGCTCAAGGAAGCCAAGCATCACACAAAGAAATATGTCAAGCAATTCATGCCTGACATTATGCAACCTCAAGTTGAAAAACTTGAAGAGTATATCAACGACAACATCACAGAAAAACTCAAGAACATTCCAGCATCTACTCTTCCTGAATCTGCAACTCAACTAAAGCAGCTTACGGATTATTCAACAGAAGAACTTCAATTTGCACTTTTTACCAAACTCACAGCAATCATCTCTCCAACAGATATAAAAATAGCTCTCATGAAAGCTATATAAGCAAATGTGGAATCATGCAAAGTTGCGGCCAATCGTGGAAAACGTCCAAGAAACGATGAAGATGAAGACCCTAACTCCACGTCAAAGAAACACAAGAATGATGGCAGATCTGGAATTCAGTTCAAAGAGCCAACCGAACTGACAACGACAACAACTTCCCAACCTCCAAAGGCTTCGGGGTCCGGTCCCACAGAAACGGAGCATCATTATGAGCATATTGAAGAAATGGAAATACCACATGATCAACAACAATTACCACCAAAGACCAAGGCTACTACAACAAAGAAATCTTCTAGAAAATCAAACGAGGTTTCATGGCTGGATGATGATGATACACATGGAAACGAATGGTTTGATCAGTTGGTGAATGCTCAAACACAGACTGATGAAGATTCAAGAATGAAAGATAGTACATTTGAGTTCACACAACAACTCAAAAGTATTCAAAAGGTCAAGAAGATGACCAAACGGGAACTTCTTCGGATAAAGAATGATGCTTTCAATCTTCTGAAAGATAACTCCTTGAGTGCGACTGAACTTGAATATCACCTCGAGAACATTGCTCGTGCAATGTCAAGCGAGTTCAGCTGGACTAATCCAGATGTGATACTAACTGGAAGCACCTCCAGGAACAACCAACCTTACATCACAGACTGGAGGAAGCCATTACTAGTTCTATGGGTCACAGATAAACCTTCCTTACCTTACCAATTCTTCTTCAACCATGACCTGGACCTTTTTGTTCATGGAGCTGAATGCAAACCCAGATACACAACATCAATCGCCTTGATCCCAGCAGCAAGCTACCCAAACTCTGCAATCGAAGAAACAACTTCTCATATCTTCATTCCTGCAACCGTTCACTACAACCAAGATGCAGAGTTGGGTATATCTCACTGGTACGAAAAATGAAAGACTTGGTACAAGAGGAAACTTACCAAGAAGTCTCCAGAACCAGTAAGAAGTAACCTCAAGATTGTAGCTGTGGTCACTTTGAAAGGAGATAAGAAGTATGATCACACGTTCCTATCAGAAATCTCAGTAAGAAGACATGATATACAGCTGTACACTTTTTATGAAGCAGATTTCCCAGAATTAAGTCTAAACGATCTCGAAGACATGTACCTAATTAAAATTCAAGGGAAATTGCAACACGTGTTACCTGAATTACAATATGCCTTCAGTACCTCCATTCTTCATTACATCAGAAGGACGATTATCAAGGAACGGGATGAAGATCTTCAATTAGGGGTAGAAAGCTATCAAACGAAGCTCAACTTAACTGCACCATTACTCCTACCTGAAGACATCAGCAATCAAGCTCAATATATACTGAAGCAGAAGCTTGCTTTTGGATTCGTTTACAAGAGTGAGCTGACAATCAATTGCTTCATGGCATTCAAGGAGATTCACAAGTTCTGTGATGATACATTGAAGAAAGTCCGAGATGGGTTAGTAATTCGGGTTCGTGATCAAGAGCTCCGAAAGTCAAGAAGGTGGACAAATGATCAAATGAGGCAGGTTCACCAGTTTATTTGGATAATTGAGAAGAGGTTATTCAGAAGAGATCAGATGCGAAGGCTGGAAAGCTATGTTGGAGGTCGTCCATCATTCTCAGTTCGCAATTTTCAAAGGCCAGATCCACAATACACTTCATTTGTAAATGGAGGTTGATGTAAGAGTTTGATTTGTGCTTACAATTTCAATATTTCTTGCTCATATATGATTGTTATAGTATGGCTTGTGTACACATAACAGTACACAACCCGTACCTGTAAAGAAAGGACCCTGAGGTACGCTTCAGTGCCTCAATCCTGATCAAAGTAGCGAAAGCTTTTTACTTATGAGTAGAATTAAACCAGATTTTTTCTAAGTTTTCAAAAATTCTGCTCATAAGGACAAGTATTCCCTTGCTAAGGGGGAGTATTTGAAACATAATCTTTGTTCAAACAAAAGTTCTTGAAATTCTTCCCACAAAACTCAAAAATAGCATATTTTAATCATAAAGTTTTTCAAAAACATCATGAGTATGCTATTTTTGAGGGGGAGAATAAAGATATGATTAAAATATGGTAAAGAAAAGTTGTGATCTCACGAGTACTCGACTCAGAATTGACCCTCGAATTGACGATAGCAAAAGTCAGTAGTCGAAAAGACATATCCTGGACGGGTAATTTCAAGCCAGTTTATTTGGTGATGTAAGCGTGTCTCGCAAAGGATGTGTCTGAGTAGAATGTACCGATTTTGAGCGATTTTCCTTGAATGTGATCTGGACAGGTAATAATTTCAAGCTAGTTCTACTAGTGATGTAAGCGTGTCTCGCGATGATCACGTTCATTGAAAATCAATCAATTCTAAAAGTGCCAACTCTACCCGACATGTACAAATTTACTTTAACCATATATTAGCACATGTTAAGGGGGAGTCTTTCTGAAAATCACAAAACTCTCAAAATGTTAACAAAATATGTTTTCACAATCATAAATATTTTGAGATATTTTCAAAAAGGTTTGGTTTATGGCATCAATAGGATAGTCATGGAGTAATAAGGTGACTAAGGTTAGGAATAACCGTCTTCTGATCCGCCAGAGCCGGAGGGATCTACCCAAGGACAATACCAATAGTTTAGAACTAGAAAGTCCTAGGTTTGATTGAAAAAGGAGATATGAAATGAAAAGAGAAAGAAGGGGTTGAAGAATTAAAAAGAAAAGTAAAGAAAAGGGTGAAAAGAAATAGCCCTCCATTTGTTCAACCTTAGGGCAGACACCGGGTTCAATACATAATCTACTGGTTGATTGGGCATCACCGGTATTGAAGATCAAAGTCGTCATGGACCCAGTGACGCACTGCACTAACCTTCTAGCCACTCAGGTGTCTCTCAAAAGGCACTTGTTTCATTTCACACGGAGAACCCTTCATCATCTATCGACCTCTCACTACGAGATGTGTTGATATCGACCAAACAAATGTGCACTCATAGAGTCTAGAGCCATGAGATTCATCAAAGATCTCTTAGGAACACTTAGTATTACACTGTTGTTCTACATCATGGGCAGCAGTTGTAAAATTAAGAAGAGTCCTTCGCAGATCTTAGCAATCTGCCAAGAACATTCCTGAGAGAATTCACAATTGTGATTCTCAGTGATTGAATGGAAATCCTGCCAGGGTCAACATCAAACAGCCCTGACAGCAGGTCACTTCGGTAATCCCTTGTGGATTACGCTTAGTGTTTGCTCCAAAAGTGGTCTACAGTCGTGGGGTGATCTCCAGCGACTCACTGAATCGTGGGTGCACTTCGGTGTGTCCGTGTAAGCCCTTTCGGGGGTATCCGATTCAGAATGGCCTGGGTTTGGATTAGAGAAAGTATTCACACTATGCTGTTGATGATCTCAAAGTCCAAATCTGTAAGTACCGGATGATTTATTGCTAACTGTTTACTTGCAGCGAATCATGAATACCTGGAGTTCCATCACCTTTCCATCATGCTCATATTCTGAAGCAAAGTTCTCACAAAGACTATGGAATATCAAAAGCTCAAAGTAATTCAAGAAAAGTCAAAGATCAAGTATGTTAATCTTTTACAAGTCTAAGATCAAGCTTATGAAGAGAGAACTAAGTGATACATAAAGAACAAAAGTCAAAGAACATATGGGCATGATGGAAACGACGTAAAGACACCAGTTCTAAAGACCATTGGAGGACGGCAGATCATTACCATACCATACCATATCAGATCAAGAACAAAGAACAAAGATTATGAAGATGTCAAAGCCAAGAAGCAAAGATGACGTCAAGTAACAAGATGACAAGACTTGGGGAGATTGTGGGAACACGTTTATTGTAATTCAAGTCTTAGTCAATTAGTTTATTGGTTGCTTAAACATATGGCATATGTTTAGTAGAAAGCCAAGGCACATTGTAGCCCATGTGCAAAGGAATCCAAAAATAATTCGAATATGCTTAGTTTAGAATATACTAGAATATGCTAAGTGTATGTAGCGCCCTAATCTCTCCTATAAAAGAGGGTAGGGTGCTCATTTGTTGTTGGTTTCATCTATGTAGCGTAGCTTTGCTCCTAAATCGTATGAATGAAATCATCAAGTTTCTTCTCTTAATCTCATTTCTATCATTGTCTATCTTAGTATTACATTACTTGTTATTAATCTCATTCTAGCTGTAGTTTGTAGTCGTACGTGTATTTAGTGTTAGATAGCTTGTGTTTACGTCAATTCTAGGACATCACCTCAACTGTTGATGTAGTGGTTGTAGGCTTGTAAGTGTTCTTCTTCAATAATTCCCAAGTGTTTAGTCTTGCACTTGGAAATATTGCTCTATCCTTAGCCTCACATATCAAACTCATTTGCTTGAGCATGGCAACTTGCAGCAATATCGTTTGAATAGAATAATTCTAGAATATGCTTAGTTTAGAATATACTTAGAATATGCTAAGTGCATGTGGCGCCCTAATCCTCTCCTATAAATAGAGGGTTAGGGTGCTCATTCTTGTTGTTGGTTTTCATCTTATGTAGCGTAAGCTTTGCTCCTAAATCGTATGAAATGAAATCATCCAAGTTCTCTTCTCTTAATCTCATTTCTATCATTTTCTAATCTCTCGTATTACATTACTTGTTATTAATCTCATACGTAGCTTGTAGTTTGTAGTCGTACGTGTTATTTAGTGTTTAGATAGCTTGTGTTTACGTCAATTCTAGGGACCATCACCCTCAACTGTTGATGTAGTGGTTGTAGGCTTGTAAGTGTTTCCTTCTTCAATAATTTCCCAAAGTGTATAGTCTTGCACTTGGAAATATTGCTCTATCCTTAGCCTCCACATCTCAAACTCTTTTTGCTTAAGCATTGGAAACTTTGTAGCAACATTTGTTTGAATAGACTCCATGTCCATTTCTTCTTCTAAATCAAAGATATCAACCTGAGCTCTGATACCAATTGAGAGGATCAATCAGCCCTTTACCACTTGTGAGGACTGATTAAGAATACACTTAGGATGCTAGTCCTTTTAACATGTATATGATACTTTGAGTGAATATGATTAAGTATGCGGAATCTACTTAACCACACTTAGAAGGATATTGGTTATGAAAATGGAATAGTAATGCTTTTGTGATGAACAATGAACAAAAAAAGTATAACACCAAACGATTCAATATTATTGAGAATAATACGAGTGATCTTCACTATCACTAGGGTTACAAACCTTGAATCTCTATTACAAAGAAAACTATTTCTGTTATGTTCAACTCGATGTATATATTTTCTAAGCACATGCACTTCTCTAGACACAATTAATATCTAGGCTAAGATCTCCCTTTTATACAACAAATGAGATCTTTACAATATTGTTAAGTCTTGTCAACTACTTGCTTGTTGAGTGTGTCAGTCCCTAAGATACAACTTGTTCTGTGTATACAACTTGTAGATTGATCACTTATCATATACTTGACATTTATACACAAAATATCTTTTTCATTCTTATCTGATCAGCAGTAGTATACGTCAACAGTTATCCACTCAGCAGTAGTATGAGTCACTCCAACAGCAGTATTCAACCAGCAGTACCTTTGTTTGTACTAGCAGTACTAACTTATCAGTTAGTACTGTTAGTTATAACTTGAACAGACTTCAAATATACACTAGCAGTTAGTACTGTTAGTGTATTCTTCTCAGTAGTACTAACCTTTAAAACATTTAATTTCCAATACTTATCTTCAGAACATTTAATTCCCAACAGTAAACTTGTAGTTTAAACATTCTTGAAGATCATTTACATGGACCTTTGAATATTGTTAAGTTTATGGTTAGATCACTATCATTATATTGAGAAGTTGATGGATGAACTAGGACTAGATTTGAAGTGGTTGTTAAGTGGTTAAAATGATTAGAAGACTAGGAAAACTAAATTGACACTTTAAAAATGATTCTTTCCCGTTTTGGTTGATACAGAAAACTCAGTAACTTAGTAACAAGTTTAGGCTAGAAATATAGAAAATATACTCAATAACGAAAACGTAGCCTCTTGAATGAGTTAAAACGGGCTTACAACGAAAAAGATATGCTAGTTTCAATTTTTACGACGAAAACTACATTTTCAGAAAAATTGTGAAGCTGTTAAGATATTGGAGAGATGAAAAATGAGGTTAAATTTTATCTAGACTAGCCGAGACCTTAGAAATCCGATAGTACACTTAAATACCTTCGCGGGGATAAGTAAAACTTAATAAACGGAGCTACGACGCAAAAGTTATGGCCTAACAAAGATTTACGTCGACATATACGTTGACAGCCTATATTTTTGGCTATTAGAAAGCTGTTAAGATTATTTGGAGTGGATTTTGGACCATTTAGATTATATTTTGGCTAAAATGGCGTAAACGAAAATGGTAGAACTTTATATACACTTATTAGGCGCATTAGAGATTTTTTTTAAACACTTATTAACATGACGACTAAAATTTGATCGTGAGATAAACGAGTTACGTTTTCTGAAGTGGTGATTTCTAAATAAATGATCAAATTGACGCAACTATATTTTGACGATAAATATTACAACAACATGTACAAGTGATAAAGTAAAGTATGAACTTGCGTGCATGGCCTTGTATTCGAACCTAAGACATATGTATTATTTAGGTCGCAATTAGAGTTATCGGACTTAATTTACCGTTTGCCAATTTACCAACCGATATTTGCTTTTGCTAAGGTGAGTTTCATAGCCCCGATTTTTACATTTTTTATATATGATTTCTAAATCATCGGGGTGGAAATACACTGCTTGTTTTTACATACAGATACAAGTACTAAAACTGTTTACTTTACCTAAGTTACCGCATTGCCATTAAAGTCCCCTTTGAATCATGAACCGTTAATTACTTGTGAGTGAGCGCGGATGTTATGATTAGATCTATTTGGGTTGACACCCCGTCCGAGTTGGTCGCGCCAACCTGGTAAACGGACGCATATCATTCGGATTATTTCCGAGTGTCTGGAAAACACTTACTTGGGGCATTTATTATTGTGCTTGATTGCATACCAATTCGTCGAGCTTCGGGGTCATGAGCTTAGAGCATTGTATATATATATTTTTGGCTATGACATTATATTTATTGTGATTGTCATGCTATTGAAATCTTGTGGTCCGCACTTTACTTATTTACTTAAACCTATGAACTCACCAACAATTATGTTGACCCTTTTAGCGTGTATTCTCAGGAAATTAGGCGATAATAATCATCTTTGTGTGGAGCCCTAGAGTCACATTTTGGAAGCACATCATGATGAAGATGGTCTTTGCACTACTTAAGCGTTTGATTATGTATTAAAAATTTTACATTTTGATGGTGAACTCTGATATTTATATTTTGTAAAACGTTATGTTTCAATCAAACGCTTGTTTTAAAACGACTCACTTAGAGGTCGTTCTTTATTCCTTGTACTTTGTTAACCATGTACTGGTTACGCCCCGAAATTCCATTCCGCTGCAAACACAGATTTTGGGGGTGTGACAGTTTGTCTTTAGTAACGGAGTCAGAATCTTCTCGAAGGCTATAGCTCTTCGGAGCATCGGGCTTCGAGGGTTGGCCTCTTGTGTATTGGTGGGTTCCCCTACGGCAGTCTAGTAGGCTTTACGCCAATGGCACTTCTGGTCATTTTTCATGTGTGCAGCATATAGAGGTTAGGCTCCGAGCCGCAGGATGGGGTACACCATCAGGTTCCGAATACTAATTTATCTAATCGGTGATTAAAGATGATTAATTTTTTAGTCTGAAAATCTATATATATTACACTTATTTGACACTTATGGTTGTTCATGCTCATTTTCCCTTAGTAAAAAAAATAAAAATAAAAATCTAAAAAATGAATATAAAAATCAAAAATCTAAATAAATATAATAATAATAATAATAATAATAATAATAATAATAATAATAATAATAATAATAATTAAAGTTAGATATTATACATATTTGAGGACTAACAATGCAAATATTTTTATTACGTTAGATCCACGTTCATCATTCGTCCTTAAAGATGTATAATGTATAAACTTTAATTGACGGAAATATATATATATATATATATATATATATATATATCATATATATATATATATATATATATATATATATTATATGACGGATATATATATATATATATATATATATATATATATATCAACTTTTTAGACAAAGATGTATGATATGAAAATGAGCAGACCACATGATGTATTTTCGAGTTTACTCTTTTGTTAAAGTTGAGTATACTTTTGGACGTTTACTACATTTTCAAACTACATCTATACTACATATAAAATGAAAATGGTCAAATGTGAAATGTTGAAAGATGATAATGGTCAAAGGTGAGATAAATATGTGAAATGTTGAATGGGTTCGAAATTGCATGAAAGGTGTGGTAAATTTGGTAATACATTCATAGCAATGAAAGACTTGTATATGACTTATATATGGCATGTACTTTGTATTCTACTATTTTCGAATGAAAACTCATATATAAGCAATAAATTATATATAAAGTCAATTTGTAAATCATAAAATCATGGGTTAAAAAAAAAAAAAAAAAAAAAATACTTTCTTCGTATAACTTCTTATGTATTTGTATGATTAAAAAACATTTATAAATTTAGTTTATTGAAATGAAAAATATTAATAAATAAAAAATATTACTATGTTCTCTAGATAATAGTTGACCATTTTACTTTTGCTTTACGAACATATCAAAGGGCTATGCACATGTTATATAAAAGAGGCGTACGCATATTGGAGGTTTCAAAAATAACTAGAGGAGTACTCATGCATAGGAACGAGATTTTCTATCGCCAAACAGCTATAGGTGCACAAAACATTACACAAAACACTTAACCAAAATATACTATAAATATCTGCCGCTATAAATTTCGTTGCTATAAACGGGTACTCGTTTAGTCGTTAAGAATATGGCTTGCTTGTTAAAAAAGAAATAAAAAAATAAAATATAATAAAATAAGCCTTTAGTGTGTTGGGCCTACTAGTTTGGCCCAGTGATATTAAATATTCCAACCACATTAACTATGGTTTTACAAACATCTTGTTTTAGACGACTGACAATGTAGCAAGTATTTGCCTTAGAAAGTACAAGCTAAACAATGCTGTATCTGAGAAACTACTTCGAGCCGATGATGCTGATCAATATTTTTCTAGCATAGTAGCATACAGCCTGCCAGTGGGCTGAAAATATATATCGTACATTCATGTTATTAATAAACTTTTACAGTACATCTTTGATATACATTTGAAAAGCTAAAAATATACATATTACTTAACCAAGAATAATTTTGTTACTAATAGAAACCCGCATTGCTACACGTCAAATCAAAATTAAAAGATGTTCAACTTATAATGTCTCGTACTCGCGAAACATAATAGGAACGTTATTTATGTTGTCTGGTCTTCGGCTTTACATTTACCACCTTTTGTGTTAAGTTGCTTTCGTTAGTATTTGAGCTTTCAAGGAAACAATAAATGAGTGAATGATGCACGTTCTAGGATTCACACGTCTATCATTTTGAGTTGTCATTACGATACATAATAACCGTGTCCATGAAGCTGTCCTCATAAAAACCAATCACGTTTGAAGTTAGTTCTAGAGACAAAAAAGTACTCACTGTATTGCCGACTAATATTTACCTTGTAAATTAAACAAGAATGGAGTTATCATGATCGATAAACTATAACTCTATAATTTATTTTTATTTTTATTTTTATTTTTATTTTTTTCTTCAAAGAGCCGCCCAACTATTAAACATTTTAATTGTAGGCCATCGATTTTTTAAACTAACTTATGGGCCACCAGATTCACACATTTGCAAGTATAATTATTTGCCGCTATACACTGTCGTGTTGCGCCAATATCTAGTTTGCAAATTTGCACGCGGTTATCTTGTTGATAGCATTTCTAAGTACATTTTAAATAGTAACATCAGATCAAATGTTAAGATAAATAATTACAATTAATATTGTACTTGATTGGTGTTTAACTTTTTATTGAACCTTTTCTATAGAGTTGATATCAACACAAAGTTTGTGTCGTCCGTAATTAAGTTTCAATATATGATCGAATAACCTCAATAAAATAGGTAAAATATTTATATTATCGAACAATCCTATGCAGTTTTACTATACCTTTTTAATTATCTTCTTCCTCCAAACAAATTTTGAAATGTATCTAGTATTTATCTATCTTTATCTTTGTTATTTATTTTCAAAACTTACAATGAACATAGTGTTGAAAGGATAAGTAAAAACTCCAATTAACAAGATTTTGCATTTTCGTTACCTCATTTTAAAATATGCTAGAAAAGATTACGTCTTATCCAAATTTTTCTAAACATCTATCTGTACGGCAAAACGTTACTAAGATACCCAAATATTGTTCATTATGGCCCGAATGAAAATTTATCAACGTCTCTTATTTAATTTTGCACATCCGAAAACTAAATATTTACTATAGAGGTTTGAGTTCCATAAGGATTATATTAATATTAGGATAAGATTTTCCAGTAATTAAGATAAGGATTAGTACAATTGTCGATAATGTTTAGCAAATCTAATAATTGGATAAGAGATTAAGAGTCTATATATTTCGTAAGCCATAAGAAATTGGCCTTATTATATAGCTCACGTATAGCAGGTGTTAACACATTTGTGTTTAATCAGGTTCTTGAAATCCTTTTTCAGGGTCATTTGTTCTCGTTTAGTTTTTCTGGTTTGGACTCATCATACGTGTTAGCATTGGATATTTAATCTGGTGTTGCGACGACAATGACAACGAAGATGACTACAGGACGTCAGTTAAGGAAGTCAATACGGTGGCAAAAGGTGTTAGATATATTGAATGGATTTGATAAGAAGTGTCGCATGAGTAATGATGTTTTGAAAAAGATAGGTGATGATATGAAAGCTGAGATGCATGCCGGACTTGCATGTGACGGTGGTAGTAAGCTTAAAATGCTTATTAGCTATGTTGAGAATCTTCCTACTAGGTAATTCAATTTATGTAAACCCTGATTATGCGCATTTGTTTGGGTGTTGATTGAAATTTTCCCAAGAACCTAATGTTCTAGTGACCTTTAGGCGGAAGTAGGGACTGAACACATACGTATTTACTCAAAGACCTCATTGACTGATTTCGTCAACATTGGCGGTGAGGGAGTGATATCACTAGAACAATACCACAATGGTTTTATGTGATATATTGTTGAGAAATTTTGTGATCAGTTATGTGCATAATTGTATTTAGATGTAATGTAATTGTTAGAACTCTAAGAAGCACATATGTCAGTGATTAACTAATTATCATGATTTTTAGAATAATCATGATTAAATATGTCTCATATATTTTACATATTTCTGATTCTATCAAAACTTCTTGCTTAGTTATTTAGAAGTCATTTTAACCGTGAAATAACTTAAATGTTTGATCAAGTAATCAAGAGATCAAAACTGATTCTCACGATTTCTTTGATGGTTTTCTAAAATTTGTTGGACCATATTTGTGATAAATCTTTTATAGTTGACATAGAATATCAGCATATGAGTTTGCTAGCCTATTATGTTGCATACTTACATGTTAATTTAATTTGGCGAAAAACACAAGTCTTAAATTTTGCCTAAATTTTGAACTTCATGTGATTTACTTTTATAACAGAATGAGACTATACATAAAAATTGAACAATGACAACTTTTGCATTTTCAGAGATGTGCGTACTAACTGAGCTAAATATTACTAATCTCTATAATACAGTGACGAGGAAGGTGTGTATTATGCACTAGATCTTGGAGGAACAAACTTTCGGGTGCTGCGGGTACAATTAGCAGGGAAATCGGGCATCATATCTCAAGAGTTTCTTGAGGCGTCAATTCCTCCACACTTGATGGTTGGAACATCACAAGTAAGCATCTCAATATCTAGTCCTGTATTAGTTCATCTAATTTTGTTTGGGTCAATTTATAATGGATAAAACCGGTAAAATAACATAAAAAAGGTTTAGCTAAAAAGGGAACGGGTCCAATAAGTAAAAAGTCACCAAAATTATAAAACTGTCATAAATCATCTTATTGAAAAGAACAGATTACTATTGATGTTATATTTATAACTTTTCAGATCAGATTCGAAAAACTACTCAGATTACACGTTTGATCCGTTACCCAATGTGACCATTTCGCCATCAGTTACATACTTACATATGTATATGTGCTATCCGGGATCTGATATGTATTATTTCAGGAACTTTTTGACTATATTTCTATGAAACTTGCTGAATTTATCAACAAAGAAAGTGACAAGTATCATCATCCAGCGGGCCGAATGAGGGAGTTAGGATTCACCTTCTCATTCCCTGTAATGCAACTATCTATAGCTTCCGGGACTCTCATGCGATGGACTAAGGGATTCTCTATTGATGACATGGTAATCGCATCATTACTCTTACTTCTAGTCATAAATTAAGTAAATTTTCTCTAGATTGTAAGCATAACATGTGTTTTCTAATATACAGGTTGGTCAAGATGTAGTTGCAGAACTGACACAAGCAATGAAAAGAAAAGGCATTGATATGCGTGTTTCAGCTTTGGTCAATGATACGGTTGGGACGCTAGCTAAAGGTAGATATGACAATAAGGATGTTGCCATTGCTGTGATTTTGGGTACTGGTACAAATGCAGCTTATGTGGAGCAGGCCAATGCTATACCAAAATGGCACGGTTCACCTCCTAAATCAGGAGACATGGTAAGTTCTAATTTTTCTTATCAAATACTTTGATAAAGATTAATGAAAACAAAATGGCATAAGAGATTTTTATTAATATAAATACAGTTCAGATGGCATCAACCCATTTAACCCATTTTACTCATTTTAATTTTTGCTAAATTTACTCAGTATAGCTATTGAAATTTCTGGCTCTTGTAAGATAAGGTTCCATGAAAAAAAAGTTATGTTAAAGCCCATACTTTATTTGTTGTATAGGTCATAAACACGGAGTGGGGCAACTTTAAGTCTTCACATCTCGCTTTGACGGAGTACGATAATGCACTGGATGTTGATAGTTTAAACCCGGGTGAACAGGTGATTGTTTTACCTATATCTTTTTACTTTTCTTGTCGAATTGCTCTCTTTAGTAACGATATTTTTTTTGTCATATGATATTTTCAGACATTCGAGAAGATGACTTCGGGTATGTATTTGGGAGAAATTCTTCGTCGAGTGTTGTATAGGATGGCTAATGAGGCTGCGCTTTTTGGTGAGACAGTTCCCCCGAAACTAAAAATGCCCTTCGTGTTAAGGTATTTTATTGATAATCAGTTTTATGATTTCTTTAGTTTTATAGAAAATACATCTTGTAATCATAGGAAGCTCAATCTCACATTAATTATTATGTTATTCGCAGAACACCTGAAATGTCTGCAATGCATCACGACACATCTCCAGATCTGAGAGTGGTTCGAAGCATATTAAAAGATAATTTAGAGGTAAATCTTCTTTACTAAATGATGAATAGAGGCAGAATCCAATACATTTTAATGCAACGAAAGTATGGTGTGTCATGTGTGTGCCCTTTCGAAAAAAAATGTTGCAAGACAATCACTTCTGAACACGTTGATCTAGTTATGTTTACTCTTTGAATTATAATTAAGGCATAAAACCTCCTATGTTACAGTTAGTTTTATTATTTAGATAAGACTTCTTTATAGAAATTGTCAATGTGATTCATGAAAAGAAATTGCTTGTGAACAAAATGTTCCTAATTGCACTATTTGCATACATGATCCTTAATTATATTCAACTTGAATCTTTGTTTGCAGATATCGAAGACGTCCCTCATGACACGAATTGTCATAGTAGCGGTCTGCAATATAATCGTCACTCGTGCGGCCCGTCTTGCTGCAGCTGGGATTTTGGGTATTTTGAAAAAAACCGGGCGGGATATTGCTAAAGATGGGGAGATACAAAAGACGGTGATAGCAGTCGACGGAGGTTTGTATGAGCACTACAGCAAATATAGGAACTGTATGGAGAAAACATTACACGAAATCTTGGGTGAGTTATCACGACATATTGAGCTTGTACACTCAAATGATGGCTCAGGAATTGGAGCTGCTCTTCTTGGTGCCTCCCATTCTAAGTATTGAGCTTTTAACTCTTTTTTTAACGAATAGTAAATAAATTGATGTTAATGTAGAATGCCATAGATAACATATTTTTAAGTTTCTATGTGCATCTAATAGTTCTTTAATATCGGTTCCTTTCAAGATCTTGGACGCTACATTTTATCTAGTTTTTTCATTGGAATAAATAACTTGAAAGGTGTTAATACAAAGGGTGTTTGCGCTCATTTAAATATTCTTTTGCGATGTGTTCAGGTTTACTTGTGTGTAGGATTAAATAGCAAATGGTGTTCATGGGTCGGGTAATATCCGCAGTAACCGAAAATCGAAACCGAACCGAACCGAAAATAACCGAACCGAATTCTTAACCGAACCGAATTGGTCAAAACCGAACCGAACCGAACATTTTATTCGGTTTATGGTTCGGTTATGGGTTTAGGATATTGACCCGAGAACCGAACACGAAAACCGAATTATAATTAATATTTAATATTTTTTATATATTAATTAAAAAAATATAACTTGACTAACCCTAGGTCCTATGATGTTAGGGTATTTTGTGTTCAATAGATGTTAAAACTTGTCTAGGTATGTCGTTTTGCATATATTTTGGCATACCGTAATGGGGACATGTGCTATGATTAGTTATTTTTTAGGAAAATTTCGGTTTTCGGTTTTGACCCATAACCGAACCGAACTTCGGTTCGGTTCTCGGTTCGGTTCGGTCACAAATATTTTCGGTTCGGTTCGGTTTTCGGTTATGACCCAAAAAAAAATTTTAACCGAACAACCCGAACCGAATAAACCGAATACCCGAGAACCGAACCGATGAACACCCCTACTTGTGTGCGATTAAATAGCAAATGCAATTGGGTTTTTATAAATTTTAACAGTACTATTACTGTATGTCTGTATACATGATTGTGTAATTTCTAGCTGTATTTTCCTTTCATATAGATTATGTGCTCAACTAATGATTATGACTTGAAGATGTTATAATCAGTTTTAATCAAGTTGTTTAGTACTTTAGTTTTTTCTCTTTTTTTTTTTGTAGAATTGGTTCTTTGACTTGATCATTTACAACGTTACAGTTGGGGAGTTTCATAAAGAATCAAGAACCTTATAGAATATGATGAAAATATCCTACAGCAAGTAGGCATATATGTATTTACACAAAGTATATCATGGGCCTGTTTGGTAGGGGCTTTTTGGGGAGCTGTTAGCTTTTTGTTATAAAATAATCTCATCTAAACTAAGTAGCTCCGTTTGGATACATTAACTTCAAGCTTTTATTTCAAACAATTAGCTCCTAAATGAAAAGCTGATTCATGAAACTTTTTAAATATCTTGGAGCTGTTAAAACTTTAAATTACTGATATACCCTCCAAACATTTGTTTATAATTATAGATGTCTTTTTATGTCATTTTACATCTTATAATTACATTTAACAGCTAACTTACCAAACACTTTTATTAAAAAAAAATATACAGTTTGTAGCTCATGTTAACAGCTTACAGCTTACAGCTTACAGCCTACAGTTTACAGCTTACAGCATACAGCTTACAGCTAGTTTTGCCAAACAAACCCTATCATATTTATCAAATTAGATCATGATTATTCATTCAAGAGGCGACGACCTATAAAAAGCCTCACATGCCCAACCATCTCATGCCAATATCTATTGTAAGGCATTTCAATTTGATCACTTGAAATAGTAGTTGCTATATATGCGTCCTATTTTTGTTGTCTTTTGCTAACTTGGCATGTTAATGTCTCGAAGAATTGCTCCATAGCTGATTTAAGTTCCAAAAAATTGTTCATGGCTGCAAGACAAGAGACAGTTAAACTGTTTAAGCTTCATCTGAGGAGGGAACAAGACAAAATAAAAACATGGCAAATATAATCGGAAGAGTGTTAGTAATGCCATAGAGTAATTCGAAGATTAGTGAGTGTGACAGACTCGATCCACTTGTTACATGAAGCTGAAATTGCAACCTTAAACATAACATTATAAAAAGAGTGAAATACACCGTTCGTCCTTTTGTTTGTATCAAAACTACAAGTTGAGTCCCAAATTTAAAATAAATACGCGCAAGGTCCCTACTGTGCATTCTTTGCGTCCCCCATGGTCCCTTTGACTAACGGGCGTTAGTCAATGTTTGTTAAGTGCCCCATGTGCCTTGCACATGAGGGTATTTTGGTCATTTCACTGCGTTATGTATTTTTTTTCACCTGTTATGTTAATTAATTTGGTACAACCTTAAGGAGGAACCATGTAATACTCCAAAAATTAACACCATCACCTCATCCACCCTCCTCTTTTTCATCTCAACTCACCACCACCAATTATTATAAGCATTCACCACCACCCACCACCATTACAACCATCTACCACCACCTACCATCATTATTAAATTTTTCATTTTTTCTTCTTTTTCCATTATACATCTTCATCTATAACCATCACCACCAACCACCATCTTTTTCAATTAATCTTCTAAAAACCACAAACAACTTCAAATCAAACCACAACTTCCAAAACTACATACTCCTATCATAAATCTACACAATGTCCACTTCTTTTATTCAAAATCAGAACCCTCAATTTGTTATAAACCCAATGTTTTAAAACCCGAGTTTTTAATTGACCCGATTAAGTCGCCAGGTCACCGGTTCAGCCGGTTGGACCGCCGCGTCAAACCGGTTTTACACCAAAGAAGAAACTTACCCATACTTGAAGTGTATATAGAGAAAAACATAACTTATATTAGTTTATAAGATAGAAAAAATAGGTATGCATAATATCAAAACTAGTGCTTGAATCAATTGTTTTTCAACATTCAACAAAGATAATCATGTAAATTACTTGTATATTAAAAAGAAAAAATCGTTTGAATATGTCCTATGAAGCAATAGGTATGCATAATATCAAAACTATTGCTTGACTCATTGTCATTACTCATGCAGTGGTCATCACCCATCCTCCCAAACTATCATTTGACCTTTTGTATATTTTCTTTTCCTCATCCCTTTTAGTATAACAAAACAAACTCATAAAACATAAATCCCCTTATCACCTACAAAGGCAAATCTTTCAACCACCATCACTGCAACATTCTACTATACTTAAACATACAAGAAACTTAAACTGAAATCTATCGATCTATATCAAGATGTAGTTGCAGAACTGAAACAAGCAATGAAAAGAAAAGGCATTGATATGCGTGTTTCCGCTTTGGTCAATGATACAGTTGGGACGCTAGCTAAAGGTAGATATGACAACAAGGATGTTGCCATTGCTGTGATTTTGGGTACTGGTACAAATGCAGCTTATGTGGAGCAGGCCAATGCTATACCAAAATGGAATGGTTCACCTCCTAAATCAGGAGACATGGTAAGTTCTAATTTTAGCTAAATTTACCCGGTATAGCAATTAAAATTTATGGCTTTTGTAACAATAAAATGTAATATAAGGTTCCATGAAAAAAAATTATGTTAATGCCTATACTTCATTTGTTGTATAGGTCATAAACACGGAGTGGGGGCAACTTTAAGTCTTCACACCTCGCTTTGATAGAGCACGAGAATGCACTGGATGTTGATAGTTTAAACCCGGGTGAACAGGTGATTGTTTTACCTATATATTTTTACTTTTCTTTTCGAATTGTTCTCTTTAATAGCGATATATTTTTTTGTCATATGATATTGTCAGACATTTGAGAAGATGACTTCGGGTATGTATTTGAGAGAAATTCTTCGTTGAGTGTTGTATAGAATGGCTAATGAGGCTGCGCTTTTCGGTGAGACAGTTCCCCCGAAACTAAAAATGCCCTTCGTGTTGAGGTATTTTCTTTATAATCAGTTTTATGCTTTATTTAGTTTTATACAAAATGCATCTTCTAATCATAGGAAGCGCAACCTCACATTATTTATTATGTTATTCGCAGAACACCTGAAATGTCTGCAATGCATCACGACACATCCCCAGATCTGAGAGTGGTTCGAAGCATATTAAAAGATAATTTAGAGGTAAATCTTCTTTACTAAATGATGAATAGAGGCAGAATCCAACACATTTTAATGCAACGAAAGGTGTAGAATATGTTGTGTCATGTGTCTGCCTTTTCGGAAAAAAATCGTTGCTAGACAATCACTTCTAAACAAGTTGATCCAGTTATGTTTAATCTTTGAATTATAATTAAGGCTTAAAACTCCTATAAAGTACAATTAGTTTTATTATTTAGATAAGACTACTTTATAGAAATTGTCAATGTGATTCACGAAAAGAAATTATTTGTGCGCAAAAGGTTCCTAATTGCACTATTTGCATATGTGATCCTTAGTTATAATCAACTTGAATCTTTGTTTGCAGATATCGAAGACGTCCCTCATGACACGAATTGTCATAGTCGAGGTCTGCAATATAATCCTCACTCGTGTGGCCCGTCTTGCTGCAGCTGGGATTTTGGGCATTTTGAAAAAAATCGTCGTGATATTGCTAAAGATGGGGAGATACAAAAGACGGTCATAGCAGTCGACGAAGGTTTTTATGAGCACTACACCAAGTATAGGAACTATATGGAGAAAACATTACACGAAATCCTGGGTGATGAGTTATCACGACATATTGAGCTTGTACACTCAAACGATGGCTCGGGAATTGGAGCTGCTCTTCTTGGTGCCTCCCACTCTAAGTATTGAGCTTTTTAACTCTTTTTTAACGAATAGTAAATAGTTAATATCGAATGCCATAGATAACGTATTTTAAGTTTCTATGTGCATAAAATAGTTCTTGAATATCGGTTTCATCTATTACAAGATCTCGGGATGCTACATTGTATCTAGTTTCTTTATATGAAGTTCTGATTACTTGTATGCCATTAAATTACAAATGTCATTCGTTTTATGAAGTTTAACATAACTATCCCAGAATAAGCACATGATTGTTGGTGATGGGTTGTGACCCTTCTGTTTTAACCGGAATTAACTGCAATTAACTGTCACTTATGTCTGTTATTTAACAAACATATCTGGTCTCATTGAATATATGAATTTCACACAATTCTCTCTATCTTGCTTTGCTCTCTTGTGTCTAGAAACAAAGTGTTCTTCTTGAATTATCACGATAAGGATTTCGTGATACCCAGGTACCAATAGTGTAAAACCCTAAAAATATAAAACATGTAAAATGACCAAAATGCCCCTGCAAGTTTAAAAATTAATTAAAAGCTTATAAAGTATCAAATAAATTCCAAACTTCTGGAAATGCATAAGTTATGATCCCAAATAATTTTAACTACTTCATTTAACATTTATACAAGAGATAAAATTACCAAAATGCCCCATAGAGCCGAATAACATTTGTATTAACATTTTAAATTATATAAAGTAAAGTAAATACATTTAAATGTGGAAATTAATCAACTTTATTGTGCTAATCAATTTGGTCAAATTCTTGGTCTTATCCTCCCCCCCCCCTCACTCGGCATACCTAATTTAAAATCAAATCAAACCATTTTTATTTACCCTAATTTGCCGATTGGAATTAAAAACACACCAATAATTTCATTAGCCTCCAATCGACACTCTAAAATACCTAGACCATTTTTCTGTGATTGATCATCATCCAAAGGAACTAGGAAAAATACCATTCGAATTATTTGAAGCTTGGTCCGATCTTGGTGAATTGTTTCTTTGTCGCTAGAACAAAATAAGGTATGGATCGAATTAATTCTTGCGACCTTCTAAAAATTCGTTTCTTATTTTTCTCATGTTCCTTGTATCATATGTGATCCATGAAAAATAGTTTTGGAGTTGTTCTTGGCTGGGATCGCGTTTTGTGAATTGTTGTCCTTATCGAGCCAATTTTTAAGGTATTTTCTAAATAAATTCGATCAAGCCATATAAAATTCGTTCATGATTTTTATCACAATCCTTATGTCGAATATACTCTGGGAAAAATGTTGGAAAGGTTGTGGAGAAGCTTTTGGAGTCGTTTTGGAATATTGGTTCGTTTTGTTCATACGCGTATCATCGAATTGGTACAACCCATTCTACACGTTCGATCTTTGGTTTGGTAATTTTCTCAGATCCTATATGTCATATGAACACCAAATAAAATGTATAAGTCGATCCATGCATGCTTTATACAATATTTGTAAATTAAATCTTAAAAACATGCATAAACCCTAAATAATTCAATCCGAATTTGTGAGGCTTCATATTTATTTTATTTGGACTCTATACAATCATATTAGACCTGGAAAAATGATACTTCGAAATTTTGAGGCCAAGAACAATTATTTTGGAATTATGCTGAAATCGGCTAAAAAGGAAGAAAAAGGAAGAAAATAGAATTCGATCATGGTTTGAGAACTAGGGCTTGTTCTTGTGATTATTAATGGTGTTTAATGATTGTGTAATGATTAAAAATAGGTTAGATGTGTTAGGGTTTGGATTTGTGGATTTAAAAAGGCTATACGATTTGTAGTTAAAGTATAAGGGGGTGTTTTGTAACTTTTAAAACTCAAGGGTTAATTTTAGAACTTATTTTGGGCTGTGAACATTTCGAATAAAATATAAGTTGAGGGCCCATGTGTAATTTTTATATTTAAAAGGGTTAAAATGTTTATTTGATAAAGTTAAAATCGATTTTGAAAATAATTAAAATAGAGGGACTAAATATGTAATTTCTGGAAACTTAAGATTGATTTGAGTAATTAATTATATTCAGGGGGTTATGTGCTATTTTGGTAATTTAATGGCTTAATATGTAATTATTGATAATTAAAGGTGAAATTGTAAATTAAAGGACTTAATATGTAACTTTGATAACTTGAGGGACTTAATGTGTAAATTATGAAAACTTAAGGGTATATTCGTATAACATGATGAAATAAGTGTCCATTGTGTAATTTTGATAAACTAAGGGTCTAATGTGTAATTATGGATATTATAAGGTTTAAAATGTAAATTATATAACTTAAGGGTGTAAAGTGTAAAATTGGGAAACTTGAGGGGCTGAATTTGTTAACTTGATAAAAATGGATTCAAAACAGATTACTTGGGATATTTTCATGTTTGAACTTTAACTTTGATATAATTACACTTAAAACCCTAATTTATGTAAAGTTGCCATAATTAACCCTAAACTTTTGTGACTTGTTAAAATACACCCTAAAGCCATAATATGTTTTGATAATGACTTAACCTAATTGAGAATATGGAAATCTTACTAATTATGGAAACTTTCTAATTATGGAAACTTTCTAAAAATAGAAACTTACTAAATATGGAAACCTGCTAAAAATGGAAAGTTACTTAAAATGGAAAGGTTTGTAATTCTTTTCTACCCCTCTAGGTGTGAAGAAGGAGAGGACCTGATCTTTTCATCTTATTCATTTTGGTTTGTGCTTTGCTTTGGAATAAGGTACAGATATTCTGCCCTTCTTAATAAGGTGCCTTCGACCTCTTGATTTCTGATTTGAACCTATGATATGAACCTTTGGCATTTGAACCTTTGGCATTGAACCTTTGACATATGAACCTTTGATATGAACTTTGAGATTCGGACTATGACTATATGAACCTTTGCTTTGATATGAACCTTTGACCTTTGACCCCAGTTTGATACCCGAGCCAAATATGTTTCCTAGCCATGAAGGTAACATGGCCATGTCATTGATGCACCAGTGGCATGACTCTAGTGTACTCGAGTGATGTTGTACACCGTCCCCATTATGATATGATATGAGCTCACTATGATATGATTTGATATGGCCAATATGATTTGTTTGGGGGGCGTATGGATGCATCCTAGATATGTTATGATATGATATGTTTTGATATGATATGATATGGTGACTGGGGCTGGGTGCAATCCACTCCTTTCACAAAATATGGGAGCTGATCACTCCAACTGGTACATGAGGACACCCCTCATATTATCGGCTTATTTGAGAGGCATCCCCTCTATATGATTATGATATGCTATGATATGATATGTTATGATATGGGCTCGTGGTGGATGACTATCCTAACCTTTACTCTTATACCTTATTTATATCTCTTTCATTATGTTTCGTTTGTTCGTTTCCGTTTATTATATATATCTGTTCACTGGGCTTTTTAAGCTCAGCCGCGTTTCTTTTCCCGCGGCAGGTATCTAAGCTAAGAGCTTTTGGATTATGCTTTGGATGGGATGAGAGTTAGATGGAGCTTTGACCTTAGATGACCACCTTTATCTTATGACTTTGTTTTGGACATGGATTTCCTTTGTATTCGTACCTTTGGATTATTTTCCTTTCCATGAACTTATGTATTTTCAAGTCGTGTTGACTTGACTTTCTCTTATGTATTTATTAAAACTTCCGCTGTGTGTTTATGTATGCTTTGATTTGTCGCCATAATGTGATACTTCTACCCTTGTCGGGTTGGGGTGTTCGTGACACCCAGGTACCAATAGGGTCGAAATACTTTACATGGAAAGTGAACCTACACGATTCGTGAAGATATCCAAGATTATCATCACCCTAACCTGAATTTCTAACAATTTGCAGTGTCAGACACAAAATTATCGTCACTATTCCCCCCCCCCCCCCCCCCCCCAATTCTAAACATGGCTTAGACCATGTTCTCATCCTAAAAGTTCAACACTTCTATTGAAAAACAGGATAGTTCTACAGTTTCAGTAAAGAAGCAAAAGTCCCAGACACCCCCTTATATTGAACTTTGTCAATATCAAATAAAATCAATCAACATATAAATTTATAACATTAAAATATATACCCGGGTAGTGATCCATGACGGGTGAGTAATGATCCATGATGGGTGAGTAGTGATCCATGAGTGGTGATGCACCACAGGAGGGCTGAAAAAAGAGAAAATTCCGACATTAGACCAGTCGCTCAACTTTTATACCTTTTGTAGACCAAAAAAAGTGCTATTCCCCAACTAGACCGAGCGACTTGCGACTTTTTTACTTTTAATAAGAAGTCGCCAAGTGGCACAAAAAATTTCGCGCCATGTCCTTTTTTTTTCTACATGTGTAAGCCATAAAGGTATGTACTTTTCGAGCGACCTACTTTAAGCGACTTGTTTGTACATTGAGCGACTTTTTTTTTGTCAGTTTCGAGTACAAAAGTCAAACTTCATTTAATATTTTTTTAATCTTTTTGCCCCCACATCAGTCAAGCGACTTAAGCGACTTACGGCTATGTACTTTAAGCGACTTTTTATGTTTCCCATGTTCACGATTACCTATGTACTATGTCTGTTTAATTCGTACTTTTTTATTCTCATTACTTTTTAACTTTTTTACAAAACACATTTCAAAACACACTCACTAATTCAAAACCCCAAAAAAACACACACAAGTTCTAACCCAGCAAACTGCAAATCAAAACCACTCAAACCCTAACCATAATCAAAACCACACAAACCGTAACCATAATCAAACCCATTCAAACCCTAAATGGAAGGATTCTTTAATGCTAAGATAACCGTACGATCCAATGTTTTTTTGCTTGAAAAAATTAAAGGTAAGTTGTCATGGAATTCAAATCGAATTAGATTGTTTAGAAATACTGTTTTTGGTCCATGGTTAGATATTCCAGGTCATGCGAATGATAATCATTTGCTAAATTTTGTTTTACAACATCAAGTAGAAATCCCAAAATTGCGTGATGATTGCCCCCAATTAATTACAGAATTGGTAGTAATGTTTTGCAATTTGGTCGTGCTGAGTTTTTGTTAATGACGGGTTTTCTTTTTGGTGAATTGCCTTCTGATATTGAAAATGATCGAAGCCCATTTGGTTTGCGTGTCTTTCCTGAAAAAAAGCTCGATAAAAAGGTTACGGTAAAAGGGAGTGAGCTTTTAAATTTGTTTGAAAATGATACACGGTTTGCTGCATTAACACATGAGGATTCGGTAAGAGTTAGCCTTTTGTTGGTGGCTGAGGTGATATTTATTGGTCGTGGGATTTGGTATAATGTTCCAAACCATTTTTTGCAATTGGTGGAGGATTTTGGGGCATGGAATGCTTATCCCTGGGGCGAGTTCTTATGGATACGTTTCTACAAGAATTTAGTGAACGTGGTGCCTAAGCATTATGAATCCTTTTACAAGAAGAAGAAGGAAGTAGCCTCAAGTAAAAGTGCAACATACAATCTTTCTGGTTTTATGTGGGCTTTTAAGGTTAGATTTTTAAAAGTGCAACATAGCTAAGTTACGACTATGGTGCACACTTTTGTTTTCCTTCCAAATTGATTAGCATGTGCAAAACCTGGTACATCACTAATAGGATAACCATATGTTAAACTTGATCAAAATTTTAAAGATCATTTGCACTTTACTCCAAATTTAAATGACTATAGGTTATATTTTTACCCCATTTCATGTTTTTCTTCCATGTTAGATATGGATTCTCGAGAGTTACTCTAACAGCCAACTCTGGTGGAATAAAGACCCGAGTAAGATCCCACGTGCTCTTACTTGGACAAAGGGTACAACTTTCGCAAAACGTGATTATGATAGAATGTTTGGACCGGTAAGCATGTTCATTCTTTCATTTGCCAAATAAGTTACCATTGCTTTATATTTGTTATTGACAATATATTAATCTGTTCCAAGGGTTCACATCCAGTATTGGAGCTTCTTCTAACTAATGCAGAGAAATTGCAACCATGGTTTATAGCCAGTAATTCTTATTTTAGAGAGTTGGATCAAAATAAAACACATTTTGTTGCGCAAGATGCCATTGTTGATGAACATGACGATGATGCTGAGGTAATATGTAAATTTCATCAAACACTTACACTATACCTCTTTTCACCACAACATTGAAAGTAATTTAAATACCTTTTTTCGTAGGTACATGTACAAGAGCAAAAACTTGTTGTAAATGCACCAGCTCCAGAGCTTCATGTAACCTCAACCTCAGCAAACGCCACCAGTCAACCAAACATATTTGCTGAGGTTGAGGCCTTGAAGGCAATTGTTTGGTTGATTGATAAACCAGGCGCAAATGTCGATGTGCTTAATGATGTTAAAAAAAGACTTTCGATTGGTGAGGAAGCTTTGAACATACAACATCCGGAGGTCAGATTTAATTTCAGAATTCGAATGCTATTAATCAGTTGCTAACAGCCGTTGTTTTTCAGCAACTAATGATTACATATTTAATTTCAGACTTCAAATGCTATTATAAAACTTCTAAAGTAAGGCCAACGCAATCTGTTAGTGAACATTTTGGTTCCAAAGTTGCAAATGTAAGTTGCTTTTGGTTATATTTATGTATATGCTTTTTTTGGACATAAAATTTAGATTGTAATTTTAATTTCAGTCTTCCAGTCCTATTCATGACAAATCTGATCAACAACAATTAGTTAATGAAGATTTTGTTTCCAAAGTTGTAATGGTAGTATTATTATTATTATTATTATTATTATTATTATTATTATTATTATTATTATTATTATTATTATTATTATTATTATTATTATTATTATTATTATTATTATTATTATTATTATTATTATTATTTATTTATTTATTTATTTATTTTTTTTAAAGGTAAATTTTATTAAGCATATAAAAAGGATATGTACAGGAAGAAACACAAGAGCAAGGAAACTGTTAAGACAACCCCTTAACAGCCCCTCACTAGCCTATGACGAGCAACAGAAAAGGACAGACCCCATTCTGAATAACGCCCGAAACAGTAAACGAGAACAAGCCATGTTGGACAGCCCCCAACAATGGCAATGACAGAATTGCTAATAACTAAAAAAGGCAAATACAATGCCCATGGAACAAAATTACACAGCTACAAATGGCCCAAAAAAAAATTGCATCAGCACCAATGACATCCAAGAACATGCAGACCAAAAGGAGACCAGGTAGAGTATAAACTCTCAGCGGCATCCCAAGCCATAGTAGCCACTGCTGCATATGACAGTAATCCGTGAAGTGCAGACCAGCACATTCCAAGAGAAAGCATTTCTTCAACTGCATCAGACAACTTCCATTCATAGACCAAAATAGCCAAAATCGCTAAACTGCTATGACTAAGCAAATGGGGAAGAACCTTATAAAACTGCCATACTAATGCAGTAAAAGGAACCTCCATATAGCAGCAGACAGACAGAACACCCTGACAAACTTTAAACATTTGCTCCCAAGAGACGTTAATATAACCTGAACCCAGAGGACCCACATGGACCTTATAATCAGATAACCAGATAACAGTACCAACCATATCATAAACAGACCCAAAATATCGACTGACGACATAGAACTTGGGCGCCAAATAAATACTCCAATTGATCCTGAAACCGAGACTTCGCTGGACTAAGGTACCAACCGAAGGAGAGCCATAACAGTCATAGCACGAGTTGAAGCGCCAACCACCCAAATCACCCATGTTACAAACTGCCAGAACTCTAAAACTAACGCAGCTAGTGTTATTCCAAACACCCTTATAATTGATGCTAACGACCTTAAGATAATACCTGAACCTGTTGAAGCACCAAACACCCAGGTTTCCAATAACGAGAGCTGCCAAAGGAATAATCGACAGCTTACAATGAACATTCAAATACCCTGAGACCAGTGTACCCACAGAACCCATGTAACTTAATAACCAAGTAACAAACCCAACCATGATGGAACCAAAACAGATATGAATCCCGAACCCAACCCATCCTACCTCACATAAACTACGCACAATACATGTGTGAACATAAAGACGATGCCCACAAAAGTATTTATTTCCTGTCCACCCATGATGAAACCCCACCCAAACACTCATTGTGACCACCGCAGGGTGATCACAGGCGTGGGAATGGAAAAAAGAAGGAGACCTCATTCCCATGCCAAGCTCCGAGCCATCTAACCTACTTAAGCTCCAAACGGTACCTGCATGATGACAACAGTTAGCAATAAAAGACCTATCCTCACCAAAGCTACACACAATACAACTGTGCTCATAAAGGGGATGGACACAGAGGTATTTTTTGCCTGTCCACCCATGATGAAGCCCCACCCCAACTCTCATTGTGACCACCACAGGGTAGTCACAGACATGGGAATGGAAAAAAGAAGACGACCTCATTCCCAAGTCAAAATCCAAGCCATCTAACCTACTTAAGCTCCATAACGTACCTGCAGTAAGAAAACAGTTAGCAATAAAACCCACGCATAACCACCAGCATATCCATCCAATTTTCCACAACCGCCACAAGCTCAATGCAAGCTTAGGCAGACCATTCCAACTCCGAACATTAAGTAATCCCATCATTAACACCATTAGAACTGCTTATGTTATCCACCATACTAACACCTTTCACTGATAACTTCCAGATGACAGCAGCCTTTTCCACTTCTAAAGAACTCTTAATCTTCAAACCCATCAACTTATGTCTAACAATATCAACAATGATTTTAAAAACAGTCTCCTCGTTTCTAAAATCGTTTTGGAAGATTCTGATATTCCTCTCTTGCCAAATATAATAAACCGCAACACCAAAAACTAAACGCTGAATAACACTCCATATGGAGTTGTTGGCAGTCTTTATGGATAAACCCGATACGATCTCAGCCCATACACATGATAACTCCTCAAGCCTACATAAGGGTTTAAGATTATCCCAAACACTCCGAGAGAAGTTGCAACTAAAGAACAGGTGGCTGTGGTTTTCGTCAACAGTATTACACAAGGCGCATCGAGTACTAGAGATATCAAACCATCTAGATATTTTGTCCGTGGTCTTAAGTCTACCCCTCAAAGCCATCTGTTACAAAGAACAAACGCGTGTCTAGGAATACATTGAGAGAACCAGACATGATTATACCATAAAACTTTAGGACAGTCAGTTCTCAAGGCTTTCCATGATTCCTTAACACTAAAAGTGGATTCCTTATTCTCCTTGTTGACCCAAATAACCTTATCATTACAGTCATTACTCAAAGTAGGAACCGGGACCCTCAGAATCTCACCAAACAGTTCATTCCACTCAGGAGGCCATTTCCATCCATTAACGTCAATCAAATCAGCCACTTTGTCGTTCACATCAAAACCCTGCTCTGTGAAAAAGCTATGGGTGATCAGATTACACAAAGGGCCGTTCGAGTGCCATTTATCAAACCAAACAGAGCATTCCCTACCATTACCCAACTTATAAGCAACAAAACAACGAATCTTATCCCTAAGACTAAGAATCTGATTCCAGCTCCACGAACCATTCACATTCCTAACATCGTGCCAAATATTTCTACCCTTAATCTTATAAGCATGAACCCATTTAACCCATAACGAATCCTTTTTACTAATAACGTTCCAGAGGTGTTTAGCCATTAACGCCTTATTCATGAGCCTAAGGGGTTTAAGACCGAGACCACCTTGGTTTTTGGGCTTACAAATATCTTTCCAAGAAACGCTTGCAATCCCGCTCCCCTCACCACCACCAGACCAAAGAAAATTCTTAAGAATCTTATCTATACTATCACATATAAAGATGGGAAGGATGAACATAGAGGCTCAATAAACGTGAAGAGATGGGAGCACAGAAGCAATTAATTGGAGCCTACCCGCAAACGACAAAGATTTATTCCTCCAACCATGAATTCTATTCTTAACTTTTTCAATCAAAACTCTACAGTCAGTATTGCGAATTCTTTTACCCGTCAGAGGAATACCCAAATAGTTCATAGGGAGATCACTGATGAAGCGAAAAGTGTACCGCTTTTAAGGGGTCATTTAAGCCCTAAATCGTATTTATTTGATCAAATATTGCCCTAAATCGTTCCTTTTGTCATTTTAGGTACTTTTGAGGAGAAATCTGGAAAAGGAAGCATTTTGGACGTTTTTGGAGCATAAAAGTGAAGAAAACGACAAAGTCTCAAAATTGTGCTAAAAGTTACCTTTGACGGCGTCAGGATTTACTCCAGACGGCGTCATGGCTTGGCAAGAAAAGGTGGATGTGAAATTTACTCATGATAAGCCAGTGAAAATTGCATGTGAATTCTGACGGCGTCACGCTTTAACCTGATCAAGGGCGTCACGGCTTAATTTAGAGAGGGACGGCGTCACGTTCATAGTCTGACGGCGTCAAGCCTTGATAAGCCAGAACGGATTTTGGAGAGCTAAAGAGGGACGGCGTCAAGAAGGTCATCCGGGAACCCTAGAAGCGGCGAGGTGACAGCGTCACACTCCATAACGTGACGCCGTCAGATCCAAAAGTCTATATATAGTTTTCTAATTTTTTGTCATTAGTGTGGAACTTAGTGTGGAATTTTTGGGAGAAAACCCTAAGACGATTTTAGCATCTTTTTCAAGGCTTTTTGCCTTGAGATCTTCCATGTTACATTGAAGATAAGTTATCAATTAATCATTCAATATGTCTATGTGTTGTTTGATTCTATCTTGTTCTTGTCTTTTGGTTAATATGTTAGGCTAGATTTATCTTGTGTTTGCTTAGATCTAATGAAACCTAGCTATTGATTATTGGTTATTAGTGTGTTATTAGTTGTATTGGATGATTGTTTATCTATGTTAGGCTTAAGAAAACTGGCTAACTTCCTATTCGGTAACTTGCTTGAACGTCTTAAGAAACATGAACCAAATGCGTACTAAAGGTTTTTATGGTTGTATTTAATGCACAAGCGAATTCTAGTGATCCCATGTTAGGAGCTTCCTAGCCGGTTCGACATAGGAGTGAAGTAGGAGCTTGTAGAGTTGGGGAAGTACGTACGCCACCCCACGAATGGTATTAAGGAATACACCCGTCATCCACGCAACTAATACACACTAATCAACCGGTAAAAGATAGTTAGGGAGTAAGGAAATCTAAGTAAACACATTTCTCTACACATAAGTTTTCACCAACTTTTCATTTTCAGTTATTTATTTTATTTGCATTCGTAGTAATTTGGGTTAGTTGACTAGCAACTAATTCCGCCCACTCTTTCAAACCCGAGATTTTACTTGCTTTCATAAAAACATAAAAAATACATAAAAAGAATCTTCTCTCACCCTTAGACCTATTAGAGTAGTCTTTCATACCTAACGAACACTATTCCCTGTGGAGAACGATCAATCCCCCGTACTTACCACTACACTATACTACATCGGTCAGGTACACTGCCTGGTGGGGTTGTAAGCCTCTTGAGATCCCTCGAGAGGTAAAACCTGTTGTAAGGTTGCAAAACCACGCATCAAGTTTTTGGCGCCGTTGCCGGGGAATAATTATTGTTTAGGTTGAATTTTTATTTTATAGGTCTACTCACTAGATTCCTTTCTAGTGAGATTTTTATTTTATTTTTCTAGGTTTTCTTTAGTCTATCTATTTTCTTCGTTTCTTTGTTCGTAACCATTACCATTAGACATCATGGAAGATGGTAATATCCTTAATCCCAACAACCCACCACCACAACAACCACCACCTCCTAGAGCCCGTACTTTAGGAGAGTACTCCCGTCCTAGCCACCATGGCTATCGAAACACCATTGAGCTCACTCAAGGAGCCAATGTCACACCCTTGCGATCCGACACCATCCGGTTGGTGCAAAGCGGATGCGCATTCCATGGACTTCGTTCTGAAGATCCTAATCAACATCTCAAGGACTTTCTTAAAATCGTTGATTCTATAGACCTTGATGTTGCCACTCGAGAGACGACCCGATTGCGTCTCTTCCAATTCTCTCTGCGGGACCAAGCTAGTCAGTGGCTAGAACGTCAACCCGCAGGATCCATCACCTCTTGGGATGATCTCACCACTCGTTTCCTTGCTCAGTTTTTCCCACCGGGAAGAACTTACTCCAAAAAGTCCCTCACCATGGCATAGAACTTTGGCTCCAAGTCCAAATCTTCTATGACCATATCAATCTCTACACGAGGCAAACCATTGACCAATCGGCCGGTGGCAAGCTACGTGATCTAAGTGCGGAACAATCATGGGCTCTCCTAGAGGATCTTGCTCTTTATGACAACGAAAGTTGGAGTGATCCCCGTGATTTGAATAAAACGGTCAAGGCAATATCTTTGCCTTCGAACAATTCAAGCACTTCCGACCGTAGGATCATAGAACTTGAAGACCAAGTCAAGTTTCTCATGAAATCCTACGAGGCTCCTAAACCTTCAAGCCAAGTGAACAAAATCACTTCTTCATGTGAATTATGTAGTGGTCCCCACGACACTCGTGATTGCATGGAACTCCCCGAACAAGCTTTTGTGGACTACGCATCCTCGCGTACCGACGGAGCGGGAGACAAGTGGTACACTTTCAAACCCGAGCCAAACCATTACGGTGATACATACAACCCTCATGGAAAAATCACCCGAACCTTAGGTGGAAACAAAACCAAAACGCACAACAACCCAATTCTTCCAACCCACCTAATCGTTTCCAATCAAGCGGTTCCAACTCGAACCGTACTTTCAACAACAATCCTTCCGGAAATGGTAGTACCAATAACTTTGAAGGATTGATGTCCCAATTTATGGCATCTCAAGAAGCTCGTTTAGCCAAGTTTGAAGCCGATTTCAAACAAAAACAAAGCGAGATGACCAATAAGATTGACACCTTGTTGAAAGCCCTCAATGACCGAGAAATGGGAGCACTCCCTAGCAACACGGTCAAGAACCCGAAACTAAACGTCAACGCTATTTCATCGATTTCGTCCCCTAGTTCTTGTCCACAATATTATTCGGTCAATTCCATGAGCACGTGTTTCAAACAAACCCAAGTCGTTCCAAATGACCAAGAAGTTATGACATCTAAATTGGTCAACAACATAGTTGAAACACCTCCCACTCAAAACCTTGACGAAGAATTCAAGGAGCTCCACCTTGAAAGTCCGGTTGTTGATGTGTTGGATGAGAAGAAGCTCAAGTTAGGCGAAAAAGGGACCGCCTTCGTTCAAAACAAACTACCTAAGAAGTTAGATGATCCGGGCTTATTTGTTCTACCTTGCAAGATCGGTAATTCGGAGGCTTATGACACATTAGCCGATCTTGGATCAAGCTTTAACCTACTTCCGTTACCTCTCTACACCTCTCTAAAACTAGGAAAACTTGAAGAAACCGAGGTGATAATAGGTTTAGCGGATGGGAGTGTTGCTTACCCGGTTGGAGTAGTTAAGGACGTATTAGTGCACATTGGAAAACTAACCATTTTAGCCGATTTCCACGTCCTTGATATGGTTAGCGACCCTACATGCCCCTTGTTGATAGGTAGAGGATTTTTGGCGACCGCTAGTGCTATGATTGATTGTAAGGAATCTAAGATAGCGGTAGGAGAAGGAGATACTTGGTCAGTCTATGATGTTAAGAAACACGCCTATGATACTAGTGAGGAACCGACACCACATTGGTTAGAATCAAATAGGAGACCATCTAGATATGGACCTTGGATTGATAGAGACTTCATAGGACCCCAACGCCCATTTTACCTAGAAGAGGACTTTGTTAACCGAACACATACGGTAGAGCAACTCTTAGCTAGGGACACCGAATTGGATCCATTTGAAGACTCTCTAGTTTTTAGGAAGATGATTGATTTCCTAGGAGTTTTGCCAATTAACCTAGGAATGAATAAGTGGACTTGTGAGGAAGATGATCATAAGTGGAATTGGGATAAACCACCCAAAGATGGAGATGGGTCATGGCATATTAAGATGACATTTTATGACCCGGATGGAGAGAAGTTTGAAAAGATATATCGTACTAAGCGGACCAATAGGAAACTTCAATCCAAGCTTAACCCTAAAGACGTCCTCGATGACGAGCTCACTTACATAGGGTAGAAGGACTTTGAGTCTAGCTACAAGACTCGTTAATAAAGAAAAGCGCTTCTTGGGAGGCAACCCAAGCAATCTTTATTTGCTTTTTGTGTTTACTTATTTGCTTGTTTGATTTTATTTGTTTCCGTATGTGTGTTTAATTTTTATTCTTATTGATTCATGTTCAAAGCTAATTTGTGAAAATGCTTTATTTTGTTTTTAACTTCGTCTTAACTACATATAAAGGTATTTTGCAAAAGGTAAGTGTAAGGGAAATCTAAATCGGTTTATTAGAACAAATTAACATGAATCGTAATAATATTAAATTAGCATACATATTAGTATTTGTTTGAGTCAAATGCTTGTATCGAGTCATAATGATGTTTTGCAGGATTTCCAGGAAGTAAGGTAAAGGTTTTTCCAGAAATTTTCCGGAAACTTAAAATGAGAATTTTTGTCAGGTCATTTCTGACGGCGTCAGGGTTTATAACCTGACGGCGTCAGATTTAATTTTCAGAAATTTTTGAAAGTTTTGTTTTCATAAAAAGTTTTTATTAAATCTATAACTTATAATCTCCAGGAATCTGCAAAATTATCATTCCACAAGCATTATATCCTTATATATAGATTTATCCCGCCGATGTTATGCAGGTTTTCGTGTTTGTTTTCTCAGGTTTAACAGGTTATTTTGGACAAGGAAATGTTTTGAATCAAGCTTATGGCGATGCATTAGTCATGGAGCTTCAACATTACTTTGGAAGAAGATCTAACCGTGTTACTTCATTATCTACCGAGCGAATCAGGGGAGTATTTGATTTCAATCTTTTACTTTTTGCTTTTACATCTTATTATTTGAACATTGGGGACAATGTTCATCTTAAGTGTAAGGGGAGGGTAAAAGTACGATTTTAGAGAATGCTCTTACGCTTGATTTTTGTTTGTTTAATAGTAGATGTGTTATAAAACTGAGATAAATACCTGTTAGGGCAATTTTAGTGCCAAATTTAAATTTTTTTACAACAAATAGGAGTGAAACTTTGATCTTAATGAGCGTCTCACGGATAGGAGTTATATGACTAGCACAAAAACCGTACCACTAAAAAATTTTCCACCCCCAAATATGTGAGGTTCGCCCCTAGAATTGGTAGGAAAAGCATTTATGCTATGATGTGTGTACCGGTAGCACTTAGATTCTAGAACTTGCGTTAGGACCATTCCGAGGCCACAAGTGAGACTACATTCGTGTAGTTAGATTTACTACATGATAAGAGGCATTAGGATTAACCCATTGTTTTACACCTGTGTTTTTGTTATAATTACATTGGCTACATTGGTCAAGTAATTCTCCCACACCCTTTGCGTTGTACTCATTTATAGTACACGATACCCCTAGTACACCCCTCAGAGCCTATCTTTTCATTTCGACCTTTAAGCATTTTACTTAAAGGAAGAATTTGTTACACCCCACTTAAATGTACACCCAAATCGCCTTAGCCTACCTTGTATGCACTCATTTTTAGTGCATTATTGTGACAACATTTGTTTAAACCCAAGTTAATTATCTAGTTGATTACATGGTTGCTAAGTCGAGTCATATCCTTGTACATATTGTTTTGGGACGATTGGGACTCATGGGTAAAGTACTAGTGTAATAGAGTAATGGGGAAGAACATCATTTATTACCCCCATATGTGCTAAATATTTTAAAAGTACTCCAAGTTTTTCGATTATCTTAATTCGAGTCATTAGAATAGTTAATTGTAAAGTTATGTAAAAGTTCAAGTGTAAGGGGATGCAATGCCCCTATGATGTATTATTTTGGATGGTAGGGCAAGAGTGTATAAAAAAAAAAAAAAAAAAAAAAAAAAAAAAAAAAAAAAAAAAAATCGAAAAAAATCAAGAAAAATACAAAAAAATGAGAAAAAGAAAAGTAGAAAAAACATACGGACTACCATCCCGTTTTATTTTATGTTTATTTTATGTTTTTGTTATTTTCTTTCATTAGCTTAAGATTGAGTCGAGTCTTGGCTTAGCAACATTGTATAGTACATGTAATTGATCAAGATCTTTAACTCGCCACCAGTAAAATATCCTTTATCCAACAAAACCGTGTTTTCCTTTTCCCTACACCTAACGTTATAACCCATTTAAAAGCCCTCTTTGATAGTTTATCTTTGGTGCTTACGCCTAGTGGAGGAGGTTTTCGATCCTTTCCCAAGCCTATGGTAATCTATTTGCTATGACAGGTAGTGAGAGATATTATCCGTTTTCATTTATGAAATTTATTTTGATGACACTTGAGAGATGTGAGTATCTAAACACTACTTGTGAGGTGCTAGTTTATAATCTCCGTGCTTATTATTATTAAAGTGGAACGATTATTTGTTGTAATTACTTTTATGTTTGCATTAAATGACCCCTAACTTGTATTTTGATTAGAATAAAAGCGCATTTGCTTGAAGACAAGCAAATCTCAAGTGTAAGGGTATTTGATGAAGCGAAAAGTGTACCGCTTTTAAGGGGTCATTTAAGCCCTAAATCGTATTTATTTGATCAAATATTGCCCTAAATCGTTCCTTTTGTCATTTTAGGTACTTTTGAGGAGAAATCTGGAAAAGGAAGCATTTTGGACGTTTTTGGAGCATAAAAGTGAAGAAAACGACAAAGTCTCAAAATTGTGCTAAAAGTTACCTTTGACGGCGTCAGGATTTACTCCAGACGGCGTCATGGCTTGGCAAGAAAAGGTAGATGTGAAATTTACTCATGATAAGCCAGTGAAAATTGCATGTGAATTCTGACGGCGTCACGCTTTAACCTGATCAAGGGCGTCACGGCTTAATTTAGAGAGGGACGGCGTCACGTTCATAGTCTGACGGCGTCAAGCCTTGATAAGCCAGAACGGATTTTGGAGAGCTAAAGAGGGACGGCGTCAAGAAGGTCATCCGGGAACCCTAGAAGCGGCGAGGTGACGGCGTCACACTCCATAACGTGACGCCGTCAGATCCAAAAGTCTTATATAGTTTTCTAATTTTTTGTCATTAGTGTGGAACTTAGTGTGGAATTTTTGGGAGAAAACCCTAAGACGATTTTAGCATCTTTTTCAAGGCTTTTTGCCTTGAGATCTTCCATGTTACATTGAAGATAAGTTATCAATTAATCATTCAATATGTCTATGTGTTGTTTGATTCTATCTTGTTCTTGTCTTTTGGTTAATATGTTAGGCTAGATTTATCTTGTGTTTGCTTAGATCTAATGAAACCTAGCTATTGATTATTGGTTATTAGTGTGTTATTAGTTGTATTGGATGATTGTTTATCTATGTTAGGCTTAAGAAAACTGGCTAACTTCCTATTCGGTAACTTGCTTGAATGTCTTAAGAAACATGAACCAAATGCGTACTAAAGGTTTTTATGGTTGTATTTAATGCACAAGCGAATTCTAGTGATCCCATGTTAGGAGCTTCCTAGCCGGCTCGACATAGGAGTGAAGTAGGAGCTTGTAGAGTTGGGGAAGTACGTACGCCACCCCACGAATGGTATTAAGGAATACACCCGTCATCCACGCAACTAATACACACTAATCAACCGGTAAAAGATAGTTAGGGAGTAAGGAAATCTAAGTAAACGCATTTCTCTACACATAAGTTTTCACCAACTTTTCATTTTCAGTTATTTATTTTATTTGCATTCGTAGTAATTTGGGTTAGTTGACTAGCAACTAATTCCGCCCACTCTTTCAAACCCGAGATTTTACTTGCTTTCATAAAAACATAAAAAATACATAAAAAGAATCTTCTCTCACCCTTAGACCTATTAGAGTAGTCTTTCATACCTAACGAACACTATTCCCTGTGGAGAACGATCAATCCCCCGTACTTACCACTACACTATACTACATCGGTCAGGTACACTGCCTGGTGGGGTTGTAAGCCTCTTGAGATCCCTCGAGAGGTAAAACCTGTTGTAAGGTTGCAAAACCACGCATCAATCACCGATACTAAATGGCATAGCAAGGAGAATCCTAGACTTGACCTCATCAGGAACATTCACAAAAAAAGCTACACTTTTAGCAACGTTAGGAGACAGACCAGAGCACATATTGAATTCATCTAACGCCCTCCTAAGGATGCAAGCGGAGAACTCATCCCCATGACAGAGCAACAAAAGGTCATCCGCAAAGCATAAGTTGGTCAAAAGGAGCTTCTTACACCCCCAATGGTAACGAAACCTATTATCCCTCCTAATATGTCTTTTTATCATCAAATTAAAAGCTTCCATAACTATAGTAAAAAGATATGGAGAAACAGGGTCACCCTGCCTAAGGCCCCGTTTACTTTTAAAAAACCCATGCGACTCACCATTAATACAGATAGAGAGGGAAGAGGAGGTGAGACATACCATAATCCAGTGAACCACAGAACTGTGAAAACCAAACTGAATAAGAATGGTCTTCAAGAAGTCCCAGTTTACTGTATCGTACGCCTTCTGAATATCCACCTTGAACGCACACCTTCTCGTCTTACCATTCCAGCTATAACCCTTCATGAACTCCTGAGCCAAGAGAATATTATCACTTATCTGTCTTCCCGGAATAAACGCGCACTGATTACTATCAATCAAACCACATAATCCTTCTTTAAGCCTGTTGGTGATGATTTTACTAATACATTTGTAGATGACGTTGCCACACGCTATCGGTCTGTAATCCGACACTTTCAGCGGAACTTGGATCTTTGGAATGAGAGAAATGATGCTAGTGTTGAATTCACCAAGGAGCTTTCCTGAGGTAAAGAACTCTCTAACCGCAGCACAAACATCACCACTCACAATGCTCCAAGCCGCTTTAAAGAACTTAGACGTAAAACCATCCGGGCCTGCTGCTTTGTCATCATCAATACCGAACATTGCCTCCTTAATCTCAGTATCCGTAACTGTTCTAACCATGTTCTCAGCAATCACGGGATCAAGCTTTTTGATGAACAAATCATCACAGTCATCAATGGGCATAACCTCATCTTCCACCCCTAAAAATTTTTGAAAATGGTCCACAAAGCAACCCGGGACATTATCGCCATAGAACCTGTTACCCTGCTCATCATACACAACCTGAATATTACTCTTATTCTTCCTGCTGTTTAGAAAACTATGAAAGAAAGATGAGTTATGATCACCGTCATTCAACCACTGGATCCTAGTTTTTTGTCTAAGCAGCTTATCCTCATCAGTAACCGCTTCCTTGTACGCTCTACAATAAATACCCTCCTCTTCTCTAAGGCTGCTATTGTTAGGGTCTATGTCTAAACACTGCTGAACTCTCTTAAGCTCAACTCTTAAAGCTTTCACCTTATTAAAAACGTTACCGTTCAATCTATTCATATTTCTCATATGCTTTTTCATGTTTTTTAACCTTTTGGACAAAATAAACATACGAAAATCATTGACATCAATACCCCAATTATCTCTAACAGTAGGAATAAAAGATTCCTTATCAGCAAGGAAGTTAGCGAAACGGAACGACTTAGGCTTAGAGGGTTTGACCACAGGATAAACTAAAACAGCAGGGCAATGGTCTGATGTCATGTACGGGAGAAATTCAGCAAAGCAGTTAAGGAAGGATGAGATAAAGCTGTTATTACCTAGGACTCTATCAAGCTTCTTAAGGATACCCATTTCAGGGTCATTACGCTTCTAAATCCAGGTATAGAACATACCTTTACTAGCAACGTCTTCAAGGTCCAACGACTCTAAACAGTTTATGAAATCATCTACATCTTTGTCTTTGACAGCATTAAGGTCAGAACAGTCTTCAATATTCAGCGCCACATTGAAGTCTCCTAAAATAACCCACGGCTCTCCCTTAACAAGCTTGCTGTGTTCCACCAAGTTTGCCCATAAAGCATTTCTTTGCCCTTCGAAGTTTTTAGCGTAAACAAAAGAAACAAACTGCTTCCTATTGTCATGAATAAAGTTAATTTCAAAATTCATAGCCTGATCAAAATGGGAAATCAGATTAGCACCAATAATATTACTATCCCATCCAACCATAATCCTACAAACACTCCTGCAGTCCCCAATGTTAGAGACCCAAGACCAATTGCCAAAAATGTTGTCACCCGCAGGATTAACAAATTTTTTCCTAAGACGGGTCTCAATAACAGCACACATGCTAAGCCGGTCCTCCCTGATTAACGTTTTCACCTCCTCCTGTCTAGTAGTATGGGACATTCCTCGAATGTTCCAGGAACCAATTTTCACTAACATTGGAAAGAGGAGGAAAGTGATGCGAAAGCACCACCCATTTGCGCCATAGAATTATCAATCACATTAGAGACTTCATTTTGTGCCATGAACTGAGCAGAACCACTTGTGTCCTCCTCCACTTCACTAACGGGACAAGGATCTCCATTATCAAGGTGATGACCATTTATACGGTCGCTTTTTATGTCATCACATCTGCTCAAATAATACTCCATCATCTCTTCTGTCCAAAGCACTTTACGATCATTATCCAACTTCTTGTTTGATAACAGGAAAAGCTCAACTTCAGCAAAGTTCTTCTCTTTTTTCAGTTCCTCTATCTTAGCTAGTTCCTCTCTGTAGGCTTCACCATAAAATTCGATAATAGAAATGTCACTTTTATCCTGAGTTGTCGAGACAGAATTCTTCCACATTTTCTCAGCGTTCAGTTTGGAGGTCACATGGAGATTCTTGTGAAGATGACTAATTTGATTTGACAAGCTTTTCAATTGAATTTCCACTTGCTCAACAAAGGAACCACAATTCGTAGGTCTGTTTTTCCACTTCACTGAATAAAACCGAGTCATGTCAGTGTTCCAACCTTCCAACACATTCTTCTCGATAGGAATACCCGTCTTACAGGCATTCATCACTTGATCTTTAATCTCCTTCCATGGATCACTTACCTCATTGATATCCTCTTCACTCAACAAATCAAATCTGTTACTAATAGCAATTTTCGTATCTCCACCCAACTCAGTTGAACTGATATCCTCACCACCTCTGCTACCCTTAGCATTCTTGTTACCATTACTAGTTCCCTTACCATTCTTATTTCCAGGGTTCTTATTAGCCACATTTGTCTTAGGTTCAACATGACCACTCTTACTCTTACCGTTGTTAGCAGTCTCACCATTTTCATTGACAGCCACGCTTTCACCCACATTGCCCACTTTTCCATTAATGGCAGGTTCCGACATCTTATTATTATCTCTAGTACCCATATTACTACCAGTAGAATTACTCTTGTTATTAAAACCACCCCTGTTGTTACTAATTCCTCTTCTCACATTATAACCACCAAGGGGCCCTTGACGAGAATTATTACTAGCACCCTTATTATTCCTACGGTTGATAGCAGTTTGCCACCCCTCTTCACCATCACCATTATTAACCTCCTCATTATTATTACCATTCTCCTTATCAGCAGCCTTAATAGTTTCACCATTCTTGTTTACCTTATTAACCCTCTTGGCACACTCACTTAGGTAATGACCATATACTTTGCATTCCTCACACCATGGCGGAACCCAAGTGTACTCAACCCCTAACTTTAAGATCTTACCCAAACTTTCGTACCACAACTCAACATTTTCAACTAACGCCTTACAGGAGTCAATTTCAACTAAGATCCTAGCAAACGATGCTCTACCATATGGTTTCTCACAGATAGAGGTCGTCATTCTGTCCATAATTATTGGTAACCCAATGCCACTGACAATTCTACTAATACCATCAGCATTCTATGCCTCCAAAGGAATATCATAAATTTTGACCCATATCGGAACCTTGGTGACTTCTGGTTTGGACATACACAGCCCTGGTTCCCATTTTTTCACAAAAAACGGCTTATTGTCAACTAACCAAGGACCATTTTCGATAACAAGTTCCATCCCATCCCTAGACTTAAAGTTGAAGAAGCACATACCGTTTTGATTCATGACAACATCCTCTAACTGGTACAACCGCCACATTTTCTTCAGCTGATAAACCAGGTCCCTATAATTCATACGGAAACCCAAAAAAAAACCAACCACAGTGTTGGCCCATCTCTTGCACCCTTCTTCCAAAATCGGATCCATCCTAGCAACTTCACGACCTTCACCAATAATAGAAGTGGGGACAAAGTGAAGCTTATTATTCCCACTCCCATTCCCACCAAAACTTCTCGCCACAGCATTAGCAAAGGACTTGTGACCATCAATACCGACCCTCTCCCTCATAATACTGTCCTGAGCCTTGCTACTTTCGCCAACTTGAAATTTACTAACTTCAACATCCCCTTTCTTCAACTCACTAGCATTATTATTAACTATAAACGACCCAGGAACTCTTACTTCACCAACACTAGCCGTAGTGGGATTTACCCCATTATTATTACCACTGGAAAGGTTAGCAACAGAGGGCCCAGACCCACCATTCGAGTTAGGCACATTAGATTTACACGTATCAGCATCACAAACAGGTCCGTTACTTATAATAGCCGCAATTTCATCAATTATAGTATGATTAACATCACAGCTAATGGACGTATTTTCATACCTGTCTTATCTTGACCCTGCAGCGTATCCATCATCCTTGTCACAATTTGAGACATTATGTGTTCCAACAGGACATTTTCCGGTAGATGAGACATTATGTGATCACATGCAAGTTGATGATCCCAATGATATTCATTTACCTAATTTGAATGAACCATTTTCTCAATCGGCGGTTGATGTACATATATAATTTGAAATACATTTTTTTTAGCTGTTTGCTACATTCTGATTCTTATCTTATTTATGTTTTCATGTATACTTACAGTGCAAGCATTTTGAAAATGATCATCAAGATGTTGATATGGATTCGATTGAACGTTCAAAAGAGGATGATCAAGATGTTGATATGGAAGAGAACAATGCCGTTGATGTACGTATATAATTCGTAAAACACTTTGTATATTTGTTTATTAAATTTGGTTTTTTATCTTATTTATTTTTTATGTATACTTATAGATCAAGCAATTTCATGATGATTGCACTGATTTGATTGGACGTTCAAAAAAGGATGACCAGGATGCTGATATGAAACAGAACGATGATGCTGATATGGAACAGAAGGATGTTGAATTATGCTGATCTCTATTATACTGCTCTCACTTTTGCGTATAATAGGTAAATGTTTCCGTTCTATCTTGCGACGTTTGCATGCTGCGGCCAACTTCTTGAAATACAGATCACCTAGATGTGTGGTTTTGACTGGGGGAGTTCTAGGTATGTAATGATGGAAAAAATCCATAAACTGCATATACCAATCAGATTTTCTCTCAGCTAATGTAGGTCTAAGATCTTGAACAACGTTCGATTCCTTCCAAAAAAAATATATAATAATAAAAAAAATTAATTTATAATAACAGATTGCATTAATACGACAAATTTGATGAAGAGTTTTACCTTTCCAAAAAGAAACTTATAATCTGATCTTTTAAATGTTGCATTCTTTGACCACGATACTCCTCTTGGTATCATTTCTGGCACTTTATTCCACCAAAGAATGCTTCTTTCAAATGACTCCAGTATCCATATCTATAAAATATTAACAAATGCTTCAACTTCAGTGAAAAAAACATAACATAAGTAACATACACTATCTATATTGATACAAAAAATACTAACCTTGAAAGCCCAAACAAAGCCTGAAAGCGAATATGTTGGAACAAACTTGCGGTCTTTGTTAATACCTTGAAGGAAATCCCACTTGTGTTTATCCGCCACATCCAAAATTTGATCATACAAATGTCTCCAAATATGCTCCCCCCATGGAAAAGCATCCCAGTCATCAAGGTTTTCAATCAATCGGAAGAGTGTATCATCAACTTCTTGAACCAATAATCTGCCCATAAAGATAATCTCCAATGCTAACAATAAACAAAGACGTACTGCATCTTCGTCACATATAACACCAAATGCCTCTTCATCCTCAATTAGACCAAGAATATCTAAGTTGGTAACTTTTTGACCTACACGGCTTGGAAAAACCTTGACGTAAAATTGAGGTGTCCTGACTTATGTGAGCTAAAACTTACATTTCCAAAACGAAAACCAGTGATAAGAGAAAATTTTGGACGACCGAAATGTAGAGGACGTTCTTCCACATAATAAACAATGGGCATATCATAATTAGCATCACTTGGAGAACACTGTTTTTGTAAGATATAATCTATCATATGTGGTTCGTGGTCAAAATAAGAAAGGTCCAACCATTTACCAAAACAAGTAGCCCGAAATAACTTCCTTCATTTTTTATCCAATTTGGATTTTATTAAAGAAAAGTAATTTGGTTTACTTCTAATGATGGCTTTGGCTTCATATTCCTACAAGAACAAAAACAAAAGCTAGTCTAAAAGCTATTATAATGAAACATGTTATGCTATAAATGCTCATATTTTTATGACAAAGTACTCCAATAGACATAAATGCTCATATTTTTAGCTTTTTTTTTTTTTTTTTTTTTTTTTTTTTTTTTTTTTTTTTTTTTTTTACAGTTTAAACAGTGCTATATTGAAAAAGGTTGTGCTATAAATGAATAACACCGATCTATTGAAACATGTTGTGTTATAAATGCTCATATTTTTATGACAAAGTACTCCATTAGACATAAATGCTAATTTTTTTTTGACAGTTTAAGGTAACATTGATATCATTAAATAGTGATATATTGCAAAGTACTCCAATAGACATAAATGATCATATTTTTTAGGGTAGACAAAGAGACATCATATTTGCAAAAATAACCAAATATAGTTGCTGTAAAATACAGTAATAAAGAACAAGAAAAACACATACATCAGGTAACTCGATTGCAAAAGGCATGATTATTGGAATAAAAATAAAAGTATAAGAGTTAAAATAACAGTATACATACCCTAATATGAAACATTATTAAAGTTAGGAGTTCGAGTATAGAACAATCCGAGAAGATGCGTGTAGTGTTTGTGTGTGTCGTTGGATAATCACACACACAATCTTGATCTTCAAACAAAAAAATATGTGAAACCGTTTTGTGTGTTTTTTTAAAAAAAATCAAGTTATTTTTATTAAAATATGTGTTAAAGGTGAATTAAAAAACTTGTACCTTTTTCAAAAAGAAGTGCAAAAGGTAACATTGAAAAGGCAAAACAAAAATCGCTTAAAGTAAATAGCCGTAAGTCGCTTAGATCGCTTGATTGTTATTGGGGACATAAAGAATAAAATATTAATATTTGATGTTTAACTTTTGTACTAGAAACTGACAAAAAAAAAGTCGCTCAATGTACAAACAAGTCGCTTAAAGTAGGTCACTTGAAAAGTACATGCATTTATAGCTTACACATGCAGAAAAGGTACATGCCACTTGGCGACTTTTTATTAAAAGTAAAAAAGTCGCAAGTCGCTCGGTCTAGTTGGGGAATAACACTTTTTTTGGTCTCCAAAAAATATAAAAGTTAAGCGACTAGTATAATGTCGGAAGTCTCTTTTTAAAAAAACATGTTATCTTTCAAACAAGGGACTAATTTTTTTTTTTACAATAAACAATAAACCACTCACCTGTTTGTCACATGTACAAGCTAAGCAGAAGCAACATTATATAAATCTGGAAACGCGGTTTGAAAAACTTTGACCATTCCGTAAGCCTCATCTAGATTTTGTTCCATATTCTTTAGTTGCAAAACTAGTGTCTACTTGCTTACTGTATGACTCAACTTTGTTATTTTGAGTCTCTAATTGCTTTTTTTTAGTATCTATTTGCTTGCTTTGAGTTTCTACTTTCTCCAACAAAAAGTGGTTTTCATTTACTAGAACTTCGCCCCTCATAGTTCTTAGATCGCAGCAAAATTTAGATACTTGAGATTTTGTTACACCGGCCCCAAAACAATGAGGTTCTTTATTTCTAAAAAGTTTGTTAAGAACCTTCCTAGCAATTTCTGCCTGGGCTAATGACTTGATAATGTATCATAGTTGTCATGATTTCCTTATATATATATATCGAACAATTTTTTTTTGTTATTCTATATACTAAACTTGCATTTTTGGTATTTTTTGTGTATTTTATGACATAAGTAGTGCTATTCTGGGGGCTGGACTCCACCAAGAGGTTCCTTCTCTCACGTCATTTCGCCCGCCGGTTTCACTTTTGTTCCGGAGGAAATGGGATTTGAACCCATGATACAATCTTCTTGTATGTCGATTGCCCTTTATTTTATTAAGCTGGGAGGGGCAAAAAGGTCAAACGATACACAAAAAAAAAAAAAAAAATGCAAGTTTAGTACATAAAATAGCCAAAAAAAAAAAAAAAAAAAAAAAAAAAAAAAAAATCGATTTATATAGAAGGAAGTCAAGACAACTAGCATACATTTAGAGGCCATTAGCCCTTTCTGACTCTAATGCTCTGTTCTCGAGTGTTTTTTTTTTTTTTTTTATTTATTATTTTTTTTATTTTTTTTAAGGAATTGAAGAGGATGGGAAGGTAAATCAAAAAAATTAGTGTTCTTGAGTTTTTTTTAAGATGGAAAGGTAGGGGATGGGAAGATGGGAGGGAGGGAAGTTACATGATATTGTGTGTTGATTTGTTCCGCTCAATTTTGGGGGATTAGGAAGGAAAATGGGTCACTAAACATAATGGGCTTATGTATATTACAATTCTATCCTCTCCTTGTTCTCTTACGCTTGGTAGCAGTTCCAAACTTCCTCTTGGTCTCTTAACGGATTACATTAGCATTATGCCATCCAACTAAATTGTAGAGGCTGTTCACACTATTTGTCTTCAGTAGCATGGATAAATGATCAAGTATAGAAACTCTTGTTTACTACTTATCACCACTTTGATTTATGTTTGGCGTGTTTTTTTTTCGCATCTACTTTGATTTTTTTTTCTTCTAAAAAAATGGATGTAAGCTACTAGGAGCAGGTAAAATGGATGTAGCCTCATTATGGAAGAAAATCAGTGATATTCCATGTAGACATTTTTTTAAGTTAATATTATATCCTTCATAAGGATATGTGACCCATCCAGGTACTAGGAGCAGGTAAAACAAATAGATGTTTACGAGTATATAAAACAAATTGTGATCCTCACTTTGTTGAATCGTAGACTGATGGCTGCATAATATTTCATGTGATGGGTAAATTATGTTTTGAGGGTATATTGGTAATTTGGGTAGCTTCCTATTCTTTCCTTGCAACTTAAATAAAAACTCAAGAACACAAATAAAAATAACAACTTTCTTCACAGTGTCATTCCTTACTTTGCCCTTCCCTTCCCATCTCATCCTCATCCATTCTTTAAAACTTAGACTTGAGAACATAGTGTAAGTCATGTTTAATAATACCTTCACGACCTCCTAGCTCTAATTTCTTGCTTGATATTTCTCTATTTGCTTTAACCTGAAATAGTGCATACGCTTTTAAGTTCATAAATCAAAGCATCCATATAAATTTTAATATATATATATATATATATATATATATATATATATATATATATATATATATATATATATATATATATATATATATATATATATATATATAGTGAGACTTTCTTGCGAGAACCATCTTATCTGCGAAAACTGATAGAATCACCAAAAACATACATGCACGCTTTCAATAATTGTATTTTTGGACATATGTTCTAAAAACAACATATATGTTTAAAAAAAAACATGGTTGTTCTAATGTTCTTATAAGGCGTGCAATGACAATATTGCGGCCGTGTGTAAGGTTTTTGTTAAAAAAGAGGATGAGTTCATGATGATATTGAAGAACATAGGTGGATACTTACGATTATTGATGATTTGCATGTATTTTTATTTTATTTTAAAAGGCGTGCATGTACGTTTTTGGTGGTTCTGTCAGTTCTCGCAAAAAAGTCTTTCTCTCTCTCTCTCTCTCTCTCTCTCTCTCTCTCTCTCTATATATATATATATATATATATATATATATATATATATATATATATATATATATATATATATATATATATATATGGTAAAGTTAAAATGAAAAGACAAATATCCGTACACTACGTAAAAAGATTTTTTTTCTTCATAAAAGTTTGCGAAAAAATCCATAAAAATTCCATAAGATCAGGAATGTTGGTGAATAAAACTTTTGTGAAAGAAGTTTTTCTAATTTTGAGTTTTTATACGTTTTTTATAATGCACAAAAAATGAATTTTGATGCGCAAAAAAATTTTGATGCACAAAATTTTCAACTTGTTTTAGTTAGATGCACAATGTTATTTTGATGAAAAAAGTCAAAAGAAGTTGGGTGCAAAAACGAATTTTTGATGCACAAAAAAGCGATTTAATGCACAAACGTATTTTTTAATAATTTTTTTTCGGAAAAAGTATACACTTTTAGAAAAACTTCCTTCACAACTTTTTCATGCACCAACATACCCGATCTTGTTGATTTTTTTTGGATTTTTTCGTGAATTTTTTAGAAAAAAAAATATTTTTACGTAATGTACGCATATTTGTCTTTTTATTTGATCTTTATCCTATATATATATATATATATATATATATATATATATATATTATATATATATATATATATATATATATATATATATATATTTATAGTGGGACTTTCATTTCAGAACCATCTTATCTGCGAGAACTGACAGAACCACCAAAAACATACATGTACGCCTTCAATAATTGTATTTTTGCACATATGTTCTAAAAACAACATATATGTTTTAAAAAAAACATGGTTGTTCTAAAGAATTTGATGAGAAATTGGAAATACAAAATTTTTCTTTGAAGGTGTGCATGTATGTTTTTATAAGGCGTGCAACGACAATATTGCGGCCGTGTGTAAGGTTTTTGTGAAAAAAGAGGATGAATTGATGATGATATTGAAGAACATAGGTAGATACTTACGATTATTGATGATTTGCGTGTATTTTTATTTTATTTTAAAAGGCGTGCATGTATGTTTTTGATGGTTCTGTCAGTTCTCGCAGATAAGATGGTTTTGAAATGAAAGTCCATATATATATATATATATATATATATATATATATATATATATATATATATTCTAGTATGCATATACCATCATTTGTGTTGTTGCTTCTTGAATATATGTGTCGTCTTTTATAACATATGTGAAACGACTCAAAATCATGTGGTCTCTATTATTTTTCACTTTTTGTAGATTAGATAGAGAACATCAAAGATTGCATACGGCCACTAACATAAGTTAACTCAGCTTTAAATTTTAAGGCATGCCACGTCAGCTTTTTCACCCTTTAACTTAACTCAGCTTTAACCCACACATCAATAACTCAGCTTTAACACACCTTAACTCACCTTTACACATAAATTTTCAAATTCAACCCCTAAACTTATAATCATACTTCATTTATAAATAAATATACTGCACCACCTACCCACTTTCTTTATTTATATATACTGCACATTTATTTAGTCACATGCCACCAACCCAACATTCACCTGCCACTTCTCTTTCTTCTCCATTCGAGTATTCTTTCTCACCGGAAAAAATTCCGGCAACATTTCCGTTAAACATAAACATAAGGGGCACAAATGAAAAAAAAAAAAAAAATCGTACTCAAACAACAAGGGCCGAAAGTGTAAAAAAAAAGTTTTTTTTTTTTTTTACAAATAACACCCTTAACGTGACGTTAAGGTACTAACGCAGCACCTTAACGCCACGTTAACGCAGCTACACACATCGGCTAACTGAAGTTAATGCACGTTAAAGTGCAAAAATGCCCTCTTTAACGCATGTTTAACGGGATCGATGTGAATGGTCTAAGAGTACGAGTTATAATGGTTTCGAGATTAAATGTTTCGTACAATAAAACTCACAAATTCTTGCTTTCTTCGCGCGAAACTAACAACACCAGTACTGTGAGTATATGGACTTGGTCAAGTCTTGCTTTCTTTCCACATGATGACAGTTTCTGCACCTGCTCGTTCATTTTATTGTAACACATTTAGGTAAAATGTAGTGATAAACAGGACTGATCAATAAAAATAAGTTAAAGATGATTAATTTAGTGTTTCTAACTTGAAACTAAACCGAAAAACACTTAGAAACAGATGCATTAAACATAAAAAAATAAAAAAATAAAATAAAAATGTAGACACCTTATATATCATTGAATAACAACCATGGTTTTATAAATTTGTTCAAATAAACAAGTTCATTTACAAATTTGTCAATCCCTCTTTCAACTATAATCAAACAAAAAGTTTTTCTTAATAAAATAGGGTTTTAGCCGTACAATAACAACGTACTTTTTTAAATGTACCGATTTAGTACGTGTACTATTTATTGTCCTACTTAATGTAACGTACTTTAATGTTTTGTTCCAATCTAGGGGTGGCAATTTCCGACACGACCCGAAACCCGACCTGAGACCGACACGAAAATTAGCAGGTTAGGGTTGAGACTAAATAGGTTTCAGGTCGGTTTTGGGTCGACCTGATTGACCCGTTTATTAAACGGGTCAGGTTCGGGTTGAAGGTTTCTGACCCGCGAACCCGATAACCCGAACCTGTGAACCCCGTTAACCCGAATTAACCCGCTAACCCGAAACCCGACCTGAGACCGACCCGAAAATTAGCAGGTTAGGGTTGAGACTAAATAGGTTTCAGGTCGGTTTTGGGTCGACCTGATTGACCCGTTTATTAAACGAGTCAGGTTCGGGTTGAAGGTTTCTGACCCGCGAACCCGATAACCCGAACCCGTGAACCCGAACCCGACCCGAATTGCCACCCCTATTGTTTTGTTCCAATCTACCCATATGTTTACAGGCTACACTTGAGAATGTATAAAACGGGCAAAATTGCCTACGTGGCATATTTAATAATTGAGTAAATTAATAGATCGTCCTTCTTGTTTGTCCCAAATTCCATCTACTGTCCTTGGTGGTTTCATATTGCATTGACATTTTTTTTTAGAACGACAACTAACTATCTCACAATATACACACCACAAACTTTTGTGTATGTTTTTATACGTTTTCATACACTTTTGTACGTTTTACATGTTTTCATATGATTTCGTATGTTTTATCCGTTTTTGTACGTTTTGTACGTTCTCATATGTTTTCATACGTTTTTATACGTTTTCGTACGTCTTCTTATGTTTTCATATGTTTTCATCCGTTTTATGTATTTTTGTACGTTTTTATACGTTTTTGTACGTTTGTGTACGCTTTCACATGTTTTCTTATGCTTTTATCCGTTTTCATATGTTTTTGTACGTTTTTATACGTTTTCTACATTTTTGTACGTTTTTGTACGTTTTTCGACGTTTTTGTATGTTTGTGTATGTTTTTATACGTTTGTGTACGTTCTTATACGTTTTTGTACGTTTTCACACTTTTCTTACGTTTTTATCCGTTTTCGTACATTTGTGTACGTTCTTCGACATTTTTGTACGTTTCTCTACGCTTGTATACATTTGTGTACGTTTTCATACTTCTTTTAAAACCTATAAAAACGTTCAAAAACGAATAAAAACATTTATAAAGTATAAAAACGGATGAAAACGTATAAAAACATCCAAAAATGTAAAAAATACGTATAAGACCAGTTTTATAAATTATAAAAGGTTTTTTTTTTTTTTTTTTTTTTTTTTTTTTTTTTTTTTTTTTTTTTATAAATTTATAAATAGATTTAAAAACTGCTTAAGGAAAAAACTTATAAAAATTTTCAAAATTTTTATAAATTAGTTATTTCGAAAATTTATAAAAATTTCTGAATTTATTTCGAAAAATTATAAGAAATTCTGAATTTATTTCAAAATTTTGTAAGTTTTTATAAAGATTTAAAAAGTGAACAATTTTTATAAATTACTTATATTTTATAAAGATTTAATTTTTTTTATTTAAATAGATTTAAAAACAGTTTTAAGTAAAAAAAAATTATAAAAACGATAGATGCAATTTTGGCAAACCACGAGGACGGCCATGTAATTTACTCTTAATATTTTAAATAAATATATGTTAGTGAAAATCCTATGTGGATGCACGTGTGGCAAAAAAGTTTTTGGTTTAGGTTAAACAAGTTTGGTGGGATAGATTGGAACAAAATATGAAAGTACGTTACATTAAGTGGGACATAAAATAGTACACGTACGACATAAAATAGTACACGTACTAAGTCGGTATATTTGAAAAAGTACGTTGCTATTGTACGATCAAAACCAAATAAAATATATCAAACCTTTACACAGTAATTGATTCCATATTTAAGTGTAGACATCTAGAGTTGAAAAATTAATACCTTTGCTATCGGCTTTCTAAGATGACTTTTATACTCTTGCCATTGGTGGTCAAGGAAGTTTTCTGGTGGTTGGAGTAAGGGCATACTTAATGCATCGAATCATTTTGAGTTGAATACAATGACACATCACCGCCACGTCAACACACTACATCTTTATATAAAAGACCCACAGTGCATTGAACAACACAAAGTTTATTGAATTTCCACATCACTTTTTTATTTTCCATTATTATGAAGTACATATATACAAATACATCAAAATACATTATCTTATTAACACAAAACTAAAATAATACTACAGTGCCGGCAAATTAGAAAGTAGGATACTCATGTATAGATCTAACGCCCAAACAATCATTAGTGTAAAATATAACTCTTAAAGACATATTGTGTATAGTGTATAACTAGAAGGTTTTGTACCACTTGGGGTCTATAACCATACTTCAAAATTGTTTTGTCTATTTTATTAACTTTTCCCACAACATTGAAAGCAATTTAAATACATTGTTTTGTAGGTACATGCAGGTGCATGAGATGGAGAGATACATGTAGATGCACAAAGAGCGAGAGATACAATTAGCTGGACCAGAAGAAAACTTCAAACAACCTAACTTAGTTACTGAGGTTGAGGCCTTGAAGGCAATTTTTTGATCAATAAACCAGGAGCAAATGTGGAAGTGCTTACTAATGTTAAAAAAAGACTTGAGATTGTTGAGAAAGCTCTGAACATACAACATCCAGAGGCTTCAACCTCTATTCATGAAACATCTGAAGTAAGGCCTAATGTTGGTGATCACTTTGTTTCCAAAGTTGCAAATGTAAGATGATATTTTGAATTTGTCACATATATGTATATTTCTTTTTTGATAGTAAATTCATATTATATTTTGAATTTCAGACTTCAAGTCCTATTCATGACAATTCAGAGGTACAACAATGTGTTGATGAATATTTAGCTTCCAAAGATGCCATGGTAATATCCTTTAATATTTTTTAATCCTTTAGGTATCCTTCTTTTAGTATTAATACTTTTTATTATATTTTCAAATTCAGACTTCAAGCCCCATCGAGAATGAAAGCCCTATTCATAGTCATGTTGACGCCGAAGATGGGAAGCTGTTTGACAGTGTTGATAAAAAGGTAATATTCTCTGTAATCTTAAATTTGTTTATCTTTAGTTTGTAACCCACCTATTCGTATGTTATTAATTACAGACCGTAAGCCCAACGGCTGATGTATCATGTGAGACATCAATATCTACTGCCTCTTATAATGGTGAACATGGGAAGCTTAATTATCTTGTGTAACAATTCACAATTTTGAGGTCATTATTTAATTATTTAATTTACTTATTATTTTTATTTTAAGTAAATTTAATCTTGCGAGTAACTAGATAAGTTATACCGCGTACGCCGTTAAATGTACATTTAACTCAAACCGACACCTGAAAATAACTATTTTTATGCATTTTGGTTTCTTACAATCATATTTTAAATATTCCATTTTTACTTTTCTATTTTTACTTAAACTTTGCACATTTTGCATTTTTCACGTTTTCAATTTTTAAACATCAAGTAATCACCCAACAAACTCAAGGATCACCTAAAATATCAAAATAGATTTTGATGTCAAGTTTTAACATTTTTATAAATTTTGTATTTTTAAATTACCTGATTTTAAGTTTCGCATCTTAAAAACTCCACATTTGCAATTACAGGGATCAAACTATACACTAAATGGTACATCTTAAACAAAATAACTAAAAAATTTGCAAAGTCACGCCACCTCCTCATGAGGTGGTCGATTTTGGTGTGTCAACAAGGACACTTGTCCTAACTACTTTATTTTGTCCCCCACTTATTTACAAAACCACTTAATAGAAACCAAAATACCACAAACCACAAAATATAGATCTCAAAACTAGACAAGAAATTTCTTGTGCTCCTCCTTGTGGTTGTGGGTTTCATAGCACACAAACACATCCATAATTTGATTTCTAGTTAAAAGAAAATGCAAGAAATGAAGACCTAGTCCCATAGTTTGTTCTTGATCAAATTTCATCCATCCAAAAGATATATTTAAGAAGATATCAAGTGTTTTATAGAAGTTTTTGCAAGAGTTTTTGGTGTCTTGATCTAGTGTTCACAAAACATTGGTGATAAAATTTGGAAGCTTGGGTTGTTGTGGTGGTTGCAATCTAATGTTCTTGCCTTTGATTCCTTGTGTTTTTCATCTCATCCTTGTAAGAAACCACACCATGTTTTCCATTTTACTACTGATGAACATTTCGTTATATGTATTTTTCATGTTTCATATAGTTATTGTATTAATTTATGCGTTGTACATAGCTTAAAATGCTTAAAACTATCATGGGGACTAGATTTGCAAAGACCATATGGACCAGGGACTGTTCTCATTATTACTGCACTTAATCAGTATACTTTGAGACTTAGGTAAAACTATAGGACTGTAGATCTATCTTTTAGCTTCGATTTACCGGGTAGTTGGTCGCGTGACGATAGCCGATGATTTAATTAGAAAATAAACAGTAAAACTAGTCGGAAAACGCACACCAGATTCTAAACGTAAAAAGCTCATAGATCTAATCATTTATGAGACTCGGTCCAGTTTTATGAAATGAAGGTAACACTTTAACTTGAACGTAGCCAAAAACCCCACATAAAACGGAGTTACGGAACTCAACTTATCGCAAAAATGATGAAACTGTTAGGGCCTGTCCTGGATCAGACTTAACATATAAGGATAAAATGTTAATTACACTTAGGCTATGCAATTTTAGAAGTAGTAATACCCTCAAAACTGATTAGAACACTTAAAAACCTTTCCGGGAATATAAAATTTGAAGCATAACTCCTTACGGTTTAGGAGAAACGGGACTTTTAGTTACGAATATCCACTTTTTATCAAAACCCGCACTCAATCTAAAAACTTTATAACTTATCAAATTTACTTAAAAATAGTCAAATATATTTTATAATATCTTTAAACATTATAAAATGATAACAATATTGATATAACCATTTTTATAAAAATAAAAATAAAATTTGGTAAACTATAATTATATTAAACACTTGATAAATTTTACACTTACCCGAAGTAGTAGGTCCCACTTTCGGGAATAAACTTGATAACTTATCTTGGGACAATTTGACCACATATCGACACAATAGGATTTTTTTGGACTATAGAAATAATATAAAAACCCGAACCTCGGACGACTTATAATTTAAGGCTCGTAGAACTTTCATAACTGGACAATTTTAGTCTCTGTCATTTTATAAACCTTAAAAACTCTATGTACAATTGCATAATTGATATAATAAATATATAAACTTTCTTACATTCATACTCTATTATTTTAAAACCTAAGACACAACATATTATTTTTAGGTTGCTCGTAGGACTTCTCGGTTTATCTTTCACTTTACTTACATCTTGCTATTCACTTTTGTTTACGGTGAGTTCGTAGCCCCACTTTAACTCTTTAATCTGTTTATAAACCCATTGAGGGAGATACATGCTATTTTACAATTTGGACACAAATGCTTTAAACTGTATGCTTACCTGAAAATATTATTGCTAAAGTATCGATATTGCCAAAATAAGTCCCTAATTGTATCATGAACCATTAATCATTTCCATGTGAATGCGAATATTGTGAATAGGCCTATTGGGATTGATAAATCCCGTTTGTGTGATCAGATAAGATGCCACAAATGCACTATATTTGAATAGTTAGGTAAAATGGCAATTTACCTTTCAGGGCATTGGTTCATTCTATGAACCTTCAGTCAGTTTGTATGTCATGAGCTTAGTGCAATAATAACTGTTTTATGACTATTGTGGGTTACGCAATTGTCTCTTAAACTTGAAATCTTGTGGTCCATTATTTATCTATAAACCTATGAATTTCACTCAACCTTTGTGTTAACTTTTTAGCATGTTTTATCTCAGGTCTTAGGGTATTCAACAAGCATGAAGTCGCACGGAGAATGCTTTGATGGCTTGCATAATATTATCATCCGATAAATCTTTATAAACTTTTATGTTTATGTGTTATGTACTTAAAAACTATTTGGGACCTCTTGTAAACTCTGATGTTTTATTTGATCGAATGATAAACTTTTAAAACGTCTCATTTAGAGTCGTTTTCTATGATTATGACTGTTGTACTAATAAGTAGCACCCAAATGATATTACATTCCGCAACGATATTTTGGGGGTGTTACATCTTGACCCTGCCGCGTATCCATCCTCCATGTCACAACTTGAGAATTTATGTCATTCAATTGGAGATTTTTCGGTAGTTGATCACATGCAAGTTGATAATCCCAGTGATATCCATTTACCTAATTTAAATGACCATTTTTCTCAATCGGCTGTTGTTGTATGTATACAATTTATAAGAAATACACACTTTAGATTTGTTTGCTACATTCAGTTTCTTATTATATTTTTGTTTTCATGTAAACTTACAGAGCCATCAGTATGATGATGATTACATTGATTTGGTTCACTGTTCAAAAGGTGATGCTCAAGATGCTCATATGGTAGAAGTGGCTGATCATTCTCTAGCTATAGGGAAACTGGATTGTCATTCTGCTGATACGATAAAAGCGGCTGCTCAATCAATGGCTTTAGAAGATAAATCAAAAGGTCCAAATGAATTAGGAGAGTCGGTGTCTGCTGTTGAAGAGAGCAAGGCTGATGGGCATGTTTGTGACAAATATGATAATAATTGTGCGCAAGTGGGAGATGCGGTGTTGGATATTGAAGACAACATTGCGGATGTACATGTTGCTGATAATCATGATCATGAAGTTGAGAAAGTAAGCGAGATTATGTTAGATATTAAGGAGAACATTGGGGATGCGCATGTTACTGATATAGAAGCTCATGATGGTGAGAAAGTAAGTGACCATGTCTTGGAAAATGAAGAGAACATTGCGGATGGGCATGTTACTGATAGAGAAGATCATGATGGTGAGAAAGTAAGCGACCATGTGTTGGATAATAAAGAGAACATTGCGGATGGGCATGTTACTAGTACATATGGTCACGATGGTGAGAAAGTAAGCGAGCCTGTGTTAGATATGGAAGAGACGAAGGCTGATCAATACAAGGTTGTTGAAGAGAACAAGGCTGATGGACATGTTGGTGAGACCAACGATAATGATTGTGAGAACTTAAGAGAGGCGTCGTTGGATAATCAAGAGAACATTGCTGCTGGTGAGAAGGTAATGGAGGTTGTGTTAGATATGGAAGAGACGAGGGCTGATCCGGACAAGGATGATGAAGAGAACAAGGCTGATGGACATGTTGGTGAGACCAACGATAATGATTGTGAGAAATTAGGAGATGCGTGTTGATCCCAGTTGAACACTTGATCGAATTCCTTTAGCTTGTAAAGGTTTAGCTATGCTAGACAAACTAACACAACTAGAATAGAAACTGTGTTAAATTTACTAAAGTCTATGCGAAATCTAAACTCTAGTATTAAAAAGAATTCTTTTGATGAAACAGTAAAAACAAGATTAACAAACAAAGCTTCAATATTATTAATAATACGAATACTCAACAGTATTAGGGTTTACAACCTTGAAGCTATATGAAAAACACGTAAACTCGTAAACTCGTATCTATCTCAATGCCTTAGGATCTCCTTTTATAGACTAAGGAGTCATAGTCGGCTTACAATAACTTGTTCTCTAAGAAAAATCTTTTCTATATCTTTTCTATACTTATCAAAACATTCTATACATATCTAACCGACTATACAATGTTTATCTCATTAGCAGTCTTAACTGAACACACTAGCAGCAGTAATATTAACTCTGGCAGCATTAACTTTGAAGAAGTTGTAACTTAGTACTAGTAGCACTAAGTTTTCTTCTAGCAGCACTAAGTACCACTGTCCTGCTCTGCTTCTAAGCTAGAAGCAGTAGTGGCAGCCCTTTCCAAACTACCTCCCCTCTCCTTATAGGTAGCCTTATCTGCAACCATACTAGCACTAGCCTGAGGTAGCTCAGTGCCCTTTGTTTGTGATTTCCTACGGGTGTAGATCTTTTGTTGTTGAGATGATGATGGTAAAATGGTGGGTGTGTGATGGGTTTCAGTTGGGATTATTGAACCTTCACCCATTTGGGTTTGGGCTAGTGCCACCATTATAGGAAACAAAGGTGTCACTCTCCCTGAAAAACCTTTTCTCGCCCTCTTCATGTTAGCAAAAATCTTTTTGGTATGAGAGGGAGCAGGGTAAACTCTTTTGTGAATTTTCTTGTCAGTAAATTGATTGTCCATAAAGAGTTGTAAAAACCTCGGATATATGTAAAGTTTGTTTGTGGATTTATCCATGTTCTTAACCATACCATCAAAAATCATCTTTGAAAAATTAAACTTCTGGTTTTTAGCCAAGCATATTATAGCAGAAGCCATATTAGTGACAAACTCATTCCAAGAAGTTGTTTTGGGACTTAAACATTGTAAGATGGTATGAATTAAGAATTTCCACCGTAGGGAGAAGTTTGCTTTTAAAAACTTTAAGGAATCAGTTTTCTTCTCATATCCCATCAGTGCAAGGTTTTCAAAAATTGCAGAGTTTGAGAGACACTCAATATTGTCATTAGAATCTGCTAGTTGAAGAGATCTTCTAACAGAATTCTCAGTAATGAGTATATCTTGGCCATCTACAACAGCCTTAAGTTGTACTTCACCATTGAGTGTTATGGCCTTAGCAGTAGACCAAAACTGTTCAATATGTGAAATATATATAGTACGATTCATAGTTAATGCTTGCATTCAAGAAATCAATGATTTCTGTGAACCCTTCAGACTCTTTTGGTCTTTGAAGGAATGCAATCATATTGTGGGTATCGGCAAATGAAAGTTTCGACATTATTGTGAATTTGTTGTAATTGATTGTGGGTTTTTGCAAATTGATGATAAAAAGAGTGTTAAGGTTTGTATTTGAGAGAATTATGTGAGCGTGAATTCAATTGAATGAATGATTTGGGGATTTAAACCCTTAATCAAAGAAGTTACAGAACAGTCCCTGCATTCTCAATCTCATCAGTAGAAACCTAGCAACATTAAGTTAAGCTTGGCAGCATTAACTTATACCTAGCAGTAGTAATTTTGAGACAACAGTTTTAACTCCAATTTCAATCCAAACATCTTTTGCTTTGCTAATCCTTTGCCTGTGATTTTCCCTCCTTTGGGATTACTCCCAAAAGCAACATATCCTCCATCAATTTCTTCATAATCAGTAAGATAGGACATGTTTCTTGTTATGTGCCTTGAGCATCCACTATCAATGACTCATTGATCTTGTAATTCCACCTGTGGGTTGCCCTGCACATAAAGTAAGAAAATTAGTTTCTCTTGGGGACCCAAGCCATTACTGACTTGGAACTGCCTTGTGCATCAACATAATCAAATTTCTTTAAAACTATTGATGCACTGTTGTGTTTGGAAACATGGTCTAAAACTTTAATTTTTGGTTTCCAAACCCAACAAGCTGAGGCCTTAACAGCATAAAAATGATTTCCTCAAACAGTATGAATTACTGCTTTTGGCTTAGCAGTAGTAACTACTGCTTTTGGCCTAGCAGTATTAACAACTGTATTCTTTTGAATGGGCCTTTTTATAGTTGAATGTGCTGTTTTTTAAAGATGTGTCATTGATTTAGCACCATTCACTATTTGTTTTGGTTGAGCAGTATTAACTAATCTAGCAGTATTAGCCAATACTGCTGTTTTAGAAACATTTTGCTTGGCAGTATTAATTGATACTAACCCAGATTTCATTAACACTGCTCTTGGAACCATATTTCTTTTAGCATTGGGGTGAGTATTTTTAGAAAAGCTTTGGTGATTCACCCTCTGAGCATAGTTCCAAACAGGTTTTTGATAGTAATGACAATCATACTGCAAGTGTTCAAAACTACCATAGAAATAACAAGCCTTGTTAAACATCTCAAACTGACTACCTAATCTTTGAGACATCATTCCATTCCAATTCCTTTGGTTCCTTATAGGCCTGTTAGTGTGCATCCAAGGTTGATCAACTTGATTGACAGTGTTCCTAGTATTTTGTCCTTATGAATTAGGTTTGACAAACTTTATCTTTTTAACACTAGGTTTAACTGTTTTTCTTTCAACCTTAGGTTGAGGTATTTTCTCATTCTCATCATCTGAATCCCAATCTTCAATAATTGGGGCATCAGGCCTCCTAACTGTGTTAGACTCTTCTACCTTAGTCATCTCAACTACAGGCTCCTTAAACTATTCTAGACCAGTAAAAGACAAATCCTTTGTTGGAGGCAAAAACTTTCCTGTAATGGGAGGGGGAACTTCATTATAACCTAAACCTGTTTTGCATTTGTTAACAATTTGACACTCTATTATTTTGTTAACACTTTCAGATGCATGTTCATACTTATTAACTGTAAGCTGAATACTTTATTTTTCCTTCTGAACTACATCTTTGTCCTTTTGAGCTACATCAATTCTTCTTCTAAGCTCTTTAATAAGTTCATCACTTACATAAATTTCACTCTTTAAAACATTAATCTTTTCTACATACTCAGACTCATTTGTTTTAAAGAATTCAAGTTTTTTCTCCACTGACTCTAATCCTAATTTATAACCTAAACACTGCAATTCAAACTTTCTTAAATCTTCTATCAGTTTATTATTCTGAGCTTTAAGTGACTCAACATTATCTAAACAAGATTTATAAGAACAACCAGAATCATTAGATACCTTAGAGTCAGAACTTGAAAATGAAGATGAGTAAGCCATCAAAGCATAGTTAGTTCCTTCTTCAGCTTGGTCACTCCAATCATAGCCACCCAAACCATCACAAGATACCAAAGCTGTGGAATTACTTGTTTCCACAGGCACAGTTCTCCTTGAGCTTTCTACATTCTTGTAGTCTTGGCTCCTTGGTGCCCTGCACTCTCTAGCAAAGTGTCCTATTTTGTGACAGTTATAGCATTCCACCTTGGACTTTTCAAAGCCAATGTTATCAATCCCATTGACTGTCAGATTCCTTCCAGTTTACTTCAAGAATCTCTTAGCTCTCATTGTCAACATAGGCATCTGCCATCTTAAATCCATCTCTTTCACATGATCTGGATGAATTTGTTCCAGATCCTCATTAATCAGCTGAGGACTATTGGGTTGACTAGCCAAGAAAGCATAAATCACAGCATCACTCAAGTTGTCAACATTTGTTGAGTTAGCAGCAGTCACTTGAGTGCTAGCAGTAGTAACTGCTTTATTGGTACTGCTAGTGTTGTTATTAGCAGAGGACATGAATGCCATATTCTGTGAGTTTGTACTTGAGCTAGATGATCCTTTGACCTCTAGTTCATACACCTTTAAATTATTGTAAAGATCATCCATGCTTATTATGTCAAGATCAGGTTTGTTTCTCCACACAACAACATGTGTATGCCATTACTAGTTTACAACAACCATTACCAGTTTACTACAACCATTACCAGTTTACTGCAACCTAGTACATAACACTTGGTACATAACACTTGTTGCTAAAACAAAAGCAATGAAGAGAACAACCAAAGAGAAAACAAATACAACTTTGTCATGAACTTTTATTTTTGACTTGATAAAAGTCAACTCCTCTGACATTTTCATCCTCAGTTCAGTTTGTGAAACTACAACAGCTTCATTGGAAACTGTACTCTTTCCCATCTTCTTGTATATCTTCTTTTCCTCATGTTCTTTGTAAAACAAATCTTTGTAGTACTCACTTGGTAGCTCCGGGTCTATGAACGCATAAAATTTACATTTCTTCTCTTTGTCCTAAACAAATTATGTTTTACATTCATATATTCAACATAACAATTAAAACAAGTATAATAAAATTTTGGGATAATAATCTTACCCATATGGGACAAGCCTTGAATCTTCTACCAGGATTTGTCGGGGTCCAAGAAGTTTTTTCTTTGACTGGTAATGGTTTTGGACATATGCAATGTGTATTATTGATGTAGTATTCCATGGTCTTTTGATTTGATTTGGAAGTGGAAGAAGAGGAATCCATTCTTTGAGTAATTTGCCCAATTTTTTGACAAGCATATATAGATAGCAAATGAGAGGGAAATGAAAGTTTGGAGGGAAATATAGATTGCAAATGAGAGGGAAATGAAAGTTTGGAGGGAATTTTTATGCGACTTTTTAATTGGGCGACTAGATAGTGTAATTTTAAGGGATTGGTACTTGGGTTTCTGCACAATCCCACAACACAAATCAGGAAAAATTGGTGATATTTTCACAAGCCAAATAAAATGAATTCAACCAATTCCTCAACATTTAAAGTTTTATTGGAATTTCAAAAATCAATTCGTGGAGTTTTACTTCCAGTAGACATTAATTACCTCAATTTGGTAAAGTATGTCAAGAAAAAAAATACGAGATTACAGATAAGAGCGTCAGTTTACACTACATATTCGGATCCAACAATATTGATGTATGTGATGATGATGATGTTGCCTTCTTTGTTACTGAAATATGTTGTAAGCATACCATGGTTCAGACACTATTCATCAAACTTATCGAGCAAACTTTGGAGGTAAAACCGTCTTCTTCTTCTAAGCCTCTTGATATCGATCTTAATGTTTCTTTGTTCCTTGAAGAATGTGCTTATGAAACACCGACAGTTGAACATCATAATAATGAGCGCGCATTCAAACACGTGAATGACGATGTTCAGCCTCGTTGGCAGAAATGCACATTTCAAAATATGCCTATCCCACCCCATGTTCCTGATCCTATAATTAAAAAGGTTAATACCCTTAAACATGCTGTAATATCTAAATTAAAGCAGGGTGGTTGGTTTGATGATAAGGAAGCATGCATTTATTCAATAGGAATAAAAGCTCTAAATGAACGTTTTGAGTATCGAGTAATTAAGTCTAGTAAGACTAGGTTCAATGTAAATTGTGAGGAAAAGGATTGCAACTGGAACATTCAAACATGAAAAAGTATTATAAGTCATAAATTCTATGTGTCAAGCATGAACGACGTGCATACATGTTCCCGAACTAGAATTAATCCTAATCATCGAAACGGTACCCAAAAATTATTGGTCGCATACTTTTCGACAAACTGAAGGATAGCAGAAGGATCTATACAGGTAAGGACATACAAAAAGATTTGAATATTGATTGGAAAATTGACGTTTCTTATAAAAGAGCTTGGGGTGGGAAAAACATCGCATTACGGTTGGTGAACGGTTGCCCTAAGGAATCTTTTGAGCAGTTACCGTATTATTGCTATAACTTAAAGTTGGAAAATGAGGGGACGATAACACACATTGAGACAGATGATGAAGATCGATTTAAGATGTTATTCATAGGGTTTGGTGTTGCGGTAAGCTTCACTTAAATTCTATTATATATATATATATATATATATATATATATATATATATATATATATATATATATATATATATATAAAATTTTTACCTTTATTATTATGCACATAGTATTCAATAACCAATATGTGCTTTAATAAAATAGATTCGGAGCTTCTTGGGTTTTTTGCGGCCATTGATAATAATTGATGCCGCACATCTTAAAGGGAGATGCCTTGGAACAAATATGGTTGCTGTTGGAATGGACGAAAATAATCAGATCATACCTATTGCTGCTGGTGTTTGTCAAGGTGAGACCAACAAATCATGGTCTTGGTTTATGTGTAAACTTAAAGAATGCATTGGTGATGTTACCGATTTGGCCATCATCTCTGACAGACATCCGAAAATTGCACATGCATGTAGTACCGTTTTTCCTAATGCCTTTCATGGGTATTGTTGTCGTCATTTAATGATGAATTGCAATTTGATGATTCTGATAGATCGTTTGAAAGCTTAGATTGATTATATCTTATCTAGGGATAACAATAACAAAGACAATAAAATGCACAGTGGAATAAGTAAGAACAATATTATTGTATAAGGTTTCATGTTATCATCTTCTCTAACATATAATTAAAAACTAATAGCCCCAATACTACATGATCAAGGGTAGTATGGTTACTAATCTAACAGGGATCAATGATCCTTGAGGCTGAACAAAACACAAACCCTAACCCTAGGCGTTTTTCCCATACCTTACGCCTAGGTTATACACACATTTACTGGTGTTCACATCTTGACACACTAAAACATAATAACCTGTATCTCTTTATATACTAGAGAATTAGGTTTACAAAGGACTAATAAGTAAAATCTTCTTTATCAAGCAAGTCCCTTGTGTTTTGCATTGCCTTCATTCTTCACTTGTAGTTTTGTATTTATCAACTCAAATATAAATCCCAACAATCTTCCCCTAGTTGATAATTACAAAACCTTCGTCTTGATCTTCCATGAATGAAACAATCTTCCCCTTAAGCTCACCACGTGAACTTAAATAACATGTACCACCAAGGATCTTCAAGTTGTAAAACATGTAAATACTTCTTCCCCTTTTTCTCATTATCCACTAGGAGACGCTAAGTAGATGCAACTTTGATCTTGACAACCACGAACCAATATAACACTTCAAATTCAACCTTCTAATGTCTCGAATTACCCGCCATTAAGTTTTCCGCACTAATAATGAATCCAAGATAATAGAAACTTAAACCATTAGTAGTAATAACATCTAGCAGTTGTAAAACCCTTCCACTCGAATGGTGCACGTAGTAACCATAAAAAATTTTCAAATAACTAACCACCATAGTAACAAACACCATGTAGTACCATCCATGAACGAGCACCAAATAGCTTACTAAAAATGACTACAATAGTATTTGTGACCAAGCAGTAGTAACGATGAAGAATAGTTCTTTGATTGAGCAGTAAAAACCATGTAGAAAGTAGAAATCTTCCCCTTAACATTAACATGATAACTACTTGAACAATCAGCAAAGTCCAAATAACAAGTGTAACAACATCTGATATCTTGAACTTTGAAATCAAACAAACCTTTGTGTGTGTCAAACTCATCCAAGAACAAAACCATTTATTCTGCTCATTACACTTGTAATAATAACAAATCAAACATGAATATGCATATAACCATACCTCGAACCATAACATCATGTAAACTTCCAAACCAGGTCGTACAATAAAGCTTAATCAACACCAAAATTTATGTCATACTTGCATAAGAATCATATCCTAAACCCTCTTCAAACTGAATATAAAATAACACACTGTAGGATATTCACTAACAAATAAACACACGTTTGGGAGTATAATATGGATCGAATAGAGTTTAGAGAGAGAAAGAGTTGGAACCTTGAGAGAGAAAGTGAAGTAGAATATATTAGTGTGAGAAAAGGTCCAACCCTTCCCAAGTGTGGGAAGGGGTATTTATACTTACTACATATTGTGCCCCTAGCGGGCTGTGGAGTGAGCTGACAGTGGGTAAAGACCCGACCCACTCCACAATACTAATAATAACTAAACTACTAATAATAATACTAATAATCCTACGAGCTATGATGTGCTAATAAGTACTCGGGGTGACCGAGTCTTCAACTGAATATTCATATTCCTAACAATCTCCCCCTAAGGGAGGTCACCCCGGAAGTAATGTTCTGAATTCTTGCACTTCATCCTTGGCTCTTGACTTCATAGCTCGTTGACTTTGATTCTTCAATATCATCAATCTTTGTGCCTTCAGCAGTGACCTTTAGATGACTGTTCTTCTATCTTGGATGATCTTTGATCATTCTTTGACATTATCATCCAACTTGTGTCTTCACGTCATCTTGCATCTTCAACTTCATGTGAAGTTGTGATCTTTGAGCTTTCTTAGAGATCATCAGTCACCGAAAATCTCTGAGCTTATCCACTGTAGTGATATTGCCTCCATGTGACTTGTTGTGACTGTTGGACTCACATACTCACACTTTTCTGGATCATGATAGATTTCATCAGAGTTGCGGAAGCATTGTTGTAGGTCTTTCAACTATCATGATGTCTTTGGTAATGAGTTGGAAGTGTGAGCATGGAGGGTGGATTGACACGTTTCAGCTGGAATCAGGAACCACCATCGCCATCTTTATATGAATCTGAAATAAAACAGTTAGCAATAAAGTCGGAGAATGAATATGGCTTTGTCATTCGTTCGATATGTGGTTGGATTTAACCTTCGGTTCTGTGAAGACCAACCTGTGATCAGGTAGAATTCCCTTTAAAGAAGATTCTCCTTGACAGGAATTTCCAGCTTGTAGTAATGAGTCTTCCAACAAAATAATGTCAGAAACATCATACTAAGCATGTTCTCATACCGGAACATCTCAAAGCAGACATCACGGTAGAGTGAATCAGTGAATTAAATACCCACTGATTGACGAGAAATTGATTAGAAATATCACTTGCGTGTCACCGAATAAACATTTTGTGAAACACGACAAGGGTTTTATAAATTGAAATCACATTTCTGTCAAAAATACTTTTGTTTGAAAGTTTTTCACAATCAATGTGCTCGAAACATTGTTGGTGAGCACATTGAAAGGTTTTCCAAAAGTATCCGTCAATCCATATCCTGGAACAAGTTTGATTCAAAATTGAATCGCCCCATCGTTTCTTTCTAGTTGTCACAAGCTTGATCCATGAAGGATCTCACATGTCACCCACCAAGAGCTTGTTAGATGTTGGCTCTAAAAGGATTTCCATCTTCATTGTGAATACTTTACGTATCACTCGGATGTTCTGGCAATACCACAAGGATAATGCGTAGGACTCTTCATATATATTTTCTTGCTTTTCACGGTGTATGAAATAGCAAGCATATTGGAAATGTGTCCTAATGAGATTAATTGATGATCTCTTGGCTCTAGACTCAATAGTGCATTTTGATTTAGTGATCGGAGGCTGGAGAGAACTGCCACCTTTTCAATATCGTCAAACTCGGAGTGAGAGAGACGATTGCAATGTATTGATCTCCGTGACAAGTGAAACAAGAGTCCTTTGAGGGACCTTGAGTGGCTAGGGAGGGTTGTGCAGCATATCACTGGGTCCATGATACTTTGTCTTCAATGTCAGCAATCAACTAAGTGATTCTGACAGCATATGTATTGACCCGGTTTCTGCCTAAGGTGTAAGGAGGGCTTCTTTCTTTTCACCCTTTGTCTTTACATTTCTTTTTCATTCTTCAACCCCTTCAGCGCTTACCAAGACTTCATTACTAGCACCTTGTTGGGTTTGTTCCAGTACTAGCTCCATCTCAGTCGACACTTTTCCCTTATTCACTTTTCTCCTTTTTAATCATTCCTAAGGACTTCTATTCTAACTAGATGATTGTCCCTGGGAAGATCCCTCCGGTTCTGGCTGGATCATGGGAACTAATACCTAACCTTACCATCCTTATAACTCCAATACATAAAGTAAAATGGTCGGTCCTTGGTATTCTTTCACAATAGCCATCACAAATCATTCGCTCCCCCTCAATATGTGCATCGATATACGAAAAGGTTTAGCCCATATGGGAGAGCCTACACTTGAGTTTCAAAGGATCACATTTTATATCAGAATTTCATATTTAAGTCACATTCTCTCCCCCGATCAAAAATTTCAAACCATTTGAGATTTGTGATCCCAATTGATTTAAATATATTTAGAAAATTTGGGATAAAATGTGGTCAGGTTTAATATATTCTGATTATGAAGCATACAATGCTCCCCCTCAAACCAAGAGAGAGTGTCACTGCTGATGTTGCACAATGTTTAAAAAGGTGTCAAAATTTTGAACAAATAAACTCCCCCTCAATTAATGACCCATTTTCTATTTAAAGAGCTGTAGTCATTCAATTGAGTGATAAGTATTTGTGAAATTTAAGTCCAGTTACCACCTTGTGAAACACCAAAACTCTCTTGAAGAATCATAGAACTGAAAGAGTTCATGGTGCAAAGAAGACTTCTCTTCTTATACGCGAAATGATGCACTGAACCGTACATCAAATCGGGGAAACATGGATATAAAGTAATCCATGCCCAGGTGAACATCACCCGGTTGGAGGAACAACTGTCTTTTTGGCGACATGCTTTCCCCATTGTACAGCGCGGGTTGCAGTATGAAGTAACTGCAAGCCATTTAGACATGTTTTAACAATCCATTTTAACTTCTGCTCGAGCTTCATTTAAAGACCCGTGCCATTATTGAATGACATTTCTAAGTCCGTAAATGTTATCGATAAACAGAAGACATGCCTAGGTGAAACTATTTTTGGTATTTTCTATTTTTTAATTTTTATGGTTTTTCTTGGTTTTAATATTTTTCTATATACAATTTTCTGGTTCTATAATTTTCTATTTACAGTATGTTTTAAGATATGTACAAACTATATTATTCAGTTTAAGACGATGATGAAATGAATACCGAAATGAGGATACGTTCAGTATGTTGTAGAAATCTGTGGTAAATCATCTCTTAAACTTTCACCACCAAAGCTTTCGAGGCTCCTGAACAATCGACGGAACTTGAGCCTTCCCAATGTACAGCTTTGATAGCTTCCCCCAAACCGACAATCTTCATACTGAGCAGATTCTAAGCTCTCTTTCAAGCTTACATAAGGTAAGTGTACAGCGAAAACCGTAGCAAACCCCATTAAATATTGCTGCTCCTTTTAAGAATAACCGTTGAGATTCTTCGATCGGGGGATCAAGTAGATCAGTAACGAATCATCTCACACTTGAATAATTCTTCTCACATTACTTCCCGCTGAAGACTGAAGAAACGCATACCAACAGTATCCAGAGACCACTTCCCCCAAGTAGTTGAAGTGATGCAGTCAGTCTCGTTATATGAAGCTCAAAAACCCTAAGTACACACTCAATCCCATAAATGAGGCCGAAAACGCATCATCAAGATCAATTAAGACCCGAAAATCCCCTTTTCTCCTTTCAGGAAATCGCAGATGAGAGTTGTTACACCAAGTTCAACTAAGTCCCGAGTGTAAGCAATTTATCCCGTATGTAGTCGACATGATAACACCAAGACAGTACCATAAAAGCTACTGAGTACCGGATGTACACATTTCCTTCAGTAGGATACCGACTAACCATAGGAACCATCATACAATTGTGTACCTCTTTTATCATCCGAAACTGACTTTCTCTTCCCCCACGTAGTTGGAATGATACACCAAAGGAACGAGTTAAAACACTGATTTTCTCTGCGGTTATAACATTTGTCTTCCCGGAATAACTTCAATTAAGAAGATGTATAAAGTTCATCATGTGTACTCGTTGTGCATTCAGATGTATATCTCCTTCCCCCTTGCTGGTTTTGATACCTCAGAATCAGCAACACATTTTACGCACATATTCTTGAGATCTTGCGAGAAGAACAAAATTGGCTCAAATGGATCACTTGAGAATCAACCGCTACCGAAACTGTCACTGACTATCTTTACCAACCCTCAAGTAGGCTAATTGACAAGATGACTGATGGAACAAACACGATATACCAAACTTGACCCTGAAGAAGAATTCCCCATTCTCGTGACTTAAACTTGCACTACTGTTGGAAGAACGGTGTAGAGAATTAATGCTTCCAAGCAAATCTCTAAGTACTCAATACTCAACCAAAGTATGATACATTAACACCTCTTGCGATTATCCACAACGTCATCGGTGGCGTGTGACACTGAGTACTACAACGTAACTCCTTTAAGTGATAGTTACCCCGTCTGCTGGTAACTAGATAAACTAAGTCTTCAACTTGAATCTTAAGCACGAGCAAGTTATCATTGAAGGTCATGCATCCAACCAACCCCGACTTCAAGATAGAGTAAGATCACGCCTTTGAGAAAGTCAACTTCAACCCCAAATAAGTGATACCTGATCAATTCCATAGTCACACTTAGATGCCCAACAAGTGATTGTTTGTTCGCTCACTTGTTCACACTTCTCCCCCTCAAAAATTGCATATGAGAATGCCATTTTTGATTGAACAAGTGCATATGAGGTTGATCCACTGTTCACACTTCTCCCCCTCAAAAATTGCATTTGAAGTTGCCATTTTTTTTGATCGAATGAATAAACGTCCAATCTGTGATGGAAGTAGATCCACTGGATGTCTGAACGAGCATGGAGCAAGTATGAAGCCTTTTAATGAGAATAGTCAGAAACAAGAAGAGTCGTATGACCATTTCGCAAATCTCAATCACCATGTAGTTTATTCACCCTTCTCCCCCTCAAAAATTGCATATGACGACCAACTGCCATTTTTGATAGAGCAGGTGAATAAGAATATACTCCAATGTACGTTTATCCCCTTTGGTGACTGAATGAGCATATGAAGACCATGAAGCTTGACGAGAATGGTCATAAATGAGAAGATTCCTCTTCTTCCGAAGATAAAGCGCACTCAAGCGTACGCCTTTCTTTTCTTTGATGAACGAGGCCTGAACTGATATGAACAGACATCATTGTCGTTGAAGAACGAGGCCTGAACAGATTTGAATAGACGTCATAATGTTGAGGCCCGAGGCTTGAACTGCTGTGTTCAAATGTCATAATGATGAAGACCGAGGTCTGCACTAATGTGTACAGACGTCATTGCCAATGAAGAACGAGGCCTGCACTGAAGTGTACAGACGTCATCATCAATTCCCCTCATATGTTGTGAGCAGCCTGAGTCCAAATGTCAAAGGACAATTCGTACGACCTGCATTTGAAAACAGACAAAAATGGAGAGTTTGGATTGCCGGATCCCCAATTTAAGTTGGGGTCCAGTTGGTTAGTGGGAACAGAAGCATCATTCGCCCGAGTCTCAGTAGGAGTTGGAATGCTAGTGGAAGTAGACCTAATTAAAGGGCACTGTTCTCCTACAGGAAATTTCCTTCCAGTTGGCTTCCATTGACGTACAGGCACTACTTTAGATTTAGTTATCCTAGTTAAAGGGCACTGTTCTCCTAAAGTGAATTTCCTTCCAGTGGGCATCCATTGGTAACCAACTTTAGCAAACCTATTTCCTGTTGCTTTCCAAGTTTGCTTAATTTCTCTAGCTCTCCAAACTTTCTTAACTGGGGATTTGTTGGACAACTTCAGAAATTTCTCAACACATTTATCATGATTACGCGAAATTAAGCATTCATTACATGTCTTGCAAATTGAATTAGGGTTTGAATTATAATTCTTTTTGCTCAATTCTGACTTATTGTTCCTCATGTGGTCTTCTACTTTCTTTTTAGGAACACTTTTAGCTGGTGAAGTCCTAGAATTCTTTATGTTTATCCTAGGTTTTGACTTGCTAGCTTTAGTGTCACTATTAACTCCTGTAGAAGGGCTGATGGGAATCTTAGTCTTTTTCACTTCTAGTTGCTCAACATGTTTTGATGTGTTGGGATCTGAAGTTTCCAAGGGTACCTCAAAGGTTACATGCTTGTTCTTACTTGTGGATGATGATGCACCTAATCTATCTCTTTGGTTGCTAGACTTGGGACCCGTGCCAATGGCATATTCTAACTGTTCCTGGATCCTTTTTGTGAGGACGCAGGCATAACCTACTGCCTTATCAAGTGGTTTTCCTATTTTGTCCTCTTCCACAACCTCACGAAGTGTGTCAAGTCCATCCCTAAGGTGACAGAGATACATTTGATGGACAGGTCTGTTGTTTCTCATGGGAAATGGAATAGGCCCCACATCAACATCATACTTTTTACAAGCAGTAGCCTTTGGTGCATCACAATTACAAGTGGTGCATGGCATTTTACCTTTCACCTGAGCCTTAAGATTCTCAATTTCATTTGTCAAAGAGGTTATTTGATCATTGTGATTGCTTCTTGTATCTTTAATAGAATCATATAACTCTTTGAAATGTTGTTTGACCTTAGAATTTTCTTCTCGATAACACTCATTTTCATGATGTAACTTATTTATGGTGTTTTGATATTGAAAATTCTGAGAATCTGAAGACGAAGGTTTATTGGTGCCATACTCATCACACTTGTTGGATTTCAATTGGGCAATTTGGGCCCTCAGCAGTCGAATCGTGTTCGTGTGAGCTTGAATTTTCTCATCTCGTTTGCTTAATTCAAAATAAGTATCAAATTCAGGAGCATCCAAGGATGTCTTGTCATTTGATATTTTGTGTTTTTCATTTAAATGTTGGTGTTTCATTTGCAAATTTAGATGATCAACTTCTAGTTTTGAAAAACGTTTAACCATATTATCATGGTCATCATTTTGAATTTTTTCAAGCAATTTTAAATTTTCCCCCTCAAGCTCAACAACACGATTCAGGGTGACATTTAATGCAATAGCATACTCATAAAATTGACAAGCAGACAATGCAGAATCAGTAGCAGTGTAAAATACATCTTGTGCAATACATTTAGCAATCAAGTTGTCATTAGTGATGAGTATGTTTTTTCTTTCAATCTCACGACTCTTAAGTTCTATTGCATATTCATTCACCTCATTTTCCATATCTTTAAACACTACTTTCATTTCTTTTATTTCTGTGTTGAGGGCAGTTTGCAGTCCTTTAAAATGGTCTTTGAGTAGTTTAAAGAATGGCATGACCTCAGTTAAGTAACACCTTTTTGCATGTTCAAAACACCTTTCCCCCTTAGTAATGCCGGTTGGTGTGATTCTCTTCTTACATGTTTTATCGAAATTAGCAAACAGTTGCCAAAGCACATATAAGCTAATAAAGGTTTTGCATTCAGTGGGAAGAGACAAAGGAACCAAATTCCTAGGTGTATTGGGAGGATACACCGTTATGGATGCAACTTTTCTAATGAGAGGGGTGTTGGCCTTAAGTTTTTCTTCCTTAAGTTTTTCATTATCTTGTTTCCAGAATATCTGTTCAGGTGTTAACTTCTTTTGAGGAGCAAACACAGTCAAACGATTTTCCTCACTATAGTCATGGGGCTTGATTATTATTCGTCTGGCTATGCACTCGGGATCCCTCATTTTCTCATTCATTCTTTCCCTTGTTCTCTCACTTATCTCATCCTCCTCTTTAGTGTAGATATGCTTAGGCGGGTCATGATTAGGCATAAACATCACATTAAAATCATTTAATGCAGGTTGGGCTATCTTAGCAATCTCATGAATAGCTAATTTAGATTTACCTACATTGCTTTCACTATGCTTGTCACTTAACTTTCTGTGCTTATACATCATTTGGGCAGTCTGTCTGGTTTGGTCTTGTGTGTACAACTTATCCTCAAGCTTATTCTTTAAGGTTTTGAGTCTAGAAAAATCATTTAAGAGTTCTTTTTCTTTTTCTTTGAATTCTAGCTTAAGTGTAGTTATACACTTTTGTACTTCCTGTTTCTGTTTGACAGACTGTTCTAGCTGATTTTTCAAAGAATTCAACTCTTGTTTTAATGTTTCTTCTCTTACTCTAGACTCTTTAATAAGTGTACTCATTCGACCTTCTAATTTCTGCTCACGTTCATTAAGCTCAAACTTAGCACGCTGTTCATACATGGCTACTTGTTCCTTATAGATGTTTAGTCTAGTGATCAAGTTATCATCAGGGACAAACACAGTGTTCTCATGCAGCACATAATCATCATTTAGAACAGAAGATGCACAACTAGGTACAACAGACGCTTCATTGTGATTCACATATTGTTCATATGGGAAAACATCGCTATTTCCCATATTAGCAATATCTGACTCAACAACATTTGTCTGTTGTACTTTGTCGGGAATCTTTTGTTCATGCAACACATTATCATTATTAATGACAGAAGATACCCCATTAGGTTCAGCCGACGCTTCGTTGTGTTTCTCATGTTGCACGTTGTTCCTAGCAGTATCTGACTCAACAATGTTTGTCTGTGGCTGATGAAGCTCTTTCTCTTGAGAATTCGGGCACACAAAGTCTCTATTGGCACCAACATAGTTAAACACGTTTATCTGTCGAACATCTTTGGGAATCTTTTGTTTGTCAATCATGTTGTTATAGGTGATGTATGAAATAAATAATCATATTAAACATATAAACGCAGCGGATAAACATCACCACACAACGGATCCATAGTGCCATATGATCAATCAAATATAATAAACACATAAACAAGTGAGATATACCTTTGAAGCGTGATCCGGGAGTCACCTACAATATGTATGTGTCGACTTGTATATGAAACCCCAAGAGATCAATAAGGTTGATCTCTTCTATGTGTATCCACACTACACGTCCTTGATCACCACCCGATGCTAGTCTAAACCCCGCAACAATGAATCTTGGTATAACCTACAATAGATAATATCAAGAGGAGATCAAAACCACAAAACCCTAAAGGGTGTTATGTTTGTGCCGTGAGGATGGAGAGGGGGGAGAGAGAGGAGAGGTTGTTATGGTATTATGATAATTCAATGTGTAATTGATTTGATCAAATCCTTTGATCTTATCAATTACAATCTTACATCAAGGCCCCTTAACAAGTTCCATACTCCCTCTTGAACCTCCCATATGGCCGGCCACATTAAGGGCCCACAATGGGCTTGCCCGTTGTTGGCCCAGTCCAAAAACACTAAGTCTAACTTAGTATTTAATGGCCCGTTATCGATCTCGAGTTACGTAGTCGTTTATATATTGTAAATACGATAAATACAATCTATAAAATGGTGTCTCTGTGTATAAGTGTGTGACCCCATAGGCTCACATATGTCTAGCCATATAATTAGTGATTATGACACGAGCATACTCCAACAGCTCCCACTTGCGACGTCATAATAATCAAGTAATTATACAAGCAATGGTTAGCGTCTAGCAACACGCCAAAGCCCCTAGAAATATGTGAGGGTAGTTTCTTAAACTTCTCATTTCAGATGGTTTATATGTCATCTATCCTTTTGTTACAGATACCGTGTTGAATATTAGACATGGATCAAAAGTCATTCTAATAGTTCAACTATTATGTTTCTCGATATAGATATTGAACAAGATTACCAAGTGGATTTAAGATTCATCTTAATCCCAGTTGGGTACGGCCATACAAACATCTGTTCAAATCATCGAGGGGCCCAATAGTATCTAACTCCAAAACAAGTGGAGGAACAAATCCCATTTTGACTACACGTGTCATTCACATGCTTCATATCACTCCTGATAATGGCTTTTATAACTACCTTATTCAGGATAGCGTTTAACCATATCAAGGAATGAAATTCCACACGTGCAAGACCTGCTTGCATCTCAAGTCTGAGGATAAGAGACATAACCTCTTGCGAGATTCACTATCGACGACGATCCATGTAGTGAATACTCGTAGGTTGGGTCAATCCAATGTTCATCCCAATGAACAACATGTGAGTGTGGCAAATAAATCACCAACACGCTCACATTTGTCTTAATTTGATGATACTCCCGTATCGTCAACCGACAATGGATAATTTTAGAATAAATAAATTATTCATGGATTAAACATGCAAATATAGAACACAGTAGTATAAATGAAGACGATCATACCCGGTATATCAATTCATTGTATAATACGACTGCTTACAGTTCCATTATCCAAATACTAAAAACAGATATGCATAGGACTACTCATAGGTCGGGATCCGATGTTCCCACCATGATCGAATCATGTTGTACAAGACAACAAGTAGTCATCTGAGTAAACTTTGAGAATACTTGTTTCAAAACTCATGAAAGGTTTGAATGATGATTGTCCTTTGTATGTGCACATTCAAGTACAAGACGAGTATCGCAACAATACATTCCATAGGGTGTTTGAAGCCAGCAAAACACCTACTTTAGATAGTCATCTGAATAGTTTCTCAAACTATAAAGTATTCTTATTCTTTTAATGTATAACGCATTAATGCTCTCAGTCGAGCACATCTAGTCAGCAATGTCATCATTCATGATGACATCCCACCATGACCAGGGTTGAGTATTATCTCAGTTAAATAAGCATCAGCGTATGCAAACAAAACAGAGCTCCTCAATTATCCGTAAACGTTTAAACATATCTTTGGTCCTATGTAGGTCCAATATAATGTTCATTTAACAATTATCTAACGACTTTCACTTAGATATTGGTTGTTATCAACTCATCTTGCATTCATGCAAATGATAGATATATAGTCCAATACTTAATATGACTTACATGATGAATCCTTCAGTCAAACTTAAGATTTCCAATCATATGTTCAATCTCATCAAGTAAGATTGATCATTGAGACTCCCCTCAATAACGTGTCATATTGTGTTTAGACTTAATAACCGCTTATGTTTATTCTAATAAACATATATATAACAAGGTTATATGTTTTATTTTATAAATCCCTCAAGAGAAACTTCATTCCAAGCTAAGGATTAAAGTCTAGCTTAGGTGGAATATTGTTTCTAATATGTCAATGACATATGAGATTTAAGAAAATAAATAAAATGCTCCAACTTGCTCTCAGTGTACTTAGGAGTAATCTTATTAATCAAAATCAAGTTAATGATTTTATGATTAACACAAGATCTCTGCTCCTAGATGCATGATCTAATCCACACATGGATTCTTTTATCTTGTATACTTAATAAAGATTACATGGATTCATAAACCCTTTTGATTACTCATCGTCCTCGCAAAGGTAATCAACAAGAAAAGTGTTTTGATATCCTATTGTCATATTTCATATACATGAAATCAGGTATGACAATTAATCGTCTTTATATATTTAATGTTTCTAGGTAGAAGGATTTAGTCATAGTCAATTTCTTGAGTACGAGTAAACTCCTTTTACTAGTCGTGCATTAAACGTGTGTACAAGTTTTCCCTTTTGAGTTTTCTTATCAAGAAACTCATTCTTAACCTCACAGTCTAACTGATTTGTAAGAGATCAATCAAACTCCACGAGTGATTGTCTTTCAAGGGCTGCATCTTAACATTCATAGTTTTGAGCTACTCATCAGATACAATATCTGATAATGCATCTCAGTAGTTAGCAGGTTCACCATGATCCTCTAACTTATTTCCCTCAGCATTGATATAAAAACTATATCATTCAGGTGCAAGAGGTATCCTTGTGGATTTATGAATGAGAGATATCAATCTATGGTTTAACATATCCATGTTCAACCTTAGCATGACATTAGCAAGTGTGCTCAGAAGGTTGTGTATTTAGTTCTTGAGCAACTTCAAGATCTAAAGGTGCTCCCACTTGCTTTTGTATGTAGAGACTAATCTCTAGATACTCAGCATCATGAGAAACAATAAATTGTTTTCAAGTGGGACATCCAGAATACATCGTCAGTTCTTGACTCTAGTTTGTTAATTACTTACTCTTAAGTAGTTAACAAATTCAGAACTTTAAACAAGACATAATGAGATTCATCTCATGCCATACTACAATGGTGTCTTAAATTCCTTCTGGGTTGGAACCATATTGAGTGTACACATGGCACATCCAATTTCTAACCTTGATAGCTTTGGAGGTAAAACAGTTTAAGTCATCAAAGATCAAACAATATCAATAGTGTTTGATTTTCCACGATGGACATACCATAAAGTTGTGGTATTCCATGAGGACTGATGTTGTGAGACTATCACACAACTCATTAGATGAACTTATACCTTTTGGCTTACATATCTGCCAACCAAGTCAAACCAGATGGCATCAATAGTAATTTTAGCCTATTGCATACTTTACTTCATGTGTATGTTTTGACTAGAAAACATAAACATTTAATATTATACGTCGTAAGTGTACATGTCTTAACAAGAAGACATAACAAATCAACGTCTTACTTTACGTTATTTGTCTTTCAACAATTAACTGAATTGATGTTTGTGTCTTTACAAGAGACCTAAACATATTCAACTAAAGTAATTACGAGCGCCGACACTTGGCCTCAATAGTAATTTCAAGTTAATTTCATACTTCATGATTATGACATTACAAGAAGACATAATCATATTTACTAAACAATTCAGTGAATATGTTGAAGTAGCTTTTCATGTTATCTTGATATTTGTTCTAATTAGGGCAACCTACATTTTATGTGTAGAAGTCCTAGTAGAATCTTAGTTTCTTACCTTTCAGTCAAGAAAAACTATTAGTCATATTGTTATATGTTGTACCTTGCACACCATTAAGATTTCTCCCACTTGTGCATGGCACAACATCGTGAGAGCATGCAAACAACACTACGCTCGTTTGTTTGTATGAGCAATATGACAATGTATAAGATAACATATGATTTTTAGTCAAAAATCAAGATATAGATATGTAGAACTTTATCGTTTGAATAATGAATCATGCATAACAATTTTATAGATAACATTTCAGGAAGCAACATCAGGAACGCGACAAGTTATCTTATAAAATTTATGCAATGGTTCTTATATAAACTATGATGCTTGACATGTGGAAAGTAATGTATTATTTCAAGACAATCTAGAAATAAGATGGGCAACTTGCAAGGTAATAAAGCTTACAGCTCCCACTGGATTAGACAACATTACATGTGTTTCATCACCAGTAATATAATCACGTAGCTCCCACTGGATTAGACAACATTACATGTGTTTCGTCACCAGTGGAGAGTGAGCGGCGATTAGATACTGTCCTTCTTTCATTGAATATCTACACATTATTGCTAATGTGAGTCACTTTGACTAGTAAACATGTACTTAGGTATTCAAGGAAGTGCATCAAGTTCTAACATATAGATGATGGGCTAGCCATCATTGCTATTTTAACTTGAAAATAGGCATGCATTTCCTCCATACTTGGTCTACCATACCACATGGGTATGTAGTACCACAATAGATTTATTGGGTTAAGACAAACTGCTAGGTAATCATGCTAGTAATTGCCTTTACCACTTTGCGTTTTATTGATATTTCCGTATTCTAATTATTTAAACTCATTTTAGTTTGGTAGCTATAGAAAACGTGTTCTTTAGTTATCCAAATATCTTATATTTCTACAATGTTTCAAAACCGAAACTAGGGTTATAAAACAACGTTGAAGGAATAAGATGTGTAACCATACTTAACCGTTTTGACTTTTACAAGACACCACGATTTCTAGAGTAGGTGTTGTTTGAGTTTTATTAGAATTAGGAAAATTCAAATATTCCTATTATGGCTTTTCCTCATAAAGAAAAAGGATAGGAACAAGTCTCTTTCATACAAGGAAAGAATGACTCAGTTCGTACTTTTAACAAGAAAAGAACAAACTTTTGTTTACGGTTGTGTTGCATTAATTCATTAATTGAATTTACAAAGTTCAATTTTAGTATTTTCGATAATTATCCTTTTATAAATTAACTACCCCATGTTTATAATATTAAACAATTAATTTACGAAAAGGCTAAGATCCACATTGTGCTTCTACTATCACATCAGTTGATCTGCTAGCAATAGTAGATTCAATTGGTAGGCGACGATCACCAATTGTATTACATGTACAACTCTTAGATCCTTATGGGACTCATGGCATCTAGTGTCAAACAACTAGTGTCATGTAGGCATGTTTTGTCCCATCTTTGCCTCGGGTCAAGGTCTAACCGCTTAACTCGATTAAGTCATCCAATTTGAAAACGTGTGATAATATATCTAGGTCTCACGCATAGAGAATAGTCACCTTGGGTTACAATTCAACCTAGGTCCCACGCATAGGCAAAAATTAATTGCAAGTGTCCTCAAAATTGGACGGCACGACTTAAATTTTGACGGGTAAAATATTTTGATGTGGATCAAAAATGTGTACGAAAGAAGCATGCATTCATTCTTCGTAGCACAAGTTAAAAACTTTTCTTAACTTAAGTCTAATCATTGTTTTAATTTATGTGTATCAAGTTGTCCATTTCAAGACTAATATATATCCTAAGTGGATTATTATTTAGTTTGGACAATACAACTAAAGAAATAAACAAACAATCTCAACCGGTTTAAGTGTTGTTTATATAGAAAACAATGATTTTAAGTTTCAAATCATATTTAAACTTAGTTAAACTAAATCATAAGACTTAGTTCAAAATGGTTTATGTTTTGTTTTAAGTTTTATGAAAACAATTTTCGTTTTTCATGTAGTCACAACCATACAAAAAAAACAACCAAACAAACATACAACCACAATATGCAAAGCCTCAACCGATGAAAATCCTATGCTTGGTCTTGTGAGCCATCACAAGAACCAAGAGTCAACTAGGGACTTATATCACAACCACATGGAGGGCTCCCACTTGCTCCAAGACAATCATGAGCAAGTGAAAGGCCCATTATGCACTTGAACTTCAGTTTCTGTCAGCCCAGTTTTTCTGTTTTGCAAGGCCCAAAAGCCCAGGAAGATCACCTCCTCATGATTCGGCCCAGTTAACAAAATTGTAGCCCTATGTCTTGTGGACCTGCACCAAAAATTTTAGAAAAAAATACCTTACCAATCAGCAGGTAATCACGTTTTCCCAACAGGTGTCCAGCAGCAACTTTCAGTCTACAACTCTTCAATCTTTCGCCTTTTGCTTCCAAGCTCTTGTTTACAATACATATAAAGTAAAATACAACTAATCTACTTTGTATCTACTGTAAAATGCCCAAACATTGGCAAAACCAAAATTGAAATACATTACAAAAGTGCCGAAACAATGGCAAACCCCAAAACATGAAAAACCAACCAACAATCACAATCACAACGCACAAGTGGTCTAGGTTTTCATCGGCTTTGCATATACACATAATAATACATACAATATGATCATTACAAGGTGTTGGCTAACTCCATGGACAAACATGCATGTATTTGCCATGGATAACAAAATAAATAACAAGAATTAAATTGTTAGCCAACGAATCGAAGAAATAATTAACAAGAATTAAAACCCCGAATAGTACACGTGACAAATGGCCATAGACTCATAACCCACTGATTTTAGGACCTCCTTAAGACCATTTTAACTCAGAAAAATAAGCCTCACGGGCTGATTAAAAATTGGGTTAAAAATCTCTCAAAAAACACGTTTTTAGGCCATTTTACGGGTACCGATCAAGTAAACAAACAACATATGCATAACAAATGGCCATATGATCAAAAAGTCCAGATCTTAAGACCCTCTCAAGGTCGACTTATATCATATTTATAAGCCCTAGGGGCTGTTTGAAAATAAACCCTTTAAATTCATTAAAAAACATCGTTTTTAGCCATTTTTACGCATATATGATGATCATATGACAACATATGATGGCTCGTGATACCACTATAGGTGATGTATGAAATAAATAATCATATTAAACATATAAACGCAGCGGATAAACATCACCACACAACGGATCCATAGTACCATATGATCAATCAAATATAATAAACACATAAACAAGTGAGATATACCTTTGAAGCGTGATCCGGGAGTCACCTACAATATGTATGTGTCGACTTGTATATGAAACCCCAAGAGATCAATAAGGTTGATCTCTTCTATGTGTATCCACACTACACGTCCTTGATCACCACCCGATGCTAGTCTAAACCCCGCAACAATGAATCTTGGTATAACCTACAATAGATAATATCAAGAGGAGATCAAAACCACAAAACCCTAAAGGGTGTTATGTTTGTGCCGTGAGGATGGAGAGGGGGGAGAGAGAGGAGAGGTTGTTATGGTATTATGATAATTCAATGTGTAATTGATTTGATCAAATCCTTTGATCTTATCAATTACAATCTTACATCAAGGCCCCTTAACAAGTTCCATACTCCCTCTTGAACCTCCCATATGGCCGGCCACATTAAGGGCCCACAATGGGCTTGCCCGTTGTTGGCCCAGTCCAAAAACACTAAGTCTAACTTAGTATTTAATGGCCCGTTATCGATCTCGAGTTACGTAGTCGTTTATATATTGTAAATACGATAAATACAATCTATAAAATGGTGTCTCTGTGTATAAGTGTGTGACCCCATAGGCTCACATATGTCTAGCCATATAATTAGTGATTATGACACGAGCATACTCCAACAGTTGTACAATCTGAGTATCTCTGATATAGCAGAATCTGAAGTATTTGACATGATATTAACGTGCACGGGATTTTACAATTCTATGATTTAAACCGAGAAATAGATTCTTTCGCGGGGTTTTACAAAATCAAGAATAAACCGTGAAATGATGCTTGATATGTGTTATGATGAAGGTCTGGTAGACTTGTTGATCTGTTTGGTATGGTTGTTGCAAGTTATTATGGCGAATTTTGGTCTGAAAAACTTAAAACCTTAATAACTTCTTTCCGGAAGGGATTTGGGCCATGAAAAGTTCGTTTCACAACTTTGTGGTGGAGTCTAACAATATTCAGGCTGTTCCGGTCGTTTTGACAGGTGTTTCGCTGAAAACGGAGTTACGGTTCAAAAGTTATGGCCGTTTGAAGTTTTGACGTAAAAAGTCAACTTTGGTCAAATATGACAAATCGCTACAATGAGCAGATAGACAAAATGCTACAGTGATCAGAGAGACAAAACGCCACAGACAAATCGCTACAGACAAATCACCACAGACAAATCGCCAGAGACAAATCGCCACAGACAAATCGCCACAGACAAATCACCACAGACAAATCGCCACAGACAAATCACCACAGACAAATCGCCAGAGACAAATCGCCACAGAAAAATCACCACAGACAAATCGCCACAGACAAATCGCTAGCTTTGGAAAGGACAAATCGCTGCTTTATGAACCTGGACAAATCGCTATCTTTGACACAAATCGCCAGACACAAATCGCTAAGTCGCTACAGGACAGAACAGTCACTATCAGAGACAAATCGCCAGCCACAAAACGCCAAACAAGTCACTATCGTAGCTGTTTGTCATTTTTTGCCAAATCTGGTAAAGGGACAAATCGCTATCTCGAGAAAACACAAATCGCTACTTTTTGTTTCCCACACGACACAAATCGCTGCGAAGAAGGTTTTCCAGAGAGACAAATCGCCACTTAGAACAAGCTTCGAATCTTCCAAAACTCACCACACAAAGCCTAGATCTGTGATTCCAAACACCAAAAACTACTCCTATGTAATCCCTAAGCTATAAAGTACAAGATTTAACAACTTTTAACCACTAAACAAAGCACAAAATGGATTTTTAGGAGCTAAAGTATTCGACCCAAAAACAATCCCCAATCTACTCGAATCTGTGAATATCAACACACATGGACCTAACCATGGCTCTTGATACCATACTGTAGGATATTCACTAACAAATAAACACACGTTTGGGAGTATAATATGGATCGAATAGAGTTTAGAGAGAGAAAGAGTTGGAACCTTGAGAGAGAAAGTGAAGTAGAATGTATTAGTGTGAGAAAAGGTCCAACCCTTCCCAAGTGTGGGAAGGGGTATTTATACTTACTAATATTGTGCCCCTAGTGGGCTGTGGAGCGAGCTGACAGTGGTAAAGACCCGACCCACTCCACAATATTAATAATAACTAAACTACTAATAATAATACTAATAATCCTACGAGCTATGATGTGCTAATAAGTACTCGGGGTGACTGAGTCTTCAACTGAATATTCATATTCCTAACATAAAATAACATACTTCGTCGTGTACTTTGATAAAACCCTTATATGATCACAACTACTAGCATCATAAAAATATCATAGGCAGCACTTAACGTCAAAGGTAGCAGTACCAACAATAATAACAAGTAGTTAAAATCGTAGCAGTACTAACCATGTCGAGCAGTACAAAGAACCATTGGTAGTACTAATGCATAAGTGTAGCAGTATAAACTTTTTAATGAGCAGTACTAATAAAATAAGTAGCAGTACTAACGACTTACAAGCAGTACTAATATTCCCAGCAGTACTAAGTCGAATAGAGCAGTACAAACCTTTCCACGCAGCAGCATTAAAACAAAACCATCAGTACTAACATAAAGAATCAACAATATCATCCTAATAATGAACAACAATGCAAGCTGCCCTGAAAACTGATCACCATCGGTATATGCAGCAAGAATTCAACCAAAGTAGCATTACATCATCAGGTCCAATCGACCATAACAGTTCCTCCATAACCAGAACGCTGTACCATCATGAATATCTTTGCGTGATTCTACGTCAGCCAGAAGACCAGCAGTTCTCAAACAAAACCCTTGAACAATTATGGTTTATGACTTCGTTATTATCTTTACTACTATTAACATAAAACCCTCAATCCAGTTTTATCTCTCTCACTTATTCGACATCAAGAACTTAAAAAACCCCAAGACAATCTATCACCACCAAGAAACAATATACGTCTAGGTATTCAAAACAAGAATGATTAAACCTTAGTTTAAGAACTAGGGTTTTAGTCAACGGAGCACATTAATCACAAAAAATTACTTATTGTTGCTTCCTTACAATTAAGAGCTCAAATTGAAGATCCCTCCGGTGAGAATGTACCTTGATATGCAAAGAACCTTCAACAAAAATTTCAGGCCGATCCAACGGTTAACGAATGAGCTATCGCCTTATGAAAACAACATTGCAGAAAGTTACGAACATAAAACCAAAGTCGATTTTCCTTCTTTTATTGACAAATAAAACCTTTTATAGGTACAAGGAATAACAATAACAAAGTACATAAACATATGAATTTGCACAGCGGAATAAGAACAGTACAATGTTATTGAAACAAGGTTTCTCGTCATCATCTTCTCTAACATATAATTACAAACTAATAGCCCCAATACTACGTGATCAAGTGTAGTACGGTTACTAATCTAACAGGGATCAATGATCCTTGAGGCTGAACAAAACACAAACCCTAACCCTAGGCGTTTTTCCCATACCCTACGCCTAGGTTATACACACATTTACTGATGAAGCGAAAAGTGTACCGCTTTTAAGGGGTCATTTAAGCCCTAAATCGTATTTATTTGATCAAATATTGTCCTAAATCGTTCCTTTTGTCATTTTAGGTACTTTTGAGGAGAAATCTGGAAAAGGAGGCATTTTGGACGTTTTTGGAGCATAAAAGTGAAGAAAACGACAAAGTCTCAAAATCATGCTAAAAGTTACCTTTGACGGCGTCAGGATTATCCCTGGACGGCGTCATGGCTTGGCAAGAAAAGGTGTATGTGAAATTTACTCATGATAAGCCAGAGAAATTTGCATGGGAATTCTGACGGCGTCACGCTTTAATCTGATCAAGGTCGTCACGGCTTAATTTAAAGAGGGACGGCGTCACCCCTAATTCTGACGGCGTCAACCCCTGATAAGCCAGAACGGATTTTGGAGAGCTAAAGAGGGACGGCGTCAAGAAGGTCATCCGGGAACCCTAAAAGCGGCGAGGTGACGGCGTCACACTCCAAAACGTGACGCCGTCAGATCTGAAAGTCTATATATAGTTTTGCAATTTTTTGTCATTAGTGTGGAACTTATTGAGGAACTTTGTGTGTGAAAACCCTAAGACGAATTTGGCAGCTTTTTCAAGGCTTTTTGCCTTGAGATCTTCCATGTTACATTGAAGATAAGTTATCAATTAATCATTCAATATGTCTATGTGTTGTTTGATTCTATCTTGTTCTTGTCTTTTGTTTAACATGCTAGGCTAGATTTATCTTGTGTTTGCTTAGATCTAATGAAACCTAGCTATTGATTATTGGTTATTAGTGTGTTGTTAGTTGTATTGGATGATTGTTCATCTATGTTAGGCTTAAGAAAACTGGCTAACTTCCTATTCGGTAACTTGCTTGAACGTCTTAAGAAACATGAACCAATGCGTACTAAAGGTTTTTATGGTTGTATTTAATGCACAAGCGAATTCTAGTGATCCCATGTTAGGAGCTTCCTAGCCGGCTCGACATAGGAGTGAAGTAGGAGCTTGTAGAGTTGGGGAAGTACGTACGCCACCCTACAAATGGTATTAAGGAATACACCCGTCATCCACGCAACTAATACACACTAATCAACCGGTAAAAGATAGTTAGGGAGTAAGGAAATCTAAGTAAACACATTTCTCTCTATATAAGTTTTACCACCTTTTCATTTTCTGTTATTTTATTTTATTTGCATTCGTAGTAACTTGGGTTAGTTGACTAGCAACTAATTCCGCCCACTCTTTCAAACCCGAGATTTTACTTGCTTTCATAAAATTATAAAAATATAAAAAAGAATCTTCTCTCACCCTTAGACCTATTAGAGTAATTATTCATACCTAATGAACACTATTCCCTGTGGAGAACGATCAATCCCCCGTACTTACCACTACACTATACTACATCGGTCAGGTACACTGCCTGGTGGGGTTGTAAGCCTCTTGAGATCCCTCGAGAGGTAAAACCTGTTGTAAGGTTGCAAAACCACGCATCAAGTTTTTGGCGCCGCTGCCGGGGAATAGTTATTGTTTAGGTTGAATTTTTATTTTATAGGTCTACTCACTAGATTCCTTTCTAGTGAGATTTTTATTTTATTTTTTCTAGGTTTCCTTTAGTCTATCTTATTTCTTTGTACTTTTGTTTGTGACACCTTCCACCTTCCTCATGAGTAATAGTGGTCGCTTGATCCCTGTTATTCGTATTTTCCGCCGTGCAAATTTCCAACTACCCGTTCCCGCCCCCATCGTAGAAAACAACAACCTTTCACCCGACCACCACTTTGGTAACAATTCTGAGATGGAGGAGTCTGACCATGAGAATGACTATGTTAGTCCGTTTTACTACTCAGACTCCGATGAGGATGCCGGTAATGGAGAAGTAGTTAACGAGGGATGGGGAAAAGAGGAAATTGATCCCTTTAAGTATGTTGACCCTAGGACTAAGATCGAAAAGGATAGCCTCTTTAACATGCAATTTCCGTGCAAGATTGGTTATCATGATTTTTATGCTTATCTTAACTCATCTTTGCCTATGAACATTATCTCTCGCGCTAATTATAATAAAATCATGGTAGATGAGCTAGAATATCAAGGAGATAACATTGTTGCTAGGACTAAGCTACTACACGTATTCGTTGGAAGTTTTGTGTATTTGGTGGAATTTATGGTTATGGAGAACTTAGGAGAATTCATTGATAACAAATTAACCCAAGTCATTTTTGGAGAACCCTTCAAAAGGTTGACCAACCTTGACGAAAAACTTGTGGACGGGTTAATTACATTCTCGGATGGGGATGAAGATTTTACTTACCAAATGCCCCGAGCACATCCTAGGTTTAAAAACTACTCCATTGAATCTTGCAATAGACTTGTGCCTCTTGATTTGTTAAGTGAGAATGATAAAAGGAAGGGGCTCAAACATCCACATGAGAAAAACAAGAGATACTATCATGGATGTTTGGAGCTGAATGATGAATACAAGAAAGATGAGGCAACAATTAGATGGCTCACACTCGGATACGTGAGCATAAGCGACACTAGATGAGCCTTACTTTGAGTCTAGCTACAAGACTCGTTAATAAAGAAAAGCGCTTCTTGGGAGGCAACCCAAGTTTTATTTGCTTTGTGTGTTTATTTATTTGTTTGTTTGATTTTATTTGTTTCCGTATGTATGTTTAAATTTTATTATTATTGATTCATGTTAAAAACAAATTTGTGAAAATGCTTTATTTTGTTTTAACTTCGTCTTAACTACATATAAAGGTATTTTGCAAAAGTTAAGTGTAAGGGAAATCTAAATCGGTTTATTAGAACACAAATGAACGTGAATCGTAATAGTAATAAATGAACATACATATTAGTATTTGTTTGAGTCAAATGCTTGTATCGAGTCATAATGATGTTTTGCAGGAATTCCAGGAAGTAAGGTGTAGGTTTTTCCAAAAATTTTTCCGGAAACTTAACATGAGAATTCTGTCAGATCATATCTGACGGCGTCAGGAATTACAACCTGACGGCGTCAGGTTTAATTTTCTGAAAATTTTTGAAAGTTTTGTTTTCATAAAGAGTTTTTATTAAATCTCTAACTTATAATCTCCAGGAATCTGCAAAATTATCATTCCACAAGCATTATATCCTTATATATAGATTTTATCCCGCCGATGTTATGCAGGTTTTCGTGTTTGTTTTCTCAGGTTTAACAGGTTATTTTGGACAAGGAAATGTTTTTTGAATCAAGCTTTTGGCGATGCATTAGTCATGGAGCTTCAACATTACCTTGGAAGAAGATCTAACCGTGTTACTTCATTATCCACCGAGCGAATCAGGGGAGTATTTGATTTCATTCTTTTACTTTATGCTTTTACATTTGTTATTTGAACATTGGGGACAATGTTCATCTTAAGTGTAAGGGGGGGTAAAAGTACGATTAGAGAATGCTATTACGCTTGATTTTTGTTTGTTTAATAGTAGATGTGTAATAAAACTGAGATAAATACCTGTTAGGGCAATTTTAGTGCCAAATTTAAAATTTTTTACAACATATAGGAGTGAAACTTTGATCTTAATGAGCGTCTCACGGATAGGAGTTATATGGCTAGCACAAAAACCGTACCACTAAAAAATTTTCCACTCCCAAATATGTGAGGTTCGCCCCTAGAATTGGTAGGAAAAGCATTTATGCTATGATGTGTGTACCGGTAGCACTTAGATTCTAGAACTTGCGTTAGGACCATTCCGAGGCCACAAGTGAGACTACATTCGTGTAGTTAGATTTACTACATGATAAGAGGCATTAGGATTAACCCATTGTTTTACACCTGTGTTTTTGTTATAATTACATTGGCTACATTGGTCAAGTAATTCTCCCACACCCTTTGCGTTGTACTCATTTTTAGTACACGATACCCCTAGTACACCCCTCAGAGCCTATCTTTTCGTTTCAACCTTTAAGCATTTTACTTAAAGGAAGAATTTGTTTACACCCCACTAAAATGTACACCCAAATCGCCTTAGCCTACCTTGTATGCACTCATTTTTAGTGCATTATTGTGACAACATTTGTTTAAACCCAAGTTAATTATCTAATCGATTACATGGTTGCTATGATGTATTATTTTGGATGGTAGGGCAAAAGTGTATGCAAAAAAAAAAAAAAAAAAAAAAAAAAAAAAAAAAAAAAAAAATCAAAAAAAAATACAAAAAAATGAGAAAAAGAAAAGTAGAAAAAACATACGGACTACCATCCCGTTTCATTTTATGTTTATTTTATGTTTTTGTTATTTTCTTTCATTAGCTTAAATCGAGTCGAGTCTTGGCTTATGCAACATTGTATAGTACATGTAATTGATCAAGATCTTTAACTCGCCACCAGTAAAATATCCTTTATCCAACAAAACCGTGTTTTCCTTTTCCCTACACCTAACGTTATAACCCATTTAAAAGCCCTCTTTGATAGTTTATCTTAGGTGCTTACGCCTAGTGGAGGAGGTTTTTGATCCTTTCCCAAGCATATGGTAATCTATTTGCTATGACAGGTAGTGAGAGATATTATCCGTTTTCATTTATGAGATTTATTTTGATGACACTTGAGAGATGTGAGTATCTAAACACTACTTGTGAGGTGCTAGTTTGTAATCTCCGTGCTTATTATGATTAAAGTGGAACGATTATTTGTTGTAATTACTTTTATGTTAGCATTAAATGACCCCTAACTTGTATTTTGATTAGAATAAAAGCGCATTTGCTTGAGGACAAGCAAATCTCAAGTGTAAGGGTATTTGATGAAGCGAAAAGTGTACCGCTTTTAAGGGGTCATTTAAGCCCTAAATCGTATTTATTTGATCAAATATTGTCCTAAATCGTTCCTTTTGTCATTTTAGGTACTTTTGAGGAGAAATCTGGAAAAGGAGGCATTTTGGACGTTTTTGGAGCATAAAAGTGAAGAAAACGACAAAGTCTCAAAATCATGCTAAAAGTTACCTTTGACGGCGTCAGGATTATCCCTGGACGGCGTCATGGCTTGGCAAGAAAAGGTGGATGTGAAATTTACTCATGATAAGCCAGAGAAATTTGCATGGGAATTCTGACGGCGTCACGCTTTAATCTGATCAAGGTCGTCACGGCTTAATTTAAAGAGGGACGGCGTCACCCCTAATTCTGACGGCGTCAACCCCTGATAATCCAGAACGGATTTTGGAGAGCTAAAGAGGGACGGCGTCAAGAAGGTCATCCGGGAACCCTAAAAGCGGCGAGGTGACGGCGTCACACTCCATAACGTGACGCCGTCAGATCTGAAAGTCTATATATAGTTTTGCAATTTTTTGTCATTAGTGTGGAACTTATTGAGGAACTTTGTGTGTGAAAACCCTAAGACGAATTTGGCAGCTTTTTCAAGGCTTTTTGCCTTGAGATCTTCCATGTTACATTGAAGATAAGTTATCAATTAATCATTCAATATGTCTATGTGTTGTTTGATTCTATCTTGTTCTTGTCTTTTGTTTAACATGCTAGGCTAGATTTATCTTGTGTTTGCTTAGATCTAATGAAACCTAGCTATTGATTATTGGTTATTAGTGTGTTGTTAGTTGTATTGGATGATTGTTCATCTATGTTAGGCTTAAGAAAACTGGCTAACTTCCTATTCGGTAACTTGCTTGAACGTCTTAAGAAACATGAACCAATGCGTACTAAAGGTTTTTATGGTTGTATTTAATGCACAAGCGAATTCTAGTGATCCCATGTTAGGAGCTTCCTAGCCGGCTCGACATAGGAGTGAAGTAGGAGCTTGTAGAGTTGGGGAAGTACGTACGCCACCCCACAAATGGTATTAAGGAATACACCCGTCATCCACGCAACTAATACACACTAATCAACTGGTAAAAGATAGTTAGGGAGTAAGGAAATCTAAGTAAACACATTTCTCTCTATATAAGTTTTACCACCTTTTCATTTTCTGTTATTTTATTTTATTTGCATTCGTAGTAACTTGGGTTAGTTGACTAGCAACTAATTCTGCCCACTCTTTCAAACCCGAGATTTTACTTGCTTTCATAAAATTATAAAAACATAAAAAAGAATCTTCTCTCACCCTTAGACCTATTAGAGTAATTTTTCATACCTAACGAACACTATTCCCTGTGGAGAACGATCAATCCCCCGTACTTACCACTACACTATACTACATCGGCCAGGTACACTGCCTGGTGGGGTTGTAAGCCTCTTGAGATCCCTCGAGAGGTAAAACCTGTTGTAAGGTTGCAAAACCACGCATCACCTACGCCTAGGTTATACACACATTTACTGGTGTTCACATCTTGACACACTAAAACATAATAACCTGTATCCCTTTATATAGTAGAGAATTAGGTTTACAAAGGACTAATAAGTAAAATCTTCTTTATCAAGCAAGTCCCTTGTGTTTTGCATTGTCTTCATTCTTCACTTGTAGTTTTGTATTTATCAACTCAAATATAAATCCCAACATATTCAATTTTTGAGATTCGAGGCTTAAAACCTGAAGTTTATAGAAAACTAGAAGAAGCTGGATTTGGTAAGTGGTCACGGGCTTATTGCCTTGCAAAGAGATACAATTATTTGACCTCAAATAGTGCATAATTAGTAAACTATTTGACCGCAAATTTTTGGAAAGTTCCAATAACCATGCTAATGGAGTACTACAGAAGGCTTCTACAAACTTTTTATTGTGATCGTCGAGCAAAATACAAAGGTAATTCATAAAAAATGTGTATTATGCTTTATTTAACATTTCATATATGTAACCGGATTATATTTTTTAATTTTAGATGCACCAAAGGATGAACTTACTGACTGGGCAGCTGCAAAAGTAAATGATAGAATGGTAAAGAGCGCTACTTGGGTCGTTAATAGGATTGAGATGTTCAAAATGTACCAAGTTACTGATTCATGAGAAGTTCATATTGTTGACTTTGATAAAAAAGAATGCCGTTTTCGCAAATGGCAACTATCGGGTTTACCCTGTGGCCATGTTTGTGTTGTGTCTAGAGTTGAAGGTTTGAATAACAATAGCAGTTGGGCGTTAAAATTGTTTAAGAAAACAACACTAAAAAATACGTACCAAGAAAAGGTGTATCCTTTAAAATATATGAAATAGTGGCGTACTCCTAATGACTTGCAAGTGGTAAAACCATCGCTTATGGATAAGCGGTAAGCTGGAAGACTAAAAGAGAAAGACCGTATCTGATCACCGGGGGAGGAACCAAAAAGCACAAAATGTACGAGGTATGACAACAAAGGACACACAAGAAAGTCATGTACTGTACCATTGGTCCATAAAAGGTAATTGTTTTTCTTTAGTGTAATGTACGCATTTTGTTATTTAGTTTATAGTATAATTGTTGTTTCAACTAACGTTACATCTCAGAAATGTAAAAGAAACACAGAATCATGCACCCCTACTAACGAGATAGGAAGGATAAAGCACTCGTGAAGATGTTGAACGGAGAGAACCAAATGCTGAGTCAAACAACGCTTTAATATGGAACTGTGAATCATCTACTCCTCAAAGCAACATTCCTAACAACAACATTCAGTCACAACCAGGGTCCTCAGGTCATCTGAACTTTGTTCATTTGGATTATTTCTAGGGTATTATATGGAAGTTGTAACTTATCATTTGAAATATGATAGCATGGATTGTGATATGATATGTGCCTGCCTAATATGCCTTTCTTATTTCTGTGTGCGCTGTCATGTATGGTTATCTCAGTTGTTTGTAAGATATTGAATTCAATAAAACTTGTTGTTTATGTTAAATAAATTTTGAATACTTACCTTTTTGATTGTTTGGATCTGTTGGATTATCTTTTAACTCCGTAATCTGCTATACATTCTTCTTGTTTCTTGGTCTGAGACGAAACAGGCAAACCTGTCGCATTTCAATTTAATTTAAGTTACCGCTTGTTTTTTTATCAGCATACCAGCATATAAAAGTTCAAACAAAATGAGTATACATTTTTAATTGCTTTACTGCTTGCTATTCCAAGTTCATCAAGAATGTTATCCTGCCCAATCATAAGCATTTCAATTTTATGAACAAAACATTTATTAGTTTTGAAGCTAAAGGTATCATCTCAGTAAGGTTAGTGAACTTGAATCTGATCTACAAACTTGTTCTGAATTCATCTTGTTCAACTGAGTAAGATTAGTGAACTAGAAGCTTTTGTGTATGGTCAAGAACTAAGAAAAAAGACTATAAGCTTCCACAATTATGTAAAACAACTACTTCTATAATCAATGCTCGTTATAAGTAACGCGCTTATGCAAACACGATTAAACCGAAATGTTAAACTACCAAAGATAAAACAAAAACAATATCAACTACACATCTCACGCAGTTCTCATAACTTATGTCTAATATCAACAGTTTGTTAACAATACTAAAACTATCAACACATAAATAAAGTAACAAAACAGCAATTGCAAATACATACTAACATCAAATTATATTGATAACAACATAATTAGTTAATACACAAACATGATTATCCTTGATAACCATGTAATTACATCATAATACTTCAAACTAAGACGCTTCACAACCAAAACCTAACATAACATCACTTGCCCAAAAGATAACCATTAAATTACATAACTTGCCCAAAAGATATGCACCACACCTAACCAAGCCCTAACATAACCTAAAATCCCAAATTAACATCTACAAAGCATAAACGACTGACCAACAAAAGAAACCCCATAAAACCCAAATAACACACATCAATGTTCCATCATCTCCAGCTTGTCAATGATGGCAACCAAATCACGAATGCGCACACGCTTTTGTGAAGCAACAAGGAGTAGCCTAGCAACTTCACACAGATCTGCAATATTCATTCGCCTCATGTCATCGATACTTTTCAGAGACGAGTTTGACCCTCAAAGAAGGAGTAGTTCCTTAATCGTTTTACGCCTATGATCAATACGAGCACTGATTTCACAAGCTTTGGCCCTAAGATCTAATTCATCACGAACAGTGTCTTTAACTTCTTCCCAGTAATCTATAAGCATCATGTCTTTAACTAGCCTGGAGTTGGCAACATTTGCTAATTGATCGCAAATGGGTATGGATGTAGTCATTTTATTAATGGAGATAGTGATTTTATTTTGGAACAAATTTGGTAAGAGAAACTGTGGTGGATGATCAAAGGAATGACTAGATGGTTATATAGAAAAGTAATGATGAAACAAAAAAATATCTGTAACATCGAGACACACAAAAACTGAACAAGCGCCTCTTCCCTTTTCCCATGTAAAGAATTTTGTATCAAACGTTTCAAAATTTTTGTTTTCATTTTTTTTTATTTATTTTTTATTTTATTTTTTTATTTGTATTTGTATCAATAGACATAAAACTTGTATCGTTTTTCATTTTTGGTATTGTAATGTTTATAGAATGGAAAAACGTTTTATTTTTAAAAATAATTACACAACAATCTTTTAGAAAATAGGTAACCAAAAAGCACAACAATCTTTTTTTAAGTACAAGACCCTATTAAACTAACATAAAAAAAAAAACACAAAACAAAAAATATAAAAACCTTCAAACAATTACCAAAACAGCAACTATTTTTTAAAAATAATTACACAACAATCTTTTAGAAAATAGGTAACCAAAACTTGCTGGGAATTAAAGCTTCCAAGGTATTAATGCTGCTCAAGATGATTAAGGCTGCTCATGTGATTACAACTACTCAGGTATTACAAGGAAAATGCTTAAGTCATTACTACTGCTGATTATAAAAGTTACTGCTGCTTATGAAGATTAAGACTGCTAGTGTATATTATAACTGCTGAGAATTTCAAGAAAATATACACTAAGTAGTTAATGCTGCAAGACGAAAACTTAGTAATGCTAGTACTAAGTTACAACTGCTGAAGACTTAATGCTGCCAGAGTAAAGATTAGTACTGCTGATTGTTTATTAGTGATGCTGGAGTATTAGAGTCGGTTAGATATGTATCGTATGTTTAGATAAGTATAGAAAAGATCCTAAAAAGATTTATCTTGCTTAGAAAGTTATCCAAGCTGGGTGGAGGCTATGCAGGAGGAGCTTCTGCAATTCAAGCTACAAGAAGTTTGGACTCTGGTAGATTTACCAAATGGGAAGAGAGTTATTGGTACTAAATGGGTTTTCAGATGCAAAAAGGATGAAAGAGGCATTGTGATAAGAAACAAGGCAAGATTGGTAGCTCAGGGATACACTCAAGAAGAAGGATTGACTATGATGAAGTCTTTCCCCCAGTTGCAAGAATTAAAGCTATAAGATTGTTCTTGGCTTATGCTTCATACAAAGATTTTGTGGTGTATTAGATGGATGTGAAAAGTGCTTTTCTTTATGGGACAATTGAAGAAGAAGTATATGTCTCAAAACCACCTGGATTTGAAAATCCTAATTTTTCTGACAAAGTTTACAAGGTGGAAAAAGCACTTTATGGTTTACATCAAGCTCCCAGAGCTTGGTATGACAAATTGTCAACATACCAGTTAGACAATGGTTTTAGTAGAGGGAAGATTGACAAGACCTTGTTTATCAGAAGACACAAAGATGATATTTTGTTAGTTCAAGTTTATGTTGATGATATTATATTTGGATCTACAAACAAGGAGTTATGCATTGAATTTGAGAAATTGATGCATGAAAGGTTTCATATGAGTTCTATGGGAGAACTCACATTCTTCTTAGGGTTACAAGTCAAGCAGAAGGAGAATGGCATATTTATCATTTAAGATAAGTATGTGGCTGACATTTTGAAGAAGTTTGGGTTTACTGATGTGAAGCCTGCAAAGACAACAATGGAGACTTCCAAGCCTTTGCTCAAGAATGAAGATGGTGAAGAAGTTGATGTACACTTATATAGATCAATGATTGGTTCATTGATGTATCTTACAGCTTCAAGACCGGATATTATGTTTGTAGTGTGTGCCTGTTCAAGATACCAAGTCACACCAAAAGTTTCACATCTTAATGCTGTGAAAAGAATTTTTAGATACTTGAAAGGTCAACCTAAATTGGGCCTTTGGTATCCAAAAGATTCACCTTTTGATTTGGTAGCATACACTGATAGTGATTATGCTGGAGCAAGCTTGGATAGGAAATCCACAATAGGAGGTTGTCAATTTTTAGGATGTAGGTTGATTTCATGGCAGTGCAAGAAACAAACTGTGGTTTGCTAATTCCACAACAGAAGCTGAGTATGTGGCTGCTTCAAGTTGTTGTGGACAAGTGCTCTGGATTCACAATCAATTGCTGGATTATGGGTACAATTTTATGCATATCAAAATATTTATTGATAATTGCAGTACTATGTGCATAATTAGAAATCCTGTTTATCACTCAAAAAACAAAGAATATAGAGATAAGACGTCATTTTATAAGAGTTTGTTATGGAAAGAAGTTAATTCAAATAGTTAAAATTCATACTGACAATAATGTTGCAGATTTGCTCACAAAAGCTTTTAATGTGGGTAGATTTCAATTTTTGATTGCCAGTATTGGAATGTTAAATCTTTAAAATCTCTTATCTCTTTGTGTTTTTGTAAAGTTTTGTAAGGATTAGTACTGTTATTTAAGTCAATAAATTGTTTCTGCTACCAAGTATACTTAGTGTTGCTAGTTATACTTAGAACTGCTGTGTTAATGTTGCCACTTATACTTAAAACTGCTAAGTATAAGTGATAATGTGATAATTGTGCATTGTGTTATAGCTTGTGGTTTTGGACTAATCTTTTGCAGGATAAGCCAAGACAAGTGTTGGAATGATGATACATAAGCTGTTTGGAGTGGAAACTGACTTAGTGCTGCTAAGCATAAGTTAGTGCTACTAAACCTAACTTAATGCTGCTAGGTTTCTACTGCTAAGTTTGAGAGTGCAGGGTACTGTTATAGAACTTTGAACGATTAGGGGTTTATATCATTCAATCATTCACACAAGTGTTTTTATCCGATCAAAACCTCTCTCAAACTAAACCCTAACTTGTTTTTATCGTCTAATTGCAAAATCCAGCAAAACCCTACACGATTTTTCAAAATTACACAATGTTGACTTTCTCTTTTGTTGACCAACACAACATGGTTGCATTTTTGCAAAAACCCAAAGATTCTGAAGGTTTTGCTGAAATCATTGATTTCTTAAATGCAATTCATATTAGATTTGCATTAACAGTAAACCCTACTATATATATTTCCCAAATTAAACAGTTTTGGTCTACTGCAAAGGTCAAAACTATTGATAGGGAAGAACAGATACATGCCCTAGTAGATGGGCAAGAAATTCTGATTACTGAGACTTCTGTTAGGCAAGTTCTTAACCTAGCAGATGCTAATGGAATTGAGAATCTTTCTAATTCTACACTTTTTAAAAACCTTGCACAGATGGGGTATGTAAAGAAAAATGATTCTCTAAAATTTTCAAAAGGATCCTTCTCCCCTCAGTGGAAATTCTTGATTCATACTATCTTACAGTGTCTTAGTCCAAAGACAACTGGCTGGAATGAGTTTAGCAGCAATGTGGCTTCTGCCATAGTCTGCTTGGCTACAAACCAAAAATATAATTTTTCAAAAATGATTTTTGGTGGTATGGTCAAGAACTTGGATAAATCTGCAAGCAAAATTTTCTTATATCCAAGGTTTTTACAATTACTTATGGACAAACAGTTTTTTGAAAAGAAAACTCACAAAAAGGTTTATGAGGCTCCCTTTCATACTAGAAAACTTTTTGCAAACATGAAAAGGGAGGGAAAAGATTTTTCAGGCATAGTAACACCATTGTTTCAAACAATGTTGGAACTAGGTCAAAATCAGGGTGAAGGTTCAGTAATCCCAACTGAAACCCATCACACACCCACAATTTTACCATCCTCATCCCAACCCAAAAAGACCTATACCCGTAGGCTCACACAGAAAAAGGGCACTCAGCTTCCTCAAGCTAGTGCTGGTATGGATGCAGATGAAGCTACCAATAAGGAGAGGGAAGGTAGTTTGGAAAGGGTTGCTACTACTGCTATTGGCTTAGATGAAGAGCATGACAGTAGTAACATAGCTAAGACCCAATCCAAGGCAACATCTAATGGGTCAAGTTCCCATGGAACTGACTCAGGTGATGGAAACCCCAAGCGCCAAGAAACCATAGGGGGATCAGAAGCTCAAACTAGGTTTGAGGCTGAGTCTAACATTCCCAATGATGCACCACTCGAGAGAGGTAACACACTCCGAAGTGCTGAGGGTAGTATGCAACTTACCAATGAATTGATGGCTATGTGTACCACACTTCATAAAGATGTATTTGATCTGAAGGAACTCACCACCACTCAGCAAAAAGACATTTCAGCCTTGAAGAAGATCACTTCTTCTCAACAAATCACTATTACAAAGTTGAGAAAGAAGGTCAAGCAACTTGAAGGGCAAAGAAAGGCAAAAACTCACTAAAAAGATTATTCAAAGTGGGTACAACTGCTAGGGTAGAGTCCTCTGACTCTGATGATGTTCTCAACATGGCTACAAATGCGGATGCTCTTAAACGGGGGGGGGGGGGGGGGGGGGATAATGAGAGCATGGTTTCAAGGGAGGCTATGGTGGATGAGCAGATGGATGGCAGGTTGTGTATGAGAATGATGAATTTGTGGTAGCTGATCAACAAGGAAATGAAGTGGCTTTGGATGATGATGCTAAGTCTGTTAAGACTGTTGGGTTAGTTGTTGAGAAGGTGATTGAAGTGGCTAAGTTAATGGTTAATGCTGCTGATGTTAATACTACTGATGTATTAGTTAGTGCTGCAAGTTCTAAAATTACTTCTGCTGGGCAACAAGTTAGTATTGTTGTACCAGAAGTTAGTGTTGCTGCTCAAGAAACAACTGCCAATGTTGCTGAAACAACTTTTATGGATGATGAAACCATTTTGGCTCAAGCTATGATAGATTTAAAGAAGTCAAAACCACCAGTCAAAGGGGTTATCATTAAAGAACCATCTTCAACAACAACAACAACCACAAAACAATCACAACCACCACAACAGGGCAAAGGCAAGGCTATTATGATTGAAGAGCCTATGGTGAAATCTCTTCCAAAGTCAAAGCAGATGCTCTTAGATGAAGAAATAGCTAGAAAGAAACAAGAAGAGTATGATGCTGAACATCAAAGAATCTTAGCAGAAAGAGCTCAAAAAGAAGAAGAAGCCAGTCTCAGTCTTATTCAACAATGGGATGAATGGGATGATATTCAAACCAAGATTGAGGCAGATGGTTTATTAGCTCAAAAAATGTTGCAAGAAGAGCAAGAAGAGCTATCAATGGAAGAAAAGGCTAAGTTATTTATGGAGCTCTTGGAAGTAAGAAGAAAACATTTTCTAAGAAAGAAAGCTGAAGCCAAAAGGGATAAACCACCCACCAAAGCTGAACAAAGGAAAGTAATGAGTACATATATGAGAAACATAGATAGTTGGAAGCCTAGTCAGTTGAAGAATCTTAGTTTTGTGCTGCTAAAAGATCAGTTTGACAAGGTATTCAAGAGGGTAAATACATTCATTTCTATGGATACAGAGGTGGTGGGTAGTTCATTAAAAAGAACTGGAGCAGAGTTAGAATCTAAGGTTGTTAAGAAACAAAAGGTAGATGTGTCAATAGCAGAGCAAGAGCAAGAAGATGATGAAACAGCTAACCTACTACAATTGACAGAACTTGCTTCAGATCATGATTATGAAATTATTGATGCTGTTCCTCTGAAGACTAAGGTACCTATCATAGATTGGAAAACTGGTTATCATGGGAAAACATCTTGGTGGGAGATAATCAGAGTTGGTGGATAGTCTCAAAGGTTTGTCACTTTTGCACAAATGCTTAGAAAATTTGATAGAGAAGACTTAGAAACATTATGGAAGCTGGTAAAGGATAAGTATGGATTGACAAGGCCAGAAGGCATTTTGGATAGAGTTCTCTAGGGTGATTTAAAAGTTATGTTTGAACCACATCCAGAAGATAGAGTATGGTCTGGACAGTTTCATAATAAAGTTATGCTTTGGAAGCTTTTTCAATCATGTGGAGTTCATACTGTGATGATGAAAGGACTGCAAATCTACATGCTAGTTGTGAAAGATTATCCTTTAAGTAAGGATACAGTCCATCAGATGCTAAATGGAACAATCAAGCTTCAGATTGATGTTTTTGATGAAATGGTCTATAAGCTGTTCAAGAAGATGGAGAGAATACTTACTCTTAAAGAGAAGAAGTAGTAAGATGTTTGGAAGCATCCTCCTGGTGATGGTTTACACTTTGAAGGAAACTTGATGATTTTAGAAGAAAATATCAAGTTTAGGGGAGGATTGTTCAGAATTAAAGCTTCCAAGATATTAATGTTGCTCAAGATGATTAAGGTTGCTCATGTGATTACAACTGCTCAGGTATTACAAGGAAAATGATTAAGTCATTACTACCGCTGGTTATAAAAGTTACTGCTACTTATGAAGATTAAGACTGCTAGTGTATATTATAACTGTTGAGAATTTCAAGAAAATATACAATAAGTAGTTAATGCTGCTAGAAGAAAACTTAGTACTGCTAGTACTAAGTTACTACTGCTGAAGACTTAATACTGCCAGAGTAAAGA